>CM035838.1:373524420-374124420 GCA_020510985.1 Pholidichthys leucotaenia
TACAGAAAGACTCCAGCAATCAGGCGATCCCCTGTGAGCAAGCGCTTGGCGATGGTGGAGAGGAAAAACTCCCTTTTAACAGGAAGAAATCTCCAGCAGAACCAGGCTCAGGGAGGGGCAGTCATCAGCTGCGACTGGCTGGGGGGGTGAGGGGATAGAGAAGATGAGAAGAACACATGTAGAGAGCAAACAGCACGATGGGGACTCAATCTATGGGAGAGAACAAACAGATGTTAATGACCAGCAAAAAAAAAAAAAATTCATTGAGATTGAAGAAAAGAGTGAAGCCCAATGCATTATTGGAGGTCTCCCAGCTGTCTAAACCTATTAGCAGCATAACTAAAGGAGGGTTCAGAGACACATGATCCCTCCCTAATTGTAGGCTATATCAAAAAGGAAGGTTTTAACCCTATTCTTAAGAACAGAGATTGAGTCTGACTCCTAAATCCGGATTGGCAGCTGGTTCCACAAGAGAGGAGCTTGATAACTGAAGGCTCTGCCTCCAATTGTACTTTTGGAGATTCTAGGCATTACAAGTAATCCAGCATTTTGGGAACGCCGTGCTCTGTTAGGAAAATAGGATAGTATCAGATCTTTTACATAAAAAGGGGCCTGATTGTTTAGAGCTTTGAAAGTGAGAAGAAGGATTTTAGACTTCTAAACTCTATGGGAAGCCAATGAAGCGAGGCCAGAACCGGAGAGATATGATCTCTCTTTCTAGTACCTGTTAAAACTCTTGCTGCAGCATTTTGGATCAACTGAAGACTTTTTAAAGATGTTTTAGGACAGCCTGATAATAAAGAGTTACAATAATCTAACCTAGAGCTAACAAAAGCGTGGATCAGTTTCTCAGCATCACTCTGAGACAAGATGTTCCTAATCTTGGCAATATTACGCAAATGATAGAAGGCAGTCTTAGAAACGAATTTAATATGTGAACTGAAAAACAGATCTTGATCAAAAATAACTCCAAGGTTCCTCACAGAGCTATTAAAAGAAAGAGTAACCATATCCAAACTAAAAGTTTGATTTGGAAAGATATTTCTAAGGGGGTTTTTTTGACCAACAAGAATGACTTCAGTCTTATCTGAATTTAATAGCAGGAAATTACAAGTCATCCACGCTTTGATTTCCTTAAGACAGGCTTCTAACATGGCTAATTGATTACTTTCATCTGGCTTCATTGACAGGTATAATTGTGTCATCTGCATAACAATGAAAATGTATACAGTAGTTTCTAATAATGTTGCCTCACGAAAGCATATATCAACTAAAAAGAGTAGGGCCTAGCACAGATCCCTGTGGGACTCCATGACTGAGCTTTGAGTTGAAAGAAAACTCATTACTGACATGAACAAACTGGAACCTATCAGATAAATAAGATCTAAACCACTGCAACAACGTTCCATTAAGTCCAACATAGTGTTCTAATCTATCAAGTAGAATATTATGATCGATAGTATCAAAAGCTGCATTAAGATCTAAAAGGGCAAGTACAGAAACAAGTCCATTATCAGATGCAATAAGGAGGTCATTAGTGACCTTCACTAAGGCTGTTTCAGTACTATGATGGATTCTAAAACCAGATTGAAACTCTTCAAATAAACCATTTCCCTGCAAGTGATCAAACAACTCTAAGATTTTTGAAATGAAAGGGAGATTAGATATTGGTCTATAGTTAGCTAAAACTCCTGGATCCAGCATTGACTTTTTGAGTAAGGGTTTAATTACAGTAGTTTTAAAAGGCTGTGGTACATGGCCTAATGCTAATGAAGAATTGATTATTTGAAGAATAAAGCTACCAATAAATGGAAAGACTTCTTTAAATAACCTGGTAAGAATAGGGTCTAAAAGACAAGTTGAAGGCTTGGATGAGGAAATTATTTTATCTAATTCTAAAAGGTCAATTGGAGTAAACTCATCCAAACAGATATCAATTGAAGGAGTTGTAGTAGTTACTGTATTTAAGTTAATGGTGGGAAGAATCTGATTGATTTTATTTCTGATAGATGAAATTTTATTATTGAAAAAGTTCATAAAGTCCTGACTAGTAAGCTCTAAGGGAATGCTAGAATTGACAGAGTCCTGTCTCCTTGTCAGCCTGGCTACAGTGCTGAAAAGAAACCTGGGATTATTCTTGTTCTCTTCTATTGATGCAGAATAATAACTTGTTTTAGCTTTTCTAAGAGATTTTTTTTTTTATAACTTAAAAGATGATTTCTCCAAGCTAAATAGATTTCATCTAAATTAGTGGAGCGCCATTTTTTTTTTCTAATTGACGAGTCTTCTGTTTTAAGCTATGAGTTTCTGTGTTGAACCAAGGAGTTAGAAATCTCTAGACTTTTTCTTTTTTAAAGGGGCCACCATGTCTAGAGTCTGATGCAGAGAAGCTGTAACACTATCTACCATGCTATCAATTACAGAAGGACCAAGCTGTCTATAACTTATTTCCATTGTGTTGACACATGGCATAGAGAAAACAATTTGCATAAATTTGGTTACAACATCATCTGAGAGGCATCTACTGTAGTAATATTTTTCTGTAGGAGCCAAATAGTCAGAAATAGTAAAATCAGAGGTTAACAGACAATGGTCTGACGGTACAGGGTTATGAGGAGACACTACCAGATTTTCTATTTCTATGCCATATGTCAGAACAAGGTCCAACGTATGGTAGAGATAATGGGTAGAATTTCCTACTTTCTGAGAAACCCCATCAAGTCTAATATTGAATTAAATGCCATGTCATGGCAAATGCCATGTCATGTTACAGTGAGCACTGTTGGAGCCATCATTCGGAAGTGGAAAGAACATCATTTTACCATAAACTGGCCACAACCAGGAGCTCCTCACAAGATTTCTGACAGAGGAGTCAAAAAAAATTTCCGAAGAATGATCTAAGAGCCAAAGACCACTTGTGGAGAGTTCCAGAAAGACCTGGAGTTAGCAGGTACTGCTGTTTCAAAGAAAACAATAAGTAATGCACTCAACCAACATCCTCGTAAGACTTCACTGCTGAAGAAAAAGCATGATGAAGCTCATTTAAAGTTTGCTGCACAACATTTGAGCAAGCCAATAAAATACTAGGAAAATATAGTCTGGTCAGATGAGACCAAAATTGAACTTTTTGGAAGTCAGAACACGCAGCATATTTGGAGAAGAAATGGCACTGCACATCCCATCATGGTGTGGGGGTGTTTTTCAGCTCATTGTACAGGCAGATTTCATATAACTGAAGGAAAGATGAATGGACAAATGTACAGAGATATCCTTGATAAGAACCTTTTACCATCTGCCAAGATGCGGAAGATGACACAAAGGTGGACATTTCAGCAAGACAATGATCCCAAACACACAGCCAAGGAAACTCTCCACTGGCTCAAGAGAAGGATAATAATGACATATTGTTTGGCCCAGGAAACACGCACGCAGGTTCAGGCAGATTTGAAAGCTTTATTTAACAACAGTGTTTCGTGTATGAATACGTGTATGTGACATGAGAGTGTGATGTGGGTGGAGGATGCAGGTCAGGACAGAGCAGCACGCCGTGCGGCCAGGCAACCCTATAACGAGAGGAGAGCAGGGATTAGCTGGGCAACCACACAGGAGAGTGACAGAGTTCCGTGCTTACTTGTAGTGACGTGGTGGCTGGCGTTGGCAAGGTCCCAAGCCTGGGAGACAGCGTCCTGCTGTGCGTCTGGGATGATGCAGCAAGGTAGAGGAGCGGCGAGACGAGGGGGAGTGAGTCCGCCGCTGAGGGATCCACCTGTGCACAGGGGAAGGCTGACAGGAGAAGGTAAGGCAATTACAGACAGCTTACGTGTCTAGGAACCGGTTCCGGTTTCCCCCGGACCGGCGGCGCCACACGAGTCGGCTGCCTGTTGCAACAGCCTTTTTTTTATCTTCCTTCTTCTTTCTACACCTTTCACTCTGTATATATATCACGGACGCACGGATCGCCCCGGGGGTCTCCCGGGTCGGCGGACGGAGTCACGGTTTGCAGCGGGAGACGTTACAGCGGGGAGGAGCTAGTGCTAGCTAGCACTTGGCCGCCGCCCGGTGCTAATGGGAAACTCGACATACCGGGAGCTGTAGCGAAAAGGACGCGGGTGCCGGGCTGGAGTTTAGGCGGCGTGAAAGAAATATAAGACAGAATAATAAAGAGCGATGGCAAGAACCAAGCAGACCGCCCGTAAAATCTACTGGAGGAAGAAGCCCCCCAGGAGACAGCTAGCCACCAGGGCTGCTCGGAGAGGCGCTCTGGCCACCGGCAGAGTGAAGAGGCCTCGCCGTCACAGGCCCGTGGCTCTGAGAGAGATCCGTCGCTACCAGAAATCCACGGAGCTGCTCATCCGTAAGCTGCCCGTCCAGCGCCTGGTGAGGGAGATCGCTCAGGACTTCAAGACCGTCCTGCGTTTCCTGAGCTTCGCCGTCATGGCTCTGCAGGAGACCAGCGAGGCCCACCTGGTGGGTCTCTTCTTCGCTAAGGGGGTCACCATCATGCCCAAAGACTTCCAGCTGGCCCGCTGCATCCGCGGAGAGAGAGCTTAGACTTTCTGCTGCACATTCACCAGCCATAATGCTCTGCACTGTGTGTCTATATATATACATTTATAGTAATATGGACATATGTTTACTAGATGTTGTTTTTTCTTGCCTTCTGATTGTTGCTCTGAGTGTTGCTGTCCCTATGCTGTTGCAATCCTGGAATTTCCCCATTGTGGGACTAATAAAGGCTTATCTTATCTTATCTTATCTTAGGAGAGTAGTCAGCAGGCCTGGAGGGAAGGATGCTGCTGAGTTGAGTATGCAGGGAGACAGACGGCTCCAGGCTGCAGCTCAGGGCAGGATGGAATAAATAGCTGCGCACTAACGAGGAGCAGGTGTGCGCGCAGCTGAGGTGGAAGCCCGTGAGCTGCGGGAGATGACAAATAAAGCTGCTAGAATGGCCCAGTCGGTCACCTGATCTGAATCCAATTGAAAATCTATGGAATAAACTGAAGATCAGAGGTCATAGAAGACACCCACAGAACTTTCACGATTTGACAGTTTGTGTAGAAGAATGGGCTGAAAGCACTCTTCAGCAATGCCTGCCCATAGTTTCTCCATACAGGAGATGTCTGGAAGCTGTTATTACCAACAAAGGCTTTTTTCTACTAAATATTAGATGAATTTCCCCTAGTGTGTTCAATACTTATTCCCGGTGTCATTTCACTTTATTAAATATAACTTGTTTTGCTAACACAGTTGCCTTGATTTCTTTGGGGCCTTAATTTCTTTGCCTTGATTTCTTATGGGAGCGGCTGTGGCGCAGGTGTAGTTTGGCCAACTACTGATCAGCGGGTCAGGGGTTCAATTCCCACTCTGTCTGTAGTCTGCATGTCAAAGTGTCCTTGAACAAGACACTGAACCCCCAGTTGCTTCTGGTGGGTCAGGCCAGCGCCAGTGTATGGCAGCTCTGCCATCACCACTCTGTGAATGGGTGGATAGCATCCATCCATCCATCCATCTTCTACCGCTTTTCCGGAGGTCCGGGTCGCGGAGGCAGCAGTTCAAGCAGAGAAGCCCAGACTTCCCTCTCCCCAGCCACCTGCTCCAGCTCTTCAGAGGGGATACCAAGGCGATTCCAGACCAGCTGGGAGACATAGTCTCTCCACCGAGTCCTGGGTCTGCCCCGGGGTCTCCTCCCAGTGGGACGTGCCTGAAACACCTCAAGTGGGAGGCGTCCAGGAGGCATCCTAATCAGATGCCCATACCACCTCAACTGACTCCTTTCAATGTGGAGGAGCAGCGGTTCTACTCTGAGCCTCTCCCGGATGACTGAGCTCCTCACCCTATCTCTGAGGGTGAGTCCGGCAATCCTACGGAGAAAGCTCATTTCAGCCACTTGTATCCGCGATCTCATTCTTTCGGTCATTACCCAAAGCTCGTGACCATAGGTGAGAGTAGGAACGTAGATTGACTGGTAAATCGACAGCTTTGCCTTAGAACTAAGCTCCCTCTTCACCGGTACAACGTCCGCATCACTGCAGATGCTGCTCCAATCCGTCTGTCGATCTCTCGCTCCATTTTCCCCTCACTCGTGAGCAAGACCCCAAGATACTTAAACTCCTCCACTTGGGGCAGGAGCCTGTCCCCAACCCGGAGAGGACAATCCACCTTTTTCCGGCTGAGGACCATGGACTCGGACTTGGAGGTGCTGATTCTCATCCCAGCCGCTTCACACTCAGCGGCAAACCGTCCCAGCAAGAGCTGTAGGTCATTGCTGGATGAAGCCAACAGGACAACATCATCTGCAAACAACAGAGATGAGATCCTGTGGTCACCAAGCATGACACCCTCCATTCCCTGGCTGCGCCTAGAAATCCTGTCCATAAAAATTATGAACAGGATCGGTGACAAAGGGCAGCCCTGGCGGAGTCCAACTCTCACTGGGAATGACTCCAACCGAGTGTTGGCAATACGAACCAAACTCTCACAACGGTCGTACAGAGACCGAATAGCTCGTAACAACAAGCCCGATACCCCATACTCCCGAAGCACCCCCCACAAAAATCCACGAGGGACGTGGTCAAATGCCTTCTCCAAGTCCACAAAACACATGTAAACTGGTTGGGCAAACTCCCACAAACCCTCAAGAATTCTCGAGAGGGTAAAGAGCTGGTCCGATGTGCCACGGCCAGGACGAAAACCACATTGCTCCTCCTGAATCCGAGGTTCGACCAACGGCTGGACTCTCCTCTCCAGTACCTTGGCATAGACCTTCCCAGGGAGGCTGAGGAGTGTGATCCCTCTAAAGTTGGAGCACACCCTCCGGTCCCCTTTTTTGAAGAGAGGAACCACCACCCCAGTTTGCCATACCAAAGGCACTGCCCCCGACCTCCACGCAATGTTGCAGAGGCGTGTCAACCATGACAACCCAACAACATCCAGGGCCTTGAGGTACTCAGGGCGAATCTCGTCCACCCCCGGGGCCCGGCCACCAAGGAGATTTTTAACCACCTTGGCGACCTCAGCCCCTGTGATAGGCGAGTCATCCCCCTCATCCCCAAACCCTGCTTCCTCTGTGGAAGGTGTATCAGTGGGATTGAGGAGATCCTCGAAGTATTCCTTCCACCGCCCGACGATATCCCCAGTTGAAGTCAACAGTGTCCCATCCGCACCATACACAGTGTGGACGGGGAGCTGCTTTCCCCTCCTGAGCTGCCGAACAGTTTGCCAGAATCTCTTTGAAGCCGACCGAAAGTCTTGTTCCATGGCCTCACCGAACTCCTCCCATACCCGGGTTTTTGCTTCAGCAACCACCCGAGCTGCACTCCGCTTGGCCTGCCGGTACACCTCAGCTGCTTCGGGAGTCCCACAAGCCAACCAAGCTTGATAGGACTCCTTCTTCAGCTTAATGGCCCCCCTCACCACTGGTGTCCACCACTTGGTTCGGGGGTTGCCACCACGAGATGCACCGACCACCTTGCGGCCACAGCTCTGGGCCGCCGCTTCAACAACAGAGGTGGAGAACATGGCCCATTCAGACTCCATGTCTCCAGACTCCCTCGGAATGTGGTTGAAGTTCTTCCGGAGGTGGGAGTTGAAGACCTCCCAGACAGGGGCCTCAGCCAGACGCTCCCAGCACACCCTCACTATACGTTTGGGTCTACCAGGTCTGAATGGCTTCCTCCCCTGCCATCGGATCCAACTCACCACCAGGTGGTGATCAGTTGACAGCTCTGCACCTCTCTTTACTCGGGTGTCCAAGACATACGGTCGCAGGTCTGATGATACGATAACAAAATCGATCATCGACCTGCGACCTAGGGTGTCCTGGTGCCAGGTGCACATATGGACACCCTTATGCTTGAACATGGTGTTCGTTATGGTCAGACTGTGGTTAGCACAGAAGTCCAATAACTGAACACCACTCGGGTTCAGATCGGGCAGGCCGTTCCTCCCAATCACTAACTAACTACTACTAACTAACTAACTAACCTGCACTTATATAGCGCTTTTCTAGTCACAAAGACCACTCAAAGCGCTTTCATTAATACTAACCCTCTATTCTAAGGGCCTACAGGAAACAGATATCTAGGGACAATTTAGAACAGCCAATTAACCTAACATGCATGTTTTTGGCATGTGGGAGGAAACCGGAGAAATCCCGGAGTAAACCCACGCAACACGGGGAGAACATGCAAACTCCACACAGATCACTGTTGGTCGGGGGCTGGGATCGAACCCACGATCCCACGATCCCCACAATCCCCCGGCCAAGGGTAAACTGTGCTGCCGCAGTGCTAACCACTGCGCCACCGTGCAGGTGGCGCAGTGGTTAGCACCCCCCTCCAGGTTTCATTGTCGTTGCCCACGTGCGCATTGAAGTCCCCCAGTAGGACAATGGAGTCTCCAGGAGGAGCACCCTCCAGCACCCCAGTCACAGACTCCAAAAAGGGTGGGTACTCTGAAACATCATTTGGTGCATAGGCACAAATGATGGTCAGGACCCGTTTCCCAACCCGAAGGCGCAGGGAAGCAACCCTTTCGTCCACCGGGGAAAACTCCAATATAGAGGCAGCAGGTGATACAAGAATACCCACCCCTGCTCGTCGCCTCTCGCCCGGGGCAACTCCAGAAAAGGCCAAGCTCCAGCCCCTCTCCAGGAGACTGGTTCCGGAACCGGAGCTGTGTGTTGAGGTGAGGCCGACTATATCTAGCTGGTATCGCTCAACCTCATACACCAGCTGAGGCTCCTTCCCCACCAGAGAGGTGACATTCCACGTACCAAAAGCCAGTTTAGAAAGCTTGGGATCAGTCCGCCAAGGTCTCCGCCTTTGACTGCCACCTAATCCACATAGCACCGGACCCCCACGATCCCTCCTGCAGGTGGTGAACCCACTGGAGGGCGGACCCATGTAACTCCTTCGGGCTGAGCCCGGCCGGGTCCCATGGGTGGAAACCCGGCCACCAGACGCTAGCCTTCGAGCCCCTCCCCCAGGCCTGGCTCCAGGGTGGGGCCCCGGTAACCCCATACCGGGCGGGGTCCACTGAATCCTTGATATACAATTTATCATGAGAGTCTGTTGGATCGTTCTTAGTCTGGCCCTTCACCCAGGACCAGTTTGTCTTGGGAGACCCTATCAGAGGCAAATTGCCCCCGGACAACATAGCTCCTGGGATCACTGGGGCACGCAAACCCCCCCACCACGATAAGGTGACGATCCATGAGGAGGGGTAGCAGGATCTGTAAAATGCTTTGGTCATCGAGATGAGAAAAAGTGCTATATAAGTGAACACCATTTACCACTGATTTCTTTGTATGTATGTCTTACTTAGATATATGTTTATATATGTATACAGTCGTGAAAAAATTAGGGCACCCTGTATCAGCCTGTGTTGTTGTTTTTTTTTTTTACATATTTGGACATATGGATATTTAATATCAATGTTAAAAATACTGGGAGATTCACATAATACAAGTAAACAATTAAAAATGAATTAAAGACTTTTCAAATTTTCTGTAAAATGTATTTCTAAACAAATAATGAGGAAAAAATTAGGACACCCCCATCTTTTTTAGGACACCCCCACATTCATTTCCACTTACAATGGCTAAAATAAATTTTAAATAAATGCAAATAAAAACAAAAACAAGGTTAGACATACAGTAGATACGTGAACATTTCTTAATAAAGAACTGAATATTTAAATGGGTGTCCTAATTTTTTCACATGACTGTACATACTGTATACACTTTATATACTGTGTTTAAGCAATATTACACAAGACAGAGTTACGGTATCGTGATTATAGTAACTGCATCTGTGATACTCTTAATGCATTAACAGTATAATTATCACTGCTTGTTACATAGCAGCCCATGATAAACAGGACCAGAAGAACAAAAGAGATGAACAAGCCAACTACTTGAGACCAGTCCATACTAAACATGGAGAGGCAGCATTTAGCTGTTATGCTGCAAATAAATGGAACAAATTGCCATTAGAGTTGAAATTTGCATTAAATGTGGGAACTTTTAAATCTAAGTTAAAAACATTTCTCTTTTCATATGCTTAAGCATGAAATTTTTGCTGTTTTTTACTGTCAAAAATTATTTTAATCATTTTAATTACATATACACTACTGTTCAAAAGTTTGGGGTCACCCAGACAATTATTTTGTGTTTTCCATGAAAAGTCACACTTATTTACCACCATGAGTTGTAAAATGAATAGAAAATATAGTCAAGACATTGATAAGGTTAGAAATAATGATTTGTATTTGAAATAATAATTTTTTCCTTCAAACTTTGCTTTCATCAAAGAATCCTCCATTTGCAGCAATTACAGCATTGCAGACCTAACATTATTGCACAAGGGTTTTCTAATTATCCATTAGCCTTCTGACACAATGAGCAAACACATTGTACCATTAGAACACTGGAGTGATAGTTGCTGGAAATGGGCCTCTATACACCTATGTAGATATTGCACCAAAAACCAGACATTTGCAGCTATAATAGTCATTTACCACATTAGCAATGTCTAGAGTGTATTTCTGATTAGTTTAAAGTTATCTTCATTGAAAAAAAGTGTTTTTCTTTCAAAAATAAGGAAATTTCTAAGTGACCCCAAACTTTTGAACGGTAGTGTACTTTATTCTATTTATTCCATTGTATAATGTTTTAATAATATTTTAACCTCTTGTTTTTTATTGTTCAAGCTTTTTGCTTTATTTCCTCTGCATGTTCTTTCTATGCATGTAAATCACATTGAGTTGCCTTTGTGTATGAAATGTGCCATGTATATAAACTTGCTTGATTGCTAAATTCATTACAAACTGATGTTAAATGTCACAGTAATATCATATGACAGTGAGGGAATAATGGTCACAGTATTCTTATTTTAGCCATCAAAACTGACAGCAACTGATGTCCCTGGAATTCCAAGCAAGTTTTTGCAAATTTAAATTTTGGCTTATAAGAAAATTGAAAAACCAAACAAGACTTTGCTGAGGTGATCATCAAATAGAGAAGTCTTACTGTATCTGAAAGGCACCAAAATAAATAAATACATAAAGAAGTTGAGTCTTGGGAGAGAACCAAGACTGCAGAGTGAATCATGTATCTACTCAGTGACACTGACGGATTCAGCTCAAACTTGGGCCAAAACACAAAGAGAATAACAGCTGGCACCGGCAGAGCCCTGAAACCTGCTGGGACTGTATTGGTGGATGAAACTTTCATATAGATTCAAAAACCTCAAGTATCTGAGTAACAACCACCTCTCCCACCCCCTACACACATAGAGCTGGGTCAGAAATCATGCACTGCTTTATATTTCTTTGGTGTTGTGTCGATATTTACCTCCACCAAGGAGGTAATGTAATCAGGGTGGTTTGTCGGTTTGTTTTTTAGAAGGATTACGCAAAAACTGCTGTATGGATCATGGTGAAAATTTTGTCAGAGGTAGCACTTGGGCCAAGGATGAGCCGATTAAATTTTGGTGATGACCTGAGAGTGCATACCTCCATCAAGGACCTTGTTTTAATTTGTGAGGCAGGATTACACAAAAAACTAGATGGATTTGGATGAAATTTTCACCAGAAGTGGCCCTTGGCCTAAAGAGGACCCCATTACATTTTGGTGATGATCCAAGAATGCATACCTCCATGAAGGCTCTTATCTTCTCACAGTGTGTTTGCAAGAATCCTCCAAAACTACTGGATAGACTTGATGCAATTTTCACCAGAACTGGCTCGTGGCCTCCACGTGAACCCATTATGTTTTGGAGGTGATCCAAGACGGATGGAAGGAGCCTTGGCAGAGGTATACGCTCTCTGAGTGCTTTTCTAGTTTATTTAAGAAATGGGCAAAATCTGTTAATTTAATCATTGGAAAGGTATATTAGATACAGTCATGTGAAAAAATTAGGACACCCTGTATCAGCCTGTGTGTTTTTTAACATATTTGGACATATGAATATCTAATATCAGTGTTAAAAATACTGGGAAATTCATGCAATACAACTAAACAACTGAAAATGAATTAAAGACTTTTTTTCAAATTTTCTGTAAAATGTAATTCTAAACAAATAGTGAGGAATAAATTAGGACACCCCCATCTTTTTTAGGACACCCTTATGTTAATTCCCACTTAAAATGGCTAAAAAAAATGTTAAAAAATGCAAATAAAAACAAAAAACAAAGTTAGACACAGACATGCGTACATTTCTTAATAAAGAACTGAATATTTAATGGGGTGTCCTAATTTTTTCACATGACTGTAAATCATTGCCTGAAACCTAAACTTTAAACTGTCTTTCCTTTCAAAGGTGATTGGAAATTTGCTCTTATTCAGCTCTGCATTTTTGCAGATGGAAATGGCATCAGCGACTAGTGTGAAACTTGGGTTCAGTAGCCTGCATGATCATGAATCAAGAAACTCTTCCACCTTAAATAATTGAGAACTACCCACTGACTTTTGTTTCCTGTGCATCCATTTATAACAGACATCAAAACTTCCAGACAGTGAAACAGCGCATTATAATTCTCTGTCAGAATGTGAACTTTTAGAATCCCAGCTTGTGTGGCCTGCACACCTCCTTTGAGAACAGCTCCCCTTGTCTAATGACAGAGCAGATTAATGGTTTCTTCCAAAAGGACCTGGCGGCCTTCCATCGTCTGGCTCAGCGCCAGCCTCTGCAGCTCATCGCTTGTTACGTTTCAACGGTGAAGGGTAGAGGTTACATTTCCTTATCCAACGACAATATTGAAATAAGCAGTAAGGGTATTATATAGAGTTTTATTTTGTGTGGGCGCAAACAATGGTATGAGCAATCTATACATGCTGGCACGATTACAGAATAGCCCATCAACAGATAACCAGTTTACTTCCCAAAGAGAGAAATCAAAGGAGAGAGAAGCAGGTGTTATCATTTAATTGCAGTAACATTTACACCTATATCCGCAAGGGATTGATTCTTTTATTCTCACAGTATAATATACCTGGGACATGGCATGTTTATTATTATAAATAAAATAAAATCTCCTATAAAGGTTCTGAGTGCTCATTGAAAGGAACAATGAGCAAACATCCATAAAACTGGCTGAATGCAAGACTGTAAAAGCCAAAACAAATGGCAGTTTTTCTTTCAAGGTGTCAATTAACTTATTTATAATGTCATACAAACATTCAAGGACAATTATGTGAATATTTTAGCCAATTAAAATATTTTAGGCCCTTGGTGATGAAAAAACCAAAAAACAATTTTTTTGAAATGATACATCAACTTTTAGCCAAATGGTGGAACTGAAAGCAAAAATACAGCAAAACCAATTTTATTTCTTTTGCACTTTACGTAACTGTACTGTTTATACATCCATTGAATAAATATGCATGCTCACAACTGATAAATAGCAGACATTTTCATGAATTAACATCTTTGTCTTGGTATTTTTGTCATGTGTCTGAGCCAGTTCTCAGACGCTTTATGTATTTTTGAGTAGTTCATGTCTGTTATTTTGGTTTGTTTACATTCTGAGCCCTTCCCTCTTGCCAGTCATTCTCAGTCACTACGCAGGCTGTCACTCTGCCAGCTCAGCTGCATGTTGTTAATTAATCAGGTCACTTGCTTGCTCTGCTCCCCACACCTGTGCCCCATTTGATTGTCTGCTATTTAAACCCTTCCGGCTCATTGTTTCATTGCGACAGTCACGTTTGGATGTACGGGACTATTCCTTTGCCTTCTCCAATTTGCACTCGTGGGGCGATCCCGGCTCCGCAGTGCTTGTTTGTAAGTTTTTCCTTATTTGCTATTTTTGTATGTCATGCACTGTTTGTCCTTTTGTTAAATTAAAATGTCACACTACAGCCTTGTGTGTGGACATGTTTTTTTCTGCCCCGGAGGGGCGCATCCATGACAGATGACTGCCGCCATATTAAGGTCCAGTGGCTGTAGTGTGTATCGTTTCTTTTTGCCTTTTTCTTTTTCACTCACCTGTCCGGCAGAGCATTATGTTTTCGGCAGGTGGACCAGACCGGAGGAGGAGGAAGTGGAGTCAGGAAGAATTGGAGGCAGTAGCCATGACTGAGGATTTGGCAGCCGGTGCAATGAGCTGCTCATCTTGGCAAGACGAGAGATATTGCTGGGAGGGAGTAGCCAACATGGTGAAGGCTAGACCCAGCGTGCGCTTCCAGCCTCTAGTGATAAGCCTCTCTCTTCCTCCACTCCCGCCGATGCCAACCGCCCCCTCCTCGCCTTCTTCAGCAGTTCCGCGGCGACAGCGTTGCCCTGCCCTAAGCCACCAGAAGAAATCCGTCTCTTCGACAGCTTCATCCCGAACACCGAGCCTGGCTATTCCCACAGCAGACTCTTGCTTTTTTCCTCATCGGCAGTTTCTCCTGCCCAACGTCCCGCCACTTCTGCTGCAAGGCCACTCCCCTCAGTGCTTCCTCTTCCTGCTGTCAAGAGGTACTCCATTTCTCCACGGGTGACGCCCGTTCCAGTGTCTACAGGGGCGGCTCCTCGACAATTCACAGAGGGGCCCAGGATCACTGTAGCCACAGACAGGGGTGACAAATCATCAGCTGCAGCAGGCAACATCCCTCACCAGGTGAACAGGCAAGTTTTTTTTAATTCTACTTCAAACCTTGATGAATTGCCTTATCCCTGGTAGAGAGACTCTGGGAATGCAGTCCCCCAAGTTCTCTTCACCTGCTGCAGCCACCCTTAACTCATCAGTTCTCTCCATGTCTCCTCCTGTCCTTCCTGAGTGTCCGCCAGCCCCGGAGCTGAACCGCTGGATGAAGGAGGATCCTGTGGCCTTGGAAGATCCTACCCCAGTGCTAGCACAGAGCCGACCGCCAGCTGCCTCGCCGGGGTGCAACCTTTCACCAAACCACTGAGGGCATCATGGTTCCCCTTCCTCCTCGGCCAGACGCTGTTGTGGTTCCCCCTATCCAGCCCTGCTTTCCATCCTTGGGCCTTCCTTTTGGGCAACCGCCTCCTGGGTCATCCCTGTGCCCCTGGTGGCTTAAAAACTCAGGCCGGCTGCCTGATGGACTGAGTCTATGGGTCAGGTGGCTCATTTTCTCTGGTAGGCCGCCCGACTCTGTTCATCAGGCCATCTGGCTGGTCTGGGACTTCGGCCGGCCACCAAAACTCTGGTGCCCTGGGACTGTGGGGGGCCTTGGGGTCTGACTGGGTGCAGGTGAGGGTGTTTTTCTGAATGTGTTTTCCTTCCTTAGCCTTCCCCCCCCCCCCCCCCGGTTAGTGTTTTGTTGTTCTCCTTCTCTGTGGGGGGGGGGGGGGTCCTTTTTAGTGTTACTTGGGATGTCTGGTATCCATCCCTTGGGGGGGGGGGGGGCTCTGTCATGTGTCTGAGCCAGTTCTCAGAACCTTTATGTATTTATGAGTAGTTCATGTCTGTTGTTTTGGTTTGTTTAGATTCCGAGCCCTTCCCTCTTGCCAGTCATTCTCACTTACTACTCAGGCTGTCACTCTGCCAGCTCAGCAGCATGTTGTTAATTAATCAGGTCACTTGCTCAGTCTGCTCCTCACACCTGTGCCCCATTTGATTGTCTGCTATTTAAACACTGCCGGCTCATTGTTTAATTGTGGCAATCATGTTTGGATGTACGGGACTATTCCTTTGCCTTCTCCAACTTGCACTCACGGGGCAATCCCGGCTCCACAGTGCTTGTTTGTAAGTTTTTCCTTATTTGCTATTTTTGTATGTCTTGCACTGTTTGACTTTTTGTTAAATTAAAATGTCACACTACAGCCTTGCACATGGATTTGTTTTTTTCTGCCCCGGAGGGGTGCATCCATGACAATTTTGAGATGAAGATGCATCAGGCTGACCAGATTACACAAATCAGTCAGCTTTTTCAAATGATCTGCTCTTGATATGTGAATCCATTATTTTTCAACCATCCCATGGCCTTCCCTCTCTATTCTGGGCTCTATTCTGGCTGCACGGTGGCGCAGTGGTTAGCACTGCGGCAGCACAGTTTACCCTTGGCCGGGGGATTGTGAGGATCGTGGGATCGTGGGTTCGATCCCAGCCCCCGACCAACAGTGATCTGTGTGGAGTTTGCATGTTCTCCCCGTGTTGCGTGGGTTTACTCCGGGATTTCTCCGGTTTCCTCCCACATGCCAAAAAAAAAAAACATGCATGTTAGGTTAATTGGCTGTTCTAAATTGTCCCTAGATATCTGTTTCCTATAGGCCCTTAGAATAGAGGGTTAGTATTAATGAAAGCGCTTTGAGTGGTCTTTGTGACTAGAAAAGCGCTATATAAGTGCAGGTTAGTTAGTAGTTAGTTAGTATTCACCCCTAATAGTGATATAACATAACTATAAACCCAATTTCACACACATATGAATAGGCTATGCAATGAATAAATACCTTGCTTTTATATTGCATAGCAGATTTAAATAATATGACAAATAGTTCTTTCTAGCATAATATTGTATTCTCCATAGCCCCAATTGAATATCTAAGAAGTTAGCAGCCAATTAAAGTTAAATACCATTAATATGATTTATGTGCAGCAGTTGTCATGACCCACAGTAATAGAAATATTACAATTCACTATGACTAGGAAACGCTGCCCTAAAACGTTGTTTTAGATGTTTTAGACGTGAGTGTCAGACATTGACAGCTGCGTCTGACACTCACTCGCGTCAGACTGCTTTTTTCTCCGTTTTTGTTTGTTTTTATTGATTGTTTTTATCGATTTTATCTATTTATTTATTTTTTTTATCCCGTTTTGTTGTTATCAGTTTTTATTTACTGTTATCTTGGTATTGGCCTCACCTAAAAGTCCGTCCTGACGCACAAGTAGCTGTTTTTGGCTAGCTGCGGGCTACCCATCTCAGCGCCTGGAACGCCATGGCTCCTTCTCCATCATGTTCCCGCTGTTCATCGCTCCTCGATAAGGTCTCTGAGCTGGAAATGAGGCTCTCCAATCTTTACAAGATTCGGGAGGCCGAAGACCTCATCGACACCATCATTCTCTGGTGATCATCGGCCCCGGCCACCGCCTCGCAGCTGGCGGAAACTGCTACTCATTTGGGTGAGCTCAGGGCGTCTCCACCTACCTCCACACCTGCTCCAGCACCCGCTCCAGCCTCCGCAGCCTCCGCAGACGTCCATGACCTCAGTAACAATCACTGGTTTCATCTCGGGGCTAAACCAAAAGCTTCGCTTGGTCCCTCTCATCCTCCATTTGCGCCCTGGACCTTGGTTCAACCAGCTAATGGCCATCGTCGATCGACCGGAACGGGCCGCGCCTCTTCTCTTCCGGTGTCCTTGGAAAACAGATTTGATATCCTTTACCTGGAGGACTTTCCCCACCTGGACGCTGGCCATCCGCCCGTGGACGCCCCTCATCTTCCCTCCCCTCCTTCAGCGGCGGCTCATGTCCGCAAACCCCGGATTAAGACCACCCAGGGTGTGTCAAACTACACACCTGCTCCAGACAGAAGAAAAGATCGCATCTCCCTGCCTTTGCAACAACATCATCCTCTTTAGAATCTCTCTCCTCATCAGAACCCACCGACAAACCCCCCCCAGACGACGCTGGTAAGTGGTGACTCGATCGTGAGGAACGTCAGAAGCAGGTACTGTGTTACTCGATTTTTTCCTGGGGCTAGACTCTCTGATATTGAGGCTCGTATCCCTGTCCTGCTGAATGAATTCCCTCACGTTCAAACTGTCATTGTGCATGTGGGATGCAATAACATCCCAGATGAAGCATCTGAGATTTTAAAAAGTGACTTCAGGAGCCTTTTGTCCACTCTCATGAACTGTGGCAGACGTGCGCTCATCTCTGGGCCTTTGGCACCTTTCAGACGAGGCTGTAATCGTTTTAGCAGAACTCTCAGCCTTAATTCTTGGCTGTGTTTTACTTGTCCTACTTTTAACATTGGTTTTGTTGACAATTTTAACTTATTTTGGAACCGCCCATCACTCATGAGACCTGATGGCATCCACCCAAATAGGCTTGGTGCATGTGTTTTAACAGACAATCTTCTCTATTTTATTCACTGTTTGTTGGTACAGTGACTGAAATTTGGTGTGTTTACTCACTCTGAAGTTTCTGGGTTTGCCAATCTGCCCTCTTTTGGTCCTGTTCCCACATATTGTATTGATCCCGTTAACTCGGGTGGTCTTTATTGTTTGGATCAGCCTTTGATTTATAATCCTTCAGAGATTGAGTCTGTCTCCCGTTGCCCTAAATATTGTAACCCAGGGCTATTACAACACAACCTGAAAAACATTCGCACTCCTGCAGCTCCTCCTCATCCACCACCCTTCAACTTTGCCCCTCTCTCCTCCCTTAGAGAACCTTTTTCTGTTCCCTTTAAAGTTAATAAAAAAGTTAAAAAAAAAATAGAATGCATAAACTTCCCAGACTGATTAAACAAAATGTTGGGAAAATTCTAATCCAGCCTCAAGTCTCTAAAATTAATAAAATTAATAATTTCGCCTCTCTTCCCATCCAAAGTTTAAAAATTAAATGTGGCTTATTAAACATTAGGTCTCTATCCTCTAAGTGCCTTCTGGTCCATGATCTATTAATCGATCACCAGATCGATCTACTATCCCTCACAGAGACCTGGCTCGGGCTTGATGATTATGTTGGTCTGAATGAATCAACTCCCTCTGGGTATTTAAATTGTCATAACCCCAGAGGTTCTGGTCGTGGTGGTGGAGTGGCGGCAATTTTCCATCCTAAATTGCTGGTTAATGTTAAGCAGAAATTTTGTTTTAATTCCTTTGAAGGTTTGGTCCTCAGTGTGGGGCCTGTTGGCAATCTTGGCTTGATCCCAATTCTCTTTGCCATAGTTTATCGTCCTCCCACGGCCTATTCAGAGTTTCTATCGGAATTTGCCGAATTTTTAGCTGATTTGGTGCTGAAAGCCGATAGAATAATTATTGTAGGGGACTTTAATATACATGTTGATGTTGAGAGTGACTGTCTTAATAAGGCTTTCAATTCAATTTTAGACTCAATGGGGTTTTCCCAAAAAGTAAAAAAAATTCTACCCATTATTTCCACCATACATTGGACCTTGTTTTGACATATGGTATAGATATCAAAAATCCGGTTGTGTCTCCTCATAATCCTGTACTGTCTGACCACTGTCTGTTAATTTTTGATTTCATTATCTCTGATCACTTTTTTCCTAAAGAAAAATATTACTACAGCAGATGTCTTTCTGATGACGTTGTTGCTAAATTTTTGCAGATTGTCTCCTCTATGCCATGGGTCAACACAACAGAAACACCTGAAATAAGTGATGGAGAGTCTGCTCCATTCGTGATTGATAGCATGGTTGATGGTGTTACTGCCTCTCTGCATCGGACTCTAGATTTGGTAGCCCCTTTAAAAAAGAAAAAGTCTAACCAGAGATTTCTTACTCCTTGGTTTAACTCAGAAACTCGGGCTTGAAACAGAAGGCTCGCCAATTGGAAAGAAAATGGCGTTCAACTAATTCAGATGAATTCTACTTGGCGTGGAGAAATCATCTCTTAATCTACAAAAAATCTCTTAGAAAAGCTAGATCAAGCTATTATTCTGCATTAATAGAAGCAAACAAGAATAACCCTAGGTTTCTCTTCAACACTGTAGCCAGGCTTACAAAGAGCCATGACTCGGTCAATCCTCGCATCGCCCCTGAGCTTTCTAGTCAGGACTTTCTGAACTATTTTAATCTTAAAATTTTATCTATTAGAGATGAAATTAGTCAGATTCTTCCTACCATGAACTCTAGTACATTAACTACTGCAGCTCCCTCAATTGATATCTGCTTGGATAGATTTACTCCAATCGACCTCTTGGAGTTGGATAGGATAGTTTCCTCTTCTAAGCCTTCATCTTGCCTTCTGGACCCTATTCCTTCCAGGTTATTTAAAATTATTTTCCCAATTATTAGTAGCCGTATTCTTCTTATCATTAATTCTTCTTTAACTCTGGGTTATGTTCCACTGGCTTTTAAAACTGCTGTAATTAAACCTTTACTTAAAAAACCGACGCTCGATCCTAGAGTTTTGGCCAATTATCAACCAATCTCCAATTTGCCTTTCATTTCAAAAATCTTGGAAAGAGTTGTTGCTGTGCAATTATCTGACCATTTGTAGGGAGTGGGTTTGTTTGAGGTGTTTCAATCTGGGTTCAGAGCTTATCACAGCACTGAAACTGTCTTACTGAAGGTCTCTAATGACCTCCTGACTGCAGCTGATAATGGACTTGTCTCTGTTCTTGTTCTTTTAGATCTCAGTGCAGCCTCTGACACTATCGATCATGTCATTCTACTTGATAGATTGGAATACTTTGCTGGACTCAGTGGAACTCCGTTGCAGTGGTTTAGATCTTATTTGTCTGATAGATTTCAGTTTGTCCATGTCAATGATGGATTTTCTTCCAGCTCTAAGCTCACTCACGGAGTTCCACAGGGATCTGTGTTGGGCCCTACTCTTTTTAGTCTATATATGCTCCCGCTGGGCAATATCATCAGAAAGTACTGTATACATTTTCATTGTTACGCTGATGACACACAACTATACCTGTCAATGAAGCCCGATGATTGTGATCAGTTGGCCAAGCTAGATGCCTGTCTTAAGGACATCAAAGCTTGGATGACTTGTAACTCTTTACTATTGAACTCTGATAAGACTGAAGTCATTGTTGTTGGCCCAAAACATCTTAGAAATTCCTTTTCAGACTATGCCCTTAATTTAGATGCTGCCACTCTCACTCTGAACAGTTGTGTGTGTCATGTTTCGGGACCCAGGAGACAGACACTGACACGGGCAAATTATTGAACAATAATCTTTATTAAAGTGAAAGGGTGTGTAGTGCAAGTGTGAGCGCGTGGATAGTATCCTGGTCACTGGAACTGAGCACTCTGGACGGAGACCCGGCAACCCTGGAACATATAAGCACAGACAATTACTTTTGTCCCACGCTAATGACAAGCTATCAGTAGAGAGGCTTACTTGGGAGAAGCACAGGTTAGGTCCTGCTGAGAACCAGCGGCCGTGCAACGTGGAGGTGAAGGCGTCTGGGAACGAGCTGGGACTTCCACCTGTGACTGAGATGAGGACAGGTCTTCCATTGACTCCGGCTGTGACACCACAGACCGGGGCGATGACAAACCAGCTGATGACAAGACGAGTGATTCCACAGAACGTGGTGACAATGATAATCCAGACGATGACAAGGCGAGTGATTCCACAGAGCGTGGTGACCATGACAATCCAGACGATGATGAGGTGAGTGATTCCACAGAGCGTGGTGACGATGACACAACAGATGACGATGACACAAACTCCACCGGTAACGGTGGCCAGTACTCCTGTAACTGATACAGTAACAACTCAGGAATTTGTGGAGCCAGACGTACCGGTAGACGTGGTGGTAGCGAACCGCTACGTGAGCGAGTTGGCGTAACCCCGTCAGCTGGGGACGCAGGTCCGCCGCCAAGGGAGTCCACCTGTGCACAGGGGTAGAGGTTAGGAGTAGAGTAGCAAACAGCTCTCTTACGTGCTTGACTATGAACTGAAGTCCTTGACGAGGCGAGAGACGTTCTAGACGAGGCCAGAAAAGATTCTGACGAGACAGCTTCTGACGAGACAGCTTGTGACAAGACAGCTTCTGACGAGGCAGTTCTTGACAAGACAATTCTAGATGAGACAGATTCTGATGAGACAAGAGAATACCTTGACGAGGCCAGAGAACGGAGTTCTGGTTCTTTCTCAGACGAGGAGGTCAGACGACTCCGTGCCGGGCTGTCAGCAACACTGGCTTTTAACAGCTGCTGATTTACACCTGTGGATCTGTGCGCAGCTGGAGTTAATGATGCCAATGACGGCCCAGAGGCCGCCATGACAGTGTGAGGAACCTTGGAGTGATTTCTGACCAGGATTTGTCCTTTAATTCACATATTAAAACTGTTTCTAGGACCGCCTTATATCATCTGCGCAATATTGCTAAGATCAGGAGCATCTTGTCTCTGGGTGATGCTGAGAAACTGATTCACGCCTTTGTCAGTTTGCGATTAGATTATTGTAATTCGCTATTATCTGGTTGTCCTAGAGTATCTTTAAAAAGTCTTCAATTGATTCAACATGCTGCTGCTAGAGTTTTAACTGGTTCTAGACAAAGAGATCATATTTCCCCGGTTCTGTCCTCCCTCCATTGGCTACCCATTGAATTCAGAATCAAGTTTAAAATCCTTCTTCTTACTTTCAGAGCTCTTAACAATCTGGCCCCCCAATATATAAAAGATCTGATATTACCTTACCATCCTAACAGAGCATTACGCTCCCAAAATGCTGGCTTACTTGTGGTGCCCAGAATCTCCAAAAGTACGGTGGGAGGCAGAGCCTTCTGCTACCAAGCCCCTTCTCTCTGGAACCAGTTACTGCTCTGGGTCCGGGAGTCAGACTCGGTCTCTGTCTTTAAGAACAGGGTAAAATCCTTCCTTTTTAATATAGCCTTTGTTTAAGGAGGGTATTTGTGTCTTTTAACCCCACTCTTGTTCTATTGTTATCTGATCCATACTGCTGGTTGACCTCCAATATTGTACTTGGCATCTTACTGCTATGTTCTTTATGTCTGTCCTTCCATCCTCCCTATCCCCTCATCCCCAGCCAGTCGCAGCAGACGACTGCCCCTCCCTGAGCCTGGTTCTGCTATAGGTTTCTTCCTTCCAAATGGGAGTTTTTCCTCTCCACTGTCGCCTAGTGCTTGCTCATAGGAGATCGTCTGATTGCTGGGTTTTTCTGTGACTGTGTGATTTTTTTTTTATCTGCACTGGGGCGCCATGAGACGGCTTTTGTTGTGATGTGGCGCATTATAAATAAAGCTGAATTGAATTTAATTGAATTGAATTAAAAAAATCTAATGTATTCTCCATAGCCCCTATAATATACCGGTTCCAATAATGATTACTATGCAGGTGCCTTGATTGACCTGTTCACCAACTATTACCCAGATTTATAGTTTAACTGTGGAATAAACTCAATATGATGCTTTACAGGGTTGTTTCTGTTACTCCTGTTCACATTCAAAGCATGATGTGATGTCAGTGTATTCTCAGTAGCCTTGTATATTTATGCATTGGGGTACCTACGTTTACTGTAATACTGCAACTTGAATACTATTTGAGGATACTTCATTAAATTTTCATATGAAAATGCCACAATATTATAGGTTTCAAAGCAAACTTGGTTTTGTTTATATCTTTACTCAGGGGGTGGCAGTGGCTCAGGAGGTAGAACAGGTCATCCAATAACCGCATGGTTGGCGGTTTGAATCCTGCTCTCCCCGGATATCCTGCCGTTGTGTCCCTGGGCAAGACACTTCACCCCAATTTCTCCTGATGGGTCTGGAAGTGCCATGTTAGGTAGCATGCCGCCATCAGTGTGTGAATGTGTGTGTGAATGGGTGGATAGCAAGATCTGTAAAGCGCTTTGGTCATCAAGAGATGAGAATAAAAGTGCTATATAAGTGAATACCATTTTACTTTGATTTTTTTTTTTTTACCTTGTTGGGATGCAAACTGACACTTTGGAAGAAAAACTGCCAAAAGCAGTTACATGAGTATGCGGTTTGAGTGGTTGACATGATAGACCTTTCCCTGAAGCATAATAACCACAGAAACCACCTTGTAGTCTCCTCTCTTTTTCAGATTTCTCCTTCTGCATAAGATGGAGTTCACCTGTGTGCAACGTCTCTACTCTTGTAACTCAACCCATGTTCTTTGCTCTTCTTGAATTATGTGTTCACCACAGCCATTTCCATCATTTTAGCAAAACCATGTTTCTCTCCTTAACACTATACATACACAGAACCTCCTCATCATCCCTGTTCCCTTCACCTACCTATCTTCCTTCTATCCATCATATCAAGCAACTCTCTCACTTTACCAATCATAGTTCCCTCATTTAAAGTCCCTATTCTGACCTCCACAATCCTGCCATTTCTTTTCTCTCTCTGTCAACAAACATGCAAGGCAAGGCAAGGCAAGGCAAGTTTATTTGTATAGCACATTTCGTGTACAAGACAATTCAAAGTGCTTTACATAAAGCATCACAGCAAGTTGCAAAAGGAATACACAAGAATTTAAAAGCAAACTAAAAAGTAAATTAAAGAGAAACAAAAACAAGCCTTCCCCCTTGCCTCCTCCTCCATCTTCGACCAACAGTAGCCCAATTTTCACTGGTACCCTGTTGGTTAACAGCACTGGTGGCAGTCAGTATGAAAGTCTCATATGTGATGATCCGCATATTTGTGTTAAGATCTGCGGCAGGCATGGAGAGGGGACCTAAAATGCAGGCAATGACCAGTTCACAAAGACTGATTAATTATAACCAATAGCAGAGGCACAGACCGGGAAACAACAAGCTTACTAAAACACTGAATAAACTAGAATATAAAGCGACAACATGGGAGCTGAAATGGAGCGGAGCTGAACTGAACACATGGAGATAAATAACTAAAGATCTATCTATAAAGATCTATCCATAAAGGCACGGAATCTTTGTGTGTGTGTGTGTGTGTGTGTGTGTGTGTGTGTGTGTGTGTGTGTGTGTGTGTGTGTGTGTGTGTGTGTGTCATGAACGTGCCCATATCACGGGCGTAAAATAGGGCACCAAACGCTCACTGTAGGTTTGCACATTTATTAACAAAAGCGCAAACAAGAACGTCAAATACAAATACAATAAATGAAATGAAATAACACAAACGCTGGAGGAGAGTTGGGCTCAATGTCATCGGTAAAAAGTCAGGGAATGGCTGACCAGGGGAAAAGCTCAGCTGGAGGACCACGAAGGCTAAGGGGCTCGAGGGCTGAGAAAAACAGAGAGAGAAAGGCACCAAGACAGAGCACACCAACTTACCTCGACAACGGGACCTAAACCATGAAAGCAGGTCATGGCAGGAGAAAAGAGGGATAGATGGAGATTGAAGAAGGACACAACAATGGCGAGGGGTTGTCGGGTCTCTAAATACCCAACACAAAATCAAAGACAGGTGTAATCCATGAGTAGCCAATGGGCAGCAGCTGTGCAGCCCCGAAGGAACTGACAGCCGGAAACTGCACTCTGCTGTCAAAATAAACAAACTGTCAACATGAAAATACAACACAACAGAATTCAAAAACATCATAAAAATCTTAGCGATAGCAGAAAATAAACAGAAAAACGCTCACTGGGCAGAGAAACTGGGTTTGGACATTGCTTGTGTTTCTCCCCCAACCCATTCCACAATTTTACCCCACACACAGACACACAAAAACTCTTCCGAGTAGATCTTACTAAGTGCATTTTAAATTTTGTATTCCCCCGTAAATTATATTTCCCTTCTCTCTCCCTGAAAAGATTTTGTATATTGTGTGGCAAGAGGTTTTTACTGACTTTAAACATTAATTCTGCTGTGTAATAATGAACCAGATCCCATAATTTCTCAGACGTTTTTTTCTATTTTATTCTGTTGAACTTTTTCTATTGATTTTCTTAACTCACCATGTTTTAAAGTGGACTAATCTTTTTTTTTTTTTTTTTTTTTTTACTCACACTGGAAGCTGCTTTTGCCAATCCCCATGACATCTGAAGAACTCAGATTTCATGGCTTGAATATTTTTTTTATTATTGTTGTCTCTTCGATTCTGTGACTTTGATCAGACTTTGAATTATCTCATCAATTTAGTTGGACCCGGGAGAGCCGCTGAAAAAAACCCTCTCGTTTTGTCAGCATGCCATACTGCTTCAGCGGCCAGCAGCCTATCATCATCGTCGCTGGATCTCAGCTCCTGAGCCTCGGGGAAGAAATATCTGCTGGCATCAAAGAAAATCTCAGCTCCTGGATCCAGCTGAAGAAAACCCCAATGCAGCGGTCACGTGAGCAAGATCCCTTTGTTTCATCTGCTGGGTTAATGCGATGTTCATCACCTTAAAGTATGTTGTAATTTGTCTCAGATATTAAAACTAGTTCATAACTGATCAGAGCTATAGATTTGAATAGAAATAGTATTCCTCTTTTCATTAAATTCTGTTTTTCCTTTTTAGAGGAACCCAGAATTTCTTTTTCCATATAATCAGCTTTTAGCATTTTCTTCATAAGATTTGCGTCCAATTTTCTTCATATTTTGGTTACAGTTATTTCAGTCTCCATTTTTATCACAGTTACAAATTCACACTGTTTCTGTCATGTTCGGGGTCGTCACCCCATCCATGACTTGTGGCTGTAGGGTTTGATTATTGCTTATTAATTCCAGCTGGCGGATTGAGCCTTGCTCTCCGCCAGTCCTACGGCCACACCTCCTCCTATCACCAGGCACTCACCAGCTGTATGGTTCACCACATACACACTCACGCACACACACACACTCATACATGCACACACACTCTGATTACTACTCATTCATGCACCTGTTTGCCACACGGCCTGGTCCCATTGTTAAGGGTTTTGTACAAATAGCGAGGCAGTGTGACCAGCCGGCATGGCAGCTTAGAGAAGTCAACATTAGCCATCCTGGCTCGCATCTGTTGGTTTACCCCTGGACTAAATTGTGTTGTTCCCTCAGGGCCTTTCCGCTCAAACACTATTGTAAGTCTTTCTTTTGTGCCTTTTTCTCCACTCCTGCCTGATTGGAGCACATTAGGCATTCCCTTTGAACCAACTAAGTTTGTAGCCGGGTGTCTCACGCTTTTTTCACTGTGACTGTTTTTGGACATTCTGTACATTCACCCATTGTAAATTAACACGTTACTTACTCTGCGTTTTGGGCTCAGTGCCAATTTCTATGTTCGTTGCAGTTTATGCAGCGGACATGACAGTTTTCTTGGGTCCACAAATGTGATTACAGTCTATAGCATACCCCCCCCCCCCGATGAAGGATGACACTTTACTGATGATTTTATAGGTTTAATGGCAGTAAACCCTCAAATTCACCGTAAGAGCTGGGAACCACACAGAAAAACAATGTATAAGCTAAAATCCATACTCTCACAACCGTTAGCTGAAAATAACCTTAACTCTAACAATAAATTCTACAAAATATACATATATGTTAACACAAAGATTCAAATTGTCATATTTACATATTAAACATACCTTGTGCCTCTATCAAGGGGGCTGCTAATAACAAATACATTTTTATATTCTGTCACAACCTTTTCTTCCCCGTCTTTTGCTGCCGTTAGCTTGCTCACGCTAACGGTTATAACAGGAAGTTCCTTCAAAATAAAAGCACTGAATATCAAACAGGAAGCTAACCGTAGCTGATAGTACATAAAAGTAATAAGCTCCAAAATAAAATATAAGCAAATGAAGAAATGTACATAGGGTTATTTACACTCCCACCAAAATTATGAGTGTTTGGGTTCCATAAGAACATCAACAAATAATTTTCTCAAGCAAAAGAACCCATATAAAGAGGTCGCCTTAAGAACTTTCTAACAACAAGACCAGTTTTTGTACTGGACGCTCTACAACTGATAGCTCACTAGAGCGTTGACCTTTGTTATTTAGTCTCGTTTCTCCAAGCGAAATCTTTGCTCTTCGCACAAGTCCATCTTTTCCACTAACAGTCTGTAAAACTCTTGCAAGTCTCCATTCACCTCTGGGCGCTAGTTCATCCATGTCTAACACAACATCACCTACTTTTAGATTCCTTTTTGGTGAATGCCATTTTTGTCTTGAAATGATGTTGTGAACATATTCCCGTCTCCAGTGGCTCCAGAACTGCTCTGCAAGGAACTGCACACGGTGCCATCTCTTTTTGCCATATAGGTCCTCCTTTGGAAACGTGCCGGGGGGGGGGCAACGGTGCGTTGGATTTCATGTGGAGCAGGTGATTGGGCGTAAGTGGTTCTAAGCTGTCAGGGTTGTTCAAGTTATCTATAGTTAGGGGTCTGCTGTTGACTATAGTCATGGCTTCATAGAATAGAGTGCTAAATGAAGCATCATTGAGTCTACCATGAGCAAGTGACAGAGTGGTATTCAGTACACTTCTGACAGTCTTTATCTGACGCTCCCACACTCCCCCTGCATGACTGGAGTGGGGTGCATTCATCACAAAGTCACATCGTCTTTTGGATAAGTAAGTACTTAGCTTCTGAGTGTCTAGTGCATTTAAGGCTGCTTTAAACTCATTTTGAGCGCCAACAAAGTTTGATCCCTGGTCACATTGGATTCGTCTGACTGCACCTCTGATTGAAATGAAACACCTTAATGCGTTAATGAATGCATCAGTAGACAAGTCCTCTAATAGCTCGATGTGGATGGCACAAGAGCAAAAGCAAGTAAATAAGAGTCCATGCCATTTGTGTTGTTTCCTTCCTTCTGTTGTCACAAACGGACCAAAACAGTCCATGCCGCAGTGTGTGAAGGGAGGAGAGGGCTCTAAGTGCTGTGGAGGTAGGTCACTCATCCTCTGACCCTCTGGAGCTTTGCGGAGTCTGCGGCAGGTCACACACTGACTGACGTATGAAGCAACTGTTTTACTCATTCCTGGAATCCAGTAGCCACTAGATCTGATTTCGTTTATGGTAAATCCCTTTCCTTGGTGTTTTACCTTGTTATGACAGTGAGATATTATGAGCTTAGCTGCACAGTGATCCTTTGGGATCACGATTGGATGTTTGAAGGTGTCACTTGTTGGTGAATGTCGAAGTCTCCCTCCCACCTTGAGGAGACCATCTGTGTCCATGAAAATGTCCAGTTTAAACAGTTTGTTGTGTCGTGGGAGCTGTTTTCCTTTGTTTCCCTTTCCCTTCCCTTTCAGTTTTATTTTCTGTTCGTATGCTTGATGCTGCACATCACAAATGATCACAAGTTCAGCATTTTCCTGTTCACTCACTGTAGCTGGTGCATTTGACTTGATATGTTTAGTCCTTCTTATAAGATGTGCTACAGCTTTGATTGCTCTGGACCATGACGAGAACTTACTTAGACGTTCAGCAAGACTCGCAGTGTCTGTGACTTTAGTTAACATTGTCTGTACTTTTCTGACTTCTGGATCTCCTATGGATAGATCCGGCTCAACAGTTTGCGGTGTGGGCAGTTCATTTTTCCACAAAAAGGTGGGGCCAGTGAACCAGCTAGACTTAATTAACTCATTGACAGTTAGACCCCTTGAAGCACTGTCAGCTGGGTTCACTTCTGATGGCATGTAAAACCATTGCTGAGGGCTTGTACTTTGTCTAATCTTTTGGACCCTGTTAGCTACAAAAGTGTGGAAACGACGTGCATCATTATTTATGTAGCCCAGTATCACCTTTGAGTCAGTCCAGAAATATTCTTTCACATCATAACACAGTTCTTCCCGTAACATGTTACTGACTGAGACTGAAACTACAGCTGCTTTGAGTTCAAGTCTGGGGATCGTGGTGAGTTTAGTAGGAGAAACTCGTGCTTTTGCTATTACCAGAGAGCAGTGAATCTCATCTTTAGTGTTTTTCGCTCTCAGATAGCTACATTGTCCATATCCACTTGAGCTCGCATCTGAAAAGTGGTGCAACTCTATTTCTTTAGGCTCACCAAAACTAGCAGGTAGATAACAACGAGGTATGTTTAATTTTTCTAGATTTACAAAGTCACTTTGCCAACTCTCTCACCTTGGCTTGAGTGTGTTCAGTAGGGGGCCGTCCCATCCGATACCGTGTTGGCACATTTCTTGCAAGATTCTCTTTCCGTTCAGCACATATGGCGCTAAGAATCCAAGCGGGTCATACATTGACGCAACAGTGGACAGAATGCCCCTGCGTGTGGCTGGCTGTACTTTTAGTGTGTTGTCAAACTTGAAACAGTCCTTTTCAATGTTCCATTGGATGCCTAGTGCTCGTTCTTGTGGCATGTCTTTGAATGTTAAGTCCCTTGTGTTTGTGTTTACAGCACATTCAGATGGAGGGATACTTCGCAAAACAGTGAGATCATTAGAAATGAACTTGTGAAGACGGAGGTTACCTTTGCCGCAGATTTCTCTGGCCTCTTGTGCCAACTGTATTGCTCCTTCCACTGTGTTTGTGCTTGTAACTCCATCATTGACATTAAAGTCTTTCTCCATGAACTGTGAACCTGCTGGGTACAAGACGCAGTACTCTTTGGCCAAATATTTCAGTCCGTAATTTGCACAGCCTGAAGACGATGCCGCACCGAAAAGGTGTACCTTCATTCTGTAGGTTTGAGGTTGTGTGCTTGTATCAACCGTTTTTCCACCAGAGCAGGGGTGTCAAACTCATTCCATGGAGGGCCAAGACCCTGCAGGTTTTACTTCCACCCAGTCTCTTCAGCAGGTGTTTTCACTGATCAGGAATCAGTGGGAAGAAATTCAGAGAAAACATCTGTTGAAGCCACTGGGTGGAGGTAAAACCTGCAGGGTCTTGGCCCTCCATGGAATGAGTTTGACACCTGTGCACCAGAGGAAACGCAGATAGTCCCTGTCCCCTTCATCGACATGAAACTGATGGAACATCTTTTCTATATCGCACATTAAAGCAATAGAATGCTGCCTAAACCTCAAGAGAATGCCAGTCAAATTGTTTATTAAGTCAGGCCCTTGGAGGAGATGATCATTGAGACTTGTTCCATTGTGTTTAGCTGAACAGTCGAATACGATGCGCAATTTTGTGGGCTTTTTGGGATGGTAAATCCCGTGGTGCGGGATGTACCATTGTTCACCTTGTATTCCTTCGTTATGTACTTCTTCAATGTCTCCTCTTTCAATTATGTCATTCATGTATGCAACATAGTCCCTTTTGTATTTCTCATCCTTGTTGAACTTTCATTTTAAGTGTTCGAGTCTAATTTCTGCAAGCCTTTTGTTGTCTGGTAAGTGTGGCCTTTGTTTGAATGGAAGAGGCATCTCACAGTATCCTTGTGTATTTTTCTTTATTCCTTCCTTGAGTTTGTCTAGAAAAATGAGATCCTCTTGTGAGACTATTTTGTCGCTTGCCTTTGCATCCTTAAAATCTGACTCAAGAACTTTGATAACATCCATAGGTGTTACAGGAGGTAGTTCCTTTACCATGACTCTGTGGCACAGACTTGTTTCAGTTTCATTTGACTCTGATGTGGAGCCACCAACAATGCTCCACCCTAGCTCTGTCTGGATTGCAAATGGCTCATTGTCCTTTCCAAGTAGAACCCGTTTTGGAGCTAGAGTTCTGGAACAGTTAAGTCCAATGAGTAGTCCAACATCACAGCTCAGAAGAGGAGGTATCTTATCAACAATCTCTGACAGATTTGGCCATTGCTTTGCAGTTTCGTTCGTGGGTATGTTGTCATAGTTAAACAGAATATAGTCCTTTGTGTAAGAGGGCGGAAGGTCAATACAAACATCTGAGTTGTAACCTCTCACACGTAACCCTGGTACTCTCTGACTTTTGACTGTCATGTGAACTCCCAGCATTGTGGTTAGTTTGAGATTAACTGGATGAGAGTCTGCTTGTAACTGGTTAGTTACCTCTTCACTAACAAATGTATTGTCACTTTGTGTGTCTAATAAAGCATACACTAACTGCTCTTTAGAAGGACTCTGGGTAGTGGAAACTCACACAGGAACAATCATGGAGGTACTACCTGATTGACCCACCTTTGTGACGTTCAGAGCTGTGGCTGCCATAGTATCGTTTTCTGTGGTTGGTGTAACGTTTGTGGAGCTCTGAGGTCTTTCATTTGCCTTGTGACTCTCATTGTGCAAACAAGTGGGGTGTCGTCTTTTGCAAGTGTCACATGTGTGGCGATGACGACAGTCTTTGGCATTGTGGCCCACCTTTAAGCACCCGTAGCACAGTTTATTGTCCTTTACAAATGTGCGTTTGTCGTCTAGTGACTTTTCTGAGAAGCTTGGGCACTTTGACAACTGATGCCTTTCATCTTTGCAGAACATGCAGGGTACTTTTAACTTTGTGTCATTTAACTTTGCTTTATCTGCATGTGCTGTAGCTTGTGTTGTAAAGACTTGGGTTGCAAATCTGTTTGGTTTAATCTCTTTTGTATGTCTTTTTTCCAGAGATGAGCTGCATGAATGGAGTGCATAGGAAGAAGTCACAGGATTACATGCAATTTCCGCCTCGAGTGCTACAAACTCTGCAAAATCCTTGAAAGAGGGGAAATCTTTACCTTCCATGAGAGCAACTGTGACCTGATGATTCCAACGTGTTGCGAGCCATTCTGGAACCTTTTGCAATAACTTTTGGTTTTCCTCACAGTCACTCAGTATCTCTAAGCCCTTTACATGTGGTGTTGCTTGGAGACAGGTTGTGAGAAAATCAGAAAATGTCCGTAAACCTTCTGCATCCTTTGAGTGGATTTTAGGCCACTTCAACAGTTTGTCTCTGAATGCCTTTTGAACAACAAAAGGCTGACCATAACGTTGGTCAAGCCTTTTCCAGGCATCTTTGTATGCCTCTTCATCGCTACAATAAAATGTGCCCTCAAGGCATTTAAGTGCTGGGCCAGTAATATACCTTTTTAACAAGTGCAGTTTATCAGCAGGAGATATACTTTTGCAGTCTACCAGTGAGGTGAAGGAAGCCTTCCATTCGATATAGGTGATGGGATCTCCGCTGAACACGATAGGCACTGGCACTGGGATTCTGTTTACAGCTATGCTGTCTTGGATAGCTTTAGCCAGCTGGGAAATGTCTGTGGGAGGCGATGGAGAAACAACTTGAGAGTGTGGTTGTTGCACAGAATAGTTGACAGGAAGGGATGCATATTGTTGCATGAGCGGGTGGTATGAACCTGTGGAGAGCAATGGGGCTGGTTGTGCAAAGCTTTGGTTGACAGGAGAAGTCCCATTGTTCTGTAACATGCATTGACTGTCCGTATCAACTTTCAATTTCTTGTCATAAATCTCTAATTTTGCACGTGCAGCTTGCCTTTCCTTTTCTGCTTGTAAGCGCTCTAGTTCAAACTTTTGTGCATCCAATTATCTCCTGTGTTTCTCTTCCATTTCTCTTAATTTTTCCCTTTGTTTGATTTCCTCTTGTGTAATTTTATACTGAGCTTCCTTAGCAGCTAATTCTGCAGCTGCATCAATTCTTTTGGCAGCGATGCTTGCTTCAAAGTGGTAACTGGACTGTGATGAAGTGCCAAAAATGGACTTAGCATGTTCATAAGTTAAGAGTTGATGGAGGCGCTGCTTTTCTCTATCTGCATCATATTCATCTATGGCTGCTAAACGCTCTGAAATGATTTTCATAATGTCTTTTGTCACAGATTCACAGGAGTCCATTTTACGCCTTATGACATGGGATGGTGCATTACGCTCTCTTAGTTCACTGTATGCTTTTGTCATGCCATTTACTGTCCTTTCAATATCATCAGCCATTTCTGCTAACTGTGAATCTGACAAATCACTTTTGAGGTCTGCTCTGTAAATTCTGACCTGACCTTTCCAATGTTCATAGATAGTTAACAGCTTTTTCTCTCTTTTAGTCTGTTCATCCTTTTGATATAACAGCATTTTCTCTGTAGGCACACTAGGCCTTTCTGATCGCCTTGGTAATGTTTCATTAACTGTTTCCTCTTGTTGTTCCTTTTCATTTATCTGTTCTGATTTAATATCTTCCATTTTGAGAGCAATTGCTTGTCACCGTATCCTTAGACCGTTGCTGCAGCTCGCTGCTCCGCGTCGTTTCCGTGCCGTTCCTTGAAATCGTGGGCAGCTCGTTGTAGCATGTTGGGTGAAGCGTCTCCTCTTGGCTTGGGGCTCCTGCTTCAATCAGGCGACAGGCTTTCACTTCTCCCGGAGGTAAGCTCTTACTATAGCATATCCCCCCGATGAAGGATGACACTTTACTGATGATTTTATAGGTTTAATGGCAGTAAACCCTCAAATTCACCGTAAGAGCTGGGAACCACACAGAAAAACAATGTATAAGCTAAAATCCATACTCTTACAACCGTTAGCTGAAAATAACCTTAACTCTGACAATAAATTCTACAAAATATACATATATGTTAACACAAAGATTCAAATTGTCATATTTACATATTAAACATACCTTGTGCCTCTATCAAGGGGGCTGCTAATAACAAATACATTTTTATATTCTGTCACAACCTTTTCTTCCCCGTCTTTTGCTGCCGTTAGCTTGCTCACGCTAACGGTTATAACAGGAAGTTCCTTCAAAATAAAAGCACGAATATCAAACAGGAAGCTAACCGTAGCTGATAGTACATAAAAGTAATAAGCTCCAAAATAAAATATAAGCAAATGAAGAAATGTACATAGGGTTATTAACAGTCTTTTTGCTCAATAATCAGTTACAAGTTGAATGTGATGCCATTTAATCTGAGTCTAATCATTAAAACTGTAAACAGTATATGGAAGTTTCTGTTGATTTATTTTTCCTATGTCTGTTTCTGAAGTCCCCCAGGAGAATTCACAAATATGTCATGGAGCGCTCATTTCACAAGTGCAATTAGGACACCAAATGCTCTGTGAGTTTGCACGTTTATTAATATAAACACAGACAAGAACGGGAACAAACCATAACTAAATCATGAAATACAAGGCACTGATAAACAAGAACACGGTCATGACAAATGCTGGAGGAGAGTGGGGCTCAATGTCCAGGGGCACATGAAGCCAGGGGATGCCTGGACAGGAGCAAAATCCAGCCGGAGCTCTCCCAAAGGCTGCAGGGGCTCACAGCTGGAAAACAGGGAAAACCTACCTGAACGGAGCTCTCCAACTCTCCTCAACAGCAGCACCCAAACACACTCAGAGCTCCTGAGGACGAGTGCACATGGAAGAAGGACATGACAACCTCCCAGAGGTTTGCCATGCCCTTATATACCCAAACATAATTAGCAACAGGTGCGGATACATGAGTGGAGAAAATAACAGAATGACAAACAGGTGTGTAGCTCCGACCAGTCTGACAGCCAGAAGGTGCACAACGCTGTCAAAATAAAACACAAACCAGAAAACATAATGACACAAGAACATAACTATAAATGCACAAAGAAACAGAAGACTAAGTTAAACTAGAGACACCCCCTGTGCCCCCGGATCATGACAGAGCCTCCCTCTCAAGGGGTTGAATTCCAGACACCCCAGGGTAACATCACCAAAAAACACCCCCCACACAAACACAGAAGACCCTTCCCAAACACAAAACGTCACCCCAACATGACACTAAGACCATGACAAACCTAACCATAACTATGACATTGAAAATAAATACTAATAAATAAGACCATACGGCATAAAACTGAGACCAAGATATAATCAAACTAAGGGTGTAAGTTCAAAACGTAACAAAAAGAAATAAAGCCAGGCTAAAAAGAAATATGAGAAATTAATAAATAAATTTCTTTAAATACCTACAAAAAAAGAAACAAAAAGAACAGAAAAACAATAAGCAGCAAAAACCAACAAACAAAACAAACATTCATAGTTTTCGAAGGAATTCAACATCTCAAAGGCAAGAAGAAAACAAGAACTAAGCATACACAGGAAAAGAACTCAGAAAAAGCATTGCATCAAAAAGAAAACAAGTAACATGAAACAACCGAAAAACAGCCCACCCTGGGGGGGGGGGGGGGTGCAAGGCATGGAGGGACCAAATTCAACCAAAAACCAAAACAAAGGAAAACAAAAAACACTCATGACCCACACACTGTCCAATGGGTGGCAACATGGGACTCCCGTGGCCTTCCCGTGTGCCAAAACCACCCGAGCAGGAGGGGAAGCCCATCTGGTGGCCTCCCGGCATCCCTAAGCCAGTGAGCCTCAGGAGCTAGGGGGCAGCATCCTCCAGCGTAGGGCGGCCGACCGGCGGGAACCCCCCATGATGCAATCACAGTTGCCCCGGGCTGGAGTGCAGCACCCACGGTGGCTCTGGACCAGAACAAGGTCCCCATGACCACCGGGTTGACCCGTGAAGGCACCAGAACAAGGAGACGGTCAACCAACGGGACCACGGCCTGGGGCTTAGCTGCACCCGCAGTGGCCCTGGACTGGGGCTTAGCTGCACCCACGTAGACCATAGGCAGTGGGACAACAGCACTCTCGGGGGACCAACGACGGCAAGACAGCAGCACCCTAGGGGACCCTGGACGGTGGGACAGCAGAACCCTCGGGGATCATAGACAGCGGGATAGCTGCACCCTCGGAGACCATGGATGGTGGAACAACTGCACTTTCAGAGACCCCAGTGAACCTGGACAGTAGCTTGGGCAAAGGCATAGAGACACACACACACACTGGGTCAGGGTCACCGGCAGCGGTGGAGCCTGGCGAGGAGAGCTCTGGCACAGCTGATGGCTGCCCCTGGAACTCCCTACCAAGTGTCAGGCAAGATCTCTCTAAGACAGAGAACATAAAAACAAGAAAGAGCACTTGCTTAAGCTCAAGCTCCACTGCCATCCAGGACTCTGGCGATCCTGGCTGGGACATCTCAGCTCTCTCTTCCTGGGCTTGCACACCCGGCCCAGCCACCTCAGATGGGGGGACATCACAGTCCTCTCCATCTGGATGTCCACTCCTGACACAACTACCTCAGATGGGGAGGAAAGAAAAAACACCAGAACAACATTGCCGGCAGTGGTGGAGCTCTGCGAGGAGGATCCGGAAGCAGAGGACATCTGCAGCCGGTTCCCCTCTCCATGAGCCAGACAAGAATTCTCTAGAACTGTGTGTGTAACAACAGAGCAGAGTACTTGGCTGGACTCGAGCTCCACCGCCACCCAGGACTCCGGTGACTCTGCTGCGACAACCCTAGCAGCAGACGTGATGGTTGATGCAGTCAGACAACCTCCAGGCTCCGTGCCTCCCGTAGGTGGGCCTCCCGGCGGGATGGCTGCTGCTGAAGGTGACCTTTCCTTCTGTCCCGGACGAGGCTGCAGGGCAGGAACTGGAACTCCAGGGACTGCGGGTCTCTCTGCCATCCGGCGGCTCCTTCCCAGGAGCGACAGGCTCTTAGAGGCCACAAAAGAATACACGGGAGAGGGAGGTGAATCATCGGTAGCAGGTGGTGAGGATTCAGTGAAAATTGTCTGCTGTAACTGAGCCTCATCACCAGGAATAAGGCAAGACATATCATTATGAGAGGGAAAAGAATGACAACCCACCTGCCTTATCTCCCAGCGACCAATGGTTCCTGCTGCTGCAATGGGATCTGATGAGGCTCCTCTGCCCACCGTTGACGTAGCCAGGGAAGGAAGCGGAGGCACGGGTTTCTGGCGATGGAGGCGGGGTGTGGAAACTCGGGGCTGGCGAGGAGCTGACGCGCTAAAGTCCTGAGATGCCGTCCAGTTGGCATGGACCTCAGTTCGCTGGCCAAGCTCCTCTTGAGATACTCCCACTGCAGATCTTCCAGAAGAAACACCCTCTCCCTTCCTTCAGAGTGCAGCACAAGCCTAGAGTAATGCTCCACGGCTGCCTCGGCCAGGCTTAGGCTCCACAGAGTGTCTCTTGGGGTGGAAGGTACACGTGCGTCGGCGATGAGTCCATCCACTTCCCAGAGTGCAGCCCCCCCCCCAAGCTCTGTGAAAGCAGTCTTTCACCTGCTGCCATCTCAGCAGGCGAAGGATGGCAGAGAATCAAGAAAAGGTAATCAAAGAAAAAAAACTGCAAAACTCACAGAGGCTGGTGTCCAGGTGGTTGTGTCCTTCTGTCATGGAGCGCTCGTTTCACGAGCACGATTAGGACACCAAACTCTCTCTGTGAGTTTGCACGTTTATTAACATAAACACAGACAAGAACTTGAATGAACCAAAACTAAATCATGAAATACAGTCCACTGATAAACAAGAACACGGCCATGACAAATGCTGGAGGAGAGCGGGGCTCAATGTCCAGGGGCACATGAAGCCAGGGGACGCCTGGCCAGGAGCAGAATCCAGCCAGAGCTCTCCCGGAGGCTGCAGGTGCTCACAGCTGGAAAACAGGGAAAACGTACCTGGACAAAGCTCTCCAACTCTCTTTGGCAGCAGCACCCAAATACACTCAGAGCTCCTGAGGACGAGTGCACATAGAAGAAGGACATGACAACCTCCCAGAGGTTTGCCGTGTCCTTACATGCCCGAACATAATAAGCAGCAGGTGTGGATAACTGAGTGGAGAAAACAACAGAATAACAAACAGGTGTGCAGCTCCAACTGGTCTGACAGCCAGAAAGTGCACAACGCTGTCAAAATAAAATGCAAACCGGAAAACATAATGACATAAGAACATAACTATAATTGCACAAAGAAACAGAAGACTAAGCTGGCTCCAGACGGGGCAAGGCACCCCTCCCCCGTGCCCCCGGATCATGACAGAACATTTGAGACTGTCCAGGTTTTGGACTAGTGCCCCCAAAAAGGAGTTTTTGTTGTGTGTGCGTGGACCCAAAGTAAATCTTTGTTTCCGCACACACCTATTGGTATAAACTAAATAATTTTTGTACCTTACAACCAATTTCTCCAACATATTTTATGATGCCCCGGCTTGATGCTGTGTGCACTTTTGAAACAGACGCAAAAAAGAATATTAATCCATAAGCTGTGTGTGTGTTTTGGTCAAATCTGATCCCCTTTAAAAAAAAAAAAAAAAGCGGTGGAGTTTTTTGTGTGTGTCTTCTGCGCTCCAGAAATCTGCAGTCAGTGTTTCTATGTCTCGCTGATCACGAGGTGGAGGAGGGCATTTGGCCTGCTTCAGCCATCCTGATCACAGTCATTTCTGTTTTTTTAAAGCATGCTAAAAGTTCAGGAAAGCGTTATCATATGCTGAATTAAGATAAAGGCCTGGAGAGGCGGGATTGCGAAAAAATCTGATTCGTCTCTCGTTAATTCAACTTGTTTGGCGAAATATCCCAGCAGGATAAATAGAATTGACCAGTTTTTGATCCTCTTCTCATGTGAGCTGCGGTAAATCCCAATCTAAATCACACTGGACATGCAGCAGGATAAAAGTTACTGAGAGGAAATTATTTGAGGTAACAGCGCTGAATTGTATACGAAGTTAAAGTTGTAAGATTATTCTTGCATGAATAAAACCAAATTCAAGGAAGACTAACTTCAGTTTTGAAAAAAAAAAAAAAAGGCGTGGTTGGTAGTTGGCAGGCCGTGTCTGAATTTGTGCACTATGTTGCACGTTCACATTCGCGCATGACCAAAAGGGCCATGCACCATTCCTTTTGCATGAGAACTGCGCATATGCAGATTAAGCAGTGCAAACGCCATTTTGAAAACCACCAGGGTGAGTCATCCTGGGTGCCATTTTGCAGCTGAGAAATTTAGACTGCCTCCAAGTGACATCACTGTATCTCTTCCTCCTTGAGTGCAGAAGGAACTGCCCCCATCTTGTGGTCAACTATAAGAATTGCATTCTTTCATAAATTTACTTCAAAATTCAACAAAATGTGAATCTATTAAGCCAATTTATAACCAAATCAAGCTTCCAAATTAACTTCAAAGGAACCTATGTTATTCAGAAAACCTAAATTTAAAACCAATTTAAAGTTTCAATGCCAAAAGCAGCAAAAAAGAAACTTGTTGGCTGTTGAAGCTTTATTCTTAGGGGTGAACTAACTTCTACTGCATAAAAACTCAGTAGAAGGGCATAAAAGCATACACTTTGGACTTAATCTCTCATGTTAACCACACATTTTAATCTTTAAAGTTAAAAGTGCATATATTTACACATTTTCTGCAACAATTGCAAACTATTGAAGCAAAATATGTGTTTTGTTTTGTTTTTTTAATGCTGCATTATGTGATTTCTTCCACAGGAAGCCCATCTCAGCTTAAGGATTCTAATAAATGCTAATGTTTATTCAAGAGTGACCTTAAAGTAGTGTTAACCCTGTGCATGATGGTAAAGGATTTAATGTTTCATTGAATATTTATCAAAATTGTTCGAAATAGGAAACCACATGAAAGAGCAATTTTCAGCATAATTTTTCTGAGTCAAAAATCAGGCAGAGAATTTGGATTTAAATATATTTATTTAACCTCATGGCCACTGGAGAGAGACTACATGAGCGTGGAACTCAGCCACACACACCTAACCTCTGAACATACATTTCTAAGCATGGTGTTTTTATAGACGTAAGTAAACAATGGGGAAGAAGTCCTTGAGCTATCTGGGAGACATCTCAGAGACAGAATCTTAGCAGGGCAGGTTAATATAACAAGAGAGATTATCAAAGGTCATTCTTTACATCTTTGCTAACCTAACCTTCACAGGCATTCACTGTGCACTCAAGACTCTGGGACACGGAATTCACAAGGGACAAATAATGGCTCACATAAAAATACATCAGATATAATATATAAAAGCATAATACAGAAGAATATCTGAACTTATTCTACATGGAATTCACATATAAACATGAGACATGAAACAGGAAAGTCATGGAATAATATAAAAATAATAATATAATAATAATAATATAGATAATATGGAATTTTTCTATCACCACATTAATCAATTAACACTTAAAAGTGCTAGGTGGTTCATGTTTTTCTCCACAGGAAAAGGAAAACATTAACCAATTCACTACATCTCACCAGGATTTTAAAAAGTCAAAAGGTGAAAGCATTGATTATTCTGTAAATTAAAAAAAAACAAAAAAAAAAAAACTTCATAGATAACAATCAAGCAAATCACCATTAGCTTTAATCCTAAGATATCCTTGGTGGCAAAATACACAAAAAAACAATTCACTTGTGTTTCCTAATCTGTAAATATTAAACATTTAAAAAGCTTTAAATGAGAATTTGCTTTAACAATAATGACAAAGTCAACCTTGACTTGAAAAGAAAGTGAAAACTTATAACCTTAAATCTCTAAAGCATTTAACCTTTTCTATTTTTGTTGTTCCCTTTTTCTAAATAAAATCATTACTTTAAAGTGACATTCAACATGCATTCCAAAGCTAGTTATTGATGACAATTCCAATACTAGGCTTTGATAATTCAAGTAAAAAAGTCAATCCACACATTTTTTTTTTGTGAAATACAGATCAAAAGACAGTTTCAACAAACAAATAAATTGAAACATCTCCACATTTCTGAACAATTTCAAAATTCTACCTCCCTTTTTACAAGCCTGTAAGTTGGAACAAGTTCTAAAAAGAGCTTATAACCACCACTATTATAAAATAACACTCAGTGTTAAACCTTGACTAACAAATTTAGCTATAATCAACAAGTTGATTTTTAAGCTAGCAACAAAAGGTAAAACATAGCGGGTCAACAGACAACCGATCGATTTACCAAACTGGATGACCTTCAAGCAACACTGGAAGGATGGACTTCTGATTTTATATCTGGCTTCACAACATGGGTCAAGAGAACACAGCCCGGAGATCTGAAACAACTCACTGAAGACCTTTTGGATGACTACACTGAAAAGCCACCAGAAGGAAAGGATCTCCCCAGCGTGTTAGGTAAGTTCGCACTAGCATTAGTCGCAAGATTAAAAGTAGCTGAGAACGAGCTAGGAAATCAACAATCAACAATCCTCTCTCTCCATGAAGAGAATAAATCACTAAAAGAAAAACTGGACCAATCTCAAGATAAAAACGACAATAATCAAGCTCAACTTGATGACGCGTTATGAGATTTGGACCAGGCAGAGTCAGGAAAGCAATGGTTGACACATGACAATGACTTCCTTTGCCAAGAGAACTGTGGACTTGAAGAGGCCCTTCAGGGCACAAAGATGAAACTCAGGTGAATTGAAGATCAACTTGAAAATGTCAAGTCTTACTACAAGGAATGTCAACTGCTCCTACAGGAAGCACATAAAGACCGGGACTTCTGCCGCGCTCCATCGCCCAATTCCCGTTTTGAGTACGGATGATCACATGGACAGTGTGTGTGTGCCCCTTCAGACTGTGACCTTGACAAGATTCAGCTAAATCTTATGAAATCTGATCCAGGCCCTATGGGTTCACCTGATACCAAAGCCTATTTACAAGACATTGACTACTACCTGCGCAAGTACCCTGATGCGACGGTCGATAACCGCATCTATTTAATTAAACTAACAACTAACAGGTCAGTATCAAAATTTATAGACAGACAGCCAACATACATCAGAACAGACTACATGCTACTCTATGAAGCCATCAAAAAGGAATTCTCTGACAACTGCCTACAATCAGGGCTATCGGCAGCCCTGGCCGTGAAACAGGGTCACTCAGAGCCTCCACAGGCTGACTACCAGCAACTCCTTCTTGCATATTTTGAATCTCAAAATACACCAGGGATGGAAGAAGACCACAATTTCAAGACCTTCTTCATCCAGAACCTTCATCCCACTGTCAGTCACCACTTTGGAGATACAGCTAACCCAAGGTCAAGCTCAATAAGTCAGGTGAGAGAGTTTGCACAATATGCGTTCCAAAAACAGCAACAAAGTTGCAACAAGCACCCTGAGCCTGCCACTGTGCTAGCTATCAGTGCTGCTTCTGACACTCTGGAGTTGGAAGGAGCCCCTTGCGCTACTCCATCTCCTACACCACGATTACATAAAAAACAGAGACATTTCTCCAACCGACCTCATCAAGGTCAAAACCAAACTAGGTCCTCTGGATCTCACTCAGGACAAACTTTGCAAAAACCCGATTACCGTTGTAGGCCCTATTCCCCAGATAGGTTGCAAGAACATGGTATGGACTCCCAAGATGACAGATACCAATACGAAGACATGTGTAACCGTGGCAAATGGTCTCCTCCACCTTGTCACATAAGCTCAGAAGCAGAGACCAATCACAAACCTTGGAAGAAGAAAGAAACTCCTACTCTCAGTAGAGAACATATAGAAGTTGTCAAACACCTCCTAGTGGAGATTCAAAACAACAAAGAAAATGAAACTGCTGACATCCTAGCTATCGCAGCTTTGCCAACAACAAACACTTTAAATCACGAAGAAAAGGCAAAAAGAGAATCTCTCTTACAACTGGAGAAGAACCAAAGGACCCAGTGCAGTCCAGTGCTGTTATGACAGCCCAACCACAAGAAAAAGACCACTCCTCTAAAAACATTTTGCAAATCCATGTCAAACCACCGGTTCTACAACTTCTGTGCAATTTAAACGATGGGTGGTGGTGTGAAGATTCTATCTTCCACTGACCTTTGAAGACGTGACGTGTCAGGGCGCTGTTTTAGACACCGCCGCTGACATCACTCTTATGTCACACAACCTTTATGACAAACTACATGTAGCTGCTAACCGCACTCACAAGGATTTAAAACCCTGTTCATTAGCCATTCAACCATATTATGATTGCAGCTAATCATATTGCATCATTTCAGCTCAATTGCGTCAGCATTTTTAGCCATTCAGCTAAAACTGTTCAGCATTTTACAAAGTTTTATAGCACTTCAGATAATAATTTAGCAGCATTTGAACTCAGTTGCTTCAGCGTATTCAGTTAACAGCATTCACACTGCATTTCCGGTAGGAAATGCAAATTTTTCTAGTTATGACTTATTTTGACTTTTTCTGACTTCCGTGCATTTTATTTTTTACTCTATCTCCTTCTGCACTTTTTCAGCTAGAAACTCTGTTCAAACTTTAAAATATTCAGCTTATTTAGGACACTTATGCTTTTACTTTTGGTGTTTATACATTTTAAAACTTTTAAATTATTTACATTTTTCCGCAAAAACCAATGTGTTTTACAAGCCCAGCTAGGGAGAGCCTCTCCCCCTTTAGGCTTCTTACTGAAAATCGGGACCGCTTGGAGTTCCGGGATGAAAATTTGGATTTATGGTTCTAATATTAAGTCCATTAAGCCCTAAAAATGTATGCCTCCCCAGATATATGAAGTATAGGAGGGGGACTCTTGAATGAATGAGCACCCTTGAGATTTGCTCCAAGTCCTTTACAAGCCCAGCTAGAGAGAGCCTCTCCCCCTTTAGGCTTCTTACTCAAAATCAGAACCGCTGGGAGTTCCAGCCTTCCCAGCTTATTGTGCCCAATGCAAAGCATTGGAAACACTATATTACTAGCTCAAAATTTATTCCCAAATAATACACAGTTTAGATTGCTTTGATGTGCCCACATTTAAACGCACATATAACATGGTATTATCTAGACTCAAATCAACAATTTTATTATTACATTAGGTCCTAAAACTTAAAGTCACAATCAGCGGGCGGTAGGAGCACACTATCAAAATTTCCAGGGAATTTTCTAGTTATTATCGTAAGTATTCTCTTGGCCCTTAGTTTATTTTGTAGTGTTTCTGATATTGTTCTCTGTCCATTCTTAGTATTTAGGTTTGCTCTTATTTTGAAGTCAATCATGTTCCATTTCCTGTACCCTTATTGTTGTAGTGCTGCCTCCAGTTCACCTTTATGATTTGCTATTTATGTTTCTGTCACCTAACTCATCAGCTATTCTTCATTCTCTGCTGCAAGTTAAGCCCATGTTACGTATGTCTTTGTTCCTGTCATTTTCTACATACTTTAAGTTTCATTCTTTTATTTCCGTTTCAGTTTTAGCGTCTTCTAGCCTCCGAACTGGAAAAGCAGCAGCTGCTGATGCGTGACACACTTCCTTCTGCTCAGTTCTTGACAGAATTTGGCATACTCCTTTACCACGATACTTTTGCAAGTGTTTTATCAAGTTGGTGGTGTTAAAATTGTAAATGCTGGTACCACCCTGCGAAACAGTTCCTTAATTTCACACAGCAAGCATACCGAAGCAAGTGCCACAGACATTCTCCAATAGACATGCGACACTTGTTACTTCTGTTTATGGAAGCCATGCGCAGTGTGGGTGAGAATGGTGACTGCACCTTCATTTTAAAATTATTATTGGATTGGTAAATTAGTTTTATTCCTCACAATATGATCCAGCAATTTTGTGTAGATTGAACTTGATACCAATACCACGGATTGGATCGCCCCATCCCTAGTAAATAGTAAATCATAACCATGGATTACAGGAAATGGCCTTTTACACAAAAACAGGAAATAAAGTTTCATAAGAGAAGCCAAAACAAGGGCGTGCTTTCAAAATAAACCTTAGATCCAGCTAACTAGACTAGACAAGAACAACACAAGAAATACTCTTAACATAAACCAGAAATGAAACAGAACAACCCAAAATAAAAATAAATAAAAAAATAATTTGATAACTCAAAGGGTTGGGCATGACCACAAATCATGCCCTCATGACAATTTGATTTGGCAAAGGTTTTATATTGAATGCCATTGGTGAGGAAACCCCCCCATTTACCCGGGCTTGGAACCAGCACTAGGGGTACACTGGCTTGTCATCCCCATGTGGCTGTGTTGGGAATATATTGAATGAACTTCTGAATACATTAAATAAAACTGGAAATCTATTGGTCTTCAGCACTGGTGCCATCCATTGTTTTCAGTGTCTTATCGTTTAGCTCAGATGTTGTATGCTTTATGGTTTAGCATAAACTGCCTGATTTTAATCACTATACTGCATTCTCCATTCAGTTTCTATCAATCAATCTATACATATTCATATATATATATACAAGCTGTATATAGGCAGTTACAAAGCACTGTATGACAAAAAATGAATGATGGGTTTAGTTTGTATGCAGCAAACACAAAAAACACACACAATATTCAGCTATAACAATTCAGTTGCCATTATATATATATATATATATATATATATATATATATATATATATATATATATATATATATATAGCGGGGAAATAAGTACTGAATACATCAATGAATACATCAACATTTTTTCTCATTAAACATATTTCTGAGGGAGTCATTGACCTGCCAAGTAATCCATACATACAGTACAAAGAAATCAAAGCAACTGTGTTCACAAAAGAAGTTATATTTAATAAAGTGGAATGAGACAGGGGATAAGTATTGAACACATGAAGAAAAGGAAACCAGCTGAAATCCATCAGAATCTAGGAAGCCATCAAATCCCCCATCAGTGCAAATTAATTTCAGTTGGCAAAGACCTGATTGATAGTCTTTAAAAAAGTCTGTGAATATCAGATTGTCACACCACAAAGAACTCATGATGGATAGAAGCAAAGAGTTCCCTCTAGACCAGGGTTCACCAACTAAAAGTGCAAGAGGTCCGGTAAGTCAGTCCTCCTCCTCAGCTGAGGTCCGAATTAGGGCTGAGGATCTTTAGGCATGATACAATTATGATTCACGGTCTCCAATTTGATTCTAAAATGATTCTTGATGCATTTTTTGTTTGTTTTGTTCAGGATGCTTTTTATTCTCACTGTGTTACAGCTTGGTACTTTTAAAGCATTTGCATTTTAAAGTGTTTGCAATGACCCATTAATTTACTTCAAACATCTTTTAATAAAAGAAATAAAGAGAAATTTGACAAGTCACATGGACAAATTTATCTGAAAACGGGCTTTTAAGAACTATTATCTTTTCATGGACATTCTTTCAGAAGACCACAGCTATCTCCAGCAGGCCAGTGTCATTTGCTTTAACACATTATTTTATTGAGCAGATATACAGTAGTTCTGTAATTTTTTAACAACAAAATCAAATAAATTCTTTGCTCCATTTCAAATAAAACATAATGATTTCATCATCATAATACAGGGAAACACTAAATGTCAATGTTATTATCTTGTTAACTTTGTGTCTGTTTGGGTAACACTCTGGGTAACACTCTGTCACAGGGAGAGAGGAGGTGGATGTGTGTGGAACTTTTCATGTTCAGTAACACACAGAGAAAATTATTGTTTTATCATGATATCAGAGGGTTGTGGAAATTACCTCCACAAACAAAGTTGTGCTGGCCCAACGGGGATGGTTTCCCAGGAAGGTGTGAAGGAGCCGTGGGGACCTTCCATAAACAAACCCCCAGGTGGACCCGTACCATCGAAGACAGCCAGAATGGAGGTGGACACAATTTCACAGCAGTGTTTCATTCCGCGGGTTACACCAGGAAGGAGGCATGGCTGTCTCCCTGTAACCCTGGCTGTGTTCCGTATCCGTGACTGTATCCCATACGGCTCTGCTATGGAGAATGTCCAAGGTCCCACACCATAAAGTTTCTGACACTTGAGTTCTGCTGTTTCTTTCAGTTAAAACAAAACAGTTTATTTTTTCCCCAAATTATAATAAAAAGTTTCAGAGTCCGGACAGAGGACTCTTGAGGTCCAGTTCCAGACCGGAGTCCACCAGTTGGTGACCCCTGCCCTAGACCGTTGTACCCCTATTGTTGCAAAACATAATGATGGCATTGGTTACAGGCACATTTCTAAACTGCTGAATGCTCCACTGAGCACTGTTTGAGCCGAAGTAAAAAGAACAGCATTTTACCATAAACCGGCCACAACCAGAAGCTCTGTGCAAGATGTCTGACAGAGGAGTTATTGAAGTATTGAACACGTCAACATTTTTCTCATTAAACATATTTCTGATAGAGCCATTGACCTGAGATTTTCACCAGATATCAGTAACTGTCGTGAATCCCCATGTGCTTTTATGCAGCACACGGAGGAGGACAAATGGATTAAAACGCAGGGTTACACCACAGACAAATTTATTGACATAAGGTCCCAAGACTTGAGCAGATGCACAAAAATATAAAGAGGAAAACTTACATTGACACTATGTAACATGTTGCGGGCAGACCATGGCGTAACATGGCAGAGCAAAAACACAAGGGCAGGCCACGGCGTAACGTAGCAATCAGAGACAATAATCCATCAGTGAAACAAAGAACATGAGCTGGCTAAATACACAAACAGATGAACCAATGACTGGGAGCACATGAGCGTGGGAGCTGGGCAGTAATCACAGGACAGGGAACAGCTGAGTGTCGAGAGAGAGAGGGGGCGTGGTCTGGCTGACAGACTGACAGGCAATGCACACACCAAGTGCAGATTTCCACGTGCTGCCTGACAGCCTGTCAGCCAGAGCCCAAAACAACACAACACAGAAATTATACAAAATAACACATGATCTGACAAAGGCAAACAAGACAATACACAGATGACAAAATAGGACACACAAAGGAGAGTCATGAACCTGAGCCAGAAGGACAAACTGGCCTGGTTCATGACAGAGCCCCCCTCTCAAGGGGTGGAACCTAGACACCCGAAGTACAATCAAAGGAAAAAAGAGAACCCAACACCCCCCCCCCCCCACAAGCAGGAACAACAACCATCAAACCAGGGTAGGAGGAAGAGGGAAACAGGTCAGGAGGGAACAAAAAACACCCCGCTCAGGGCCCACAGCAGAAAAACAACAATTAACCCCCTCAAGTCCAGAGGCGTGGAGGCTCGGGAGGCCGCCCAGAGTCCCAAGCCCAGCAGACGGCCCGACGGATAGACTCTGGCGGCCTGCCGAAGGAGATGGACCACCCGACCAAGAGACTCAGTCCTTCAGGCGATTGTCCAGCGCTGTTGAGCCAGCAGGACCAGAGGGGTGATGCAGGAGGCAACTTACCCACCAGGAGGTTCACTGGTGGGTGGCCGGGCCAGAGAAGGGGAACCCCGACAACGTCTGGTGGTTTAGAGATGGGGACCAGGACGGCGTCCAGCAGGGGAGAGGGGCGGACAGCGCCTTCGCTTGCCCCTGGAAGGATAACTGTAGCACCATGCGGGGGTCCCAGTCTGGGACATAGTTGCACCCGCAGTGGACCCCGTCTGGGCTATGGCTGCACCCACAGTGGACTTCGACTGGGCCAGTGTTGCACCCACGGTGGGCCCCATCTGGGCCAGCGCTGCCTTGACAGTGGGCCAGCCAACCCGTTTGAGTACCCGAGCCAGGAGGCGGTCAATCCCAGGCACCCTGGGTTGGTGTTGTGCACCCATGGCAACCTTGATGGGAGGAGCTGGACTCACAACGTCATCTGTGGACTGGACCGGACCCATGGAGGTCCCAGGAAATGTTTGACCCTCTCCAGCGATCCTAGGAGAAGGCTCGGGAGAAGAAAAGTGGTTAGGGCGGCGGAGTGGTAGTGGCGGAGCCCTGCAAGGTGAGTTCAGATGCAGCTGAGGGCTGCACCCAACTCCCCTCACCAAGAGCCAGACAGGATCTCTCCAAAACAGACATGAGAAAAACAAGAGAGATCACTTGCCTGAGCTCGAGCTCCATCGCCACCCAGGACTCCATTGATCCTGGCGATGACGTCTCAGGCCCTGCCTCCAGGAGGTCCAGCTCTGGCTCCCACTCTGCTGCGGGGGCCTCCACAGCAGGCATGATGGTGGTGGCAGTCCTAGTGCCCCCAGGCGAAATAACCCACATTGGTGGCTCCTCCGGCGTGGCGGCTGAGGGTCCACTCTGTGCTGGCTCTGGTCTGGGCTCTGCCAGGGCCACGGGCTCCTCCACCGTCCAGCGGCTTGGTTCTGAGGCTGATGGACACTCAGGAAAAAATGGAGGAGACACGGAGAGGAAAGGAAAAATGTCAACAGTTGCAGCTGGAGGAAAGGACACAGCGGACTGCTGAAGCTGGGCCTCTCCCTCAGGAGACAGACAAGGTTTATTATGATTAACTTGAATGGAATGAAAAAACACTTGCCTGTCATCCCAGTCTCTGATGTTCACAGCTGCGGGTGGTAGGCAGTCATTCCTCTCAGTGTCTATGTGGGATGCAGACCCCCTAGTGGAGTGTGGAGGAGTCATCTCCGTGGCGACGGAGGTGGGCATAGCCGGAGGAGACCTGGAGGATCTCTCGACAGCGGGAGAACTCATCATGGTGACTGGGAGCGTTGACGAGGAAGTGGCTGTCAAAGAGGAGGGCTTCCTCCGGTGTTTGGATGCGGGAGGACTCAGTCTTTGGTGACCTGGAGACACACAGGCTGAGGCTGGGCCAGCAGACAGACTGGGTGAAGAGGAGGACGGCTGACGTGGAGAGCTCCTCCGCTTCGGCTCGGCAGGAAACCCCCTCAGCAAGAAGTTAGGAAATGCTCACTGGAGCACGCAGACCGCGGAGAGCAGCTCTGTGTATTGCGAGTATCCCCAGAGGCCATGATGCACCTCCAAAATACCCAAGGCTCCAATCAAGCATTCCCACTAATTTTTGGGGCCCCGGGACTCCAGAGCCTCCTCCACAAGGTCCCAAATAAAATCCGCTACCCATTCTTCTTCCAGTGTGGGAATCCCTGCTGCCAACCCTCCTTTGCTCCATCATGGTCAGTGAGCCCGGGACATTGTGTGCTCCAGAGAAACAGGTGAGCGAAAAAAGCACAAAAAATGAAAAACAGTGTCCGGGTGTAACCTGCTAAATCCTTAACTTGTTGGATTATTCTGTCATGAATCCTCGTGCGCTTTTACACAGCACACGAAGGAGGAGAGACGGATTCAAATGTAGGGTTACACCACAGACAAATTTATTGACATAAAATCCGAATACCTACAAAAATATAAAGAGGAAAACTTACATTGACACGACGTAACATGTTGCGGACAGACCATGGCGTAACATGGCAGAGCAAAAACACAAGGGCAGGCCACCGCGTAACGTGGCAGACAGAGACAATAATCCAGCAATGAAACAAAGAACATGAGCTGGCTAAATACACAAACAGATGAACCAATAATTGGGAGTACCTGAGAGCAGGAGCTGGGCAGTAATCACAGGACAGGGAACAGTTGGGTGTCAAGAGAGAGAGGGGGGGCGTGGTCTGGCTGACAGACTGACAGGTAATGCGCACACCAAGTGCAGATTTCCACGTGCTGCCTGACAGCCTGTCAGCCAGAACCCAAAACAACACAACAACACGGAAATGATACAAAATAACACAGGACCTGACAAAGGCAAACAAGACAATACACAGATGATAAAATAGGACATACAAAGAAGAGTCATGGAACCTAGCCAGGAGGACAAACTGGCCTGGTTCATGACAGTAACAACTAAAGCAATCCATACATACAAAAAAATCAAGGCAACTCTGTTCACAAAACAAGTTATATTTAATAGAGTGAAATGACACAGGGAATAAGTACTGAACAGGCTTGATGAAATTCATTTAATATTTAGTTGAAAAACCTTTGTTGGTAATTACAGCTTCCAGACGCCTCCTGCATGGAAAAACTTGGCGCAGGCATTGCTCAGGAGTGATTTTTTTTTGTCAAATTCTGCCCTCCGGGCAGACGAGGATTTCTAAATGGATCTCATTTGCTGGCAGGCTCAGATGCAAAAAGGATGTAATTAACAAAACTTAGCTCAAAAGCAAAACAGAGCAGTGCATGGGCTGAGGGCTAAACTAAACTAAACTAAACTGAACTTGGCATGACTAACATTAACCTAAACTTGGCAAACAAGACTAAGGTTACTCACACGGAACATGGCAGAGACAAAGCAGCAACAGAGCAGAGTAACAACGAAATGACCTCTCAAAGAGCACAGAACTCACATAAATAGGGTAACTAATCATGAACTTAACGTGAGACAGCTGGGTAGACAATCAAGGGCAGGAGTTGAAGGAAACAGGACGGGCAGGATTACACAGACACTCATAAACAGGGGATCCACAAGAGACATGACACTGAGCATGCAGACCACAATACAGAGAGGACAGTGGCAAAAACAATGATAATACTAAAGAACCAATAAAGGAACAGGGACCAACGGGGATGAAACAACATGACTAAAGACGCAGGACAAAAATACTTAACAGTAAAAATAAACAGAGATGACAAAATATAATCAAATACAAAAAGATAACCATAAGACACAGACACCAGGCAACAGGGGAAGGCATGACATGACAGAGAAGGGTCAGGGAACATGGGGCACTTAATAATAATCATAATAATAATCATAATCATAAAAAATAATACTATGAAAAGCAAAGGCCAAAATGAACATAAAACATGTGCACGCTCCCTAGCCGTGACCTTGATCATGACATAATCCCCCTTTAAGGAGTGGAATCCAGACACCCCAAAACTAGAAACATAGTAACAACTAAATGGGTGGGGGGAGGGAGGCAAGGTATCGTGGGAAAAACAAAATAAAGGAATCAAACAGGGCAAGCAAAACACAAAAATGTCCGTCAGGAGTCTCTTTAGCATTCACAGATTCACTGGACTGGAGAACGGAGTGAGTCGGGGGCCGACCCAGATCCATAGGGGCCCAAATAGAAGTACAAAGTGGACCCGGTGGCCTGCCCAGGTCCCTAGGCCACCAGATCATTAAACAGAGTGGGTCAGGGGGCCTTCCAAAGTTCAGGGGCCAACAAACCAGATAACAGGGTGCGTTGTGAGAAAACTGTGGGGGCGCTTTAACCTGTTATCTTTCTATGGCGCAGCAATGCTCCCGTCAGCTCACCTTCCTCTGGCAGTTAAGTTTTTTTTCAAGAAAATATTCAGTTTTGATTTGAAAAATTCCAAAGGCTCTAACTTGAATGTGGCAAGAGATAATGGCTTACTGTCAATTAGAAAGATGTAGAATATGATCCAAAGTTTGAGATAGGAGTAAATTTAATCTAATTTGCATAATGCAATGGCAGCCCTATCGAATTACATAACTTTTGGTCAAAAGTGGACTTTGGACATATTTACACAAAGGATGGTTTTGTTTTTTGTCTCCGTTTTTGGTTTTGGCTTTTTGTTATCTTAGCTTCAAAGTACATGAACCAGAAAATCAGTAGAATGTACACAAACCGATAAAAAACGATCAGACCAACGGCTTGTCGTGTCTTCATTCATCCATTTTCATCATCCACGGTCCTTACTTCATCTTCTGCAAGTCATTTTCGCTTTCTCTCCCACATCCAGAAACTGTCAAATGTATGATATGAATTATTCCACTTTAATTTCGGTTATATTACGCCACCGAACCAGTGGTATTGTTCTCTGTCATCACGTGCAGCTCCATCGATGGCAGATGAAAGTACACACCAGGGATGTCCAATCATGTGCCATTGAGGGCCAAGACCCTGCAGGTTTTCTCTTCTACCCTGTCTCTTCAGCAGGTGTTTTCACTTATCAGCAATCAGTGGGAAGAAATTCAGTGGAATCTGCTGTTGAAGACACTGGTTGGAGGCAAAGCCTGCAGGGTCTTGGCCCTCCATGGCACATGATTGGACACCCCTGGTGTACACACTCCAGACCATCTTCTACTGTCACAAAAGGTAAATATTTCCCTTCAGAAGCTAAATAATCTCTTTTTAGAATCATAGTTGGAAAAATTTCAGCAAATGCTTCCTCTGTGTGGCAATATATTTTGGGATGGAGCCTTTGGTTACATTCTCTTCTTCGCGTTACCATAAATGATGTTTGCGATGGTTCATTGGGTGAAGTCCTCCAGTCCCCCAGTGAAGAGCAGTAAGCTATATGTGTCTGACATCTTGTGATGTTAAATGCCTGGTACAACTGGGTTTTCTGTGCTTTTGGGACACATCACGTGACAGGCGCAGAACTGAGCCAGGAACAGCAGGTGACGCTGATGTCTTATGAAAGCGAAACGCCAAAGGGTTAAACTCAGGAAAACTAAACAATGAAGTTTCTTGCTCAAAAGAAAACAACGTAAGGGTCTTAAACTCAAAAGGTGAAAACAAAAATGCTCTAACCTCAGGACGTAACATGGAACCCCTGACCTTGGAAGAAAACATAGCACCTTTAACCTCGAGTGATAACATGGACCCATTAACCTTGAGAGGTCACATGGACACTTTAACCTTGGGAGGGAAAAACATGGTAACTTTAATCACAGGAACATCTGGCAGTGGTATGCTGGCCTCCAAAATGGCAGGTGGAGGCATACCAACCTCTGGAGCAATGGCTGGAGGTCTCCTGACCTCGGGAACAATGGCTTGAACATGGTCCTCCTGCAACCCCATCCTCAATATGGCCACCTCAGACGATGGAGGGAAACAGGAGGTCAGTGAGATGACACCACAGTCATTAACAGTAGAGACTGGTGGGGAGGACTCGGCAGCTGGAGGAATCTGAACAGGAGTTCCCTTACCAGAGGCAAGGCAAGACTTCAAAAATGGTATTTGAACATAAATGAAAGGGTACTTGCCTTAACTACTAGTCTTCTGTCGCCGGGGTAACCATATCAGAATCAAAGGCAGAAACAGGAACTGGGGAATGACGCGGAGCAGGAATCGGAGCAGGGGAACGACTGATCTTCAGTTCGTTCCATAGATTTTCAATTGGATTCAGGTCAGGTGACTGACTGGGCCATTCTAGCAGCTTTATTTTCCTTCTCTGGAGCCAGTTGAGAGTTTCTTTGGGTGTGGGCCTGGGATCATTGTCTTGCTGAAATATCCATCCTCGTTTCACCTTCAGCATCTTGGCAGATGGCAACAGGTTCTTATCAAGGATGTCTCTACAAATTTGTCATTTCATCTTTCCTTCAATTATATGAAGTCTACCTGTACCATGTGTTGAAAAACACCCCCACACCATGATGCTCCCACCTCCAAACTTCACTGTTGGTATGATGTTTTTGGGCTGATGTGCAGTGCCATTTCCCCTCCAAACATGCCATGTGTTGTGGCATCCATAAAGTTCAATTTTGGTCTCATCTGACCAGACTATATTCTCCCAGTATTTTACTGGCTTGCCCAAATGCTGTGCAGAAAACTTTAAACAAGCTTAACATGCTTTTTCTTCAGCAGTGCAGTCTTGCAAGGTGTACGGGTACAGAGCCCATGTCGGTTGAGTACATTGCGCAGATTTTGAGTGCGCATGTGCGGGCGTCTGTAAATGTCTCGTCGCGTCAAAGCGTTATCTTGTCCGCTGGTTTGTTTTTATTGACTTCGTTTTTAATTTTTTATTTCTTTTTGCTGATATTAGCTTTTGCTTGGTGTTAGCATAGTATTGGCGTAGCAGAAAGCCCGATCAGACGCACAGGTGGATTGGACCCCGGGCGGGGCTGTTCACCGGGCTAGGCTAACCTGTTTTTAGCTGTATTTGGCTGGCTGGCTACCCACTTCTCGCCTGGAACGTCATGGCTCCATCTCCGACGTGTGTCAGCTGTGTGTCCCTCCTTAAGAAGGTTTCTGAGTTGGAAGTGAGACTCTCCAACCTCTATAAGATTCGGGAGGCTGAAGACCACCTTGACACTATAATTCTCGGATGAACAACGGCCCCGGCAACCGACTCGCAGCTGGCAGAGACGGCTACTTACCTGGGTGAATTCAGCACATCGCCATCCACTTCCACCCCTGCTCCGGTCTCTTCAGATGTCCACGACCCCAGCAATAAACACTGGCTTCAACTTGGAGCTAAACCCAAAGCCCCGGGTGGTCTTTCTCATCCTCAATGCGTGCCCCGGACCTTGGTTGGGCCAACTAGCAAACATCGTCAATTGACCAGACAGGTCCGTTCCTCTTCTCTTCCCTTGCTACTGGAAAACAGATTCGACATCCTTTCTCTGGAAGACTTTCCCCACCTGGACATCGATCATCTGCCCATGGCCGCCCCTCCTCCTCCTCCTCCTTCAGCGGTGGCCCAAACCCGCAAGCCCCGGATTAAAACTACTTTAGGTGTGCCAAATTATACACCAGCTCCAAAAAGAAGAGAGCACATCACCCCACCATCACAACAACAACATCGACAAAATTATCCACCACTTCAGAATCCACTGACAAAGCCCCCCCAGATGATGTTGGTAATTGGTGACTCAATTATGAGGAATGTCAGAAGAAGGTACTGTGTCACTAATTTTTTTCCTGGGGCTAAAGTATCTGACATTGAGGCTCTTACCCCGACCTATTAAATTAATTCCCCCACGCTAAAATTGTCATTGTACATGTTGGATGCAACAACATCCCAGATGAAGTGTCGGAGATCTTAAAGAGTGACTTCAAGAGCCTTCTGTCCACTCTTATGAACTGTGGCACACGTGTGTTTATCTCTGGGCCTTTGGCACCTTTCAGATGAGGTTGCAATTATTTTAGCAGAACTCTCAGCCTTAATACCTGGTTGTGTTATACATGTCCTACTTTTAACATTGGTTTTGTAGACAATTTCAACCTGTTTCGGAATTGCCCATCCCTTATGAGGCCAGATGGCATCCATCCAAATAGACTTAGTGCACGTGTTTTAAGGGACAATCTGTTCTATTCCCTTCAGCGTTTTTTTAGTACAGTGACTGAAATTTGGTGTCTTAACTCACTCCGAAGTTTTTGGGTCTGCCAACCAGCCCTTCTTTGTTTCCACTTCTCATATTAATCCTATTAATCCAAATAATCCTCACTGTTTAGATCAGTCTTCAATTTATAACCCCATAGAGATTGTGTCTGTCTCCCGTTACCCAAAATATTATAACCCAAGACAAATACAACATAACTTGATAAATACACACCTTTCTGCAGCTCCTCGTCATCCACCACCCCTCAACTTTGCCCCTGTCTTCCCCCTTAGAGAACCTTTGTCTACTCCCCCCAAAGTTAATAAAAATATAATGTATAAATGTCGCAAAGCGATTAAACAAAATGTTGGTAAAACTCAAATTAAACATCAAGTCTCTAAATTTAATAATATGGACTCTGTTCCTCCTCATAATTTAAAAATTAAATGTTGTTTGTTAAATATTGGGTCTCTAACTAATTAGGTTACTAATTAGGTCTCTAATTTTCTGATCCAGAGACACCTTATCCATCACGGACACACAGATCACCCCAAATGTTTCCCGAGCCGGCAGACGGAGCCACTGTTTATAGTAGGAGACAGAACAACAGGGACCAGCTGTTAGCACTTAACCGGCCCACGGTGCTAACGCAAAAACTTGACATACCGGGAGAAATAAGACGGAAACGGCGTGGATGTCGAGCTGGAGTAAGACGGCGGGCGAGGAATATAAGGTACAGACCCGTCCTCCCATCCGTTATTTTGGGGAACGTTCGATCACTACTCAATAAAAAAGATGAACTGGCGGCCATGTCCCACTATGAGAGCATCTTCAGAGAGATTAGCATGATGTTGTTTACTGAGACGTGGCTAACAGAACTAGCAACAGATGCTAACATCGAACTGGAGGGTTTCCACGCAATACGGGCAGACCGGACACGAGACAGCGGGAAGGCAAGGGGCGGAGGAGCGATAATGTATGTCAATAACAGCTGGTGTAAACCAGGACACATCACGGTTAAAGAGCAACACTGCAGCAAAGACATGGAGTTGCTAGCTGTTAGCATGCAACCTATTTACCTCCCGAAGGAATACTCACACGTGATCTGCATTGTTATTTATGCAAATCCGATGGCGAACGCTGGGGCAGCGCGTGACATCATCCACTCAGTAACTGGCAGGCTTCTGACAGAACACCCAGATGCTCTACTCCTCATCTCCAGTGATTTTAACAATATCTTACTGTCCCCTATTCTGCCCACGTTCACCCAGTATGTCACATGCCACACCAGAGACAATAAAACACTGGATTTATTCTATGCAAACACTAAGGAGGTGTACACCTCATCACCATTCCCCCCACTCGGGAGATCGGATCACAACTTGGTTCATCTCCTGCCGCTGTACAAACCCCAAGTACACAGACAACCTCCGGTAATGGGCACAGTGAAGATATGGTCTGAGGAGGCAATGGATGCTTTAAAGAACTGTTCTGAAATCACTGCCTGGGAGTAGCTTTGCGATCCATATGGTGAGAACGTTGATGGCCTCACTCACACCATCACGGACTACATCAACTTCTGTGTGGACCCACCAAGATCACACGGTGTTGCTCAAACAACAAACCCTGGATCAACCCTGAGATCAAATCACTACTGAGAGAGAAGAAGAGGATCTTCAGGTCAGGGAACAGGGAGATGCTGAAGTCTGTACAGAGGGAGCTAAGGAGGAAGATCAGAGAAGGCAAGGACAGCTTCAGGAAGATGATGGAGGACAAGCTGCAACAGAGCGACATTGGCGGGGTCTGGAGAAACCTCAAAACCATCTCTGGGCTCCAGAAAACCTCCTCCCAGGCCACGGGGGGGGGGGGGGCATGGAGTGGATGAAAAATCTGAACCTGTTTTTTTAATAGGTTTGACCAACCGCCCTCCCCTCTGTCTGCACAGCAACCACTGCTGCCTCTACCGTCATTGAGACCTGCTGTCCACTCCCCCCTCCACCAACATCCCCCCACTCCCAGCACACCACAGTCCCCCAACCTGACCCTCACTAAGACCCAGGTGTGGGCAGAGCTGAGGAAGATCAAGACGAGGAAGGCCTCGGGTCCGGACTGCATCAGCGCGAAGCTCCTCAAGTCCTGCGCAGACCAGCTGTGTGGGATTGTGGAGCACATCTTCAACCTGAGCCTGAAGCTGGGGAGGGCACCACAGTTGTGGAAAACATCTTGTGTGGTACCCGTACCAAAGACTTCCCACCCCAGAGACCTGAACAGCTACAGACCAGTGGCCCTGACATCTCACCTGATGAAGACCCTGGAGAGACTGCTCCTTGCTCACCTCTGCCCCCTGGTGGGACCAGCGATGGATCCACTCCAGTTCGCCTACCAGCATGGCATCGGGGTGGAGGATGCAGTGATCTTCCTCCTTCACCGTTCCCTGTTCCACGTGGAGAAGCCTGGGAACGCGGTGAGGATCATGTTCTTTGACTTCTCCAGTGCTTTCAGCACCATCCAACCGATGATCCTGAGTGACAAGCTGCTGTGCGCAGGGGTGGATCAGCACCTGTCATAGTGGATCCTGGACTACCTCACAAACCGGCCACAGTTTGTGAGAACCCGGGATTGTGTGTCCAACATGATCATCGGCAGCATGGGGGCCCCCCAGGGAACGGTTTTGGCTCCCTTCCTGTTCACCCTTTATACTGCGGACTTCTCACACAACACAACACACTGCCATCTACAGAAGTTGTCTGACGACTGTGATCGTCGGCCTCATCTCCAACGGAGATGATGCTGAGGACAGAGGACTTATCCAGGACTTTGTGGACTGGTGCCATCGGAACTGCCTCCAGATCAACGCGAGAAAAACTAAGGAGCTGGTGGTGGACTGCCACAGGCAAGGACAACCCCTCACAGCACCAGTAAACATCCAGGGAACAGACATTGAGATGGTGACATCCTACAAGTACCTGGGTGTTCATCTGAACAATAAACTAGACTGGTCACACAACATTGAGGCGCTCTACAAGAAGGGACAGTGGAGGCTGTTCCTACTGAGGAGGCTCAGGTCTTTTGGTGTACAAGGGGTGCTCCTGAAGACCTTCTATGATTCGGTGGTGGCATCAGCCATCACTTTTGGAGTGGTCTGCTGGGGCAGTGGCATCACAGCAGCCGACAGGAAGAGACTGAACAAACTTATCAAGAAAGCTAGCTCTGTCCAGGGGCAGCGCCTTGACCCAGTGGAGGAGATAGGAGAGAGAAGGATGGTGGCTAAGCTGTCATCTCTGCTGGAGTCCAAGTCCCACCCTATGCAGGACATACTGAACACACTGAGGAGCTCATTTAGCAGTAGGCTACATCATCCTAGGTGCGCGACCGAGAGGTTTCACAGGTCCTTCCTACCTACGGCTGTCAGACTTTATAACCTAAGCAGGGCTCCTTCCAGAGACAGCAAAAAAACGTGACGACCTAATAGTATTGAATGCAAAAGATGCAACAGACTGACACAAAATGGTCCCCTCCAGTATACAACTCGGACAATATCAATCGCTATGGAGGGTGACAATATGTATGGGTACATATTCATACTATGTGGGTTAACTAAATAGACTGTTATGCTGTTTATTCCATCTAGCTACAGTACTCAGCACTGTATATATATATATATATATATATATATATATATATATATATATTTATGTGTACATACGTATGTATATTCACTGCTCTTATTTTCCTATCTTCTAAATTATTGCTATGAGTGTTGCTATCCCTGTGCTGTCGCAATCCTGGAATTTCCCCGTTGTGGGACTAATAAAGGCTTATCTTATCTTATCTTGTCTTAACTCCCAAGTCTCTACTAGTTCATGATCTATTAATTGATCATCAGATTGATTTAATATCACTTACAGAGACTTGGCTAGGGCTAGATGATTATGTTTTTTTTAAATGAATCATCTCCCTCTGGTTATCTAAACTATCATAATCTCAGAAGTTCTGGTCGTGGAGGTGGAGTAGTGGCAATTTTCCATTCTAAATTACTAGTTAACGTAAAGCAAAAATCATGTTTTAATTCCTTTGAGGGCCTGTTCCTCAGTATGGGGCATGTTAGCAATCTTAGCTTAAACCCAGTTTTCTTTACCAGTTTTCCGTCCTCCCTCAGCCTACTAAGAATTTTTATCCAAATTTGCCAAATTTTTAGCTGATTTAGTGCTGAAATCAGATAGAATAATTATAGTAGGGGATTTTAATATACATGCTGATGTAGATAGCAACTAATGGGGTTTTCCCAGAAAGTAGAAAATTCTACCCATTATCTCCACCACACATTGGACCTTGTTCTGACTTACGGTATAGAAATAGAAAATCTGATAGTGTCTCCTCATAATCCTGTACTATCAGACCATTGTCTGTTAACCTTTGATTTCACATTTTCTGATTATTTGACTCCTAAAGAAAAATATTACTTCAGCAGATGTCTTTCAGATGACGCTGTTAACAAATTTTTGCAGATTGTCTCCTCTATACCATGGGTCAACACAAAGGAAATAAAAGATGGAGAGCCTGCTCCTTCCGTAATTGATAGCATGGTAGATAGTGTTACAGCCTCTCTGCATCAGACTCTAGATTTGGTGGCCCCTTTAAAAAAGAAAAAGTCTAACCAGAGATTTCTAACCCCTTGGTTTAACACAGAAACTCGTAGCTTAAAACAGAAGACTCGTCAATTAGAAAGAAAATGGCATTTCACTAATTTAGATAATGTCTATTTAGCGAGGAGAAATTGTCTCCTAATTTATAAAAAAAATCTCTTAGAAAAGCTAGAACATGTTATTACTCTGCATTAATAGAAGAGAATAAGAATAATCCCAGGTTTCTTTTCAACACTATAGCTAGGCTGACAAAGAGTCAGGACTCTGTCAATCCTCCCATCCCCCTAGAGCTTTCTAGTCAGGACTTTTTGAACTTTTTCAATCATAAAATTTTATCTATTAAAGATAAAATCAGTTAGATTCTTCCCACTGTAAACTTAAGTACAGCAACTACTACAACTCCTTCAACTGATATCTGTTTAGATAAGTTTACTCCAATTGACCTTTTAGTTAGATAAAATAATCTCCTCATCCAAGCCTTCAACTTGTCTTTTAGGCCCTATTCCTACTAGGTTATTTAAAAAAGTCTTCCCACTTATTGGTAGCCATATTCTTCAAATCAATTCTTTGTTAACTTTAGGTCATGTACTGCAGGCTTTTAAAATTGCTGTAATTAAACCATTACTCAAAAAGCCAACGCTCGATCTAGGAGTTTTGGCTAACTATCGACGAATCTCTAATCTGCCCTTCATTTCAAAAATCTTAGAAAGAGTTGTTGCTACGCAATTATTTGACCATTTGCAGGGAAATGGTTTATTTGAAGAGTTTCAATCTGGGTTCAGAATTCATCACAACACTGAAACAGGCTTAGTGAAGGTCACTAATGACCTCCTTATCGCATCTGATAATGGACTCATTTCTGTACTTGTCCTTTTAGATCTTAGTGCAGCCTTTGATACTGTAGATCATGATATTCTACTTGATAGATTAGAACACTATGTTGGACTAAATGGAACTTCGCTGCAGTGGTTTAGATCTTATTTGTCCGATAGACTTCAGTTTGTTCATATCAATAATGAGTTTTTTTCCAACTCTAAGCTCAGTCATGGAGTTCCACAGGGATCTGTGTTAGGCCTTACTCTTTTTAGTTTATATATGCTTCCGTTAGGCAACATCATTAGAAAGCACTGTATGCATTTTCATTGTTACGCAGATCAAACACAATTGTACCTGTCAATGAAGCCCGATGGTTGTAATCAGTTAGCCAAGTTAGAAGCCTGTCTTAAGGAAAACAAAGCTTGGATGACTTTCAATTTTCTGCTATTAAACCCAGATAAGACTGAGGTCATTTTTGTTGGTCCAAAAAACCTTAGAAATACCTTTCCGAATTAAACTCTTAATTTGGATGCCGCTACTCTTACTCTGAATAGTTCTGTGAGGAACCTTAGAGTTATTTATGATCAAGATCTGTTTTTTAATTCACATATTAAATTTTTTTCTAAGACTGCCTTCTATCATCTGCACAATATTGCCAAGATTAGGAGCATCTTGTCTCTGAATGATGCTGAGAAACTGATCCACGCTTTTGTTAGCTCTAGATTAGATTATTGTAATTCGTTATTATCAGGTTGTCCTAAAATATCCTGAAAAAGTCTTCAGTTGATCCAAAATGCTGCTGCAAGAGTTTTAAATGGTTCTAGAAAGAGAGTTGATATCTCTCTGGTTCTGGCCTCCCTTCATTGGCTTCCCATAGGGCTTAGAATTAAGTTTAAAATCCTTCTTCTCACTTACAAACTCTTAATAATCAGGCCCCCTTTTCTATAAAAGATCTGATATTACCCTATCATCCTAACAGAGCACTACGCTCCCAAAATGCTGGATTACTTGTAATACCTAGAATCTCCAAAAGTACAATGGGAGGCAGAGCCTTCTGCTATCAAGCTCCTTTCCTGTGGAACCAGTTACCAATCTGTGTTCGTGAGTCAGACTCGATCTCTGTTTTAAAGAATAGGGTAAAAACCTTCCTCTTCAATATAGCCTACGATTCGGGAGGGATCTTGTGTCTCTTAACCCCCCCCCCCCCCTTGTTTTGCTGTTAATAAATTTAGACTGCCGGGTGACCTCCAATAATGTACTTGGCTTCTCTCCATTAATGGTTGCTCTCTTTATGTCTGTTCTTTTCATCTTCTCTATCTCCTCACCCCCCAGCAAGTCACAGCAGATGACTGTCCCTCCCTGAGCCTGGTTCTGCTAGAGGTTTCTTCCTGTTAAAAGGGAGTTTTTCCTCTCCACCGTCGCTAAGTGGAGAGAAAAAATAAATATATAAATAAAGTTGAATTGAATTGAATTGAATTACTTATTGTTTTCTTTGAAACATCAGTACATGCTAACTCCAGGTCTTTCTGGAGCTCTCCATGAGTGTTCTTTGGCTCTTCGATACCTCTTTTGATAATTCTTTTAACTCCTCTATCAGATATCTTGAGAGGAGCTTCTAGTCGTAGCCGGTTTATTGTAAAATGATGTTCTTTCCACTTCCGAAGATGGCTCAAGCAGTGCTCGCTGGAACATTCAGCAGTTTAGAAATGCAGCTGTAACCAATGCCATCATTATGTTTTGCAACAATAAGGTTGCAAATGTCTAGAGAGAGTTCTTTGCTTCTACCCATCTTGAGTTCTTTGTGGTGTGACAATCTGATATTCAAAGACCTTTTTTAAAGGCTCTCAGTCATGATTTAACTATCATGAGTTCTTTGTGTTTATTTATTTTCCCTGCTGTATACACACACACACACACACGCACGCACGCACGCACACACACACACACACACACACACACACACACACACACACACACACACATACTGTATATATATATATACAGTATACAGTATATATATATATATATATATATATATATATATATATATATATATATATATATATATATATATATATATATACATAGTAGCAATATCCATCCATCCATTCATCTTCTTCCGTTTAATCCTTTTCAGGTCGCAGGGGGGCTGGAGCCTATCCCAGCATCTTTGGGCGAGAGGCAGGGTACAATATGTAAGTTATAATTATGATCAGGTATAAGAATTATTTAATTTGTATTAATGTATCGGGACCTGAGATTTACTTCAGTCCACACACACAGAAAAAGTTAATAAACATTCGTGGGGCACCAGCTCACCTCTTTAGTGAGCACTTTGATCATTAATTTCAATTTAAAATTTGCATATTTATTCCACCTAGCTGCAATGCTCCGTACTGTGGGTGTTTATATATTTACATATTTATTCCATCTAGCTACAATGCTCTGCACTGTGTGTTCATATACTCATATATTTATTCCATCCAGCTACAATGCTCTGCACTGTGTGTCTGTGTGTGTGTGTGTATATATTTATTTTATAGTAATATGTACATATGTATATTAGCTGCTCTTGCTTGCTTGTTTTTTTCTTGCCTTCTGATTGTTGCTCTGAGTGTTGCTATCCCTGTGCTGTTGCAATCCTGGAATTTCCCCGTTGTGGGACTAATAAAGGCTTATCTTATCTTATCTTATCTTAATTTCACTTTATACCTGTTTAATTACTCAATAAATTAGTTAATAATCAGTCTCAAAATTTTAGTGAATTCGATACTGGGGGCTTTGAAACCAGACACAGAATGAAATAAATTCCGAACAGCTTCTCTCATTTTCACATATTTATTAAAGGGAATGATGATTAAAGGACATTGCAATGATTTCATTAACCTTTAAATTAAACTTGTAAATGATAGAGTAACAATGTGAACATTTGCAGAACCAGGGTGAAAATGTAAGCTGAATTTAGACTAGTTTGAAGTTAACAGATTATGGAAAACGGAACGCAAATTTATGGGGAAAATTAAACTAATTATATGGAAAATTCTGGATTACTCTTAAAAGGAAAATGGAATTTTAAGGAAAAAAGAGTTATGTTAATTGCTCTTTAATTTTGCATCTGATCAGATACTGAATTATTCTCAAATCTCAGACGTTTTATTCAGCAGATGAATAAAGAATGCAGCTCACGTGACCCAAGGTTGGTGAAGATCCTTTCGGCGTCGTAGTCTGTAGTTCTCAGATGGCTCCAAAACCAGAATATCTGACCAGCAGATATTCTTACAAAGTACAGTGGCTTTCCAGCCTATTGTCACAAGATGAGATTTTGATGTGTTGATCACCTGGGCTGAGGTACAGCCCAAAAGTGTCCCTTTTTCATGGCGTGTTGATTTCTTCAGCTGCGTGTCATGAATCAACAACTTCTCAAAAGGGAATTCAAGAATAATTACAAAATCTGATCCAATAGCAAATTAAAAGAATTTTCGGACTTTGTGGAGATGAAATTAGCTTCTAGTGTGGAAGTGGTCAATAGAAAAAAAAATAAAAATAAAGTCAAGATTAAAAATGACGAGTTAAAAGAAAGTTTAACAAGAAAAAGTTATAAAAATAGATGTCTAGAAACAGGAGTTTGACTCCGAATTTAGGATTTGAGCTCAGGAAAGAAAAAGATTAATTCCTAGACATTTAAAGAAAACACTAAAATACCCAGAAGTTTACACAACATGTCCTCTGCTCTGAGGAGATCGTTGAAAAAACGTGTTGGAGAAGGCTCCTTTGTTCAGGCAGTGAAGTCTTTGTTCTCCTGAAAATGCTGTGAAGTGCTGTGCAGTCATCTGGTGTGAAGACAAGACAAAGGGACAAAGAGAAAAAGAGACGAGCGAAAGAGAGTGTGTCTCTTCTTTTTTAACTCCAGCCGAGTTTTCGCGGGCTTCTGTGGATTGGCAGGAGCTCAAGCCAATAGTTTTCCTTCATGGGCGGGTATTATGAACTTTAGTCCAATGACAGGCTTTTATCTGCAAAGAACCAATGGAATAAAGGAGCCAGGGCCCAGCATGTTGGGTCCAGTCCCACTAAAAGTGACAAAACTTCAATACTGAGGATTCATCAATATGCTTATGTATAAAATCAGAATCAGAATCAGAATAAGTTTATTGCCAAGCACATTTACAAGTAAATTAACAGGTAAATATACGAGGAATTTGACTTGTCAATGGAAACGTCATAGATGACATTCCCAATGATGCGGCGGGCCATGGAGGCGCCTGTCAGCAGGAGGGGAATAGAAGGCGGGGGGGGGGGGGCAGGGGACACAATAGGAGAGAGAAAAAAGCATTGTTTATCAAAATAAAGTTCATTTATATATGACCGATATTGTGATTACAAGAAAAAAACTCTCAATGCACAATTAGCAGACAATAGAATCCACACAATGGCACAAAGAGAGCAGTGAATGAATATGTCTTCGTCAGTATAATGGGTCAGTTGTGTGTGTGTTGGATGCAATCAGTAGTGCAAATCAGTTAGGAGAACAGCAATAGTCTCTCTCTCAGCAGATGTTATGACTAGTGTCTAAGGCAAAGGCACGTGTCCTTGAGCACGGCAGATGGAATAGTCTGAGCCAGACAGCTGTCCTTGAGAGTCAGATACTGTCCACCAATGTTATGAAAACAATTATACTGTTGATCATCAGGAGGACTGAGTGCTGGGGGTGCCAAAAAACAGGTCGAATAGCACTGACTTCAGAGAAAAAACTTTCCATTCTCTTACGGATTCAGTGCTCCAATGTGCAGGCTTAAACTGTTTTTCCATGGAAAGCACAGGGCTCCAGATGTATTCCTCCACTGAATCACTGTCATTCAGTTCACCGTTTGCCGCTACTCGTGCCTTCCCCAACTGGTCGAATTTGATGAAGGAGCTTGCTGGGTCCGCTTTGATCAGCTCTCTCATCTTCCTTCAATTTCTGATGCATCAGGGAACTTCACAGCCAAAAATAGAAGTCCTGAGATCATAACCAATAATGTTTCCACAGACGCATGAATTCCAATGTCCATGAGTCTCCTCGCAGGTTCCAATTCTTGGGCTCCCCCTTGGCCCGATTCTTGTTGAAAAATAGTGACAATAGCACATTTAAGCCACTTCCAAATCCATAATTTTCGTTGGATGAATCAGCAGTAGAGAGACATGCAGACACAGACAATAGCAAGCTGGGATCCATCAGTTAGGGAGGGAGAGACAGGGAGCGGGAGCAGAGAAAAGATGCGACTACTCTCTTTGGAGGGCGGAAGAGAAGAGTTGCAAAATCTAACCTACCTTAGTGATTCATGCAACTTTATAACTAGTGCTTTTAAATTAACATGCAAGAATAAACATTCACTTAAACATTTTAACATGCACATATTTAAAATCAAGGATTAATATATTTCAAACCCATTACTGATTGTCCACACCAAGCATCAGAGTCCATTTACTTTTCCACAGTGTCCTGAACAAAGAGCATGTTGAGAATTGAGTCTTTTAACAATTATGTGGTTAAAAGGTTTGCTGGTTAAATCCAGCATGTCCCAGAGTTGCCAGTAGAAGGCAATGTGGAGCTGTGGATATTTTGTAGGACATATGAGGCCTTCTCATAGGTCTGTCTTTTGTCCATGCTTTATTGGGCCATAAAATGTTCAAGAGGAAATGCATTAGGAGGGATTCCGGAGACTGGTTTAACAAAGGAATGCTAGTTCAGCTGTGGTCCTGGTATGAAAGAGCAGTTCTTGACTGTCCTTTTCCTGGGTGAAACAATGTATTTAAGCTGAAGAATAATTTTATTGATGAGCCAAAGTCAGATGATGCTGCTATAAATATATATATATATATATATATATATATATATATATATATATATATATATATATATATACACAGTGGTGTGAAAAAGTGTTTGCCCCCTTCCTGATTTCTGATTTTTTTTTTTGTATGTTTGTCACGTTGGAGGGTTTTCGAGCATGAACCACCCTTTTAAGGTCATGCCACAGCATCTCAATTGGATTCAGGTCAGGACTTTGACTAGGCTACTCCAAAGTCTTTTAAGTTTTGTTTTTCTTAAGCCATTCAGAGGTGGACTTGCTGGTGTGCTTTGGATCATTGTCCTGCTACAGAACCTAAGTGTGATTTAGCTTGAGGTCACGAACAGATGGCTGGACATTCTCCTTCAGGATTTTTTGGTAGACAGCAGAATTCATGGATCCATTTACCACAGCAAGTCTTCCAGGTCCTGAAGCAGCAAAACAGCCCCAGACCATCACACTACCACCACCATATTTTACTGTTGGTATAAGGCTGCTTTTCTGAAATGTTGTGTTACTTTTATGCCGGATTTTACTTTTATGCCAGATCCAAAAAATGAGACCAGTATAAATAATTTCAAAACTTTTTTCACCATTAATGTGACCTATAACCTGTACAACACAACTGAAAAACAAACTCAAATCTTTTAAGGGGAAAAATAAAAGATACTAAACTTCCAATAGCCTGGTTGCATAAATATGCACACCTTTAAACTAATACTTTGTTGGAGCAATTTTTTGGCTTTTATTACAGAACTCAGTCTTTTTGGGGTAGGATTCTATCAGCGTGGCACATTTTGATGTGGCAATATTTGCCCACTCTTCTTTGCAAAAATGCTTCAAATCTCCTGTGCATAGGCCTGTTCAGATCAACCCACAGATGTTCGATCGGATTCAGGTCTGGACTCTGGCTGGGCCATTCCAAAACCTTAATCTTCTTCTGGTGCAGCCATTCTTTTGTTGATTTGGATGTGTGCTTTGAGCCATTGTTGTGCTGAAAGATGAAGTTCCTCTTCATCTTCAGCTTTCTAGCAGAAGCCTGAAGGTTTTGTGCCAAAAAGTTCAACCTTGGTTTCATCGGACCATAACACATTTTCCCACACGCTTTTTGGAGATTTCAAATGTGTTTTTGCAAAATGTAGCTGGGCTTGAATGTTTTTCTTCTTAAAATAAGGCTTCCATCTTGCCACCCTACCCCATAGCCCAGACATATGAAGAAGAGATTGTTGCCACATGTACTAAACAACCAGTACTTGCCAGAAATTCCGGCAACATTGTTGCTGTCGGCCTCTTGGCAGCCTCCCTGACCAGTGTTCTTCTCATCTTTTCATCAATTTTGGAGGGATGTCCAGTTCTTGGTAATGTCTCTCGTTGTGCCATATTTTCTCCACTCACTGTGTCTTCACTGTGACTCCACATTTGGTCAAATTTGACCACTGCATCATGGTAAGCCTATGAACCCCCCCCCCCCCCCGCTGTAAGTAAACACAAAATGCAGTTTTTAATTAAAGGTGTTTATTTTTAAGAGTAAAAAAATCAAAACCTACATGGCTCTGTGTGAAAAAGTGATTGCCCCCTAACATAAATTAACTGTGGTTTATCACATCTTTAGAAAGCTGAATTCAATTGTCTAGCCGTTTCTAAAGCTTTGGGACTCCAGTGAATCACAGTGAGAGCCATAATCCACAAATGGCAAAAACATGGAACAGTGGTGAACCTTCCCAGGAGTGGCTGGCCGACCAAAATTACCCCAAGAGCGCAGCGATGACTCATTCAAGAGGTCACAAAATACGCCACAACAACATCCAAAGAACTGCAGGCCTCATTTGCTTCAGTTAAGGTCAGTGTTCATGACTCCACCATAAGAAAGAGACTGGGCAAAAATGGCCTGCATGGCAGAGTTCCAAGACGAAAACCACTGCTAAGCAAAAAGAACATAAAGGCTTGTCTCAGTTTTGCCAGAAAACATCTTGATGATCCCCAAGGCTTTTGGGAAAATACTCTGTGGACTGACAAGACAAAAGTTGAACTTTTTGGAAGGTGTGTGTCCCAGCACACCCGATGTAACAGTAACACAGAATTTAAGAAAATCATACCAACAGTAAAATATGGTGGTGGTAGTGTGATGGTCTGGGGCTGTTTTGCTGCTTCAGGACCTGGAAGACTTGCTGTGGTAAATGGAACCATGAATTCTGCTGTCTACCAAAAAATCCTGAAGGAGGATGTCCAGCCATCTGTTCGTGACCTCAAGCTGAAGCACACTTGGGCTCTGCAGCATGTCAATGATCCAAAACACACTAGCAAATTCACCTCTGAATGGCTTTAGAAAAACAAAATGAATACTTTGGAGTGGCCTAATCAAAGTTCTAACCTGAATCTGATTGAAATGCTGTGGCATGACCTTAAAAAGGTGGTTGATGCTCAAAAGCTCTCCAATGTGGCTGAATTACAACAATTCTGCAAAGATAAGCGGGACAGAATTCCTCCACAGCATTGTAAAAGACTCATTGCCAGTTTTCGTAAATGCTTTATTGCAGTTGTTGTTGCTAAGGGTGGCCCAACCAGTTACTAAGATTAGGGGGTAATCACTTTTTCACACAGGACCATGTCGGTTTGGATTTTTTTTTCCCTTAATCAAAAACACCTTCATTTAAAAACTGCATTTTGCATTTATTTGTGTTATGTTTGTCTAATATTCAGATTTGTTTGATGATCTGAAACATTTAAGTGTAATAAATATACTAAAAAATGAGAAATCAGGAAGCGGCAAACACTTTTTCACACCACTGTATATACACACAGTCTTACTCTGCTTCAATAAAATCCAACTTCCCTTCTTCGCTGTCCTTTGAAATGCCCATCCTCTTTCTTCTTTCTATCATTATGTTTCATATGTGCTCCCCCATCTTGGCAGCATGCCATAGCAGGGCTTTATCCACAGGCAACTTGTGACAGAAGCTGACATGTTTGGAATATTTTTTTCGTGACAATGCTGCACTCCATTGCACCCTTGAGAGCAATGCCATGGGCTGGTTTCCATAATCAGGTCAGTCAAAAACAGACACACTGAAGCCTTCCATGCTATAAATTCAGCACTATATTAAGCACAGTGGAGATGTGTGCTATGTGTGTGAGTAATAAGTACTAAAGTAAGCACTGACATAAACATCATAAGATTTCTAAGCTGGCAACATGACGTAGCATGAGGTAGCATTAGAAATTAGTCCAACCACCCAAACCCTATCAGCGCCTGTTAAGTGAGATATATTGCTATTAATTCAAAACAGTAATTAGAAGAAATTATTAAAATTGAACGATGTGTAGCCAAATCTTAATTCAATCATAACATGAAATGTTTGAAATCAAATAACATTCCAGAGGTGCATTGACATTTGGGTATTTATGTAAGCTTTACAGAATTAAAGGGGTATTATAGGGGACCCATGCTGTGGTATTCATCTCAGACTGGAAGGAAGGGAGATGCAGTAATTTCCTCTGACGGAAGAGCATGGGGATTAAGAGGCTGGGGGACAATAGGAATTGTGATGCGAGAACGAATTGTGATGCAAGTGTAACCCAGCTGAGAAAATGACCTTTTTTTTTTTCTCAGATGTCAATTGTATTAATACAATTGTGTGATTTTATTTTGAAAACCGGTTATTTTGGGAAGAGGAAGTGTGATCCTTGTTATCCAACTTTAAAATTCCCGTTTCATGGTCACGTTGGGTGATCTGGGTCTTTTCATTCGTTAAGAGCGTTATTAGCCCCGCCTTCCGAGCAGAGTGCCGAGGCGCTCTGCTGGTTTGTCGGTCTTTTACGATCTGAGAGCTGACAAGAGAGGCGGTGGACGGTCTGGTTCACACTGATACCTTTTCTTGGTGAGTTTAATTTAGAAAGATGCTATAAATGGATCTAAACACTGTCCAAATGCTAATTTGAAACCCTTATTATCCTAAGTTGACAGGAGCACGAGCTTGAGAGGCATGGTGGATGTGTCCTTTTGCTGTGTTCACACTGATACCTCATCTTGGTGAGTGAAAACCAAACAATACATGCTAATGTTAGCATTATGCTAATGCTAATCGCTAGTGGATTTTTTCTGTTTAAAAGCAATGGAAAAGGCTATTTTTGTGTCTGTATGGTTTTCCTAAATGTGATTTCAGTTCCCAACAGCATGCTGAAGTACTTTTAGTTCTTATGCACTATTTCTGTTGAATGTAATCTGTAGTTTGATGCTAAAAGCACATGGTGTTGGTCTCCTATGTAAATTCATAGGTTATGCTAAACCCAGTAGCTCAGACAGGGTTTTACCGATTTAAAAGGGAATATTGGAAGTAATGGCACAGTATATTCCCTGGTTATGTGATAGATTAATTGTATTTCAATTCATGATTTACAAAGAAAAGGTTAAAAGGGATTAATCCTAATTTCATGGTTAAATGATGTAGAGATAAAAAGAGAAATTCATTTAATTGGTTACATGAGAAAAAACAAGTATTTCTTGTACTACCAGAGATATTTTGAGAAAAGAAAACATGCCTGAAAGGTGTGAAATGTGAATTGTAAGATCTTACTATATTACTGGATTGTAATAATAGTAATATGAGAGAAGAATTTAAACACTAAGCTATGGTGTTTTATAAGAAGGGATTGGAAAACGAATTACTCTAGCTGTAAACAATAATACCATTATTGTTGTGCAGGCTAGGTTTCTTTTTGGTTGCCGATCAAGAACCTTCTGGATCCTGGATTCTCTCCGAATGGAGATGGCGAGCCTGACCCGAGACTGAACCGAGACTGAACCGAGATCTGACCAAGATCTCGATTGAAGGACATCCTTCCTCTCTCCAATGCACAACATTGAAGTGGTAACAACTCAAGCTGCCACTTTAAAAGAGGAAAAGAAACCTGAGTCTGGAGATACAAGATATCTCGACTGGTCAAACGACTAAACCAAACGGACAAACAAACACTGAGCTCAGTAGGACATTTTGGGGGTTTTATTTCATACCGGCCGTTGTTATATTTGTATAGTTCTAAATTGTTTGTATATATTGTTCGCTTTATCCCTATAAATAACAACCATTATTGCTCATTTCTTGCCTCCAGCTATTTCACTCCACACTCATTTTAATTCCCTATTGTAACCCTTACAAACCTAGCAGCTGATCTACACTTAATTATTTCCTTTACCTAATTAACATAAGGCAAGGGTTACAATAAGAAGTGGTGAGCCCAGCCAGGAGCCTTTTTCTTCTCTCCCTTACGCTATTTCAAGCCTATAACGTACCCAAAATGGATATTGTTGAACGTGAATCTGTGAAAATTCCAAATGCAGTGATAGTAAGTGAAATCGCTGGAGATGAACAACTTGATGAAGTGACTGAGTTTTTGAAACGGTATGGATCGATTTCAAGAGTCATAAAAGTAGCAGATAGTAAGTCTGAGTTTTCCCAGAGTGCTATTTTTGAGTATCACTCGGGTATTGCTTTTGAAGCTCTTGACCCATTGCCATATACTCATGTATCTGGTAGTGGAGCCAGCTATATGATACAATCCCTTGCCAGTGTTTATACGCACCGTGTAGGGAGCGATATGACCAAGTTATATCTCACTGACATTAAAAACCTAGCGAAGATGAGTGGCAGAGATTTTGCAGATGTCCTGAAAGACGTGATGTTACAGATTTCTGAGGCAATCAAAGAATCCGAAAATGATCAATCAGAGCAAGTTAAGTTACCTGATAACTTACCTGATTCTTTCTTAGATGAACCTCAACCTCAGCCTTCTGCAGCTGAGCCCAGTATTCAAGGTGCACAGCCAACTAACCAGTCAACTTACACTGCGAGCACCCCAGCTCAAAGTATGCCCACCATTTTTGCACATGATTTAAATCCCCCAGAAGTGCAACGTGTGGTAGTTGAGCACATTGTAAAAACGGAAGATTTTTCCGTGCAGCCGTTTTCACAAAAGCTCGGAGCTTTTTCTGGCAAAGACCTCCGACCAACTTATGAGCTAGATTATGATACTTGGTGCTCCAGTGTAGAATTAATCTTGACTGATCCTGCTATGTCCAAATTGCAACAATCCCACGTGCAAACTGTGCAATGCTGTTCAGGTGAAAATGAGAACAATATCACGTTAAACTCACTCCAAGAACTTTCAAAAAAAGTTGCAGAAATTCAAACGCAACTAGTAAAACTAACTGCAGAACCAAAAGCTCAAAACTCAAAAAGTACACTCAGTACAAAGCCAAAAGAGAAACGAAAGTCGGAGGTTCGAAGATGATCAGATACCGTCGTAGTTCCGACCATAAATGATACCGGATGGAGACAATACTGAAAATGATCACATTACAACTCAACCAATACTGACGATGGACAGTCTTGGTTACACATGCAACGGGACGTGCATGATATTTAGCGTGGGAGGGTGTAACCCAGCTGAGAAAATGACCTTTTTTTTTCAGATGTCAATTATATTAATACAATTGTGTGATTTTATTTTGAAAACCAGTTATATTGGGAAGAGGAAGTGTGATCCTCGTTATCCAACTTTTAAATTCCCGTTTCATGGTCACGTTGGGTGATCTGGGTCTTTTCATTTGTTAAGAGCGTTATTAGCCCCGCCTTCCGAGCAGAGTGCCGAGGCACGAACCAAGCAGCTGATCTACACTTAATTATTTCCCTTACCTAATTAACATAAGGCAAGGGTTACACAAGACCTCAGGCAGCAGGGACGTGTGAGTGTTGTAATATAAAAGAGAGCCCTTGCTACATGAGGTTAAAGTTTTCTGATTCTGAGAGATGTGACAGAGTGAATAAAGTTCATCTACTCTGAATGCTTGGCCTGGTTATTCCTCTCTCCACACTGGTGACCCTTGACTAATAATGGAACATGAGGCAAACACCCTGGAGATGACCCGGACGGGAAGCCCCAGCAACGCGTACGTCGTTTCGGTCAAACTACCAGACTTTTGGCTGCACGACCCGAAGTCTTGGTTCCTCCACACCGAGGCCCAGTTCGCGCTCTGGAGAATAACGGCAGATGACTGCAGATATTACTACATGGTTGCAGCGCTGGACGCTTGCATGACTCAGCAAGTAGCGAGCCTGTTCCAACAGCCTCCAGCCCGCGACAAATACGGGGCTCTCAAAAGCTGTGCTGACCTGGCGCTACATGCTCTCGGACTGCGAGAGAGCGGAGACACGCTCGAGACGCGCTCCGAGTTAGGAGACGGGTCGGCGGTCGAACTGATGGAGAAGATGTTGGCGTTGATGGGCACGGATGATGGGCATTTTCTATTTGCCCACCTTTTCCTCCAGAACCTCCCAACGGTGGCCAGAGCGGTCCTTGCCAACTCGCCATTGCTGGCCGCGTGTGACTACCGTGCGCTAGCCCAGGAGGCAGATCGGATCATCCTCACCACCAGAGCTCTCACAGTGAGCACAGTGATGTTGGAACCCAGCGAGACAGCCAACGGAAGTGAGGAGCCAGCGATGGTAGCGGCAGCGGGGGCCAGGAAGCGCCAGAGAGACACACTCTGCTCCTCCCACCGCCGTTTTAGAGAGGACACACGCCGATCCGTGCCACCGTGCCAATTCAAGTGTTCGGGAAACGCCAGGGCCGGCAGTCGGTAGCGGCTGCGACTGCCGGTGAAGAAAGCAAGCTGCTCTACGTGACAGACTCACGCTCAGGGAGACAGTTCCTCGTGGACTCCGGCTCCCAAAAGAACCTCATCCTGCCATCCTACACCAACTGGCTAGCCGGAGCTAGCGGCCCCAAGCTGATGGCCGCAAACATCTCAGACATTTAAGACTTTTGGTGAAAGGACACTGACTGTATCCCTGCACGGTCATACGTACCAGTGGACATTCGTCATAGCGGCATGCAGTTTCGCAATCTTAGGCACTGATTTTTTATATGCACACGGACTTCTAGTCGATGTTACTAACAGATGCCTGATTAATGCAGTGTCTTTTGATTCTCTCCTCTGTACAGCTCGAGGAGCCGGGCCAACAACGCAAGCCAACTTCACAGCTCCAGGTGATAAGTTCCACACACTGCTCACCCAGTTCCCAGCACTCACAGTCCCGATGTTTTCGGCGGCCATCACTAAACATGGGGTGGAGCGCTTTATTACCACCACCGGGCCGCCCGTTTCCGCACGACCTCGGCGCTTGGACACAGCTAAACTGACCATAGCGCGTGAGGAGTTTGCCAACTTGGAAAGGCTGGGCATCATCAGATGATCAAACAGCCCATGGGCATCCCCACTACATATGGTCCCTAAGGCTGAGGGATCATGGCGACTGTGCGGAGATTTCCGCAGATTAAGCAACGCCACAGCGCATCACCGCTACCCAATCCCCCATATTCAGGATTTTTCCGTTCACCTTGCCGGGGCACATATTTTTTCTAAGATTGACCTGGTCCATGGTTACCACCAGGTCCCGGTGCACGCGGAGGACATACCTAAAATGGCAATAATAACCCTGTTTGGTCTGTTTGAGTTTTTACACATGCCTTTTGGGTTAAAAGGCACGGCATAGACATTCCAACGCATGATGGATGCGGTGTTGCGCAATCTGCCATTTGTGTTCGTCTACCTGGATGACATCCTGGTGGCCAGCACATCCGAGGACGAACACATAACCCACCTCTGGATGGTTTTCTGGAGGTTAGAGGAGCACGGGTTAATAATCAACCCGGCGAAATGCCAGTTCGGCGTGACGGGGATCGATTTTTTGGGACACCGCATCTCACCAGAGGGAGCGATACCCTTGTCGGACAAGATGTGCGCAGTGGCGAATTTTCCCCAGCCTCAGACAGTCAGGGCGCTGCAGGAGTTTTGGGGGATGGTTAACTTTTATAATCGTTTCCTCCCCCGCGCAGCCCAGCTCATGCAGCCATTGTACGCCGCACTCAAGAAACGGAATCCGGCGGATAGAGTCGACTGGACTCCTGAGTGGGAGCAGGTGTTCTCTGAGGTTAAAACGGCCCTGGCAAACGCCACACTACTGGCGCAGCCGGACCCAGCGGCTCGGATAGCACTCACTACCAACGCCTTGGACGTGGCCATAGGGGCCATCGTGGAGCGATGCGTCGCTGGTTCTTGGCAGCCGCTTACCTTTTTTAGCAGGTCTTTGCGCGACAGTGAGTGTATGTACAATGCGCTTGACAGAGAGTTACTGGCTCTCCACCTGGCCATACGCCACTTCCAGTTCTGGCTGGAAGGGCGCAACTTCACTGCGTTCGTGGACCACAAGTCGCTAACGTACGCGATGGCCAAGGTTTCGGAACCATGGTCGGGCCGGCAGCAGAGACAGCTGGCCGCGATCTCAGAGTTTAAGACAGACATTCAGCTTGTGGCTGGTAAACTTAACGTGGTGGCGGACTGCCTCTCGCGAGCATTAGTGGCCCCAGTCTAAGTAGGGATAGGTTACACGGCCATGGCCACAGAACAGATCGGTGATGCGGACGTGTGCACGCTCCAGTCTGGACCAACAGGGTTAAGGTTGGAGAGCAGGGTACTGCAAGACGCCCCCCCCCCTAATCTGTGACGTCTCCACAGGACGCCCGTGCCCGGTGGTCCCACGCACTCTGCGCCACCGGGTTTTTGAGTTCGTTCACTCCCTGGCGCACCCAGGAGTGCGCATGTCAGTCAAAATGGTGGGAACAAAGTTCTTCTGGCCGAGCCTGCACAAACAGGTGAAAAAGTGGGCTGCAGCCTGTGTAGCATACCAGCGAGCTAAGGTGCACAGGCACACAAATGCCCCTTTGGAGCAGTTCCATATTCCTTCTAAGAGGTTTGATCACATTCACGTGGACCTTGTGGGGCCCCTCCCGCCATCGCAGGGGTTCACACACCTCCTGACAGTGGTGGACCACACCACAAGATGGCCAGAAGCAGTCCTGCTAGCTTCCACCGCGTCCGCAGATGTGGCACGCGCTTTTTTGACAACATGGGTGGCACATTTTGTCACCCCTTCGGACATCACGTCCGATCGGGGCCCTCAGTTTGGTTCCGACCTCTGGTCCATGATGGCCCGGAGCCTGGGCGTCACAATTCATCGCACAATGCCCTCAATTTCCCCTCTGGGGATCAATAAAGTATACAAAAAAAAAACTGCGTGCGTTTCCATAGGTCACTGAAAGCAGCGCTCAGGGCTTCGCTTACGGATGTAAATTGGGTGGACCAGTTGCCGTGGGTTCTATTAGGGTTGCGTTCCACACCGAAAGAGGATTTGGAGGCTTCCCCAGCAGAGCTTGTTTTTTCTCAGCCGCTACGGCTCCCCGGGGAATTTTTACCAGATAACCCCGTGCCAAACACCCATCCGTCCCCGCGCTCACGGCATAGCGCAGACGCAGGGACGCTACCTGGCCCGGCCCACCACTGTTTTCCCCGCACTTTTGTACCGAAAACCTTGAAGGACACGGCGTTCGTGTTTGTCAGGCACGATGCCCACCGGCCCCCATTGCGCCCACCCTACGATGGCCCATTTAGAGTGCTGGAACCCGGGGACAAACATTTTGTGTTAGACTTGGGGGGTCGCCGGGAGAAAATCTGTATAGACAGGCTTAAGCCCGCCTTTGTGGTAGCAGGCGAGCAGGTGGTGTTGGCTCGAGCTCCTCAGCGCGGAAGACCCCCCCCCCAAGAACTCCCCAGGTAAACGACTCATCAGAGCAATCACACAAGCATGCTGAATGTTTCCCCCCCACCTCCATTGTCCACCCACAGACGGACACACCCCCAGGAACCCCCCACCGGCACAGCAGTGCCGCGGAGCCGAAGACCCCTCATTACAGCAGCTATGGGAGGAGGCTGAAGCCGAGAGGACGTGAGAGTTAACACTCAGTCTGAGAATCTGGGGGGGTGGGGTATGGGGGACCCATGCTGTGGTATTCATCTCAGACTGGGAGGAAGGGAGATGCAGTAATTTCCTCTGACGGAAGAGCATGGGGATTAAGGGGCTGGGGGACAATAGGAATTGTGATCCGAGAACGAATTGTGATGCAAGACCTCAGGCAGCAGGGACGTGTGAGTGTTGTAATATAAAAGAGAGCCCTTACTACATGAGGTTAATGTTTTCTGGTGCTGAGAGATGTGAGAGAGTGAATAAAGTTCATCTGCTCTGAATGCTTGGCCTGATTATTCCTCTCTCCACAGTATATTAATTTTAAACTAGAAAATTTTACAATTCCAGAAGGAAATGGTTTGCAAATGTTTAAGCTGAAGAAGCTGAAATACTTCAGCTGAAATGCTGCGAATAAATTGGCTGAAGTACTATAATTCTATTTGCAATGCCAAAAAAACTTAAAGGTAAAAAAATTCTAAAGTAAAATTAAAAAAAAGTTTGGTAAAGCTGGAATATGCTAACCTAAAGGATAAAATAGCCACATCTTGAAAGATGCTATTTTAAATACTGAAAATGTGTAAAGCTGAAAAACAATAGCTTACAAATGCAAAAAATAAGCTTAAACTGAAAAAAAATGACCTTAAATGCTAAATTAGTCCAATCATCAAAAGCACAACTGTGGAAGTAGCTTAAAGTTGTAGAAAGTTAGCATAAATGTTCTAATCAAAAGCCCAAATCTTCAGAATGCAATCTTAAATGCAAAAACTAATAAATCTTGAAAGATGTTAGCAGAAAAATGGATATAGCTTAACCTGTTGAACTCTGTTCCACGGGCGGTCACATCTCTGCGTCTTAGTGCGTCTCAGTGCACACTGAAAAAAAAAGCTGTATTTCCGGTCTTCCAGTACAGACACAGCCTTGTTACAACCTGAGAAAAAAGCTGTGTAATATATTCATTTTCTGTGGTATTTTTACAAAATTTTGACCTGAGCTTGAAAACACTTGGTTCTACATTTCTGTTGTGTTTTCCAGGCAGTATCTGACAGCTGTATGTTATTTGCAAGCATTTGTATCTAAAAAAAAACACCCAGGTGAACTTTCTTGATACTCGGTGGCAGGAGCACTTAGAGAGATTATGACTGTTTTGCCAAAAAATTCGGAGTGTTTTCTTTTAAATGAGACCAACCCCATGAAGATGCTGCAAAGGGTTGAAGAACAGCTCTTGATTTACTTTGGGCATGTTATTTTTAGGCGTTTTTAGGGAAGTTGAACAGAGTTCAACCGGTTAATACTGAAGAAAGTTAATTTAAAAATGTTAAATACAAGCTATAATTTCAGTCGAGGTAAAATGGCTATAGTCAACATTTAATGCTTTCACTATTCAAAGCACAAAACAATCCATTTTTAAGATGCAGTAAGCATGGCACTGTAGGAACTTGTTTCTATTTAAAAACAGAGTGACTGGACAAATTGTTCAAGGAAGCCCGTGTTACAGTTTGAAGTGACTCAATGCAAAACACTATGGCAAAAAATGACCATGTTAAATGGATGTGCTTTTTAAATGATGCTGTTGCCCTGGCCCCATCACTGACATGACCACTGTCTTAGACAACTTGACCATTGCTACTAAACATTACCCTTCCATAACACTGAATTACCTGACATAGTGCTTAACAGAAAATGTGATTTCATTCAAAAGAAAACTGACTTTGAATGAACAGGCAAAATTAGAATTCCTCCCCACCAGTCCTAAAAAAAAAAAAAAAAGAATTGACTCTATTCAGCAGAAGGCCCTCCAAATAATTGGAAAGAACAAATATATTGCCAAAAGGACAATGGCTATGCCACCTCTCCAAAACAAAAAAGACATAGCTGTGTCTTCAGCTTTACGCAAAATACACTACAGCCACTGTCTTTGAGGATCTTCAGGCTTTCCTGCCAAATCCATAAGTAGTTGGAAGATCAACTCATGCAAACGTGTCTGTACCCAGTCATGCCTTGTCTCTGCCAACTACAAGAACAAGCCCCTGTACAGAAGTTTTTTCTCATTCTGCTGTCAATGTCACGCCGCGCCATTCATCAGCGGCGCCACCTGCTCACGCACCTGACAATCATCAGCGGCGAGGGATAAAGGCCGTCTCGCCCGGAGGCTCGGCCTGAAGCCGTCAGACTTCGTCCCTCACCGTTGTGAGCATACTTCTCTTCAGCGTCACCATTTTGGTAAGAAGATCGCTTACCTCTCTTCTTCAGTCTTCTCCCCTGTGCACAGGTGGATTCCCCAGCGGCGGACATCTCCTCTCCATCGCCCAATCCTCGCTGCTGTACGGAGCTCTCCAGGTGGCTGTCTTCCGGGCTTCGCCCCCTTGTTGTGCCAGCTGTCCTGACCCACCAAGTAAGTCCTTCTCTCGCCATAAATCCCTCCTGTGTTGGTGTATGCCCGTCACCCTCTCCCTGTGCTCTCTCCATAGGGTTGCTCGGCTGTACGGTCACCTGCCTCTGTGCCTGGAGCAGACACCATCACCAACACATTTACTTCCCGCAGACACGCACTCATTCACCCCTGCTGTTAATAAACTCTTTGAACTACTCTAAGCCTGTGTGTGTGCGTCTCCTGAGCCGTGCAATATGTCAGTAAGGCTTCAGCAGAGCGGCTCGGCGGACAGCGGGCTCGGCGGACAGCGGGCTCGCACACCGGCTTACCACTCTCGAGGCTAGAGTGGATCAAATTGCTTATCAACAGCAGGTCATCCTGAATCAATTGGTAATTATCACTGGCCGATTGGACCGCCTGGACCCCCAGCAGCCGTTCCCCCCGGCTCCTCAGGGTGGCGCAGCTCCTGCTGTTCCGGTGGCCGTCCAGCCAGCTCCAGTGGCACCGGCCCGACTCACACCAATTCCGACCCCCGCTCGCTTTAGCGGAAAGCTCGGCGGAGCGCGGGGGTTTGTGATGCAGTGCGAGTCCGTGTTTGACCGTGTGCCCGGAGACTTTCCCTCAGATCACAGCCGAATCGGCTACATAGGGAACCTCCTGGAGGGGCGCGCTTTAACTTGGGCCTACGCTATTATGGCGAGACCCAGTTATGCCACCCTCACCTATGCCGAGTTCATGAGGCGCTTCCTGGAGGTGTTTGATCATTCTCGTTCCGAGGCGGTCCAGGTCGATCGGCTTCTCGCTCTCCAGCAGGGAAACTGGTCGGCCGCGGATTATGCCATCGGATACCGGGTAGCGGCGGAGGAATTGGGCTGGGAGGAGCGCTCCCTCTGCGGCCTGTTTCTCCGCAGCCTCAATAGTGATCTGAGGGATGAACTGGCTGGACGGGATATCCCCGGAACGTTAGCGGAGCTAACCTCATTGGCAATCAGCTTGGACAACAGGCTGCGCGAGCGCTCCTCAGGACGGAAGCCGTCTGCTTCTCGCCCTCAGGGAGCCCCGCTACGCCTGCCCCAAGCTCGCCCCCTGGCGACGCCGCTACCATCGTGCCCCGAGGAGTCGGAGCCGATGGTGACGGGCTGGGCAAAGCTCTCCTCGGCAGAGAGACAGCGCCGCCGTGAGTTGGGTCTCTGCATGTATTGCGGAGACAGTCAACACACGGTAGAGCTTTGCCCACAAAAGCCAAACGGCGGGGTCCGCGAGTCACTGTAGGGGGCCTTGCGGACGTCAATCGGCAAAGTCCCCTCACTCAATTAAAGCTGCCCATCCGTTTTTGCCACAATCCCACTGGGCACCTCACCCACGCACTGGTGGATTCGGGCGCAGAGGGCAGCTTCATTTCACAAGGCCTGGCAACCCGATTGGGCATCCGCTGTCAGGCATTAAAACACCCCATCTCCCTGGTCCATCTCTCCCGTGCCTCCCTTGGGAGAGTTTCTCACCAAACCATGCCTGTCCCAGTCATCATCTCAGGGAACCACCGGGAGGAGATGGTATTTTACGTCCTGCCCAACTCTGTGTCGCCCGTCATCCTGGGGTATCCCTGGCTACGCCTCCACAACCCTGTCCTGGACTGGAGGTCCGCTGGAGTATCGGCATGGAGTACCTTCTGTATGGGCACCTGCCTTCAGTCCACTGCCTGCTCCCCGTCCGCGGCCCCCCCTGTGGCGGATACAGCACCTCCGGACCTGTCACTGGTGCCTCCAGAATTTCACGACCTGGGTATGGTATTTAGTAAATCGAAAGCTATGTCTCTTCCCCCGCATCGACCCTATGACTGTGCCATTAACCTCCGCCAGGGGGCCCCCCTGCCTTCTGGTCGGCTCTACAGCCTGTCGGTGCCGGAGAAGGAGACCATGAATACATACCTGAAGGAATCACTGAGCGCTGGGATTATTCGCCCATCGTCGTCACCCGTGGGGGCAGGGTTTTTCTTTGTCGGGAAAAAGGACGGATCCCTCCGCCCCTGCATAGACTACCGAGCGCTAAATGACATCACTGAGAGGGACCGTTACACCCTGCCCCTCATGGACACTGCCTTTCACTCCCTCCAGGGGGCGACCTGGTTTACCAAGCTGGATTTACGCAGCGCTTACCACCTCGTCCGGATCCGGGAGGGAGATGAATGGAAGACAGCCTTCCGTACCCCGAACGGCCACTTTGAGTATCTCGTCATGCCGTTCGGGCTGACCAACGCTCCTGCCGTCTTTCAGCGCCTCATTAATGACGTCCTCCGGGATTTCATCGGCCTTTTTGTGTTCGTCTACCTGGATGACATCCTTATCTTCTCCAGGTCCAGGGACGAGCACCAGGTCCATGTGAGGTGGGTCCTCCAAAGACTGCTGGAGAATCGTCTGTACGTGAAGGCTGAGAAATGCGAATTCTACGCTAGGACCACGTCCTTCCTGGGGTTCATCATCGCTCAAGACCAGGTGCTCCCAGACCCAAAGAAGGTGAAGGCGGTGGTGGAGTGGCCTACTCCCGCATCCCGGAAGCAGGTGCAACAGTTTGTTGGCTTCGCCAATTTTTACCGCCGCTTTGTCCCAAATTTCAGCTCGATCGTCGGACCGCTGACCCGCCTCATGTCCCCGAAGGTCCCGTTCCGGTGGACTGAAGAGGTCGCTGCTGCCTTTAGGGCGCTGAAGGCGGAGTTCTCCTCCTCCCGGGTCCTTCGCCAGGTCGACCCCGCGATGCAGTGCATTGTGGAGGTGGACGCATCGGACATGGGAGTGGGAGCAGTGTTATCCCAGCGGTCACCTGACGATGGCGCCAAACGGCCGTGCGCCTTCTTCTCCCGGCACCTGTCCCCGGCGGAGAGAAACTACGATGTGGGGGACAGAGAGCTCCTGGCCATTAAACTCGCCTTACAGGAGTGGCGCCACTGGCTAGAGGGGGCGGACCTGGCGTTTGTGGTCCTGACGGACCACAAGAACTTAGAGTACTTACGATCTGCCAAGCGCCTGAATGCCCGCCAGGCGCGCTGGTCTTTGTTCTTCGCCAGGTTCCGCTTCTCAATCACCTTCAGGCCGGGCTCCAAAAACCGCCTGCCTGACGCCCTCTCTAGGCAGTTCACCCCCGTGGAGGCTGAGGAGACGCCCCACACTATCCTGCCCAGGTCGTGCGTCCTCGGTGCCATCTCTTGGGACATTGAAGACAAGATCCAGAAGGCGCAGGAGGTGGAACCTGATCCTGGCGGCGGACCGGAGGGAAGACTGTTCGTCCCATCTGCGGTCCGAGGAGAGGTCATCCACTGGCTCCACACCTCCCGGCTCACCTGTCATCCCGGCACCTCTCGGATGATCAGCCTCCTCCAACGGTCCTTTTGGTGGCCAGGCCTGCGGAGGGATGCAGCCCGCTACGCCCGGGCTTGCCCAATCTGTGCCACCAGCAAGTCGGGAAATGCCCCCCCAGCGGGTCTGCTCCAGACTCTGCCCGTCCCCGGCAGGCCCTGGTCGCACATCGCACTGGATTTCGTCACCGGACTCCCCGTTTCCAACTCCTTTGACACCGTCCTGACCATCGTGGACCGTTTCTCCAAGGCGGCGCACTTCATCCCCCTGCGAGGTCTCCCTACTGCCCTGGAGACGGCGGGCCTCCTCGTCCAACATGTGGTCAGGCTGCACGGGATTCCGGTGGACGTGGTCTCGGACCGGGGCCCCCAATTTTCATCCGAGGTTTGGAGATCTTTTTGTAACGCCATCGGAGCCAAGGTGAGCCTCTCCTCCGGCCATCACCCCCAGTCTAACGGGCAGTGTGAAAGGACCAATCAGGAGCTGGAGGCTGCGCTCCGCTGTGTTACTAGATCCAAGCCGACGTCCTGGAGCAACCATCTCGCCTGGGTGGAGTATGCCCACAACACCGCCCGCTCTTCTGCAACGGGGATGTCCCCCTTCAAGGCGTCCCTGGGTTACAACCCCCCGCTGTTTCCAGCGCAGGAGAACGAGGTAACTGTCCCCTCTGTTAGGGTGCATCTTAGGCAGTTCCGCTCCACCTGGGCTGCCGCGCGTCATGCGCTTTTACGCACAGCGGAGCGCAACAGGACCATGGCAGACCGGCACAGAAGACCTGCCCTGGCGTACAGAGTTGGGCAACTCGTGTATGTGTCTACCCAGGACGTCACATTAAAAGGCGAGAGGAGGAAGCTGGCACAGCGATTCATGGGTCCCTTTCCCATCCCCCGGATCATCAACCCGGTGGCTGTGCGCGTGGCTATTCCCCCCTCCCTCCACATCCATCCCACTTTCCATGTGTCGAAGGTGAAACTGGCAGTCACTGACCCCCTTTGCCCTCCTCCTGCAGTGCAACCCGCGCCCCGGATGATTGGTGGCCATCCGGCCTGGTCCGTCTCCTCCATCCTGGACTCCCGGCGCCGAGGTCGTGGGTTGCAATACCTGGTGGACTGGGAGGGCTATGGGCCCGAGCATCGACAATGGGTGCCCCCGTCGTTTGTGTTGGACCCATCGCTCATCGCGGACTTCCACCGAGCGCACCCGGATAAGCCATCGCCAGGAGGCGCTGCTAGAGGGGGGAGTACTGTCACGCCACGCCATTCATCAGCGGCGCCACCTGCTCACGCACCTGACAATCATCAGCGGCGAGGGATAAAAGCCGTCTCGCCCGGAGCCTCGGCCTGAAGCCGTCAGACTTCGTCCCTCACCGTTGTGAGCATACTTCTCTTCAGCGTCACCATTTTGGTAAGAAGATCGCTTACCTCTCTTCTTCAGTCTTCTCCCCTGTGCACAGGTGGATTCCCCAGCGGCGGACATCTCCTCTCCATCGCCCAATCCTCGCTGCTGTACGGAGCTCTCCAGGTGGCTGTCTTCCGGGCTTCGCCCCCTTGTTGTGCCAGCTGTCCTGACCCACCAAGTAAGTCCCTCTCTCGCCATAAATCCCTCCTGTGTTGGTGTATGCCCGTCACCCTCTCCCTGTGCTCTCTCCATAGGGTTGCTCGGCTGTACGGTCACCTGCCTCTGTGCCTGGAGCAGACACCATCACCAACACATTTACTTCCCGCAGACACGCACTCATTCACCCCTGCTGTTAATAAACTCTTTGAACTACTCTAAGCCTGTGTGTGTGCGTCTCCTGAGCCGTGCAATATGTCAGTCAAGACCTGGAATAATCTCAGTGAGACAGTTGCTGTGAAAATTGACTATAATGGTGTCCAGTCTTTGAAATGTCTTGTTCATAAATATTTAATACATTTGAATTCTGTATGAAAATTCAGTATTGTTTTGGGAGTTTATAATTCTACTGTCAAATTTGTTTCCTACATGTAATTAGTTTTGAGCAGCAGCAAACCATTTTAATGATGCTTCTTACAGGCTCTTTTCACAGAGAGTGCTATTAATGGCTTTTAGATACGCATACAGTTGAAACCAGAAATTTGCCTACACCATATAAAAAGACACATAACTGTTATGTTCTAACTGTATGACATGAAATCAGACTAAATAGACTAAACATCTGTCCAGTCTTAAAACTCATCTGAGAACCCATTTTTATTCTCTGGCTTTTGATCCAGTTTGAGACACTGATTTTATTTGTTCTTATTGTCTCTTTTGTATGACTACTGTTTTGTTTGTGCCATTTTGTACTTTTTACCTGTATTTTATTGGTTTTATTGCTCTTATGTTTTATGTTTTTATATTTTATTTATCGTAGATGTGCACTTTGTGTCAGCTGTCGTTTTTAAAGTGGTTTATAAATAATGTTGGATTGGACTGGATTGGATTTCCTGTTTTATATCAATTAGTATACCACAATTATTTCTGTTTTGTCTTTGCTAAATAATTCTTTAGAGATTTTTTTTTACGTTCTTCAAAGTCTGAAGTTTACATAAACTAATATCAGGAAGAGAATTGTGGACCTCCACAAGTCTGGTTCACCCTTGGCAGTGCTTGACATTAACATTTTTTTTCACAAGCCATTGCGGCTAGTGATTTTCCAAAGTTACTAGCCACTCAGCCTTTTGACTAGCCAGAATTTTGAGGTTGTAAAATTGTTTAAAATGATCAAATTTAACTATTGCATGCTAAAACTTAGTTGAATTAAATGTACTACCTTTTTAAATGTAAATGACTCTGGTACATTACAAAAAGGAAGACAAACACTGTGAACAGCAAAAATTCTGTAAAACAGTAGAGAAAAAAATTGTCATGTTCACTCCGTAATCTTGCAGAAAACAGTTGAATTAGTTCGAGCCCAAAACGCAGGTGAAATGAACGAGTTTATTAACAGAACGGGACAACTCAAAAATATACAAAATACAGAAAAATGTTCATTAGGAAGATTCAGTCTGACACACAATTGATGGACACCAGAGCTCAGTTGGCAGGGAACGCTCCCAGGGTGGAACTGGGCAGCGAATGAAAATAAAAGGGAGACTTACAGAGGGCATCGGAGGTCAGCGGGCTCTGGGGAAACAACACCAAAGAAGTCCATAGGGAAAGGGTGCCAACAGCTCCAGGGGATAACATCAGTCGGTGACTACAGACTGAACTAAGCAGTGTAGACTTACATCACGACACTGAATGCCCCCACTGTCACCCAATAAACACCAAGCAGGCTAATGGGTGACAAGTGGATGCAGGTGTGCGGCAGGAGTCTGTGTATGAGTGTGTGTGTGTGTGTGTGTGTGTGTGTGTGTGTGTGTGTGTGTGTGTGTGCGTGTGTGTGTGTGTGTGTGTGTGTGTGCAGAAACAAATGAGAAAATAACACAGCTGGTGAGTGTTCTGGCAGAGAGGGTTGTGACTGTAGACTGGCAAGGGCCTAGCTCAGGGCTCAACCTGCCAGCTGGAACCAATAAACAAAAATCAGAAGCCACAGCCACAAATCATGGGCGGAGCTGAAACACCAGCTCTGCAATTGACAGGGGTGGGGGGGGTGGGGGCTCTGTGTGCTGGTACACCCACCGTACCATCACACAACGACATAAAACACAGGAGAAAACCTGCCCCCCCCCCCCCCAGAAAGCCAACACAACTAACCACAGTGAGAGGTGGGGGAAACAGGTTAGGCGGGATTAACCAAGGAGAAAACAACACATCACAAAGGAGCACAAAAATCCGAACCCCAAAACTAAAACTAACCCACCCCACCCCAAGAATTCCACAGTTCAGGGGGCCGGCCAGAGTCTAAGGCCCAGCGGGCAGCCCGTAGAACAGCGACAGGTGGCCTATAAGGGCACAAGGGCCACCCGGCTAGGGAACCCAGTCTTTTGGGGCAGCCTGCCAACATGGTTAAGCTACCAGGACCGGAAGGGCAAATGAGGTGACAGACTACCCACTGGGAGACTGAGAGGTGGGTGACCAGGCAGAGGAAGGGAAACCCCTGCAGTCACAGGTGGCAGAGAAAATAGAACCACGATGGTACCCAGCAGAAAGAGGAGGAACACCCACAGGGCATCCAAAAGGGAAAGGAAGAACCTGGTGTCCCCAGACTCTCCAGTAGCACCTTCGGTGGTCCTGACATGAGACTGGAACTCTGTAGTACCCACGGTGGACCCAGTCTGGGCCATGGCTGCATCTGCGGTGGTCCCTGCCTGGGAGAACATTGCACCAGCGGTGGCCCCTTCCCAGGACCTCATTGCTCCCACAATGAGCCCCGACTGGGCCTGTGTTGCACCCCCGGTGGACCCCAACCGAGCCATGGTTGCACCCACATTGCAGTCCGGCTGGACCCCTGCTGCACCCACGGTGGGACCCAGCTGGGCCACTGCAGACCACAATGCCATCTTGGCCATGGGCCAGCCAACCTGCATGAGCACCTGAGCAAGGAGGCGATCAATCATGGGCACCCTGGACTGGAACTGAGTACCCCCGACGACCACCTCAGCAGGAACCCTGGTGACCTCCAGTCATGAGCCTGGATCCACGGACTCATCTGGCAATGGTGGACTTTCTCCAGCGATCCTGAAAGAGGACTTGGACAGAGAGGAAGAAGGGTCAGAGTCGCCGGCAGTGACAGAGCCTGGCAAGGCGAGCTCAGGTGCAGCGTGCGGCTGCAGCTGGCTCTCCTCAACTAAAGCTAGGCAAAAATGCTCTATTATAGAATGGAGAAAGACAAAAGAGAGCACTTGCCTTAGTTCAAGCACCACTGCTGTCCAGGACTCCAACGATCCGGACGATGTCTCCGCAGGCTCGGCCTTGAGCAGGTTCACCTTGGGTGCTGACACTGCTGCAGCAGCCTCCACAGCAGGCATGATGGTCTCAGCAGTCTTATTCTCCCCAGCCGTCATGACCCACGCTGATGACTCGTGGCTGCTGGGATCTGGTTCACTGTTGCTATGGGGGAACAATCCTCCCGGACCTCTGGCACCTCCTGGTCCTGACTGCTCAGCTCCAGTACCAGCGGGCACACAAAGGAAACAGAAGGAGGCAGGGAGAGGGCTGGTGAACAATTCAAAACAGCAGCTGGTGGGGAGAACTCAGGGTACTGCTTTCCGTGAGCCTCCCTACCGGGAATCAAGCAAGACATTTCATTATTAATCAAATGAATATTAACTTGCCTGTCTCCCCGGGTAATGATGTTGGCTGCTGCTGTTAATCGGGCTTCGTCATCCTTTTGTCTGGGAAAGGTGATGCTTGGCCCCTCTATAGACTGTAGAGGAGCCACCCCTCTCACCACAGGAACAGGAGCCACTGGTGAGGAAAACAAGCGCCCCTCTACTGCCTGTGGATTCACCGAGGAAGGAGACCTCGCGGCGGATGTGGAGGAGGATCTTGCAGATCAGGCTGCTAAGACTTGGAAATGAAGATCCGCTGCGAGAATAACCGGGCTCGGTGTAGGGAGAGAAGCAGTGTTATTCAGGATTGTTCTTCCGGGAATCCAGGGCCGGATAACATCGATGCTGTCGACCTGGTTGCGGCCATCTTGGAGCAGGCGATGGAGCAGAGGAAAAGATGACCACCGGCTGAAAAGAGCATTTCTGCTGTGGCTTGGTGCAGAAAGCCCTTCTTCTCAAGTAAAGCCTGTTCGAGCATGCAGATGGAGGACAGCAGTTTGGCATATTGGGGGTAATTCCAGAGGCCCAGATGAGCCCCAAGGATCCTTAATGCTCCGTTGAGGCAGTCCAATTTCTCTCCGGGGTTGAAGGCATCATACGCATCCTCCAGCAGTTCCCAGATTAACCAGACTGCCTCCTGCTCCTCTCCGCTGGGACGTCCCACTGCCCATCCACTTCTGCTAGTGTGGGAATGGCTCCTCGAGCACATCATGCTCCAAACAGGTATTTGAAAAAAAAACACACACACAAAAATGAAAAAATGACGCCACTTCACCGCTTGGGCTCAATTTTGGTCATGGCATACTCTCATGTCCGCTGCATAATCTCACAGTGAACAGTTGAATTAGTTCGAGCCCAAAGCGCAGGTGAAGTGAACAAGTTTATTAACAGAATGGGACAACTCAAAAATACACAAAATACAGAAAAATGTTCAGTAGGAAGATTCAGTCTGACACACAATTGATGGACGCCCCAGCTCAGTTGGCAGGAAATGCTCCCAGGGTGGAACTGGGCAGCAAATGAAAATAAGAAGGAGACTTACAGAGGGCATCGGAGCTCAGCGGGCTCTGGGGAAACAACATCAAAGAAGTCCATAGGGAAAGGGTGCCAACAGCTCCGGGGATAACATCAGTCGGTGACTACAGACTGAACTAAGCAGTGTAGACTTACGCCATGACACTGAATGCCCCCACTGTCACCCAATAAATACCAAGCAGGCTAATGGGTGACAAGTGGACGCAGGTGTGCAGCAGGAGTCTGTGTATGAGTATGTGTGTGTGTGTGTGTGTGTGTGTGTGTGTGTGTGTGTGTGTGTGTGTGTGTGTGTGTGTGTGCAGGAACAAATGAGAAAATAACTGATAGCTGGTGAGTGTTCTGGCAGAGAGAGAGGTGTGCCTGCAGACTGGAAAGAGCCTAGCTCACGGCTCAACCTGCCAGCTGGAACCAATAAACAAAAATCAGAAGCTATAGCCACAAATCATGGGCTGAGCTTAAACACCAGCTCCGCACGTGACAAAAATATTTGCAAATTGAGAGTGAAATATAAATCAATTTGGCATCCTTCCAAATTTTCATTTGTAGCCCATCCCCTTCGTCTACCCCTACCCTGTGGGCCTTGAGGGCTGAAAATTACCCTTATAAATTGGGACACCCCTTCAGGCTGCACTACGTCATTAGTAGTTGCTGAGGGATATATATACATATATATACTGTATATATATATACACTACCGTTCAAAAGTTTGGGGTCACTTAGAAATTTCCTTATTTTTGAAAGAAAAGCACTTTTTTCAATGAAGATAACTTTAAATTAATCAGAAATACACTCTATACATTGCGAATGTGGTAAATGACTATTCTAGCTGCAAATGTCTGGTTTTTGGTGCAATATCTACATAGGTGTATAGAGGCCCATTTCCAGCAACTATCACTCCAGTGTTCTAATGGTACAATGTGTTTGCTCATTGCGTCAGAAGGCTAATGGATGATTAGAAAACCCTTGTGCAATCATGTTAGGTCTGCAATGCTGTAATTGCTGCAAATGGAGGATTCTTTGACGAAAGCAAAGTTTGAAAGAAAAAATTATTATTTCAAATACAAATCATTATTTCTAACCTTGTCAATGTCTTGACTATATTTTCTATTCATTTTACAGCTCATGGTGGTAAATAAGTGTGACTTTTCATGGAAAACACAAAATAATTGTCTGGGTGACCCCAAACTTTTGAACGGTAGTGTATATACACAATGGTGTGAAAAAGCATTTCCCCCCTTTCTGATTTCTCATTTTTTGTATGTCAGAATTAAATGTTTCAGATCATCAAACAAATTTAAATATTAGACAAAGATAACACAAGTAAACACAAAATGCAGTTTTTAAATAAAGGTGTTAATTAATAAGTGTACAAAAAATCCAAACCTACACGACCCTGTGTGAAAAAGTAACCCCCCGTTAAAACATAAATTTACTGTGGTTTATCACATCTTTGGAAAGCTGAATTCAATTTCTCCAGCCACACCCAGACCTGATTACTGCCACATCTGTTCTCAATCAAGAAATCACTTAAATAGGACCTGCCTGACAAAGTGAAGTAGACCAAAAGATCCTAAAAAGCTAGACATCATGCCACGATCCAAACAAAAATTCAGGAGCAAATGAGAAACAAAGTAATTGAGATCTATCAGTTTGGAAAAGGTTATAAAGCCATTTCTAAAGCTTTGGGACTCCAGCGAACCACAGTGAGAGGCATTATCCGCAGATGGCAAAAACATAGAACAGTGGTGAACCTTCCCAGGAGTAGATGGCTGACCAAAATTACCCCAAGAGCACAGTGACAACTCATCCAAGAGGTCACAAAAGACCCCACAATGACGTCCAAAGAACTGCAGGCCTCACTTGCCTCAGTTAAAGTCAGGGTTCATGACTCCACTGTAGTATTTTGTCAGTTATAATTTTGATCAGGAATAAAGTTTATTTAATTTAATTTAGCTGGGTCTGTAGGGAAGGAAATTTACTTTCAAATTCACACACACACACACACACACACACACACACACACACACACACACACACACCAGAAAACTTGATAGAAAACACTCAGAGAGTAACACACTCCTTTGGGGGCACCGGCTGACTATCATGAACAATTAATAATTAATCTTATACCTGAAATTGATCAATCAGTCTCAAAATATTCACGAGTTCTACTGGGAACTTAGAAACCAGGCACAGAATAAGTAATAAAAATCCCAACGACTTCTCTCATTTTACAGATTTATTTAAATGAAACCCTGATTCAATGACATTACATTCAAATAACTTGTGAGCAGGTGAACTCATCAACATTGAGCAATCACATTAAATGTGTAACTGAGGATAGAGTAACAATATGAACACATCTGTAGAACCAGGATGAAAATGTAAATTGAATTAACTGGGATGAGGATAGCCCTGCAATGGACTGGCGATCTGTCCAGGGTGTACCCTGCCTCTTGCCCAAAGATGCTGGGATAGGCTCCAGCCCCCCCGCGACCCGAAAAGGATAAAGCGGAAGAAGATGGATGGATGGATGGGATGAGGATATGAATAAATTGGACGCAAATTTTTGAAGAAAAATTAAACTTATTATAGGAAAAATTCTGGATGATTCTAAGAAAGTAAAAATGGAATTTTAATTAAAAAATTATATTAATTCTCTTTTAATTTTGTATCTGATCAGATTCTGAATTACGCCCAAATCTCAGATGTTTTATTCATTTTCAGCAGCTGGAACAAGAATACAGCTCATGTGACTCCTTGCACTGTTGCGTTATTGTTGAGATGATCCCAAAGCTTTATTTACAGGTGGTACCAGAACCAGAATATCTTGCCAGCAGATATTCTGAAAAGGTACAGCAGCTTTCAAAGTCCACAGTCACCAGATGAGATTTTGAGTGCGATAGTAAGGCTCCTTCCTCTTCACTCCGTTGGTATCTGAGCTCCTTCGGGGCAGCTCCAATGGCGGGCTACGTCCGAGGGCTTTCGTGGGTCAGGGGCTTCATCCAGGGTCTGGATAAAATTCAGCAATAATTCAAAATCTGATCCCAATGGCAAAATTAAAAGAGATTCTTCTGACTTCGTGGAGTTGGCGAATATAGCTTCCAGTGTGGGAAAATGAATGGTCAGTCAGTCTCTTTAAAACACAAAAACACATGATGGATTTAAGAAAAAACGTTTAAAGGAGAAAAACAGAAAATGCCTAGAAACAGGAGTTTAACTCCCAATCAAGATTTGAGCTCAGAGAAGATTAATTAATTGCCAGACGTTTAAAGAAAAACATTAAAACACACAGACGTTTACACAAAGACAAGCAACCATGCACTCTGCAATACTGCAACTCTCTGAACAAATAATGGTCTCGCTCTTCTTTATACTCAGTCGAGTTTCGTGCGGTTAGGGTGATTGACACCACTGATAACCAATTGTTTCTCATCGTGGGCGGGAGCTATGAACTTTAGTCCAATGAGCAAGCAGTCCTTTGTCTGTAACTGAGGAATAAGATGGAGAGAGCTGTTGTCCTGCAGCATCTGACTGGGATTGGCTGAGTGAGTCAGATGACTGGTATTCTCACAGGATGACACCCATTTTAATACTGAAGATTTTTTAAAGCGCCTATATCATGCAAAATCTACTTTTTTGAGCTTTTAAGCATGTTATAATGTTAATTCCTCACCAAAAACACCCCCAAAGTGGTATTTTGCTCCATTCATGCATCTCTGAGTATTCCTCCTCAACCTTGCTCTCTGAGCTGCTGCTCCGCCCTGTCCCTGATAATGACTGGGTCCCCACGTTCATACGTATGAACGTGGGTGAGCCGCCCACTCCAGGAAGTGCCTGTGCTGCCAGCACCGCCCCCAAGCTAATGCACACACCCACTTTCTCCGCGCATCTAACGGAGCGGTGATCAGCAAAACTTTCACTTTAGCATTGACGCTGTGAAGAAGTATTTCCTCTCACGCCTAATCTGCTCAGTGACAACAACTGTTTGTTTTTTTACATAAGACAATGTCTTCTAAATTTTCATGGGCGGAATCCAGCAACACGCTGCAGCAGCCGGCTCATGGGTTATGACATGAAATGGGCGGCAGCCACAAGAAGGCGAGGCTGAGCCTCAGAGATCGAGGCATCTTACTTCCGGGTTGGAAAAGTAGCTCGCAAAAATAACTCATATTTCATAAGAAATTCATTCTCCAGTGTACCAAAGGTAATATACTATCACATACATGCATTTAGTTTACTCTGAAAGGCTTAAAATAGCATGATATACTGTAGGCCCTTTAACATACTTATGTATAAAGTTTAAGCTAAGTCAGGGATTCATGCACTTTTATACTGGTCGTCGTCGTTGGCCTCCGTCGGTCTATGATGACCATGGAAGAGAATCCTAAACGTCTACTCTGCTGGAACAGCACCGCCTGTGGCTGAACAGGCCGATGCGCGAATGGCAGTCCCTGTCACACAGGTCGCACTTGTGGGTGGTCTCCGTGCTGCTGGGTTTGTGGCGGTTCTTCCTGCGGGTCCTTTTTTCATCTGCTGCAGCAGTCAGTCTCTCTTCACCCGCCTTGAGCTGTCTGGTCAGGGTGCCTCTCCATTTGGAGCGGTCCATTGCAAGGTCCTCCCAGCGCTCTGTGTTGATCTCCAGTTCCATCATGTCTCTCTTGCAGACATCTCTAAAGCGCAGCTGTGGGCGGCCAACGTCTCTCCTGCCAGTTGCCAGTTCTCCGTAGAGGACGTCTTTGGGGATTCTGCCATCCTCCATACGGTGAACGTGGCCTAGACAGTGGAGCCTGCACTGCCTGAGTAGAGTGAACATGGAGGGAAGGCCGGCGCGGGACAGAACTTCTGTGTTGGGTACTTTGTCCTGCCAGGATATGTCCAGGATGTGGCGAATGCAGCGCAAGTGGAAGGAGTTCAGTCTCTTTTCCTGCCTGGCGTATGTTGTCCATGTCTCACTCCCATAGAGCAGTGTGCTGATGACGCAGGCATTGTACACTGCCATCTTCGTCTTGACAGAGAGTTTGGGATTCTCCCACACTCGTGTGGTGAGGCGAGCGAGTGTGAAGGCTGATTTTCCAATCCTCTTGTTGATCTCTGTATCAAGGGAGAGGTTGTTGCTGATCGTGGACCCCAGGTACGTGAACTGATTCACAACCTCCAGCTCGTAGTCGTCGATGGTGATAGTTGGTGATGCTTCCTTGCCTTGCGCCAAGACGTTAGTCTTCTTCAGGCTGATGGTAAGCCCAAAGTCCTTGCATGCCTGGGAGAAGCGGTCCATCAGGGTCTGAAGCTCCTGCTGTGTGTGGGTTGCGACTGCAGCGTCGTCTGTGAACAGCAATTCTCCGAATATAGCCTCGCGTACTTTGGTTCTGGCTTTCAGGCAGGCATGGTTGAAAAGCCTGCCGTCAGATCTTGTGTGCAGGTAGATTCCCTCTGTTGCTGTGCTGAAGGCATGCCTCAGGAGCATAGCAAAGAAAATCCCAAAGAGGGTTGGTGCAAGTACACAGCCCTGTTTCACTCCGCTGCGTATGTTGAATGGCTCTGAGATGTTGCCATCGTGCTGCACTATCCCCTGCATGTTGGTGTGAAACGATTCAATGAGGCTTTGCAACTTTGGTGGGCATCCTATCTTTGGCAGGATCTTGAAAAGGCCCTCTCTGCTGACCAAATCGAACGTTGTGGTGAGGTCGATGAAGGCGACGTACAGGGGCATGTTCTGTTCTCTGCATTTCTCCTGGAGTTGGCGGATGGAGAATATCTTGTCTACCGTCGATTGCGCAGCGCGGAAGCCACACTGAGACTCGGGGTAGACACGTTCGGCAAGCTTCTGTAGATGAACGAGAACAACTCATGCGTAGACTTTACCAACAACGCTGAGGAGGGAGATGCCCCTGTAGTTGTTACAGTCGCTTCTCTCCCCTTTGTTTTTGTAGAGGGTGATGATCTTGGCGTCCCTCATGTCCTGTGGTACGGCACCTTCCTTCCAACACTGGCAGAGGACGTCATGCAATGACAGCAGTAGGGCGGTCTTGCAGTGCTTGATCAGGTCAGGGGGTATGCCGTCGTTGCCGGGAGCCTTGCCAGCGGCCAAGCTATCAATGGCCTTGCTGAGTTCGTCGATGGTTGGCTCGGCGTCAAGTTCGTCCATGGATGGCAGGCAGTCGATGGCATCAAGGGCTGACGGTGTCACGGTGTTCTCTCTGGAGTAGAGGTCGGAGTAGTGTTCCACGCATCTCTCCATCTGCTTGTTCTTTTCTGTGATCATCACCCCAGTGGAGGATTTGAGGGGGGCCGTCTTGCTCTGAGCCGGACCAAGTGCTTTCTTGAAGCCATCATACATGCCACGAATGTTCCCTGTTATGGCAGCGGTTTGAATGTCTTGGCTGAGCTGAGTCCAGTACTCATTGGCACAGCGCCGAGCAGTCTGCTGAACTTTGCTTCTCGCAGCCCTGAGAATCTGGAGATTCTTCTCGTTTGGGTACTTCTTGTATTCAGCAAGTGCTGAGCGCTTGGCTTCAATGACGGGGGTCATCTCAGTCAACTTGGCATCAAACCAGTCCTGCGACTTTGAGGTCTTCCTCCCAAAGGTAGCCAAGGCTGTGCGGTGGATGGTGTTTCGCAGCTCTTCCCACTTCTGCTTTGCAGATTCTCCTTCTTGTGGTACACCAAGTTCCTTCTCAAAGGTGGAGGCAAACTGCTCAACAAGTTCTGGTTGAGCCATCTTGCTGGTGTCAATCTGTGCCTTTCCAGGCTGTCTAGCATGATGGAATTTCTTCAGCTGCAGCTTGACCTTGCAACACACCAATGAATGGTCTGTGTCGCAATCTGCACTCTGGAACGAACGGGTGATTAGCACGTTCTTCAGTGAGGTGCGCCTGGTCAGGATCAAGTCCAGCTGGTGCCAGTGCTTTGAGCGCGGATGTTGCCAGGAAACCTTGTGTTGGGGCTTGGTCTTGAAGAACGAGTTTGTGATACACAGATCGTGATATGTGCAGAACTCGAGCAGCCGCTGTCCGTTGTCGTTCATTCTTCCCACGCCAAAAGGTCCAAGACAGGAGCGCCAGGAGTCATGGTCAGCACCCACTCTGGCATTGAAGTCTCCAAGGAGAATGAGCTGTTCAGAGTTGGGGATGGTCCTGACAGTTGTTGCAAGATTCTCGTAGAACTCGTCTTTTGCCTCTGGTGTGGCTGTCAGTGTTGGGGCATACACACTGACGAGGGTGACTGGGCCTTGAGTGGTGTTCAGGCGGAGGGTAAGGAGTCGTGCAGAGCCAGTGCTGCCCGGTTCCACCATCTTCAGCAAGGTGTTCTTCACTGCGAAGCCCACTCCGTGTTCCCTGTGTTCGTCACTGCCCTTTCCCTGCCAGTAGAACGTGTAGTCCTTCTCTCTTAGTGTGCCTGCGTCAGCCAACCGTGTTTCCTGGAGAGTGGCGATATCCACTCCCAGTCTCTTCAGCTCATTATTGATGATGGCAGTCTTCCTGGTGTCGTTGATGTCCTTGAGGTTAGCAGCGAGTCCTGTCATCATAGTGCGGACGTTCCAAGTTCCCAGTTTTAGAGTTGGTCTCTTTTGTTTTATTGTCTTGCCTGGTGCGAAGGTTCTCAGCCTGCTGTTCGGACTTCTCCTCATCCCCATGCACCCAATGAGGAAAGCAAGCTGTGGCGGGACAACACCTTATTGGCTGGGGGCTGCCCAGCTTGAGGCGGGCGGTAGCTGTCCAGTGAGATCCGATGATCCCTCCCACTGTCGGGAACAACCCCTGGCGCCGCGCTCTACGCCAATTAAGCTGTGGCTTATAACCGGTAACTGTCATTCCCCGTGTTTTTTCTACGCCAAAGGCGAAGCTGGAGTGTCCTCTCCAGTGATCCGGTGTTCTACCTTCCAGCGTTGGCATTGGTAGGATTCAAGCCTGGGCAGGAAGATATGGAGGACAAGATGTTGCCCATGCAGCATGTCCCCCCTCTCCACGTCACTGATGAATCCAAAGGAACAGCAGGGCTGCTACAGTTTGGCACCAGCGCCGTCGCAGGAGCTGCCAGAACGATGTTGAGCACAACATAGAACTGCCTTAGGGGCTCCGACTCCGGATTTTTCCTCAGGGTTGACTCCCGAAGCCTTTCCCGTGACCGGGTATGCCGCAAGGCAGCGGAGGTTTGAAATCAGGGTTTACCTTCCCCTAGATGGGCTCCCTTCCCAGGTTGACGAGCCACCATCTACCCGAAGCATCTGGTTTTAAGGCGCCAGAGATCCGCCCTCGCCCCTTCTCCTATTAGTAAAAGCAGTTCCGCCGGGCTTAGAGACTAAACCACACGGGCAGGCTAGGAGTTGGACTTAGTTGTCAGAGGCTTTTCGAGACGCACCCCATAAGGAGCATTTTATGAGCACTGGGAGCTTAACCCCAGTGCCGCTCCTGGCTATGACAACCTTGGAACCAAGGTTTATACTGGTACCTATACAATTAATACGCATTAAAATAAGATATATTGAAGCATTAAAAACATTCATGCACACATTTAAAAGTCAAGATTAATGAAATTCTCCAAACCCAAATGTTTGATTGTACCAACACAGAATGGTAGACCAGAATCCATTTGCTTTTCCAGGGTGTCCTGAAAAAGAGAATAATCTGAAAATTGAGGGTTTTGTAAAAAGGCAGTAAGTAGATTCAGGGAACAAAGTTTAGCTGGTAAACTCCAACATGTCCCAGAGTTTTCAGAATGTGGCAATGTTGAGCTGTGGATATTTTCTAGTGACCATATGATGTGTTTACAGTTTATGGGATGCCGTCTGGTAAATGTCAGATAGCTGATAACCAATAAAACCATCCTAGTTGGAGGAAGGTTCCAGTTTATTTATGATGTAAGTTAATTCGTTGAAAGTATTCCTTAGGTCTTGCTTAACAAAGGAATGTTGGTTCAGCTGTGGTCCTGGGATGAAAAGTAATTCTTTGACCAGACTTTTCCCGGGTGAAGCAATGTCTTTAAGATGAAGGATAATTTTATTGATGAGCCAAAGCCAGATGATGCTACACCACCATAAGAAAGAGACTGGGCAAAAATGGCCTGCATGGCAGAGTTCCAAGACGAAGACCACTGCTGAGCAAAAGGAAGATAAAGGCTCATCTCAGTTTTGACAGAAAGCATCTTGGTGATCCCCAGGACTTTTGGAAAAGTACTCTGTGGACTGTTGAGACAAAAGTTGAACTTTTTGGAAGGTGTGTGTCCCATTACATCCAGCATAAAAGTAATCAAAGTCAAAGTCAAAGTGCCTTTATTGTCATTCCATTGCTAATAAACAATGCAACGAAACTGAGATACTGCTCCCTAAAAACAAATTATCACACTCACAGTTCACTCATGCATTTAACATTCTCATAATTACAACAATAAATAATGCTTAAACAACATTACCTAAAAGTTGAATACAATATGTACATAGCAATAATAAAAACATACTGAGCAATAAATATAAAAGACCATCTTATACACACAGGGTTATTGCCACAAAATAACCTAAAATAACCTAAAATAATACCAGCAGTCTTGTGTTACATAAATCCGTTCAAAATGCGTACTGCTGCTGGGAAAAAACTATGATTAAACCTGGTAGTCCGGGTTTTATGAGATGTATACGGTACCGCTTTCCTGAGGGGAGCAAGTGAAAGAAATCATGGCCTGGATGAGTGCAGTCTTTAATGATGGCAGTAGCTCTGTTGAGGTACCGAGACTTGGAAATCTCTTCCAGAGAAGGGAGAGAACAGCCAATGTTTTTTTGTGCAGTCTCAATCACTCTCTGGAAGGCTTTGCGGTCTGCGGCTGAACAGCCCTCATACCAAACCGTGATGCCATATGACAAAATGCTCTCAATAGCAGAGCGATAAAATAAAACCAGCAACTGTGCATTCAGGCCATTCTTCTCAGAAAGTGTAGACGTTGTTGAGCCTTTTTTATTGTAGCTATGGTGTTAACTGCCCAGGTAAGGTTGTGAGAAATATGAACACCCAGAAATTTAAAAGCTTCCACCCTTTCCACACACTCCTTGCCTATATATAGAGGAGGAGGCTCACTGCTATGCTTCCTAAAATCAATAATGAGTTCTTCTGGGTTTGTTTTTTTTTATATTCAGTAGCAGATTATTATCTGAGCACCATCTCACCAGTTGCTGGACCTCATCTCTGTATGCGGACTCATCTCCTCCTAATATGAGCCCCGCTACTGTTGTGTCATCTGCAAACTTCACTATAATGTTTGTGGGATGAACAGGTATGCAGTCATATGTGTACAATGAATATAAAGTGGGGCTCATCACACAGCCCTGTGGCGAGCCTCGGTACAAACAGAACACAGACTGTTAGACTTGGACCCCATTCCTCCTCTACAGTCTAACAGTCTGTGTTCTGTTTGTTACGAAGTCCTTAATCCAGCTGCAAGTGTGAGTAGGCAGACCAAGCTGAAGCAATTTGATGATGAGAATGTTGGGAATAATTGTATTAATGCCGAGCTATAGTCCACAAATAACATTCTTACATAGCCCCCCTTGTCTCCTAAATGGCTGAATGCCGAGTGGAGAGTTATAGCAATAGCATCCTCAGTGGATCTGCTCCGCCTGTAGGCAAACTGGTACCGATCAAAGTCTGGGGGGAGACTAGGCAAAAGATTTTTCAATACCATTTTCTCAAAGCACTTCATAATAATGGGTGTTAATGCTACTGGTCGATAGTCATTCAGACTGCTAATAATATGTTTTTTAGGCACAGGAATAATGACTGCAGATTTTAAACACTGTGGAACAACGGCTGCCTTGAGAGACAAATTAAAAATGTCAGTCAAAACAGAGCATAGCTGATCTGCACATGCTCTGAGCACCTTTCCTGGCACTCCATCAGGACCAGTAGCCTTTCTCGGGTGGCAAGTAGCCTTTCTTGCTCTCAGTGTCTGTCTCACCTCATGATCCTGCAGGGTAAGCACATCAAAGCTGGCATTCAATAACGTCAGTGGGTCCGGGCGAGGTGTATTTGCCTCAAACCGTGCGAAAAAGCAGTTCAGTTCTTCTGCCACTGAGGCGCTGATGTCACTGGAAATGATGCTGCTGCCCTTATAGCTTGTGATATGGTGAAAGCCTTGCCATACTCGTCTTGAATCATTATCAGAAAAATGGTCCTCAACTTTCTTCTTATAGGCCTGTTTAGCCTCCTTAATGCCTTTCTTCAGATTAGCGCGGGTGGTGCTATACAGATCTGTATCCCCTGACCTGGAGGCTGTATCACAAGCTCTGAGGAGTGCCTGGACTTCTTTTGTCATCCAAGGCTTCTGGTTAGAAAAAACCCTGATGCGTTTTTCCACAGTCACCTGGTTGATGCAGTAGGTGATGTAGCATAATAGAGTCTGTGTGTACATTTCCAGATCCTCATTCTTGAATAAATCCCATAGTGTTTGAAAAACAGTCCTGCAGCTGAGAAAGAGCTCCCTCAGGCCATGTTGTGATGTTCTTTATAGCAGGTCTAGCAGTTCTCCTGAGGGGGGGTGTATGCTGGGATAAGGAGCAATGATAGATGGTCTGACAGGCCAAGATGTGGACACGGCACAGCTCTGTAAGCATGCTTCAGGTTCAAATACACCCGATCAAGTAACACAGCACGTCAGAACAGGAATATCATACCAACAGTAAAATATGGTGGTGGTAGTGTGATGGTCTGGGGCTGTTTTGCTGCTTCACAACCTGGAAGACTTGCTGTGGTAAATGGAACCATGAATTCTGCTGTCTACCAAAAAATCCTGAAGGAGAATGTCCGGCCATCTGTTTGTGACCTCAAGCTGAAGTGCAATTGGGTTCTGCAGCAGGACAAAGATCCAAAACATACCAGCAAGTCCACCTCTGAATGGATTAAGAAAAACAAAATAAAGACTTTGGAGTGGCATAGTCAAAGTCCTGACCTGAATCCGATTGAGATGCTGTGGCAAGACCTTAAAAAGGCGGTTCATGCTCGAAAACCCTCCAATGTGGCTGAATTACAATTCTGCAAAGATGAGTAGGCCAAAATTCCTCCACAGTGCTGTTAAAGACTTAATGCCAGTTATCACAAACGCTTGATTGCAGTTGTTGCTGCTACGGGTGGCCCAACCAGTTACATATTAGGTTGACTGGTATCGGTCCTGGTCTCTGTTCTGGAGGATCTGGGCTCGGGGTTGGAGGTCGTTCCTCGTGCTGTTCCGACCCAATCGGGATCCATCGTGGGTGCAGCCGTGACCCGATCGGGGTCCATCGTGGGTGCAACCACGATCCGATCGGGGTCCATCGTGGGTGCAGCTCGGGCTCACATAGGATCCGACAGGAGGACAGTGCCTAATCTGGTGAAGTTTGGAGGTGGAGCTGCAGATCCTCCGCTGGGCAACGCCGGACTGGTCCCTCATCCTTCTCCCGTTCTTTTTTCCCCTTCCATCGGGGGCCACTGGAGTTATCCATTATCGATCCGGCCCTTCCTTGTTTTCCCTCTCTATAGGGGGGCCGTTTCCAAGTTCTCCCCTGCGGTTCTGGTGGCTGAGTGATGTGGGTCGGCCGCCTGGGAAACTGTTCCACTGGTTTGGCGTTCTGGGTCGTCCACCCGACGAACTGAACTTTCTGCTTGGCGGCCTGGTCCGGCAGCCAGAGGTACTGTTTCTCCGGGCCTGGGACTGAGGTAGGCCACCTGAACTCTTGCTTTTCCCCCTGCCAGTGATGTGGATGCTCGACGCAGGAAGACCCCCCCGAACTGTTGGCTTCATGCCATTGTGTTTTTGCCTGCTGTCATTCCTGTTTTTTCCCTCTGCTCTGCTGTAGTTTTAGGGATGCACTGGTGTTGTTGTACTGTGTATTTCACCACTCCTTAGCGCATGCTTTTTTTTTCTTTGATGGTTCCCTCCATAGTATGTGAGATGTTCTTTTGTTGCCTATGGTCATTTATTTGAATTGATTTGAACTGTCTGTATTCGCCACTATTTTAGCGTGATTTTGTGTTTTCCCTTCTCTGGTGGAGAGACACCTGCTTATTATGGTGTTTAACCGTGTATTTGTTATTTGCTTTTTTGGTTTTGTCCTCTGCCTGTGCGTAATGGAGTACATCTGTGTTTTGTTTTGTTTTTTCCCTTGCTCTGTTGTGCACTATGCTCGTATTTGTTCTGTTTTTGGCCCTGGTCGTTGTTTTTTGGTGTCTTTTCTTTGAGTCTTGCCCGCTGAGCCTTTTCCTCCCTCCACCCGCCCTGGGTGGGATTTTGTATCCTTCTGGGTGGGGGGGGGGGGAGGCCTGGATGTTACAGTCACGCCCAGAGTGTGTTGTTTGGGGGGGAGTACTGTCATGGTCTGAGCGCCGACCTCGTCCGAGCTCGGGTCATGCAGTATTTTCCTCCCATTCGTTAGTATTCCTTATGGTCCCACAGAGCTCTTATTCTGACAGTGTCTCTGTGGGGCTTCCGGCTGTCAGAACTGAGCTGGCTGTGACAGCTGGAATCAGTGGAGCTGATGATCCCCTCATCAGCTGTGCTATCCTGTTCCTATTTAAGGGAGCAGCTTTGGTCTCCCGGGGCTGCGACCTCATTCGTGAATGGATAACACTGGTCTCCCCAACGTTAGGCTGGAGTCCCTACGTCCCGGCTCCAGTCATCCTCTAAGTCCTCTCTACTCTTTGTAAGTTTATTCATTAATCTGTGTGTATCATCAGTGTGTTCTTGCCTTAGTCTTTATTTGTGTTTTGCCCCTTGTGGCTCATTATTTTGTACCTTTTGTCCTTATTTAATAAAAACGCAAACTCACCGGTCGCCTATAGCGTCTCATTGCGGTCTGTGAGGGCCGCACCATAACAATATACGTATAGGTACTGTATAAAGCTCCTTTTGGCAAAGTAAATCTTTTTGGCACAATAAGGGTAGCAGATTCTGTTCGGCTCACCTAGCTGCTCGACAGGACAAGGGGAAAACAAAAACTGAGGCAAGTGAGGCCTGCAGTTCTTTTGATGCTGTTGTAGGGTCTTTTGTGACCTCTTGGATCAATCATCACTGTGCTGTTGTGGTGATTTTGGTCGGCTGACCATTCCTGGGAAGGTTCATCACTGTTCTATGTTTTCGCCATTTTTGGCTAATGGCTCTCACTATTGTTTGCTGGAGTCCCAAAGCTTTAGAAATGGCTTTATAACCTTTTTCCAGACTGATAAATTTCAATTACTTTGCTTCTCATTTGTTTCTGAATTTCTTTTGATCGCAGCATGATGACAGTAATCAGGCCTGGGTGTGGCTAGAGAAATTGAACTTAGCTTTCCAAAGATGTAATAACCCACAGTTAATTTATAGTTTAACGGGGGGGGGGGGTCACTTTTTCACACAGGGCCATGTAGGTTTGGATTTTTTTTTTACCCTTAATAATAAACACCTTCATTTAAAAACTGCATTTTGTGTTTACTTGTGTTATCTTTGTCTAATATTTAATTTGTTTGATGATCTGAGACATTTAAGTGTAACAAACATACAAAAAAATGAGAAATCAGGAAGGGGGCAAACACTTTTTCACACCACTGAATGTTTAAGACACACCTATAGATACACTGGGACACATCATCAGTGATGTACCTGAGCTCACTCAGGCGACCCAGTCAGGGTTGATCAGGCCCTGGCTTGTGTCCCAGCAGCAATACTAGGCCACAAATCACTCCTCTTTAGCCACAGCCATCTGGAGGCCCTTTCTGCTGCCTCCATGGTCGATTTAATGGCTCTTCTTCTGGCGATCCCAGTAATACCAAGCAGTGTGTACACCTTATGCAGTGATCGATCAGCGAAGCCTCGACAGCCCAATTCAATGGGCTCACAACGCACCTTCCAGCCTGCCCTCCTGCATTGCTCCACCAGCTCCTGGTACTTGGCCTACTAACGTTCATTTGCCTCTTCAATTCGGTCCTCCCACGGAACTGTAAGCTCCAGCAGCAAAACCTGCTTCGAGGCGATAGATGTTAATACCATGTCTGGTCTCAAGGAAGTTGTTGTGACCTGGTCTGGGAACTTCAGCTGTCTCCCCAGATCTACTCGAAGCTCCCAGTCCGATGCCAAGTTCAGCAATGTATGTACAGGTTTGGGCTGAATATGTGGCTGCTCTCCAGCTCTGACAAAACTGATGTTTTCTTGCTGGCAGACCGGCTTGTTGTTAGCCATGGCATTTGCGATGGTTTCTGCTATGGACTTGAGGTAGCGGCCATCACTCAGGGCTGTTGGGCAACTACTTAAAATATGCTCTAGGGAACCACTTCCTGAGCACAGAGGACAAGTTGGTGAGTCCTTCTTCCCCCAGATGTAAAGATTTGTGGGTCTGGGAAGAACATCATAGACCGCACGTATCAAAAATTTGATTCACTCTGATTCTGCTTGCCAGATGAGATGAGAGATGAGATGAGATGAGATGAGATGATCTCGGTCCAGGAAATCTTTCTCTCAATTGTGCCTTCCCACCTTGTTCATGCACCCTGTCGCCCCATGGTCACCATCTTAGTGGCTCTCTCCTCTTCAACACCAGCTTGAATCGTCTGGCATCTTTCTTTGCCATGGACATTGTCATACTGGGGCTGGGTGATGGCTCCCAAACCAGCTTGGCCCATGGCTACAGTGCCCACCAAAGCCCTATGTCTCAGTCATGACTCAGCCACTTCCAGACTTTCCTGAGCACTCCACTTCCTACCCGTCCGGACAAGAATGCCAGCTGATGCTACTCATGAGTCCTTGGAGTCCCGGTATAACAAGGCCTCCCTTGTTCGGGACACCTTGATCTCTTCCTCAAGACTGCTGAAAGGGAGCTGGAGCTTGTTTCTCTTCCCATAGAGTGCTGTGCTGCTCAAGCTGCGTGGCAGACCCAGCCATCTACTGCAGTAACTGTTGATCTACCTCTCCATATTCTCCACCATTGACAAAGTTACCTCATACACTAAAAGCGCACCATAAGTATCGAGGCAAGATGCCATGTTGGTAAATCCAGGCCTTATATCGGCCTGGTAGACCTGACTTATCAACACTGGTGAGCCAAGAGTCCAGCTTCTTCATGGTCGCTCTAATAGCAGCTACAGTATCTCACAAAAGTGAGTACACCCCTCACATTTTTGTGAATATTTTATTATATCTCTTCATGGGACAACACTGAGGATATGACACTTGGATACAATGTAAAGTAGTCAGTGTACAGCTTGTATAACAGTGTAAATTTGCTGTCCCCTCCAAATAACTCAACACACAGCCATTAATGTCTAAACCGCTGGCAACAAAAGTGAGTACACCCCTAGTGAAAATGTCCAAATGTGCCCAAAGTGTCAATATTTTGTATAGCCACCATTATTTTCCAGAACTGCCTTAACTCTCTTGGGCAAGGAGTTCACTAGAGCTTCACAGGCTGCCGATGGAATCCTCTTCCACTCCTCCATGACAACATCATGGTGTTAGAGACCTTGTGTTCCTCCACCTTCCATCTGAGGATGCCCCAAAGATGCTCAATAGGGTTTAGGTCTGGAGACATGCGTGGCCAGTCCATTTCCTTTATCCTCAGTTTCTTTAGCAAGGAAGTGGTCATCTTGGAGGTGTGTTTGCGGTCGTTATCATGTTGGAATATTACCCTGCGGCCCAGTTTCCGAAGGAAGGGGATCATGCTCTGCTTCAGTATGTCACAGTACATGTTGGCATTTATGGTTCCCTAATGAACTGTAGCTCCCCAGTGCTGGCAGCACTCATGCAGCCCCAAACCATGACACTCCCACCACCATGCTTGACTGTAGGCAAGACACAGTTGTCTTTGTACTCCTCACCTAGTTGCCGCCACACACGCTTGACACCATCTGAACCAAATAAGTTTATGTTGGTCTCATCAGACCACAGGACATGGCTCCAGTAATCCATGGCCTTTGCTTGTCTTCAGCAAACTGTTTGCGGGCTTTCTTGTGCATCATCTTTAAAGCAGGCTTCCTTCTGGGATGACAGCCATGCAGACCAATTTGATGCAGTGTGCGGCATATAGTCTGAGCACTGACAGGCCGACCCCCCACCCCTTCAACCTCTGCAGCAATGCTGGCAGCACTCACATCTATTTTCAAAAGACAACCTCTGAATATGACGCTGAGCACGTGCACTCCAGGGAATGAGTTGGACACCCGTGCTGTAGAGGATGGGGCTGAGAACACAACCCTGTGGGACACCTGTGTTTGTGATGATTCTGGCTGAGGTCCTGTTACCCATCGTAACAGACTGGGGCCTGCCAGTTAGAAAGTCCAGTAGCCAGTCACAGAGGGCGGGGTGCAGGCCAAGTGAAAACAGTTTGTCGGTGAGTTTGTGGGGGATGACCATGTTGAAGGCAGAGCTATAGTCAACAAAGAGCATCCTAATGTAGGAGTCTTTATCTTCCAGGTGGGAGAGAGAATAATGGAGTGCTGCAGCAATGGTATCTGAGGTGGACCTGTTGGGCCTGTAGACGTACTGCAGGGTGTCCAGGGTGCCCAGTATGCTGTGCTGAATGAAGGGCAGCACCACTCTCTTGAAGCACTTCATGATGATTGGAGTGAGTGCCACCTGTCTGTGATCATTCAGACACATCAGCGGGCTCCTTTTGAGGAGGGGGATGATGGTTGTCGTTTTGAAGAAGTCAAGTCGGCGGAGGTGTCCACCCGCCAGTGGTAAAAACATTATGGGATGTGACCTTTTTATGGACTGGGTTTCACCATCGCCAGTGGTGTTGGAGAGGAGTGGTCGGGCCGTGGTTTGTGGGACCGTCCGGTTCCGCGAGTGGTGGATGATGCTGTATGGGACAAACCTTGGCCTAGTATTCTGGAAGATGAGCAGAACCAACCTCACCCAGGGCCATCGTTGGAGGGTTCCGGTGCCAGGGCCCAAGTAACCCTAGCTGAGGGAACCTGGGCAGCACGGTGGGATGACCATGATGGTGGGAGGAGCCGAATGGATGGCCCATTCTGCTTCTGGAGTTTGGCTGGTAGGTACCGAGAAGCAAGGGGTCACAACGGCTTCGCGGGTGGTAAAAATGAAAGCGAGTGGGGCAGGACCGGCTGGTATGGTAAAACAACGTTCCACACAGGGACACTGGAAACCAAGTTGGGCTCCTCTGGGGGTCGTTGATGTGGTCCGACCCAGAGAGAAGGCCCAGTTGAGAGGAGTTTTGGGCAAACGTAAGCGACAGAACGACCAGGGGCAGCTGCAGGTGGTGGCTGTTCAGGAGGATGGCTACCTACAGCTATCTGATGGCTCATGGTGGCATCCCAACGAGCTGCGGTGCTCCAAGCAGGAGAAGGAGGTGTTTGGGCTGCGGTGCGGGCCATCCCTGGGCGTCAAGAGAAGAAGGTGCCGTCTGATGGTTTTCCGGGGGGTGGTTCCTCTGCTGGGACAGACTAATGTTTGGGATGATGTGTTTATTGCATGGTGTGAGTAATACTTGCATTGTTTATTGGGTTTGTTACTGAGGGAATAACCTGTTTGTATATATGTTTGTTATAATAATGGGATTGTTTTGTGTTTTGGGTATTTATGTAGGAACATGGCAGTTTTAATTTATTGGACAGTGTTTAGCTGAGACGGCAGAATAATCCGTCTAGCCATGTGGGGGATGGAAAAGTAGTCCACCTGTTTCCCTCTAGCTTTAGTTGTTTTGTATGACTGGTATAGGCCCTGATATACAGCATTTCTGTTTAATTTAGTGTGTGATTCGGGTTCTACATTGGGATGGGTCTTGATTGCATGTGTGTTTTGGACCTTTTTGAAGGGGGGGTGATGTTTTTCATGGGACGTATTTTTGTGTGACACGGGTGGTGGCTCCACCTTTCCTGTCCCGCCGCCACCTAGGGTATAAGAGGGCTGTGGGAAAGAGGGGCAGCCTCTTTGAACACCTTTCTTCCTGACGGGAAAGCCTGTGTTATCAGCATGAGTCCACAATAAAGTCGTGTTCAGTTCCACCTTCAGTCTCGTCACTGAGCCTCGTTTCCCGACATAACACTACCCTGTGGATATGTCCTGAGATGGAGAAGGGCTGTTCACAAGGGGCAGCATGCCTTGATGGTAGCAAGTTGATTTATTTCAATTTTCAAATCTACAGTCATGTGAAGAATGTATGGCTGCAGCAGTGTAACTAAAGGATAAGATTTTGTCTTCCAGGGATGCCCACTTTCTCAACCTCCTAATTGATTCAGCGCTTTTCTTTGGCTAGCAGCACCTCCTTCCCCTCTGTTTTGGTTTTCAAGCTGTTGAAGTCTCTTCTGCCACTCTCAGAATGTAAAGAGGTTCCACTTAGCTGTACTTAGGGATTTTTAAAGAGAGAAGACTTCATACTGTAGCTCATCTTATTATATCAGAGCTCTTTAGTCTTGTCCAACTCGCCAAATTTGAACTTTTGCTCAGAGGTTACATAGAAGTTGGCTCTGTTTTAGAGCTCAGGGATGATCATCAGTTATTTCCTTTTAAAAATATGGTTCATGAGTTATTTCACACCTTCCTACTGACCTGTCAGAACTTTTTTCAGTCAGTTACAAAAAAAAATCTCTTGCCCACACAGGTTTCTATCTCTGGTCATGGACGCTCCATTAGCGAAAGATGGACCACTCCTATTTTTTTTAGGTCTCTTTTACCATGTAACTGTGGCCCCATCATTCCAAAAGCATATAAATTTGATGGTAACTAGCAATAGTCCTTTCTTCTCTCTTTGAAACATTTGACACTTTTGCCCTGTGCTCTTTTTTCCTCTGTTGACAGATAGCTTCTTGTTAACGGTATTTTTCATTAATGTGCTGCAATGTGCCACATTTCCAAGCCTCCTTGAGAAGGACAATTTTGGCAGAAATTCAATCTCTCTTCCAGAGGATATGCATGATAAATATAATACAAAAGGAGATGTGATTAAACAAATGCACTCAAAATTCGAAGATCCAAAGAAAAAGTATCTGACATTACTGTATTTTTAACTCTAATTCTAAGCAACACTTGAGATTTTGAGGTGCTGGATAGAGTGTGCGTGATCTTCACAGTAATAAGTTAGTTAGTTAGTTAGTTAATTCCCTTCACACCATGTTGGTGTATGGGGCGGCGCCTATCTCCGTTTCTCCGACCCTAGGCCACACAGCTACTGTAAGTAGTGAAAGCTACAGCGGGGGTGTCAGTCCTCTGGTAGCTCTGTGCGTAACTTTACTTTCCCCGTTCCATTATGCGGAGAACCACGCTAGAAGGCAGAAAGTACCATTTTTTTATATGGTCTTTGGTATGACCCGGCCGGGATTTGAACCCCTGCCTCCCGGGTGTGGGGTGGATGCTCTACCAACTGAGCCACCACTCCGGTTCACAGTAATAAACAGGTGCAACAATCTGAGCTGTACTGTTGTTGGGGTATTTAATTAAAAGTGGGTATCACAAGTCTCTATTTGTTGTACTATTCACCTTCACACTTCTGTATTGCTCCGAGCAGCACTCCTGCATATTTTTATCTCTTAAAAACGTAGCACGCACACACACACACACACACACACACACACACACGTCTTGTCACTACTAGCCTGAGGAGAATACACAAAGCAGCAAACAAGTGACTATAGCACCTAAAATACAACCATGTTAATTAAGGATATGATTATGTAAGGAATATAGCACAAAAGGCAAAACAGAACTCCACTGTGTGATGCATGCATCTGCATTAGTCTGCTTCACCGATTCGCTAATCAGCCCTGATGAAGAGGTTTTCAATCCTGACTACTCTTCTTGTCAACAGTCAGTGTTTTATGTTGGAGGACTCACAAATGAGCAACGACAGGTCACTGCTCTTTATTATAGATTTCAGAAACTGCCACCAGCCAATACAAACATTACAGGATCATTTCATCACTTTCAACTCATGGAAAAATATTCGATATAAACCACAATTTTAGGAGCTTTGACCTACTATGACTACACAACATGGTCAAGTTGGTTAAAAGAACAAAGGCAGTGTGTCAAAGGTTAACCACCAGCTGCACACTTACCTTAAGTCTCATTCGCCCTCATTTATCAAACGTATTAAGAAAACACCGCACATTTGGGTGTACAAATGATCGTACAACAAGGCCCACATGGCACTTATGAAACTGTGCCTATCTAGTAAATTTCAGCATACGACTGATCAGTCATCTGATAGCTGGAAACGTCCACCATTTAAATACCACACCCACATCTCGGTCTCGGCATTTACGACATGGTGGGACATAAGATGGCAAAAGGAAAAACTTCTCCCAAGTGGAAATTGACAATATTATATGAAAAGTGATAAATAATAAAGTAGTGTTGCTTGGCAACCTCAAAAGGGGCATTAAAAGCAGAGAAACCACGGCTGGAATGAGAGCCGTGATGCACAACAACTGGGCATGAATTCCAGCTGAGGATTATTATTTAAATGTATATAATCATGATATAAATTGTGTAGTCTCTGCAATATTGTCTATATAATCACAATTCTTTACATCACGATTAAAAAAAAAAGTTGTCAGGCTTTAACACTGGCAGAGGAGCGAGTAGCTGTGCCAATCGGTTATATTATCTAGGAACATGTTTACATGCACACAAGTAAAGTGGTTATGATTGGATTTCTGGAGTTATCTGATTATTCCATGTAAAGTGAATAAGCCGATAAAGGCCGCGTAACCAGGATAATTAAATCAAGTGGTTTACCGTCCAATAATCCATTTATTCAGTGTACATAAACATGAGAAAGTTGATTATTGGCATTATCGGTTTATTCCCAGTAATCTGTTTATTGTGACCATATAACTGGGGTCAATAATTATTATTATCTATTACATTACCTGTCTATCACACAGATGTTAATGAGTTGTTTTACATGACTTGATATGAAACATCGACCCCAAAAATCCCCTAAAAGGATTGAAAAACTTCTTCAAGAAGATAATTCAACATTAAAGTGTGGCAAAAGATGTCGGTTGTTACTGGTCAGCTTTGTCTGAAATTTGGAGCAAGTATAAACAAAATGGGAAATATGTAAAAGGAAATCAAGGAAGACCTCAGCGTGTCAAAAACAACTGGAAAGACAAAAACTGTAAGACACCAGCTGAAAGACAAAGGATTTACAAACTGTAAAGGCAAGCATAAATCACTGTTAACACCCATAGAGAACAAAACAAGATAAAAAGAATGGGTCATTTGTCATGATCCTGGGCACGGCTGGGCACCGTGCACAGTCTCCAGTTTAAGTTTAGTCTTTTCTGTTTGTTTCCTTGTTTTACCCTGTTTGATTATCGTCATTCTGTACTCGTATTATTTACATTTTGGGGTTTGTGCTTTATTTTGACAGCGCTGCACAGCTCCCGGCTGTCAAACTGGTCCGTGGGCTGCGCAGTTGTCATTGACTGTATTATTTTCTCCACTCATGTATCCACACCTGTCACCTGTTAAGTAACGGTATATAAGGGCACTATAACATTTCCCCGTTGTTGTGTCCTACTATCATTACAGCCGTCCTCAGATGGACAGTCCAGCTCTGAGAGTTATTCGTGCTTTGCTGTCGAGGAGAGTGGAGAGTTCCATCCATGTGGGTGTTTCCCTTTTATTTCCAACCGTGAGCCCTTTAGTGTTCCTTTGTATGTTCATCCTTTTGTTAATAAATGTGCAGAAACCACAGTGAGCGTTTGGTGTCCTTCCGTAGCCCTTAAAGAGGGCGATTTATGACAGAAAGACATGACCAGGGTGTGGACACAAGCCACTGTGCATTTCTGCTGGGGTTTTTTTCCCTCTTCCATTTTCTGTTCTCCCGTTTTTGGTAGTCCAGTAGTTTTGGCATGTCTGACCACTTGAACTGCAGGAGTATTGAGATGTACGAGGAGGAACGTTGGGCGGCTGGCCTGCTGGAGGACATCGTGTCGGACGTTCTTCTTACCCATGCTCCCGAGGAGGAGCTACAGGTGTGGGATAGCACGGCACAGGTGATTGAGGCATTTCCCAGCCTGTGGAGCTATCCTGAACTAGCAGATCTCCTCACCTTCATTCACCACACTCAACATTGGCTCCGTGGGCTGGGGGCGGCTTCCTCGCCATCTGAACCTGTGCCGTGGGGGAGGTGGGGGCGGAAGTCTTGCGTCCAGTGCCATCAGCCTGCTGCGATTCCGCCTGTCCCCGCCGAACTGTGTCCCACATCCTGCCGGATTGGGCATGCAGCCTTTGCACCTTCAGACGACCCCAGCGCAGAGGAGTGCCAGCGAGTTTTGGCAGCGGAAATGAAGCTCCTTCTGTAATATAAACCATGGCTCCAACCAGAGCTCATGCCGTGGCTAGAGGTAAGCTCTTCAGAGGAGGCGGAGATGGTACTGCAAAGCCCGTGTACTCAGACTCTGGTGCATCTTTGGTCTCCATCTCCTTACCGGGGGCTCTCTGTCGCTCCTGGAACAGCAGCTACAGACTCCATCGCACCACAGGAGATAGACATGTTCTTTCATCCTCTGGTACATTACAATGAAATTCCTTGTCTTATCCCTGGTGGTGAGGCTCAGCTTCTGCAGCTCCCTTTGGCTGAGTTCTCACTGCCTGCTGCTGTCACCAGTCTCTCACCCATCCCTCCTGTGTCTCCTCCCGCCTTCCTCGAGGGTCAGCTGGCCTTAGGTCAGAGCTGCCTGACGACGGAGGAGCCTGAGGTCCTGGTGTACTCTGTGTTAGCCCCACAGCAGTGTACTGGACAGAAGATGGGTGGTCCTGGATCCCTGGAGCCTGGGCCAACTGAGGAGTGTCCCTTCGTTTCAGCTGCCTGGGACTCGGCACCTGTGACGGGGCTACCTCCAGCTGGAACCATTATGCTGGGAGGCTCACCGGCATTGGTTGCCATGCCCAGAGGTCTGAGGGCTGCATCCACCACCATGCCTGCTGCAGGGCTCATCACAGTAGAGTCGTTGGAGTCCTGGAAGGTGATGGAACCCGAGTCTAGGCAAGTACTCAGATCTAGAGAATTCTTGTCTGGTTTGGGATGGGGAGAATCAGGTGGAGTTGTCCTCTGCTGATGAGTTCTCCTCACCGGACTCCACTGCTGCTGGTGACCTTTCTCCAGCATTTTTTCCCTCTCCTTCTCCTGAGGTGGTGGTGTCAGGTGAGGATGCCAAGACGGAGAGAGCTGAGATGCCCCAGCCTGGATCGCCAGAATCCTGGACGGTGGTGGAGCTCGAGCTCAGGTGAGTTCTTGTTTATGTGTTCACTTCATCTGTCCTTGAGAGATCTTGCCTGGCTCTTGGTAGGAAGGACCAGATGCAGCCATCTGCTGCACCTGAGCTCTCCTTGCCAGGCTCCACTGCTGCCGGGGACTCTGACCCGGTGTCTGTGTCCTGTGTGTCTGAGCTTTCTCCTAAGGTCACTGTGGGTCCCCTCTTTCTGCCTGAGGTTTCTATGAGTGCTCCTCCATCTAAGGTCTCTGTGGGTGCTCCCCCTCCATACGAGGTCTCCGTGAGTGTTACCCCTCCATCCGAGGTCTCTGTGGGTGCTTCCTCTTCATTCGAGGTCTCCATGGGTGCTTCCCCTCCATCTGAGGTCTCCGTGGGTCCTACACTGCAGTCTAGACCGTTGTGGCTGTTACGTCCCAGTCCAGGGCCGCTATGGGTGCTGCGCCCCAGCCTGGGGCTGTTGTGAGTGCTACGCTTCAGTCCGGGGCCGCCATGGGTGCTACATTCAAGTCTGGGGGCCCTCATGGATGCTATGCCCCAGTCCAGGGCCACTGTGGGTGCTACGCTACAGTCTGGGACCGCTGTGGGTGCTACGCCCCAGTCCAGGGCCGCCATGGGTGCTGCCCTCCAGTCCGGGGCCACTGTGGGTGCTGTGCTCCAGTCTGGGGCCACCGTGGGTGCTGCACTCTAGTCCGGGGGCGCCATGGGTGCTGTGCCTCAACCCGAGACCTCCATGGGTGCTGTGCCTCAGCCCGAGGCTTCCGTGGATGCTGGGCCTCAGCCTGAGGCCTCTGTGGGTGCTCTCCTTCCATCCGAGGTCTCTGTGGGTGCTCCCGCTCCGTCCGAGGTCTCCGTTGGTGCTCCCCACCATCCGAGGTCTCCGTGGGTGCTCCCCCTCCGTCCGAGGTCTCTGTGGGTGCCTCCCTTTTGTCTGAGGTCTCCATGGGTGCTTCCCCTCCATCTGAGGTCTCTGTGGGTCCTACACCGCAGTCTAGGCCATAATGAATGTTACGTCCCAGTCCGGGGCCATTATGGGTGCTGCGCCCCAGCCTGGGGCTGTTGTGGGTGCTACGCTTCAGTCCGGGGCCGCCGTGGGTGCTACGGTCAAGTCTGGGGGCCATCATGGATACTGTGCCCCAAATCGGGGCCACAGTGGGTACTACGCTCCAGTCTGGGACCATCGTGGGTGCTACGCCCCAGTCCGGGGTCTCCATGGGTGCTGCCCTCCAGTCTGGGGCAACTATGGGTGCTGTGCTCCAGTCCGGGACCGCCATGGGTGCTGTGCCTCAGCCCAAGACCTCCATGGATGCTGTGCCTCAGCCTGAGGCCTCCGTAGGTGCTGTGCCTCAGCCCAAGGCATCCGTGGGTGCCACATCTCAGCCCGAGGTCTCTGTGGGTACCACACCTCAGCCTGAGGCCTTGGCGGGTGCCACACCTCAGCCCGAGGCTTCCGCGTGTGCCGTGCTTCAGCTCGAGGCCTCTGTGGGTGCTGTGTCCCCCTCCGACATTGCCTTCATCTGAGGTTATCGTGGACTCTCCTCCGTCACCAGAGGTTCCTGCAGAACAGCCTCTTCCCTCATCTGGCCTCCCCACTGGTCAACCACCACCATCGCCGGGATCCACCATTGGCCAGCAGTTATTATTGGAGGTCAACCTTCCGCAGCACAGGTTCTGCCTTCCCCATGTTGGAGACCTTGCAGTCCACTGGAAGCATGGGTTCCAGCTGCCGTCGCTTGGGGAAGATACATTGTGCTCAGCGGACTGGTGGCTCATGTACTCTGGGAGGCCACCTGATGGGGTATACCTTCTGTACAGGTGGTCCAGGAACTCTGGGCGGCCACCGGACGCATTCTGCCGTACACTCCGTTGGTCCTGGGACTCTGGCAGGCCGCCCGAACTGCCTTAGTTTCTTCCCTAGGGTCCTCAAGTCTGGGTCACTGTATTGTGCAGGTTGTGGGTCATGAGTGTTTTCTTTCGGTCCCTCCGTGCCTTGGTCCCCCCCCCCCCCCGAGGTGGGCTGTTTTTCTTGCTAGGGTTGTTTTCCTTGTGGGGTGGTTCTTTTTACTTTTGATGTTGCCCTAGGGTGTCTGGAGTCCACCCCTTGGGGGAGGGGGCACTGCTGTGATCCTGGGCATGGCTGGGCACCGTGCCCAGTCTCCAATTTAAGTTTAGTCTTTTCTGTTTGTTTGTTTCCTTGTTTTACCCTGTTTGATTATCATCATTCTGTACTCGTTGTATAATTATTTACATTTTGGGGTTTGTGTTTTGTTTTGACAGAGCTCCCGGCTGTCAAACTGGTCTGTAGGCTGCACAACTGTCAATGATTGTATTATTTTCTCCAATCATGTATCCACACCTGTCACTTGTTAAAGTAGAACTGAACTCACCTTTTTGCCAAAAAAGTAGAATAGCAGATTAATTCCTTATTACCTATTGTATTTTTCAACACATAAAAGAAATTTTTAGGCCGTGCGATGGCCAAGCTATAATTCAATTCAATTCAATTCAACTTTATTTATATAGCGCCATTTCACAACAACAGTCATCTCAGTAGGGGGGGAACCCCCACAGTTGCAGAAAGACCCCAGCAATCAGGCGATCCCCTGTGAGCAAGCACTTGGTGACGGTGGAGAGGAAAAACTCCCTTTTAACAGGAAGAAACCTCCAGCAGAACCAGGCTCAGGGAGGGGCAGTCATCTGCTGCGACTGGCTGGGGGGTGAGGGGATAGAGAAGAAGAAAAGAACAGACATGTAGAGAGCAAACAGCACGATGGGGACTCAATCTATAGGAGAGAACAAACAGATGTTAATGACCAGCAAAAAAAATTATTTCATAGAGAGTGAGGAAAGGAGTGAGGCCCAGTGCATTACTGGAGGTCCCCCGGCTGACTAAACCTATTAGCAGCATAACTAAGGGAGGGTTCAGAAACACATGATCCCTCCCTAATTGTAGGCTATATCAAAAAGGTAGGTTTTAGCCCTATTCTTAAAAACAGAGATCGAGTCTGACTCCTGAATCCAGATTGGCAGCTGATTCCACAGGAGAGGAGCTTGATAACTGAAGGCTCTGCCTCCCATTGTACTTTTGGAGATTCTAGGTATTACAAGTAATCCTGCATTTTGGGAGCGTAGTGCTCTGTTAGGATAATACGGTAGTATCAGATCTTTTAAATAAAAAGGAGCCTGATTGTTTAGAGCTTTGTAAGTAAGAAGAAGGATTTTAAACTTAATTCTAAACTCTATGGGAAGCCAATGAAGGGAGGCCAGAACCGGAGAGATATGATCTCTCTTTCTAGTACCTGTTAAAACTCTTGCTGCAGCATTTTGGATCAGCTGAAGACTTTTTAAAGATGTTTTAGGACAGCCTGATAATAAAGAATTACAGCCTGATAATAAAGAATTACAATAATGTAATAAGCCGATAAACTTTTGCCTCTGGCTGGCAGTGCCAAACAAACAGGAAGTAGTGCAGACGACGTCACGAGTGTGACCCTTATCAAAACAACAATGGCAGATGATAGCAGTTCCAGCAGTCAAGAACACCAGAGTTTTCAGAGTGAAGAGGCATTCAGGATCGGTGACAAGACAGAGGAGGATGCAGGAGTGTCAAGTGAACAGGAAGAGAGCGAGGGAGGCATCGAACCATACAGATTAGAGCCAGAATTTTCGGGGGATTCCAGCACCGACTCAGACCGCAGCAGTGATGGGGAGGAGAGTCGCTTATTGAATACAGAATGGTGAGTCTTTACTTTCTTGGGATCAGTCCGCCAAGGTCTCCACCTAATCCACATAGCACCAGACCCCCATGATCCCTCCTGCAGGTGGTGAACCCACTGGAGGGCGGACCCATGTAACTCCTTCGGGCTGAGCCCGGCCAGGTCCCATGGGTGGAAACCCGGCCACCACACGCTAGCCTTCGAGCCCCTCCCCAAGGCCTGGCTCCAGGGTGGGGCCCCGGTAACCCCATACCGGGCGGGGTACACTGAATCCTTGATATACAATTTATCATGAGAGTCTGTTGGATCGTTCTTAGTCTGGCCCTTCACCCAGGACCAGCTTGTCTTGGGAGACCCTATCAGAGGCAAATTGCCCCGGACAACATAGCTCCTGGGATCACTGGGGCACGCAAACCCCCCACCACGATAAGGTGATGATCCATGAGGGGGTCCCAGCTGGTCTGGGAACGCCTTGGTATCCCCTCTGAAGAGCTGGAGCAGGTGGCTGGGGAGAGGGAAGTCTGGGATCACTGGGGCACGCAAACCCCCCCACCACGATAAGGTGACGATCCATGAGGGGGTCCCAGCTGGTCTGGGAACGCCTTGGTATCCCCTCTGAAGAGCTGGAGCAGGTGGCTGGGGAGAGGGAAGTCTGGGCTTCTCTGCTTGAACTGCTGCCTCCGCGACCCGGACCTCCGGAAAAGCAGTAGAAGATGGATGGATGGATGGATGGAGTCTTTACTTTGGCATGTTTGGGGTGTCAGGATAAGGAAAATTAACAATAAAAAAGAAAGGGGAAAAAACATCAGCATTTTTCCAACTTATTACAGTTATCCCTCACTTATCGAGTTTAATGCGGTCTTCCTTCGCTGGGTATAGGCGCTCGGCAGGGAGCGAAGCTGGGTAAAACGTCTCCGCCAATCAGCTTGCGAGATAAAACGTCTTGGCCAATCAGCTTGCGAGGTAAAACGTCTCGGCCAATCAGCTTGCGAGATTCCCGAGTGGGCTGGGGAGCCGGGGAGAGTGGGCTCTCCGTGTTGATACCTGATGTTCTAACGTAGTCTCCCTGCCTTCTCATTAGAACATCAGGTATCAACACGGAGAGCCCGCACAGCTCAAAATCTATCTCTCTGACCACCGCTCCACTCCTCTCCGCCCACCTCTTCACCGCTCAAGAATCTCGCAAGCTGATTGGCCGAGACGTTTCACCTCGCAAGCTGATTGGCCGAGACGTTTTACCCAGCCCTCCTCATGGATCGTCACCTTATCGTGGTGGGGGGGTTTGCGTGCCCCAGTGATCCCAGGAGCTATGTTGTCCGGGGGCAATTTGCCTCTGATAGGGTCTCCCAAGACAAACTGGTCCTGGGTGAAGGGCCAGACTAAGAACGATCCAACAGACTCTCATGATAAATTGTATATCAAGGATTCAGTGTACCCCGCCCGGTATGGGGGCCCCACCCTGGAGCCAGGCCTGGGGGAGGGGCTCGAAGGCTAGCGTCTGGTGGCCGGGTTTCCCCCCATGGGACCCGGCCGGGCTCAGCCCGAAGGAGTTACATGGGTCCGCCCTCCAGTGGGTTCACCACCTGCAGGAGGGATCATGGGGGTCCGGTGCTATGTGGATTAGGTGGCGGTCAAAGGCGGAGATCTTGGCGGACTCATCCCAAGCTTTCTAAACTGGCTTTTGGTACGTGGAATGTCACCTCTCTGGTGGGGAAGGAGCCTGAGCTGGTGTACGAGGTTGAGCGATACCGGCTAGATATAGTCGGCCTCACCTCAACACACAGCTCCGGTTCCGGAACCAGTCTCCTGGAGAGGGGCTGGAGCTTGGCCTACTCTGGAGTTGCCCCGGGCGAGAGGCGACGAGCAGGGGTGGGTATTCTTGTATCGCCCCACCTTGCTGCCTCTATATTGGAGTTTTCCCTGGTGGACGAAAGGGTTGCTTCCCTACGCCTTCGGGTTGGGAAACGGGTCCTGACCATCATTTGTGCCTATGCACCAAATGATGTTTCAGAGTACCCACCCTTTTTGGAATCTGTGACTGGGGTGCTGGAGGGTACTCCTCCTGGAGACTCCATTGTCCTACTGGGGGACTTCAATGCGCATGTGGGCAACGACAGTGAAACCTGGAGAGGGGTGATTGGGAGGAACGGCCTGCCTGATCTGAACCTGAGTGGTGTTCAGTTATTGGACTTCTGTGCTAACCACAGTCTGTCCATAACGAACACCATGTTCAAGCATAAGGGTGTCCATATGTGCACCTGGCACCAGGACACCCTAGGTCGCAGGTCGATGATCGATTTTGTTATCGTATCATCAGACCTGCGACCGTATGTCTTGGACACCCGAGTAAAGAGAGGTGCAGAGCTGTCAACTGATCACCACATGGTGGTGAGCTGGATCCGATGGCAGGGGAGGAAGCCATTCAGACCTGGTAGACCCAAACGTATAGTGAGGGTGTGCTGGGAGCGTCTGGCTGAGGCCCCTGTCCGGGAGGTCTTCAACTCCCACCTCCAGAAGAACTTCAACCACATTCCGAGGGAGTCTGGAGACATGGAGTCTGAATGGGCCATGTTCTCCACCTCTGTTGTTGAAGCGGCGGCCCAGAGCTGCGGCCGCAAGGTGGTCGGTGCATCTCGTGGTGGCAACCCCCGAACCAAGTGGTGGACACCAGTGGTGAGGGGGGCCATAAAGCTGAAGAAGGAGTCCTATCAAGCTTGGTTGGCTTGTGGGACTCCCGAAGCAGCTGAGGTGTACCGGCAGGCCAAGCGGAGTGCAGCTCGGGTGGTTGCTGAAGCAAAAACGCGGGTATGGGAGGAGTTTGGTGAGGCCATGGAACAAGACTTTCGGTCGGCTTCAAAGAGATTCTGGCAAACTGTTTGGCGGCTCAGGAGGGGAAAGCAGCTCCCCGTCCACACTGTGTATGGTGCGGATGGGACACTGTTGACTTCAACTGGGGATATCGTCTGGCGGTGGAAGGAATACTTCGAGGATCTCCTCAATCCCACTGATACGCCTTCCACAGAGGAAGCAGGGTTTGGGGACGAGGGGGATGACTCGCCTATCACAGGGGTTGAGGTCACCAAGGTGGTTAAAAATCTCCTTGCTGGCCGGGCCCCGGGGGTGGATGAGATTCGCCCTGAGTACCTCAAGGCCCTGGATGTTGTTGGGTTGTCATGGTTGACACGCCTCTGCAACATTGCGTGGAGGTCGGGGGCAGTGCCTTTGGCATGGCAAACCAGGGTGGTGGTTCCTCTCTTCAAAAAAGGGGACCAAAGGGTGTGCTCCAACTTTAGAGGGATCACACTCCTCAGCCTCCCTGGGAAGGTCTATGCCAAGGTACTGGAGAGGAGAGTCCGGCCGTTGGTCGAACCTCGGATTCAGGAGGAGCAATGTGGTTTTCGTCCTGGCCGTGGGACATCGGACCAGCTCTTTACCCTCTCGAGAATTCTTGAGGGTTCGTGGGAGTTTGCCCAACCAGTTTACATGTGTTTTGTGGACTTGGAGAAGGCATTTGACCGCGTCCCTCGTGGATTTTTGTGGGGGGTGCTTCGGGAGTATGGGGTATCGGGCTTGTTGTTACGAGCTATTCGGTCTCTGTACGACCGTTGTGAGAGTTTGGTTCATATTGCCAACACTCGGTCGGAGTCATTCCCAGTGAGAGTTGGACTCCGCCAGGGCTGCCCTTTGTCACCGATCCTGTTCATAATTTTTATGGACAGGATTTCTAGGCGCAGCCAGGGAATGGAGGGTGTCATGCTTGGTGACCACAGGATCTCATCTCTGTTGTTTGCAGATGATGTTGTCCTGTTGGCTTCATCCAGCAATGACCTACAGCTCTTGCTGGGACGGTTTGCCGCTGAGTGTGAAGCGGCTGGGATGAGAATCAGCACCTCCAAGTCTGAGTCCATGGTCTTCAGCCGGAAAAAGGTGGATTGTCCTCTCCGGGTTGGGGACAGGCTCCTGCCCCAAGTGGAGGAGTTTAAGTATCTTGGGGTCTTGTTCACGAGTGAGGGGAAAATGGAGCGAGAGATCGACAAATGGATTGGAGCAGCATCTGCAGTGATGCGGACGTTGTACCGGTCTGTTGTGGTCAAGAGGGAGCTTAGTTCTAAGGCAAAGCTGTCGATTTACCAGTCAATCTACGTTCCTACTCTCACCTATGGTCACGAGCTTTGGGTAATGACCGAAAGAACGAGATCGCGGATACAAGCGGCTGAAATGAGCTTTCTCCGTAGGATTGCCGGACTCACCCTCAGAGATAGGGTGAGGAGCTCAGTTATCCGGGAGAGGCTCAGAGTGGAACCACTGCTCCTCCACATTGAAAGGAGTCAGTTGAGGTGGTATGGACATCTGATTAGGATGCCTCCTGGACGCCTCCCACTTGAGGTGTTTCAGGTACGTCCCACTGGGAGGAGACCCCAGGGCAGACCCAGGACTCGGTGGAGAGACTATGTCTCCCAGCTGGTCTGGGAACGCCTTGGTATCCCCTCTGAAGAGCTGGAGCAGGTGGCTGGGGAGAGGGAAGTCTGGGCTTCTCTGCTTGAACTGCTGCCTCCGCGACCCGGACCTCCGGAAAAGCGGTAGAAGATGGATGGATGGATGGGTTTTACCCAGCTTCTCTCCCTGCAGAGCGCCTTCTTTATTGCTCGTGTTGCTTAGTGGCACTTTTTGCTGTTCTCTTGTGCCTTTTTGTGCAAAATAGTGCTTGTGACGCCCTTGTGGGGGGGGGAGGGTGACGCTACTTCGCGGTTTTTCACTTTTCGCGGTTGGTTCTGGTCCCCATTAAACGTGATAAGTGATGGATCACTGTATATCTAGAAAAGCATCGCTTCCCGGTCGCTTTTCCTCCCCCTTTCTTTTCTTTCGTCGCCATGACAGCTTTCCTTGGCCACTGAACAGATCTTCCCAGGTGTTGGAAGTGTTTTGTAGTCGACTATCATGACAAAATGCACCAAAAACAACCAATGTCGACGTGCTCGCAATGGTAAACATGAGGACTGGGTCACACTCGTGACATCACGCGGAACTCCGGCTGCGCTTCGGCGGATTTGTCTGATTTTTCAGGGCGGGAAATTCTAAATCGCGATTTTCTCCAAGATTCCGGGATTTGTGGAGGGGGTGCCAATGATAAATTATCTTTATAATTGTATGTACTATCACCCAGTGCCGTTCAATGCCGTTCAGTTCAGTTCTACTTTAAGTAACAATACATAAGGACACGACAACCTTTCCCCGTTGTCATGTCCTTCTATCACTGTAGCCGTCCTCAGATGCACAGTCCAGCTCTGAGAGTTATTCGTGCTTCACTGTCAAGGAGAGTGGAGAGCTCTGTCCATGTGGGTTTTTCCCTTTTATTTCCAACCGTGAGCCCCGCAATAATTCAGGCCTGCTTCGGCTTGTTCTGCCCTTTGCCCGATGTCCCCAGGCTTCTGTTCCTCCTGTGATGTCGAGCCCTGCCCTCCTCCAGCGCTTTATCATTTTTTATTTGTATGTTTAATGTTCCTTTGTATGTTCATTCTTTTGTTAATAAATGTGCCAAAACCACAGTGAGCGCTTGGTATCCCTCCGTCGCCCTTAAAAAGGGCAATTTAAAACATGATTGACTCTGGGTTACTGGATAAAGGTGACACTAATGAGGAATCACTAATCCACATTGAGCAAAGAGATGTTGCTGGAACTTTTGTTTGGAGCTGGACCATTGAAACATGTACAGATAACTACACAAGGAAAATGAGCACATCTCCACAGCCATCAGTGATATGGGGTTACTTACATACAATGGTATGAAAAAGTGTCCCCTTCCTGATTTCTCTTTTTTTTTGTATGTTTGTCACACTTAAATGTTCCAGATCATCAGACAAATTTAAATATTAGACAAAGATAACACAAGTAAACACAAAATGCAGTTTTTAAATGAAGGTGTTTATTACTGTCATGATGCGGAGCATGGTTAAAGAACCGTGCTCACACTGTCAGTTATTTTAGATCATTTTCTGTATTTCCTCATCTCAGTGTTACTGACTTTGTGTTTGGGTTTGGATGTATTGTGTTATTGGAGTTTGCCATTTGTTTCTGTTGATGAAAGTTTCTGTTCTGAGTTTAGTTAGTAGTATTTTGTCATTTATATTACGCATCCATGACCAAGTTTCGTATTTTAATTATTTGCCTGTGTAGACATGAGCCTGCCCTCGTCTTTGCCCTCACCTCTCCTTTTGTATATTGGTTTCATGTGTATTATATTATTAACATCTCTTGGTTTTGTATTTATCTTATCCTCGCCTTGGTGGTTATTTTTCCTTTTTGTAATATTCAGTGTGTTTCTCATATTTATACTGTCACCCTTTGGCATACTCTACTGTACTGTTATTGTGACAGCTCCCTGTGATTACTTCTGCTCTGAGCTCAAGTTCAGCTGTCACAGCTGTCATTTGTTTGGTCTGATTATCCTTGCTCGTTACCCAGACTTGTCATCATTTGTTGTTAATTCCTTTTGTCCTATTTAAGGGCTGCTGCACTGCTATTTGGTGCAGTGACCTTCACTAAATTCCGAGATGTGAGTCCCACGTCTTATTATCCTCTTGTTATTGTGATCCTGACGTGCATTCCATGTCTCAGCCTTTTGCTGTTCAACTCAAGTTTTTTTTCATTCATGTTACATTGTTTGTGTTTTCATTAAACTCCCTGCAAACTCACAGCTTCAGCATTTGGGTCTTCATTCCTGCCCTAAGGGGTGTTATGACAATTCATTCATTCATTCATTCATCTTCTTCCGCTTAATATTAAAGGAAAAAAAAATCCAAACCTACATGGTCCTGTGTGAAAAAGTGACCCCCCCCCCATTAAAACATAAATTAACTGTGGTTTGTTACAGCTTTGGAAAGCTGAGTTCATTTTTTTTTTTTAGCCACACCCAGGCCTGATTACTGCTACACCTGTTCTCAATCAAGAAATCAATTAAATAGGACCTGCCTGACAAAGTGAAGCAGACCAAAAGATCCTCAAAAACTAGACATCATGCTGCAATCCAAAGAAATTCAGGAAAAAATGAGGGAAAAAAATGAACTGAGATCTATCAGTCTGGAAAAGGTTATAAAGCCATTTTAAAGCTTTGGGATTCCAGTGAACCACAGTGAGAGCCATTATCTACAAATGGTAAAAACACAGAATAGTGGTGAACCTTTCCCAGAGTGGTCAACAGACCAAAATTACCCCGAGAGCGCAGCGATGACTCATCCAAGAGGTCACAAAAGACCCCACAACAACATCCAAAGAACTGCAGGCCTCACTTGCCTCAGTTAAGAAAGAGGCTGGGCAAAAATGGCCTGCATGGCACAGTTCCAAGACGAAAACCACTGCTGAGCAAAAAGAACATAAAGACTCATCCCAGATTTGCCAGAAAACATCTTGATGATCCCCAAGACTTTTGGGAAAATACTCTGTGGACTGATGAGACAAAAGTTCAACTTTTTGGAAGATGTGTGTCCCATTACATCTGGCGTAAAAGTAATACAGCATTTCAGAAAAGGAACATCAGTAAAATATGGTGGTGGTAGTGTGATGGTCTGGGGCTGTTTTGCTGCTTCAGGACCTGGAAGACCTGATGTGGTAAACGGAACCATGAATTCTGCTGTCTACCAAAAAATCCTTAAGGAGAATGTCCTACCATCTGTTTGTGACGTCAAGCTGAAGCGCACTTGGGTTCTGCAGCAGGACAATGATCCAAAACACCACCCAGACACGCCGTAGTCTGTTTGCATGCCAACCCGAATTGTCCGCCTGCCAAAAGCATGTTGTCTTCAGCCACACCTCAATCCTCTGTGGCACCCATTGCTTTGCTTGCTGCGGCCCGGTCACTCACCGTCCCTGTCTCCCACTGGCGCGAACCAAACCAAGTCCATTACTTGAAGCGGCGCCTTACTTGTTTTCCTGCATTGTCATAGTGCTCCCAGTGGCTCTGCATGCTTGCTCAGTCTGGGACCTCTGTCGTGCTGCGGCGGTTGCGTTGTCACCATGTTCGTTGCGAATCCTTCACCTACTGTTTCCGTCATCGGCTGTGGCTCATCTCAGGTACAGAAGAAGAAGCAGTCCGGTACCTCTCCGGTGTTGCTCGTTGAAATGGACCCTCTACGTGCTATCTCGGTCGCTCAAACTACAGCCGGCTGAGCGCGGGCGCTGAAGCCATCTGGTTCCTCCACTAAGCTGCTTTTCCCAGCATCAAGTGTGCACTTCAGTGTTGGTCATTGAAGCAGACTCCTCACCTGTCCGCTTGGCCGTAACCTCTGTTGTTTGTTGGGTGAAGGCACAGGAGCAGTCCAGTTCTTCCTCTCTGTCATCTGAAGTGCTCTGCTGTGCTGTGGCATGCATCCTGACTGTGCCCGGCCGCCCTGCCATTCTTCAGGGATCTCTGCATGCTCAGGCTCTCCTCCCGAGAGCATGGAGTGTGCGCTTTGGTGTCGGTGCCATTCATAATTACCTCATCCCACACCACAACACCATTATCCCGGTCCGCTGTGCCCCAACTGCCGCATCTGGACCATTCAAACCCAGCGCTGTCTCTGGTAGCAAAACCCAGGCTGTAGTAAAGGTCACATCCCATAATGTTGTCATCGCGCACTGTCACCTGGAACATGAAGTTGTACACAATTTTGGTTTTGCAGCAAACAGTCAGTTTCACTGTTCCAACATTGCAGTCTGTGACCATTATAACCATACAGCGGCATTGGGTTCTTTATGATTATGTGGTTGGGGAAAAACTTTTTCACCGTGGCCCAGTTTAACATCAATCGTACTGCCGCCGTGTCGAGCAGAAGTGGTACAGCTACTCTGTCTAATTCAACCATGCCGTACGAATAACCATTGATGCCGTGGCTTACAGAATGAATGGTCATTGTTGGTGGGTGGGCGGGATCTCCTGGCGGGCCCCACAGTGCTGACGACCGGCATACTCTGGCAAAATGGTTCAGGTGCCCGCATTTGTTACACCATTTTGCTCTTGCTGGGCAAACTTGTGCTCCATCCCAGTGCATCGGGGACCCACAACCCCCACAGACGGGGCCTCTCGGAGCGGACCTTTGGCTCGCTGCACTTGCCTCATACTCTTCTGCCATGTACCCCTCGTTCTCTGTGTCCACCACATTAGCCTCCAGGTAGCCTCTGTGTTTGGTGCCCATTTAGCTCCATGGCCAACTCCTCTGTCATTTCTAGCTGGGAAGTAAGGTCCACCATGCTAGGTAGAGTCTATTATTACTACTATTATCTACTATTAGCCTCTTAGCCCACAGTCTCGTGCTAGATGTGTGTTCGGAAAAGTAGCTAGCAAGAAGTTGGACAGCATCCATATATGACTCCGTCGGTCCTAACATGTGGAAAATTCTCTGACCTATGCCAAGTTTGTGAAACAGAAGCGCTCGTTTCCTTACTCTGTCAAGTTTACCCAGGCCCAATGCTGCAATGTACATCTCAAACGCGGCCAGCCAACAAGGCCGCATGACTGCTAGTTCCCCTGGGTACTCAAGAAACAGCTGTAGAGGTGCCCCGCAGGCCTCCATGAGTTAATCTTCAGTCGCCAAATGTTATGTCCACAAAACCTGGTACTGGAGGAGACGGACGAAGAGGGTGCACTGGAACTCAGCTTTATTACCACACTTTGCGCAATACATTATACAGTACATGGCTGAGCCGTCCGGGCAAGAGTCGCCCCAAATGACGGAGGCTCCAATTATATGGCGGTGTCATCACATCACACTTCACCATAAAACCCCATCATAACAGGTTCATGCTCAAAAAGCCTCCAATGTGGCTGAGTTACAACAATTCTGCAAAAACGAGTGGGCCAAAATTCCTCCACAGTGCTGTAAAAGACTCATTGCCAGTTATTGCAAACTCTTGATTGCAGTTGTTGCTGCTAAGGGTGGCCCAACCAGCTCTTAGGTTTAGGGGGTAATCCCTTTTTCACATAGGACCATATAGGTTTGGATTTTTTTTCCCTTAATAATAAACACCTTCATTTAAAAAATGCATTTTGTGTTTACTTATGTTATCTTTGTCTAATATTTGATGATCTGAAACATTTAAGTGTGACAAATATACAAAAAAATTGTCATGAACCTGGGTTTGGTGGTCCCAAACCCAGTTCTGGCCTGTAGCTTTTTGGCCGTCTCCCTATTTATTTTCCATCAGGCGTGTCAGGGAGCCCTTTGGGTCCTTCGCTCCCTGACAGCTCGGGCACGCCCCCTCCTCCTGTCAGTGCCATCAGCTGTGTCTCATTATTGGGTGTTTCACACACATACACACAGGCACTTCATTCATTCCCATTCACATGCTCTTTCACTCACTCATACACACGTTTCCAATTATGTCCAGCCCATGCTCAGTCACACCGGTGGTCTCTTCCCTCATTAGTATTATTATTACTTAAATGCTGTGTTAGTAGGAAGAGACCGTTGGAGCATTGAGAATCATACACGGCAGCATGTACCTCCGTGTATGCCATTACCTTCGTTACGCTGTCAGCCTGCCTCACCTTCATCCACCGGACTGCACAGACTGCCCCGGATCGCTCCTGCACCATAAGTCCATGTTTGCTTTTCACCCCATGCCTACTGCAGCTCAGCGGCACTAGGCATTCCCGTAGCCAGGGAGTAGAGCATCCAGGAGGCATCCCTATACATCTGGTGGCCTTAAGCCAATCATTTCAGCACTCTGTGTTTTGCATGACTGTTTGCTGGACTTATTATTTTGGGGTTTTGTTCAATAAAACGCACAAAACTACTCCTGCACGTGAGTTTTTCATTCCTCCCTTGGTGTGTTGCGTAATGGCGCACCAGGGATCATAACAAAAATAAGAAATCAAGAAGGGGGCAAACACTTTTTCACACCACTGTATGTCGTGAACAGGTAAATCAAGGCATCTACGTAGTAATCATTATTGGAACCAGTACATTATAGGGGTTGTGGATAATATGTTAGCATTTCGAGGGCTGCGGTTCCTAGTCATAATGAATTGTAATATTTCTATTACAAGGACAGCTTCTGCACACAAATCATATTACCGTAATGGTGTTTAACTTTAACTGGCTGCTAATAGTTATACAATGGGGGCTACGGAGAATACAATATATTTGAAAGAACAACTTTGTGTGATTCCACATGTCATATTATTTATACCTGCTATGCAAGGAATTTATTCATCACATAGCCTACTCATATGTGTGAAATTGGACTTATAGATATGTTATATCACTTTTATGGGTGAAAAGAGAGAGAAGGCAGTGGAATGGTTAAAAAATGATGGATTCACATAATAAGAACAGACCATTTGAAGAAGCTGACTGATTTGTGCAATCTGGTCATTAAGATGCATCTTTACCTGAAAATATCGAGATAAAGATGTTAATTCATAAAAATGCCTGTTATTTTTCAGCTGTAAACATGCATATTTATTCAATGAATGTATAAACAGTACAGTTACAGTAAAGTGAAACAAAAATAATATGGATTTTGCTGTATATTTACCTCCCAGTTCTGCCATTCAGCCAAAAATGGAAATATTTCATTTCAAAACATGTTTTTTTTAAGTCTTTACATCACAAAGGGCAGAAAATATTTGTATTGACTAAAATATTCACACAATTCTTCTTGAATGTTTGCATAACATTATAACTAAGTTAACTGACACCTTGAAAGAAAAATTGCCAAATGGATGCATACTGTAAGTTGGCATAGTGATGTTCTGGCAGGTTGTGTACAGAATACGGGCAGGCTGGCTCTACTCTAGCCCCAGGTGATGGCTGCTTCCCTATCCCGTGGCACAACAACCCATGGTCAATTCCGGTGGTTAAATTAAAAACACATCCTGTTCACTTAAGGAGAGGATAAATGAATAAATGAATGCTTAATGTGTGTACTTGTCTGTAAGTTTATGATTATAAACTAAAAATGTAAATGAGAGCAAAAACCATCTTTTATCATGTGAAAATTAAATGGACAAATCATGTAAAGGAATATGACAAATTTAAATTAAAAAAATCAGTCCATCAAAATGACGGACACTGAGAAATTCTAGCCCGGGTGTAGGAATAGGCATACTGTGGGACACATATATGTGCACTTATGTATATCACTTCGTGCTTCATATGTATACCACTTTAGGCTTCACATCTTAGATTGAACAAAGGACTGAGCCTCTCTGGAGATAACAGGAGGATGTGAAAGTCTAGTCTTTGGTATGCAGAGAGACGGCCTGGGGGGATTTTCCTGGCCGCCAGAGGCTGGGGGTGGAGGTGTTAAGATCTGAAGGAAGATGTATTGTTATTTGGGATTAAATACAATATGACTGTGAGCTTTGAAGTCCTGAGGTATTTAAAGGACGAATGTCTGGGTTTCTTTCTCTTTCTGCTTTTGATGATGTTGGATGATGTGAATAAACCTGACTCATGAGATGAACTCTGCCTCGTCATTTTCACATTATCCACACTGGTGACCCTAAGACGTATCATGAGTGAAAGAAATTCCCCCAGCCAGCCGGGTCAGAAGCTCCCAGCCAAGCATATGCCGCTACCATCCAGCTACCGGACTTTTGGCGAGACAACCCGCGCTCCTGGTTCCACTTGGTCGAAGCACAGTTCGCCCTTCGGGGGATAACGGTAGATGACACGAAGTTCTACCATGTGATTGCCAAGCTCGACAACCGCACGGCTTGGCATGTGCAGAGCCTTGTAGAGCAGCCACCGGCCGACGACAAATACGGCGGGTTGTATCAGAATCAGAATCAGAATCAACTTTATTGCCAAGTATGCTTACACATACAAGGAATTTCACTTATCACTAAGGTGCGCTCATGTTAAGCGCTCCCTAATGACGCGGCAGCCATACAAGGCGCCTCATACAACGCTTCACTCTCTCAGTCCAGGAGAGAGCGGAGAGGCTCCTGGCTCTGAACGACTTGGGAGATGGCACGCCCGTTGACCTGATGGAGAACATGCTGAGCTTGAGGGGCTCAGTCGGCGATGACTTCATCTTCACCCACATTTTCCTGAGAACCCTACCTTCGGCCACGAGAGTGCCGTTGTTGGCCCAGCGGGACTTCCGCGCGCTGGCCCAGGAGGCGCACCAGATTCTCAATGCCAGCAAACAGCGCGCGGCCACCGCGGCAGCGACGGAGTTCTGCGCGACGGCCGGAGATGGCGAGGGGCCAGAGACGGCGGTAGCAGACCCACCGACAACGGCGGCGGCGAGGGCCAAGGATCACGGAGGAGACACCCTCTGTTTCTACCATCGCCGCTTTGCAGAGAAGGCACGCAAATGTATACCACCTTGCCAGTTCAAGCGCTTGGGAAACGCCAAGACCGGGGGTCGGTAGCAGCTGCGGCCCTCGGTTAAGAGAACAAGCTGCTCTACTTGACGGACGCGCGTTCGGGGAGGCAATTCCTCGTGGACACAGGTTCCCAAGTGAGTTTCATCACGCCTACCTCCGCTGACCGGCTGGCGGGTCCCGGAGGTCACGGGGCGTCAGCAGCGAACGGCTCGGAGATTAAGACCTTTGGTGAGAGGAACCTGCTTCTGTCCCTACACGGCCGTACATTTGAGTGGACTTTTGTTATAGCTGCAGTGAGTTTCAATATGTTAGGGGCTGATTTTCTGTGCATGGTTTGTTGGTTGATCTTGCTAACAGGTGCCTGGTTAATGCACTTTCCTTTTATTCTATTCCCTGTGCAGCCCGAGTGACCCCGCCCACAGCACAAGCCAACGTCGCAACGGCAAGCGGTAAGTTCCACACACTGCTCACTCAGTTCCGAGCACTCACGGTTCCCACATTTTCAGCAGCCGTCGCTAAACACGGAGTGGAACATTTTATTACTACCACCGGACCACCCGTTTTTGCAAAAGCTCGGCGCTTGGATTCAGCTAAACTGACCATAGCGCGCGAGGAGTTCGCCAACCTGGAAAAGTTGGGCATCATCAGGCGTTCGAAAAGCCCATGGGCTTCCCCGCTGCACATGGTCCCGAAAGCTGATGGCTCGTGGTGACCTTGCGGAGATTTCCGCAGGTTGAACAACGCCACAGCGCACGACCGCTACCCAATCCCACATATCCAAGATTTTTCTGTTCATTTGGCGGGGGCGCGTGTTTTTTCTAAGATAGACTTGGTCCGCGGTTACCATCAAGTCCCAGTGCGTGCTGAGGACATACCCAAAACAGCGGTAATAACTCCGTTTGGCCTATTCGAGTTTTTGCGCATGCCGTTTGGGTTTAAGGGCGCTGTGCAGACGTTCCAACGCATGATGGATGCAGTGTTGCGCGATCTCCCCTTCGTATTCGTCTACCTGGACGACATCTTAGTAGCCAGCGCGTCCGAAGACGAACACGAAAACCACCTCACGGCAGTTTTCCGGAGGTTGGGAGAGCACGGGTTAATAATCAACCCAGCAAAGTGTCAGTTCGGGGTGACGCAGATTGATTTTTTGGGGCATCGTGTCTCCCCAGAAGGAGCGGTTCCGCTGCCTGACAAAGTACGCTCGGTAACAAATTTTCCCCAGCCACAAACAGTCAAGGCGTTACAGGAGTTTTTGGGAATGGTGAATTTTTATAACCGTTTCCTCCCCCGTGCAGCGCAGCTCATGCAACCATTGTATGCCGCACTAAAAAAACAAAAACCCACAAATAAGATCGAATGGTCTCCGGAGCGAGAGCGAGCATTCTCGGAGGTCAAAACAGCCCTGGCAAACGCTGCATTGTTAGCACATCCAGACCCAATGGCCCGCATAGCGCTCACTACTGACGCGTCAGATGTGGCCATAGGGGCGGTCGTGGAGCAGCATGTAGCCGGGGCTTGGCAGCCGCTTGCCTTTTTCAGCAGGACTTTGCGCGATAGCGAACGAAAATACAGCGCATTCGACAGGGAGTTGTTAGCTCTCCACTTGGCCATTCGCCACTTCCAGTTCTGGCTGGAGGGACGCCGTTTCACCACGTTCGTTGACCACAAGCCGCTGACATTCGCGATGGCCAAGGTTTCAGAACCGTGGTCAGGCCGGCAGCAAAGACAGCTGGCCGCTATCTCAGAGTTTACTACCGATATTCAGCATGTGGCGGGTAAACTAAATGTAGTGGCAGACTGTCTCTCGCGCACAGTGGCGGCCCCAGTCCGCGTAGGGATAGATTATGCAGCCATGGCCGCGGATCAGGTTAGCGACGCGGACGTGCGCGCGCTCCAGTCTGGACCAACAGGGTTAAGGCTGGAGAACAGGATGCTGCAAGACGGTATCCCCCCCCTAATCTGCGATGTCTCCACTGGGCGACCGCGTCCTGTGGTACCGGCCGTGTGGCGCCGCCGCGTTTTTGACTCGATTCATTCTCTGGCGCACCCGAGAGTGCGCGCGTCGGTCAAAATGGTGGGAGAGAAATTTGTTTGGCTGAGCCTGCGCAAACAAGTTAGAGAGTGGGCAGCAGTCTGCATGGCTTGTCAACGAGCCAAGGTACACAGACACATGAGAGCTCCCTTGGAGCCATTCCACATCCCGGCTAAGAGGTTCGATCATGTTCACGTGGACCTCGTAGGCCCCCTACCGCTGTCACAGGGGTGCACACACCTTCTGACAATGGTAGACCGCACCACGCGCTGGCCGGAAGTGGTCCCACTGTCGTCAACCACAGCCGTGGAAGTGGCACGCGTGTTTTTAACAGCATGGGTAGCGCGCTTTGGAGTCCCATCGGACATTACGTCCAATAGGGGTCCTCAATTTGTTTCCGAACTTTGGTCAGCAATGGCCCGCAGCCTGGGGGTAACGATCCACCGCACAACCGCGTACAATCCACAGGCTAATGGGTTATGCGAACGTTTTCATAGGTCATTGAAAGCGGCTCTCAGAGCGTCGCTTACGGATGCAAATTGGGTAGACAGGCTACCATGGGTTTTATTGGGGTTGCGTTCTGCACCTAAAGAGGATTTAGAAGCCTCCCCGGCTGAGCTGGTTTTTGCGCAGCCACTTCGGCTGCCTGGGGAATTTCCCCCAGATAATCCTGCGCCAGAATGCTCCCCGACTCAGCGGTTACAGAGTGGCACGGAATCGGGCACGCTGCCTGGCCCCGTTCACCACAGTTTTCCGCGCGTTTTTGTACCTAAGGCCTTAAAAAACATGGAGTTTGTTTTTGTCAGACACGATGCCCATCGCCCACTGTTGCGACCACCTTATGATGGACCATTTAGAGTGCTGGAAACAGGGGATAAGCATTTTTTGCAAGACCTGGGGGGCAGGAAAGAAAAGATTGGCATAAACAGGCTCAAACCAGCCTTTGTTGTGGCAGACGAGGATGTGCTGTGCGCCAGGGCTCCTCGGCGTGGCAGACCCCCTAGGGGACATTCCCCAGAACACCCACAGGGATTGACTAACAGTTCTCACCCTCAGGCAGCAGCTCCCCAGCAGGATGGCGCCACGGAAGTGGTAAAGCCCGCTTACAGCAGATACGGGAGGAGACTGAGGCCCAAGCAGCACGTGGACTGATGTGTAATGGTTTATCATGACATGCAGACTGTAATTCTGTTGTTCCATCTTAGACGTTTGGGGGGGGGTCATGTGGGACACATATATGTGCACTTATGTATATCACTTCATGCTTCATATGTATACCACTTTAGGCTTCACATCTTAGATTGAACAAAGGACTGAGCCTCTCTGGAGATAACAGGAGGATGTGAAAGTCTAGTCTTTGGTATGCAGAGAGACGGCCTGGGGGGATTTTCCTGGCCGCCTGAGGCTAGGGGTGGAGGTGTTAAGATCTGAAGGAAGATGTATTGTTATTTGGGATTAAATACAATATGACTGTGTGCTTTGAAGTCCTGAGGTATTTAAAGGACGAATGTCTGGGATTCTTCCTCTTTCTGCTTTTGATGATGTTGGATGATGTGAATAAACCTGACTCGTGAGATGAACTCTGCCTCGTCATTTTCACATTATCTACAATACGTACATTCACGCCTTTTAAACCCACTGTTTAAATAGCGATTGATAAGGCACCACTGACTTTTTAAGATCTGCTTTTCGTTAATCAAAGGCACATTAACAGAAAATGCAACATAATACAAACGCGCTGAACTTTGCACTGAGCTTCACCCACTTTAAATGAGTCCACTCCTATGAGCACAAACCACACTCATAGTCAGTTCCTCTTTAATTCGCGAGGGTGCACAGCAGAAAACGACAATGCGCTGAGAGAAACTAAGTGTGGTGCAAATGTGTGACTTGATCACCATAATAGGGCCCAGAATCTTTTAAACTACCCTTGTGCGTGTTTGTTTGTTTGTTTGTTTGTTTGTTCCTTTTTGTGATTGCAATATCTCAAATGTTATTGAGCTTAAATGAATTAATTATTATGGCATCTGGGAGTTTCCTTTTAAATTCTTGAATTACGGTTTTTTTCTCAGATGGAGTCCAAACAAAAACACCAAGCTTTTGAACAACTTTAGCGATTTAATACCACCCAACATATGGTATATTAGTTACAAGACTGTTGATAAAGTTTACTACTGTGGATCAGCAACCTCAAATGAGGAGAATGAGAGCATAAAGCTATTTCCTTCCTAATATTATAGTCTTTTTCTGAGAGGGAAACTATAATAATAGTCATGTGGGAAAACATTCCTCTGGCAATGTCTGTCCCATCTTCCCTCTGTTTTCTGCAGAACAGCGCTGCAGCACCAGACAGGTTCACATACCAAGTCCCCATGGCACACTTAATGAGCAACCTGCAATGTCCATGTGTGTAGATACTGCAGCTTTTTACAACTCCTTCTCCTCCTCCAACCCTTCCACATATTCCCTGGCTACTGGCCCACATACTCTTTGTCATGCTATATGCTAAAAAAAAGGCTGAATTCTGGTATATAAAAAAAAAATGATGGGCACATTCTTATTAGGAATTTATGTCTTTCCAGTACTAACAATACAGACAGTGTGCTTATGAGAAGAAAATTGAGACCCTTGCCGAACATAAACTAAGCAGAGAATGGCTCAGGTTCTACAACACTGAGCCAAAGTGCACTAAATTTATTCAGTTTGTGTTGCTTTGTGTTAATTCAGATTATATGACACTTCATATAAACACACTGAAAAAAATTAATCAACCGTCAATCATTTAAAGTGGCCTAATTAGAAAATATAATTTCATGTTTAGGGCAGCTCAGCAACACAGTGTTTAGTGCTGTCACTTCACAGTGAGTAGGTCATGGGTTCAAAGCCACGTCCTGGTCAGTAGTTGACCAATCTGCATGGAGTTTGCATGCGCTTCCTGTGTGCGTTTTCGATGGGTGCTCCGGTTTCCATCCACAGCCCAGAATATGCAGGCTCAATTAATTGGCATTAACTCTCAACCTGAAAGGATTAAGCTAACAAAAAGATGAATGGAATTTGGAGTTTTAAAGTGTGGTTTTTTTTCTCAGTTTGCCATAAAGCAGCTAACTCCCTTGATCACATGATTGCATTTACTAACATTATCATGATGATCACACTGACTTATAATGTTTCTATTTGTGAGTTTATAAGAAAACTGCTACTACTGCTCTTATTTATACTTGAGAGATACATATCATGAAGTAATGTTACTTTTACTTGAGTAGAATTTCTGGTGAGTTTACCTACCTCTGCTGACCAGAGAGATCATTCTGCATCAGTGCAGTAAAAAAGTCCCATTCACTGCATGTTTTCCATATGTTGATGGCTCCCACAGCCATGAATGAATGAAATTTTTGTGAGACACTCTGACCAATTTGCCTTAAATTATTCAATTATTGCAGTATCATTGAGACTCATCTTTGGCAGTCTTCCACAGAAAGGCTCATTTCAGTGCATAGCTCTTTAAATTCCTAAGAGCTGCAATAAACTCCACCCTCCCTCTTATGTCACTATTACTAAACTTAGTTGGCTAGCTCCTAGCTCAGGTACTGAGTCTGAGCCAACTAACATAAATTTGTCTTGAAAATTATTGCGATATTGCATTACTTGTGGATAGAAGTGTCTGGTTTCAGTGATCAATAGGATATCACTGGTCTATGGAGTACAATAAGACCAGAAACATTCTTGGATGAGTGAATGTTGGCCCAAGGCGGCTAGCTGATGCTAGCTAGCAGTGAGCGTCTGCTATCTAAGTTGTGTTTTTGTTAAAGAAAATAAAACTATAGTAAACTAAGCTAAAATAATATCTATGAACAACATATATGGGTAAATATTAGTAGATTAACAAGAATTCTAGCGGGGCTAAATAGAATTTCTAGTGGCCTGCGCTTGCAGACAAGCACGCTTGAGGGGAAATGGATGAAGACCTATCCAAGGTATTAGAACTGAGTCTGAAAGGTGAGATTACAAAAATACTGCAAGGATAAGTGAAACCATCTACAGTAATAATAACTAGAAAAGCACTCGGAGAGCGCAGACCTCCGCCAAGCGCCACAGTTCCCCCCATACAGTGTTTGTGTGTACGTTTTCAGATTCCTTGACCATGAAAACATATGACTAGCAATTGGATTCACAATGATAGGATTAGTGGTTCAGTAGTTATTCATGAAAATCGCATTTTGCGTAATGGCGGTTTTTGCCACAGTTCCCCCCATACAGTGTTTGTGTGTACGTTTTCAGATTCCTTGACCATGAAAACATATGACAAGCAATTGGATTGACAATGATAGGATTAGTGGTTCAGTAGTTATTCACGAAAATCGCATTTTCTGTAATGGCAGTTTTCGCCACAGTTCCCCCCATACAGTGTTTGTGTGTACGTTTTCAGATTCCATGACCATGAAAACATATGACAAGCAATTGGATTGACAATGATAGGATTAGTGGTTCAGTAGTTATTCACGAAAATGGCATTTTGCGTAATGGCGGTTTTCGCCACAGTTCCTCCCATACAGTGTTTGTGTGTACGTTTTCAGATTCCTTGACCATGAAAACATATGACTAGCAATTGGATTCACAATGATAGGATTAGTGGTTCAGTAGTTATTCACGAAAATGGCATTTTGCGTAATGGCGGTTTTTGCCACAGTTCCCCCCATACAGTGTTTGTGTGTACGTTTTCAGATTCCTTGACCATGAAAACATATGGCTAGCAATTGGATTCACAATGATAGGATTAGTGGTTCAGTAGTTATTCATGAAAATGGCATTTTGCGTAATGGCGGTTTTTGCCACAGTTCCCCCCATACAGTGTTTGTGTGTACGTTTTCAGATTCCTTGACCATGAAAACATATGACTAGCAATTGGATTCACAATGATAGGATTAGTGATTCAGTAGTTATTCACGAAAATGGCATTTTGCGTAATGGCGGTTTTCGCCACAGTTTCCCCCATACAGTGTTTGTGTGTATGTTTTCAGATTCCTTGACCATGAAAACATTTGACAAGCAATTGGATTGACAATGATAGGATTAGTGGTTCAGTAGTTATTCACGAAAATGGCATTTTGCGTAATGGCGGTTTTCTTGTGGACGGTGATCCAGATCACCACCAAAATCTAATCATCTGTAGGATACCCCATTTCTGACAATCTGTGAAAATTTCAGGAAAATCCGTCCATAACTTTTTGAGTTATCTTGCTAACAAACAGACAAACAGACAGACAGACAAACCAACGCCGATGATCACATAACTTCCTTGGCAGAGGTAATAATACATCAGTCTTATATAGCCCTTTTCTAAATACTCAAAGACGCTTTACAAAGCAGCATAGGGACAAACATACAAAGAACGGGTAAACAGACAAGATAGGTACACATAGGTAGAAAAAGCAGTCAGTTTTCGTAGGTAGATTTGAAGAGATGGGTTTTGAGTTGACTTTTGAAGGAAGCAAGTGTGTTGGCAGACCGGATGTGAAGGGGCAAGGAATTCCAGATGGTTGGTGCGGCGATGGCGAATGATCTATCACCCATGGTGTGGAGTTTTGCCTTGGTGATGGGGGTGAGAAGGTGTATATGTATATGTCAGTATGAGTATATGTCGTGTCTGAGCATTGTTCTCAGCACTCAGACTTCCTTTTGTAGTTTTGAGTATTTTTCTGTCTGTTGTTATTATGTTGATAGTTCTGTGTGTGTATTTTTGGTTTGTTTGTCTCTGAGCCCTTTCCCTCTTGCCAGTCACACCACCTTTTATCTAGGCTGTCTCCCTGCCAACTCAAGCTGCATTTAATTGATTAATCAGGTCACTGGCTCTCTCTGCTCCCGCACCTCTGCCTCATCTGTCTGCCAGTTATTTAAACTCTGCCTGCTCATTGTTTCTTTGCGGCAGCCATAATTGTGTTTGGACTGTCCGCCTGCTCTATGGACAGTCTCCCCCTCCATTCCTCCAGGGATTATCTAGCCCTGGAGATGCTTATCAGGGTAAGTTATTCCTGATGCCTTTTTATATTCGTCCGCACAGTTACTTTTTAAACAGTTATGTTTTTTTCTGTTAATAAATGTCCTCACTGCAGTCAAGCGTCTGAGTTTGTTTTTGCCCTGGAGGGGCATTCATGACAGTTGGCTGCCGCCAGTGAAAACTCAGCTTCTGCAGTGAGGCATTTTTTCACCTTTTGTGTGTTTTTCTACCCACTTGTTTTTTGGAGCTCGCTATGGATGAGGTGGAGCTTCAGGCGGTGTGCCTCCTGGAAAGCATTTGGTCGCGGACCCTAGCCTCCCATTCTCCCAGGACGGTTCGTGAGAACCGAGATGACGCCGCGCGAGTAATGCAGGTGTTTCCCAAGTTATGGAATCACCCAAAGGCAATGGAAATCCTCTCTTCCATTTATTCCTTCCCGTGCTCAGATGAGGGGCCGAGGGAGGTGATTCCGATGCCTGCGTTGACTCCTGCGTCCTCACCGGCTCCAGCTCCATGCAGACAGAGTCATCCCACTGCAGATCGTCGGAGGACTACTCCTACCTCTTCAGCAGCCCTTCTCCTGGCACCAAAGCAGAAGCCTCTCACACTGGTACAGCCTTTGGTCCTTTTTTCCCCGGCTGTTTTGTCAGCTTCTCTCCACCCTGTACCGGCCTCTCCTCGCTTCCCTTTGGTGCACTGTCTCGCTGCTGAGAGGTCTTCCGCTTGTTCCCTGACGACACCCATTTCCGTGTTGTCAGAGCTGGCTCCTCCACAATCCACTGAGAGAGTCAGGATCGCCGTTGACACGGAGAGGGATGACTGCCTGTTCCCAACAGCTTAGAACATAAAGATCCAGGAGGTCAGGCAAGTGTTTTTTTCCTTTCTGTTCCACCTTGTATTGATAAGCCTTGTTTGCCTCCTGGGGAAGAGTCTCAGATTAAGTAGTCCTCTGAGCTCTCTCCTCTTGCTGCTATTTCTAAACCTCCTCTGATCCTCTCTGTGTCTCGTTGTCGGACGGTGGAGAAGCCGGTGGCCCTGGAGGATCCGACTCCGGAGCCTACACGGAGCCTACCCCCAGCTTCCACATCAGAGGAGCCATCTGTGTGGGCCATGACAGCTGGGGCTACTAGGACTGCTATGACCATCATGCCGGCTGTGGAGGCCACTGCAGCCGAGTGGGAACCCAAGATGGACTTCCTGAGGACCGAGCCCGAATCGCCAATTGCTTCTGACAATTGCCAATTGTTTCTGAGCCTTCTCCCAGGGTCACCGGAGAGGATCCACCACCACCTGATGTCTCCAAAGGTCTGAGTTCGCCTCTGGAGGTCATCCAGGGAGCAGCTTCCCCCCTGCCCGAGGCTGTTGTGTGGGTCCCTCCTCGGGTTGAGTCTCCGTGAGTGCTGCATCCCAGCCAGGGACCCTCGTGGGGGCTGCGCCCTAGCATCAGCCCACTGTGGGTGCAGCGTTGACCCAGCCGGGGTCCACCAAGGGTGCAGCGTTGGCCCAGCTGGGGCCCACCGAGAGTGCTGCAGTGCTCCAGCCTGGAGCCACCAAGGGTAATGCGGTGCTCCAGCCCGGGGCCTCCGCGGGTGCTGCAGTGCTCCAGCCTGGAGCCACCATGGGTGCTACAAAGCTCCAGCCCAGGGCCACTGTGGGTGCGGCAGATCTTCCACTGCCAGATGCCATTGTGGTTCCCCGTCCTCAGCTCACCCCTCCATTATTGGATCTCCCAGTGGGGGAGCCACCTCCTGAGCCGCCTCTGCTGTTCAGGTGGCTGAAGCACTCGGGCCGGCCGCCTGAATGACTGAGCTGATGAGTCGGGTGGTCCATATCCTCTGGCAGGCCACCCGACTCGTACCATCTGGCCGTCCGGCTGGCCTGGACTTCGGTCCGACTCCTGAACTCTTGTTTCTCTGGTTAGGGTCCGTGGGGGGGGGGGGGGGTTGGTTTAGCACATGTGTGGGTTATATACTGTATTGTATTTTCCCTCCTTAGCCTTTTCCCCCACCTTTAGTGTTTTGTTGTTATCCTTCTCTTGGGGGGGGGGGGGGTCCTTTTTGGTGTTACTTGGGGTGTCTGGTATCCACCCTTTTTGGGGGGGGGGGCCTCTGTCATGTGTCCGAGCATTGTTCTCAGCGCTCAGACTTCCTTTTGTAGTTTTGAGTATTTTTCTGTCTGTTGTTATTGTGCTGATAGTTCTGTGTGTGTATTTTTGGTTTGTCTCTGAGCCCTTTCCCTCTTGCCAGTCACACCACCTTTTATCTAAGCTGTCTCCCTGCCAGCTCAAGCTGTATTTAATTGATTAATCAGGTCACTGGCTCTCTCTGCTCCCCGCACCTCTGCCTCATCTGTCTGCCTGTTATTTAAACTCTGCCTGCTCATTGTTTCTTTGCGGCAGCCATAGTTGTGTTTGGACTGTCCTCCTGCTCTATGGACAGTCTCTCCCTCCATTCCTCCAGGGATTATCTAGCCCTGGAGATGCTCATCAGTGTAAGTTATTCCTGATGCCTTTTTGTATTCGTCCGCTCAGTTACTTTTTGAACAGTTATGTTTTTTCTGTTAATAAATGTCCTCACTGCAGTCAATCATCTGAGTTTGTTTTTGCCCTGGAGGGGCATTCATGACAGTATAGCCTTGAGAAGTTCGGAGCAGCTGTAACCACAGAGAAACCGCAGAGGCAAAGGAAGAAGAGAGTTGCAGATCGAGAAGCTCAAGGGGAGGATATGGCTGGCACAGAAACAGTGGAGGAAGGAAACTGACCCTGATGCAGTTAGGCCTGTCTCAGCTGAGAGACGACCTCAAACGCCAAGCAGCCATCTTGAGGAAGGCTGAGAGAAGAAGGAAGTTCAGACAGAATAAGAAAGAAAAGAGCAACATTCTATGAGAATCCACATAGGTTCACAAAGAAGTTCTTGGAAGAGAACAGGAGTGATATGCTAGACAGTCTGAGGGAGAAGCTGGAGTGTCATCTAAAGAAAACCTACACAGACCAGAAAAAGAGTGAGATAATGGAACCCAAAGCTGGCCTGGAGCATCTGTCGACACCCGGCTTTCCCTTTAATCTGACAGAGCCCAATGGAATACCTTACAAGGTGTACAAGGCTTGTCCTGGGTTGCTGCAGGTGTTGTGGAAGCTTCTGAAGGTCATCTGGAGACTGGAAGTCATCCCAGTTTTCTGGGCTCAAGCTGATGGAGTGTACAGCCTCAAAGAAGAGCTGTCAAAACTCCTGAACCAGTTCCATCCAATATACCTGCTGAGCATGGAAGGAAAGATCTTCTTTGGTGTGCTAACTGGGCAACTTGTGAGGTTCCTTTTTTGAGAATGGCTATGTTGACATGTCTGTGCAGAAGGCAGGGCTTCCAGGCTTTCCAGGATGCATAGAACATGCAAGTATGATATGGCCTACGATCCAAGAAGCAAAGTGACAGAAAAAAGACCTGGCGGTAGTGTGGTTGATCCTTGCCAATGCCTATGGATCTGTCTTACATAGACTCATTAAGTATGCCATGGAGAACTTCCACATCCCAGAGAAGGTCCATAGAGTAGTATTAGCCTACTATGAGCACTTCAAGATGATGCTCACCACCAAGTCGTACACCACCAGCTGGCAGGAGCTGGAGGTAGGAATTCTAGCTATGGAAGTGATAGTGCGTGCTGCCAAGATGGTTGGCCCAGGAGTAGAGTTAGCTCCAGGACAAGAACTGCCTTCAATCCGAGCTTTTATGGATGACCCAACCTTATTGAACCAGCTCACTGTTGTGACAATAGGCATCTTGAAATGGCTGGTAGAGCTGATTGACTGGGTGGACATGGCATTCAGAATGAAGAAATCAAGGAGGCTGGTCTTGAAAAAGGGAAGACTTGACACAGAGTTCCACTTCAATCTGGGAAAGGAAGTGTCACGCCGCGCCGCTCATCAATGGCGCCACCTGCTCACACACCTGTCAGTCATCAGCGGCGAGGGATATAAGCCGCCTCGCCCTGAGCTTCGGTCTGAAGCCGTAGACTTCATTTCCCTTTCATGGGCTTCTACCACATTCTCTTCAGCATCCTCGTCACCGGTAAGAAAATCACTTACCTCATCTCTCCAGTCTGCTCCCCTGTGCACAGGTGGATTCCTCGGCGGCGGACAATCCCGTCCCTCGTCTCTCCTCGCTGCTGCACCGAGCCCTGCAGGTGGCTGTCTCCCGGGCTTCCATCCTTGAAGCGCCAGTCATCTGTCCTAACAAGTAAGCTTCTCTCCCTCGCCTATTCTCCTCCTGTGTTGGTGTGTGCTCATCACCCTGTGTCTGATTTCTCCCATAGGGTTGCCGGCTGAACGGTCTCCTGCCTCTGGGTCCGAAGCAGACGCCACCACCAACACATTAACATTCCGCAGACACGCACCCAAACATCCCTGTTGTTAATAAACAGTTTGAACTACTCTGAGCCTGTGTGTGTGCGTCTCCTGAGCCGAATGTTATGTCAGTACGGCTTCAGCAGAGCAGCTCGGCAGACGGCGGGCTCGCACACCGGTTTACCATCCTCGAGGCTCGGGTGGATCAGATTGTTTATCAGCAACAGGTGGTTCTTAATCAATTATTAGAATTAACTAACCGATTGAACCGCTTGGACCCCCAACAGCCGTTCCTCCCGACTCGCCAGGGTGGCGCGGCTCCTGCTGTTCCAGCGGCCGTCCAGCCGGCTCCAGTGGCACCGGTTCGGCTCACACCGATTCCGACCCCCGCCCGCTTTAGCGGCAAGCTCGGCGGAGCGCGGGGGTTCATTATGCAGTGTGAGTCCGTGTTCCACCGTGTGCCCGGAGATTTTCCCTCGGATCACAGCCGAATTGGTTACATAGGGAATCTTCTGGAGGGGCGTGCGTTAACTTGGACCTACGCCATAATGGCAAGGCCCAGTTATGCCACCCTCACCTATGATCAATTCGTGAGGCGCTTTCTGGAGGTCTTTGACCATTCTCAAACCGAAACGGTCCAGGTCGATCGGCTTCTCGCTCTCCAGCAGGGAAGCCGGTCGGCAGCGGACCACTCGGTCGACTTCCGGGTAGCGGCGGAGGAATTGGGCTGGGAGGAATGCTCCCTCTGTGGCCTGTTCCTCTGCAGCCTCAATAGTGATCTGAGGGATGAACTGGCTGGTCGGGATATCCCTGGGACGCTAGCGGAGCTGACGTCCTTAGCGGTAAGTTTGGATAACAGGCTGCGCGAGCGCTCCTCGGGGCGGAAGTCTTCTTCTTCTCGCCCTCGTGGAGCCTCACCGCACCTGTTCCAAGCTCGCCCCCTGGCGGCGCCGCCAGCATCGTGCCCCGAGGAGTCGGAGCCGATGGTGACGGGCTGGACTAAACTTTCCCCTGTGGAGAAACAACACCGCCGTGAGTTGGGTCTCTGCATGTATTGCGGAGGCGACCAACACACCGTGGAGCGTTGTCCACGGAAAGCCAGTCGGTGGGGTCCGCGAGTCACTGTTGGAAGCCTCGCGGACGTCAATCGGTTAGGATCACTCACCCAATTGAAGCTGCCCATCCGTTTCTGCCATAACCCCACTGGGCACCTCACCCACGCACTGGTGGATTCGGGCGCAGAAGGCAGCTTCATTTCACAAAGCCTGGCAACCCGATTGGGCATCCGCTGCCAGGCACTCAACACTCCCCTCTCCCTAGTCCACCTCTCCCATGCCACCCTTGGGAGAGTGACACATCAAACTGTCCCCCTACCGGTCATCATCTCGGGAAACCACCGGGAGGAGATGACCTTTTACGTCCTTCCCAACTCTGTGTCGCCCGTCATCCTGGGGTATCCCTGGCTCTGCCTTCACAATCCGGTCCTGGATTGGAGATCAGCTGGGGTATCGGCATGGAGTACATTTTGCCTGGGCACCTGCCTCCAGTCCGCTGCCTGCTCGCCGTCCGCTCCTCCCCCCGCGACGGACGCTGCACCCCCGGACCTGTCCCTGGTGCCTCCGGAGTTTCACGACCTGGGTATGGTGTTCAGTAAAGCGAAAGCTATGTCTCTTCCCCCTCATCGGCCCTACGACTGTGCCATCAACCTCCGCCAGGGGGCACCGTTACCTTCTGGTCGGCTCTACAGCCTGTCAGCGCCGGAGAAGGAGACGATGAACACATATCTGAAGGAGTCATTAAACGCCGGGATAATCCGCCCATCATCGTCACCCGTGGGGGCAGGGTTCTTCTTCGTGGGAAAAAAGGATGGGTCCCTCCGCCCTTGTATCGACTACCGGGCCCTCAATAATATCACGGAGAAGGACCGTTACACCCTGCCTCTCATGGACACTGCTTTCCACTCCCTCCAGGGGGCGACCTGGTTCACCAAGCTGGACCTACGCAGCGCTTACCACCTCGTCCGGATCCGGGAGGGAGATGAGTGGAAAACAGCCTTCCGTACCCCGAACGGCCACTTTGAATACCTGGTGATGCCGTTCGGGTTGACCAACGCTCCTGCAGTCTTCCAGTGCCTCATTAATGACGTCCTCCGGGACTTCATTGGCCTTTTCGTGTTCGTCTACCTCGACGATATTCTCATCTTCTCCAAGTCCAGGGATGAGCACCAGGTCCACGTGAGGTGGGTCCTCCAAAGGCTGCTGGAGAATCGTCTGTACGTGAAGGCAGAAAAGTGTGAATTTTACGCCAGGAGTACGTCCTTCCTGGGGTTCATCATCGCCCACGATAAGGTGCTCCCTGACCCAGAGAAGGTAAAGGCGGTGGTGGAATGGCCTACACCTGCATCCCAGAAGCAGGTGCAGCAATTTGTTGGCTTCGCCAATTTCTACCACCGCTTTGTCCCCAACTTCAGTACCATTGTTGGACCACTGACCCGCCTCACGTCCCCGAAGGTCCCGTTCCGGTGGACCGAAGAGGTCGCTGCCGCCTTTGAGGCGCTGAAGGCGGAATTCTCCTCCTCCCGGGTCCTTCGCCAGGTCGACCCCACGCTGCAGTGCATCGTCGAGGTAGACGCTTCGGACACGGGAGTGGGACCAGTGCTGTCCCAGCGGTCACTGGACGATGGCGCCAAACGACCGTGCGCCTTCTTCTCCTGGCGCTTGTCCCCGGCGGAGAGGAACTACGATGTGGGGGACAGAGAGCTCTTGGCCATCAAGCTTGCCCTGCAGGAGTGGCGCCACTGGCTAGAGGGGGCGAACCTGCCATTTGTGGTCCTTACGGACCACAAGAACTTGGAGTATTTACGATCTGCCAAGCGCCTGAACGCCCGCCAGGCGCGCTGGTCTCGGTTCTTCGCCAGGTTCCAATTTTCTATCACCTTCAGGCCTGGCTCTAAGAACGGCCTGCCTGACGCCCTCTCTAGGCAGTTCACTCCCGTGGAATCGGAGGAGACACCCCACTCCATCCTGCCCAGGTCGTGCGTCGTGGGAGCCATCTCGTGGGATATCGAGGCAAAGATCCGGAAGGCACAGGAGGTGGAACCTGATCCTGGCGGCGGACCGGAGGGAAGACTGTCCGTCCCATCTGCGGTCCGAGGAGAGGTCATCCACTGGCTCCACACCTCCCGGCTCACCTGTCATCCCGGCACCTCCCGGATGATCAGCCTTCTCCAACGGTCTTTTTGGTGGCCAGGCCTGCGGAGGGATGCAGCCCGCTACGCCCGGGCTTGCCCAGTCTGTGCCACCAGCAAGTCAGGAAATGCCCCTCCAGCGGGTCTGCTCCAGCCTCTGCCCGTCCCCGGCAGGCCCTGGTCGCATATCGCACTGGATTTCATCACCGGACTCCCCGTTTCCAGCTCCTTTAACACCATCCTGACCATCGTGGACCGTTTCTCCAAGGCGGCACACTTCGTCCCCCTGCGAGGTCTCCCTACCGCCCTGGAGACGGCGGGCCTCCTCATCCAACACGTGGTCAGGCTGCACGGGATTCCGGTGGACGTGGTCTCGGACCGGGGTCCCCAATTTTCATCCGAGGTTTGGAGGTCCTTTTGCAACGCCATCGGAGCCAAGGTGAGCCTCTCCTCCGGCCATCACCCCCAGTCTAACGGGCAGTGTGAGAGGACCAATCAGGAGCTGGAGGCTGCACTCCGCTGTGTTGCAAGATCCAAGCCGACATCATGGAGCAACCATCTCGCCTGGGTGGAGTACGCCCACAACACCGCCCGTTCTTCTGCAACGGGGATGTCCCCCTTCAAGGCGTCCCTGGGTTACGACCCCCCGCTGCTTCCAGCGCAGGAGAGCGAGGTAACTGTCCCGTCAGTTAGGGCGCACGTGAGGCAGTTCCGCTCCACCTGGGCCGCCGCGCGTCATGCGCTTTTACGCACAGCAGAGCGCAACAGGACCGTGGCGGACCGGCGTAGAAGGCCTGCCCCGGCGTACAGAGTTGGGCAACTTGTCTACGTTTCCACCCAGGACGTCACCCTAAAAGGCGAGAGGAGAAAGCTGGCACAGCGCTTCATGGGTCCCTTTCCCATCACCCGGATCATCAACCCGGTGGCTGTGCGCGTGGCTATTCCCCCCTCCCTCCGCATCCATCCCACTTTCCACGTGTCGAAGGTGAAGCTGGCAGTTACCGACCCCCTTTGCCCTCCTCCTGCAGCGCAACCTGCACCCCGGATGGTTGGTGGCCATCCGGCCTGGTCCGTCTCCTCCATCCTGGACTCCCGGCGCCGGGGTCGTGGGTTGCAATACTTGGTGGACTGGGAGGGCTATGGGCCCGAGCATCGACAGTGGGTGCCCCCGTCGTTTGTGTTGGACCCATCGCTCATCGCGGACTTCCACCGAGCGCACCCGGATAAGCCATCGCCAGGAGGCGCTGCTAGAGGGGGGAGTACTGTCATGCCGCGCCGCTCATCAACGGCGCCACCTGCTCACACACCTGTCAGTCATCAGCGGCAAGGGATATAAGCCGCCTCGCCCTGAGCTTCGGTCTGAAGCCGTAGACTTCATTTCCCTTTCATGGGCTTCTACCACATTCTCTTCAGCATCCTCGTCACCGGTAAGAAAATCACTTACCTCATCTCTCCAGTCTGCTCCCCTGTGCACAGGTGGATTCCTCGGCGGCGGACAATCCCGTCTCTCGTCTCTCCTCGCTGCTGCACCGAGCCCTGCAGGTGGCTGTCTCCCGGGCTTCCATCCTTGAAGCGCCAGTCATCTGTCCTAACAAGTAAGCTTCTCTCCCTCGCCTATTCTCCTCCTGTGTTGGTGTGTGCTCATCACCCTGTGTCTGATTTCTCCCATAGGGTTGCCGGCTGAACGGTCTCCTGCCTCTGGGTCCGAAGCAGACGCCACCACCAACACATTAACATTCCGCAGACACGCACCCAAACATCCCTGTTGTTAATAAACAGTTTGAACTACTCTGAGCCTGTGTGTGTGTGTCTCCTGAGCCAAACGTTATGTCAGGAAGTAATCCCTTCACTGTCCGACATACCAGTGGAGTCTGGGTCACTAGTATATCAAAAAACTTCGAGACACCGGAAGAGTAGATGAGATTAAGCAGAAGATGGAAGAAGGAATGGAACCCATTGATACATGTGGCCTTCCAGGAAAGCTAAAGCTATGGTGTCTGCAGTTAGGGTTGATGCTCATGTGGAAGCCATGGAGAAACACATCAGTGTTTACATCCATAGATGGCTTGGAGTGTCCCCAAACCTTATATCTGTGGCACTGTATGGCAGAGGAACGAAGGTCCAACTATCGATAAAGTCCCTGTCAGAAGAGTTCAAGGTGGCGAAGTCAAAGCTTCACATGATGATCGGAGACTTGAAGGATCAAGTTGTTAGGGGTACGCTCCCAGATGTCAGAACAGGCAAGAAGTGGCAGGCAAGTGTTGAGGTTGCAGTGTTTGAGTCCAGTCTAAGGATCCGGGAGATAGTTGGGATAACCCAGCTTTACCAGAGGGGCTTGGAACATAGCAGAATGATCTGGTGGTCACAGGCAAGTGACACACAAAAGTGGGACCTTGTTGCAACTGAGGTTCAGAGGTCAGAGGAGCAGAATTGGATGACTCAAGCGGTATTCCAAGCCCAACAAGGAGCATGGACAAGATGGGAGCAGCTTCGGGAAAAGAGGATGTCATGGTGCAATCTGTGGAGAGCAGAACCAGTCAGAATCAGCTTTATGTTAAGGACAGTCTACAACCTCCTACCAACTCCAGTCAACATGGCCCATTGATACAAAGAGGAGTCTGACCTGTGTTCAGCATGCTCCCAGCGTGGGACTCTCCAGCACATCCTGAGTGCCTGCCCAAGCCAACTCTCAATGGACAAGTGGAGGCAAAACCAGGTGTTGAGAGCAATCAAGAAGGCCATTGAAGTTGCTGTGGAAAAGGCGAACAAGGAAAAGAGGACCCCTGTAACCCAAAAGATCCACTTCCTTCAAGCTGGGGCTGGGCTAAGACGCCAAGCTCCTCGTCAGGGTCTGACAAGGGGCCTCCCACAAGAAGCTAACAATTGGCAGTGTCAACTAGACCTGGAAAAAGCACTTCAGTTCCCAGTAGAAATTGCTCTCACAAGGCTGAGGCCTGATGTGGTGATAACATCTACAATGAAAAGGACAGTGATCATTGGAGAGCTAACAGTCCCATGGGAAGATAACATTGAAGAGGCCTATGAAAGGAAGAAGGAGAAGTATGAAAAGTTGGTGTTACAGTACTTGGAAAGAGGGTGGAAGCCACATTGCTATCCTTTCAAAGTTAGTTGCCAAGGGTTTGTGGCTCATTCCATGATGGCATTCTTATGATGCTTAGGGATAGAAGGCCAGAAGAAGAGAGCTGTGTGTAAGAACCCGGAGGACGCAGCTGAAGCAGGATCTCCCTGGATTTGGTGGAAGAAGTAAGAAGCAGTGCTTGCAGTGTAGCCAACCAGTTGAGCACATCCTCAGACATGGATGATGTGGGCCCACCCCCTTTTCACAGTGGTACTAGGAATAATGGGCTGAAACCACTGGGGGCTCCTAGCTGAGGACTCAACTGATTATAGCAGGAGTGATGTAGTACAGTATGTCAGCTTGTTTGCTAATCAATAAAAATGACAACACCAAAATCAAATTAAAATAACCATCATACTAATTAATATAATGTTTATTTTAATTATGCGGAGTGAGACACGCTGCAGCAGTTCATCAAAGAGGTTGCAGTCCATCTGGATGAAGGCCATGTAGACACCTTGACATTCTCTGTCCAGCTCGTGGAAGAGTGTCTCGTACTGGTCATTCAGCTAAGGTAAGCGCCATTTTAGGGATGTATTTCAGTCTGTAAAAACCTCCTTGGTAATAAATTTGATGATTATTTTTATCTATAAAGATTCAAAGATTTTATTTGTCAATACTACTATCTGTACAGGACATACAGGAGAATTAAAATGTTGTCTCTTTCTCTTCAGTGGTGTGTGCAATATAAAAAAACAAACAAACAAAAACAAAGGAATAAGGCTGGAAAAACAACAGCAGTCTATGTACAGTAATGCTACCCGTAGTGCAAGTAATGGTAAAAGATAAAACCCAGACATCCCATAGTGCAAATAAAGATAAATGATAAAATCCAGCAATCCTGTATACAGAAAAGGTAGAGCAGTAATAGTTGTAACTGCAAGTTCGATGCGGTAGTGTAGGTGCAGACAGTGGCAGATTTGACTGCCCATAATCAATATTGCAATACAGACAGCAGCAGGTATGGCATTTGTGCTAATGGTTGCAGTAAGGTGCAGAGACATACAGCAGCAGATGAATTACTGTTCGTGTGCCAGTCTTTCTGTGCCAACAGCTGAGGTAGTTATTGTGCGGGTGAGTGCGTTACAGTCCAGGAAGAGGAAGTGGACAGAGTTCAGGGTCCTGATGGCCTGGTGAACAAAGCTGTTTAGCAGTCTTGTGGAGTGAGACTGGAGGCTCCGGTACCTTTTCCCCAAGGGCAGGGGGCTGAAGAGGGAATGTGAGGGGAGGGAGATGGCACCTGCAATGTTGATGGCTCTGAGGGTGAAGCGGGTGAGGTAGATGACCGAGAGAAAGGGCAGAGGGGCACGATGATCTTGCTGGCAGCTTTCACTGTGCATCGTAGTGTCTTACGGCAGGAGGCAGTGCAGCTTCCATAGCACACTGTGATGCAGCTGGTGAGGATGCTCTCAATGGTGCTCCGGGAAAATGAGCACATGATGGAGGGTGGGACTCGTACTCTTCCCAGTTTGCAGAGAAAATAGAGGTGAGTTTGAGCCTTCTTGGCCAGTGATGTAGTGTTGTTGGACCAGGAGAGATCCTCAGAGATGTGCACACTCAGGAACTTGGTGCTGCTTCCCCTCTCCACAGCTGCTCCATTGATAATCAGAGGGGAATGTGTCCCCTCCTGAAGTCGACCACAATCTCCTTGGTTTTTCCCACGCTCAGGAAGAGATTATTGTCTTTGCACCACTGGACCAGATGACTCACCTCATTTCTATAGTTGGCATCCTCGTTGTTGTTGATGAGGCCCACCACTGTCGTGTCGTTGGCAAACTTGATGATGTGGTTGGTGTTGTAAGCCAGTACACAGTCATGGGTCAGCAGGGTGAAGAGCAGTGGGATAAGCATGCACCTTTGTGGAACCCCTGTGCTCATTGTGATGGTCTTGGGGGTGTTGCTGCCAACCCGCCCATTCTGTGGCCTCCCTGTGAGAAAGTCCAGCGCCCAGTTACAGAAAGAGGTTTGGAGTCCCAAGTGTCTGAGTACATGTATTAGGTGCTGGGGGATGATTGTGTTGAATGGTAAACTGAAGTCCAAGAACAGCATTCGCACAATTCTTTGAGTCCAAGTGGGTGAGGGCTGGATGGAGAGCAGCAGAGATGGTGTCTTCTGAGGATTTGTTTGACCTGTATGCAAACTGGGATTGGTTGTGGGAGGGAGGGAGGATGAACCTGATGTTCTGCATGACCAGCTGCTCAAAGCACTTCATTATGATGGAGGTCAGTGCTACGGGCCCAGTAATCATTGTAGCTGGATGGGAAGGGCTTCTTTGGGACTGGTATTATGGTGGCAGTTTTGAAACATATGGAGACAACAGCTTGACTCAGGGAGATGTTGAAGATGTTGGCTAGGACATTCTTGAGCTCCTCCGCACAGTCCTTCAGAACGCGACCAGGTATGTTGTATAGTCCAGCTGCCTTGCGTGGGTTTATCCTAGAGAGGGTCCTTTTCACACTAGCCGGATCCAGACTTATGGTCTTCTGTGCTGATGTGCTGTTTTGTGCTTCAAAGAGGCCAAAGAAGTCATTTAAGTTGTTAAGCAGTGTGATGTCACTCGCACAGGTCTGGGGTGGAGGTTTGCAGTTTGTGAGGGTCTGTATGCTGCACCAGAGAGAATGTGCATCTCTGGTTTCCGGATATTTTCTTGCCGTTTCTCTCGTTTTGCCTCCTTGATGCCACGGAACAGGTTGGCCCTAGCTATTGTTAGTCCTGCAGTGTCACTGGCCCTGAAGGCTGCGTCCCGAGCTCTCAGGAGCCTGTGGACCTCTGTCATCTATGGCTTGTGGTTAGCATGAACAGTGATGGTTTTGCTGTGAGTGACATCATCAATGCATTTAGCTATGTATGCTACAACAATCTCAGTGTACTCCTCTGTGTTGGTGTGTCCATTGTGAGTGTCTGCATGCTTGAAAGTATCCCAGTCTATACTGCTGAAGCAGTCTTTCAGAGCATATGAGGCCCCTCTGGCCACACACGTACCTGCTTTTTTGGTGGTCTAATGGTTTTCACTCTGGGTTTGTATGCCGGCCTTAGCAAGATGGTGATGTGATCAGAGAGACCCAGGTGGGGAAGGGAGAGGCTCTGTATACTCTCTTGTGAGTTGTGTACACCAGGTCCAGCAAATTGTCTCCTCTTGATGGAAAGTCCACATGTTGGTGTCACGTGGTGTCACAAATCCGTCTGGTTGTGCTATTTGTGTCTCACTTATGGCCTGATAGAGTTCTTTTAGTGTTTTACTCCTCTCACCAATGGCGGTGGGCGGGACATATACAGTGACTAGCAGGACAGATGAAAATTCTCTTGGAATGTAAAAGGGTCAGCACTTGATGATCATAAACTCCACCAAAGGAGAACAGTGTTTGTGTACAACAGTCGCATCTCGGCATCAAGTGTCACTGATGTAAACACACACGCCTCCCCCTTGGGTTTTTCCTCCCTCCATTAACACCTGATTAGCATGGTAGCATGTTAACTCTGCTAACTGAATGTCAGAATCTGGGATACTGTCATTTGACCACGTTTTTGTAAAGAAAAATACACAGCAGTTCCGCGCATCATGTTGCGTTGTTCTCAGAAGCTGTATGCGGTCTAGTTGGTTGTCTAGTGAGCGTATGTTAGCCAGAATGAGGGAAGGAATCGGGAGAATGTGTGGGCTAGCGGCCGGCTTCGTTCGGATACCTCCACATTTATCTCTCTTTCGTTGCCACTTGCACCGTCTATGGCATCTCCATTTGGGATAAGACACAGCAGTCAAGTCCAGGGGTGTGGAGTTCTGGTGGAGAAGACCTAGGCCACGAAGTTCCTCCGTAACACTCTGGTCCAAGATATAATGTTTGCTCATATTCCTGATCTCCAGGAGGCTGTGGCGACTGTAGCTTGTGTACAGCATTATACAGGGACATTAAACACATGAATATACACTTTGGCGTAAATAAAACAACACTAAACGGTACAAAAACACAAAGAGAAAAGAGAGGCCGCTGTGTGTCCACGCATCACATAGAGGCAGGCCACCACTGAGGTTGCCGATAGGTATAGTGGGGAGGAAAAAAAAAGGCAGTGGTTGCAATGTGATATTATCTGATAGAAGCTATTTTTTTGTCTTTTAATATTTTTATTTAAAAATACAGTATTTTTCTTTTCAAGAAAATACTTGTAAATCACAAGAAAATGTGAATAAAATTCCCATCACAATAGGATAGGCCTGACTATTTAAACCACCCATACCTGTATGCCACAAAGGCAGGCAAAATATGTGTGTGTCTGTTATTTTCCCTCATCTTCATACATTGGCTTGGCCAGAATTTGTGAGAAAATACTGAATTATCCTGTTGTCCTTTTCCTACCTGCAGCTTCTCAGGTGAGTTTGTTAAAATGCACAAGATTAATAAACCTTTAGGGCAATATTGTTTGACTACTTAGTTGATTAATCAGGAAGCATTAAATTTCAATCAAACTGGTCTGCCAGTTCTATTTAATAGTAAAGAAACCATATCAATATGATATAAAAAGACCCTGAATGTTCTCGTTCACATTTTGATTTTTGGTCGTTTACTTTAAGAACAAGCAGATTAAACACTTTTTTTCTGATTACACAGATGAACAAAGCAATACTACAAGATAAAGTTAAAAATATTAAATCTGTAAAAATTAACACAACCTGATCTCAATCAACTTTTAGGTTGTCGATGGGCATGAATTCAAATCTTCCTCCCAGTGCAGAGATTGGGTGGGAATTACAGTTAAATATTATCAGTGCAATCCGTCAAAATGATGAACCGTGTGGTGTTGAGGTTTAGCACCTTATTGTGAAGTGTGATGTAGCGGCGAGCACTTCCTGTTCCGCCACTGCACCACCCTATAAGTAGCAGAGGGCATCCATAGTGCAGCCTCTTTGACAGCTGTCCTCTGCCTGGTGCCTGCCATGCGTCTGCTGTTCTACTATCGTTCAATAAAGCTGTATTCATCCAGCCATCTGGCCTCATCCTTTAACAAGGTATTTTACCATACATTACATTTGGCGATCGAGGATTAACTCATGAAGGTATGTATCACACCACTTCGCCCCTTCCTCTAGCTCCCGGGCGAGCCACTGGTGCCTTGGCTGAGATGGTCTGATGCTTTCCAGACCTACATTACCGCGGTCGACCTGGGTAAGCTCGACAAGTTAAGAGCAAGTGCGCCACTTGTTCACAACCTGGGGATTGAGGGCCAGCGCTTCCTGCACACACTTGGAGCTTTGGACTCTTTTGAAGACATCATCAAGCTGCTAGCAAGCCACTTTCATACCCCGGATAGCATGACTGTCTGGAGGATTCACTTTCGGCAGCGATATCAATGAGTGGGTAAGCCTATCCATCACTTTGCTGCCAACTTAAGGCAGTTAGCTAGCGAGTGTTGCTTTGGGCCACTGGAAGATGAATTGATACGTGACCAGCTTGCGGAGCACACGAGTAGCGCCACATTGTGGGCTAGGCTACTTACAGTGCCGGATGACCTAACATTAGCCAGGGCTAACTCTCTAGCTGGAGGCCACAGACAAGCTAGCTTTTGAGCTAAGCTGGCGCCAGTCACAACGGCCACCGGAGCCTCCCGCCACGGTAAATGTAATGGACTCGAATAGCGAGGATAGCTTGGACAGCTTGGATGACAACTCTATGGAAGCCAATGCTGCCAGCCAAAGGTCTGCCCTGGGAAAACCCTTTTGCAAGGGTTGTGGGTCTGCGATGCACCGCAACAAGGCTAAGGACTCCCTGGCTAGAGGGAACCATTGTAGCAGATGTGGACGTTTAAACCATTATGCTAGATTGCGCCGTGTATCTGAGCCAGAGAGCACTCCACCCACCCCCGACAACCATCCATACGGTGTCCCCCAGTACCAACATGTACACGTTCTGTGCGGTGGAACTGGACGGCATGGAGGTACCGCTGCTGCTCAACATGGGGGTGGAGGGGTCGCTGCTGAATTGGGCCACAGTGAGGAAGTTTTTCCCCCACTACAGAGTAAGAGGTAACCCAGCGTTGCTTTATGGTTATAGAGGTGGCAGGCTGTACATGGTTGGGATTTTGGAGTTAACAGTTCAGTATAAGTCTGTGATGATGGTTGACTTCACGCTCCATGTGACGGCCCGGGCGATAACATCATGGGCTGTGACTTGTTCTACGGACTGGGCTTTGCCATTAAAGATGATGCTGGGGAGGAATGGTCAGGTTGCAGCCAGTGGAACCCTCTGGTTCCGGTGGTCGATGAGGACGTTGTGTGAGACAAAGAGCTAACGGACACCACAGTGGTCAAGCGGGACCAGTCTCACTCAGGTTTGGTGCAGGAGGGTCTCACTGCCGGTGCTCGGGAAATGGTAGAGGGGGGTACCGAGCATGGTGGCGAGGCACCTGCACCGGTGAGTGACACCGATGTGCTAGCCCCAGATGTGCTAGCCGATGTGCTAGCCCCATTCTACTTTGCCGCAGAAGGATGGAGGATCTGCAGCTATGATGGTGACCGCTACAACGGCTTCAGAAGAGGTCGGGGCCAGAGCGACAACCATGGGAAAACTGCATGCTCAGCAGCATCATGTCAGGTGGAGCCAAGCCCCTCTGAGGGTTATGGACTTGGTTCGAGGAGAGGAACGCCCACGGAGATGGGCCAGACGACAGCTGGCGAAACACCAGGATTGTCTGCACATAGTGGCTAAACCAGGCGCAGCATACTTCAAGCTGTCTGATGGCTTGGCGAGGCACGCCAATCAGTTTCAGCTATAGGCTATAGGTGACAGGGCTGGATGAGAGCGGGAGTCGGTGGTGAGGAAGAAAGGTGCTTTCGTCCGGAAGATCAGCCATCGTCCCGAGGGCCTGCTGCTTCCATGGGGGCGCTGGCTGACGGGCTGCCCTGGGCTCCCCCATGCCGGTTCTGCTTCTCCTGCCCAAGGAACAGTGCTGTAAATTTATGTATTAATAGTTCTGATGTTTTAATGTGTATGTATACAGTAAAATGGGATTGCTTTGTGCATTTTATTTTGTTTAGGAAAATGGTAGTTTATTAATGGACTTTTTTTTAGTTTATCAGGTGGCAGAATAATCCACTGTGCCATGTGGGCAGGATGGTAGTCCACCCGTCTGCCCTATTTTAGGTTTTGTTGTGTGAATGTGTTAGGCCATTTAGATACATTAGTTTTTGTTATGTTAGAGCATGGCTCGGGTCCTAAATTGTGGGGGTTAATTGTATGTGTGGTTTTTGAGTTTTCTAAGGGGGTGAGGAAATGTGGTGTTGGGGTTTAGCACCTTACTGTGAAGTGTGGTGTAGTGGCGAGCACGTCGTGTTCTGCCACTGCACCGCCCTATAAATAGCAGAGGGCATCCATAGTGTGGCCTCTTTGACCGGTGCCCTCTGCCTGGCGCCTACCATGTGTCTGCTGTTCTACCATCGTTCAATAAAGCTGTGTTCATCCAGCTATCTGGCCTCATCCTTTAACAAGGTATTTTGCCATACATAACAGACCGCTCTGGAAAATTTCAGTGATTCCTAAAAATTACAGGTCACTTAACACCTCAGTCTGGCACACACACACACACACACACACACATCATATAGTATATATATATATATATATATATATATATATATATATACACACACTACCGTTCAAAAGTTTGGGGTCACCTCAGACAATTTTGTGTTTTCCATGAAAAGTCACACTTCTATTTATCACCATGAGTTGTAAAATGAATAGAAAATATAGTCAAGACATTGACAAGGTTAGAAATAATGATTTGTATTTGAAATAATTTTTTCCTTCAAACTTTGCTTTCGTCAAAGAATCCTCCATTTGCAGCAATTACAGCATTGCAGACCTAACATGATTGCACAAGGGTTTTCTAATCATCCATTAGCCTTCTGACGCAATGAGCAAACACATTGTACCATTAGAACACTGGAGTGATAGTTGCTGGAAATACACCTATGTAGATATTGCATGTAGATATTGCATAGGTGTATCTAAAGACCTATGTAGATATTGCACCAAAAACCAGACATTTGCAGCTAGAATAGTCATTTACCACATTAGCAATGTATAGAGTGTATTTCTGATTAGTTTAAAGTTATCTTCATTGAAAAAAAGTGTTTTTCTTTCAAAAATAAGGAAATTTCTAAGTGACCCCACTTTTCACACCCACAAACCCACACTTTTCACACCACTATATATATATATATATATATATATATATATATATATATATAGTGGTGTGAAAAGTGTTTGCCCCTTCCTGATTTCTCATTTTTTTTGAATGTCACACTTAAATGTTTCAGATCATCGAACAAATTCAAATATTAGACAAAGATAACACAAGTAAACACAAAATGCAGTTTTAAATGAAGGTGTTTGTTATTAAGAGAAAAAATCCAAACCTACATGGCCCTGCGTGGAAAAAGTGATTGCCTCCTGTTAAAACATAAATTAACTGCGGTTTATCACATCTGTGGAAAGCTGAGTTCAATTTCTCTAGCCACACCCAGGCCTAATTACTGCCACACCTGTTCTCAATCAAGAAATCAATTAAATAGGACCTGCCTGACAAAATGAAGTAGACCAAAAGATCCTCAAAAGCTAGACATCATGCTGTGATCCAAAGAAATTCAGGAACAAATGAAAAACAAAGTAATTGACATCTATCAGTCTGGAAAAGGTTATAAAGCCATTTCTAAAGCTTTGGGACTCCAGCGAACCACAGTGAGAGCCATTACTCACAAATGGCAAAAATATAGAACAGTGATGAACCTTCCCAGGAATGGCCGACTGACCAAAATTACCCCAAGAGCACAGCGACGACTCATCCAAGAGGTCACAAAAGACAACATCCAAATATCTGCAGGCCTCACTTGCCTCAGTTAAGGTCAGTGTTCATGACTCCACCATAAGAAAGAGACTGGGCAAAAATGGCCTACATGGCAAAATTCCAAGACAAAAACTACTGCTGAGCAAAAAGAACATAAAGGCTCATCTCAGTTTTGCCAGAAAACATCTTGATAATCCCCAAGACTTTTGAGAAAATACTCTGTGGACTGACAAGACAAAAGTTGAACTTTTGGGAAGGTGTGTGTCCCATTACATCCAGTGTAAAAGTAACATTTCAGAAAAGGAACATCATATCAACAGTAAAATATGGTGGTGGTAGTGTGATGGTCTGGGGCTGTTTTGCTGCTTCACAACGTGGAAGACTTGCTGTGGTAAATGGAACCATGAATCCTGCTGTCTACAAAAAAATTCTGAAGGAGAATATCCGGCCATCTGTTCGTGACCTCAAGCTGAAGCGCACTTGGGTTCTGCAGCAGGACAATGATCCAAAACACACCAGCAAGTCCACCTCTGAATGGCTTAAGAAAAACAAAATGAAGACTTTGGAGTGGCCTCGTCAAAGTCCTGACCTGATTCCAATGGAGATGCTGTGGCATGACCTTAAAAAGGCAGTTCATGCTCGAAAACCTACCAATGAGGCTGAATTACAACAATTCTGCAAAGATGATTGGGCCAAAATTCCCCCACATCACTGTGAAAGACTCATTGCCAGTTATTGCAAACACTTGATTGCAGTTGTTGCTGCTCAGGGTGGCCCAACCTGTTAATAGGTTTAGGGAGCAGTCACTTTTTCACACAGGGCCACGTATGTTTGGATTTTTTTCCCTCTTTATAATAAACACCTTCATTTAAAAACTGCATTTTGTGTTTACTTGTGCTATCTTTATCTAATATTTCAATTTGTTTGATCTGAAACATTTAAGTGTGACAAACAGAAAAAAAAGAGAAATCAGGAAGGGGGCAAACACTTTTTCACACCACTGTCTGTGTGTGTATATATACAGTATGTATATATAGCCTACCTCACAGGATCCTGCAACGTGCAAGACACACTGAAGACTGTGTCAAAGAACTCCTTGCAGCCTGTCCAAAACCGCTAAGACATCCACATATTTTATGGTCCCAGATAACTGCAGCTGATGTGCAATATCTAAATTTGTATGGCCGGTTGTGACTGAGGCTTAAGTGAAGAGAGATTTTAACATTTTTACTATAGTCATATGACCCAGGGAAAGGCTTTTAGAAGGTTAAAACCCACAAACACACCATGTTTGAGTAAATGGGAGTGGTAATGTCTATCCTATTTGCTGCGATTTACAGGGACTCTATGTCCATCTGACTCTTACAGAGATACAGACATCTGAGCTATTAAAACCTGGTATGAGGAGATCAAAGGACAAGACCAGTGTGCCTGTAGTGGATCTACAGATTTACTTGGACTGCTCTGGGATGACTTACTGAGGACCAGAGGTCTGGATGAGGGCAGAGACGCTGTAATACAACCGTGCACAGACTGAACAGATTCTTTCAAACAAATAAAATGAATCTGGACTGATGATTTTTTGAAAACTTGATTACTTTTATGTTTTTGTGTCATCCTTTTGCACCATATAACCTGATCATGAATAAAAGATAAATTTCTAATAGATGTTTTCTTATTTATACTGTCCACCTTATTCCTGGGGGTGCCGCTGTAGGAACGATTATGGGCGGCACTTCTGGTTTCGGCTGACCTAATGTTAAATCAGTCAGTATGAGTGGCGTAGCAGGGGCATTTAAAGTAGTGTTTTTGAAAGTTTTTCAAATTCATTTTAATGTATAGTCCACATACGTGTTTTCCACTCAGGTGGCAGCTAATTTCAGCTCTTCTAGTTTTTGTATTTTTTTAATGTTTTTGCGTAGTCCTGGTACTTGCTGGTGTCAGTGGTTGTGCCATAGACTGTATAAATGGGGGCTTCTCACCACACGGTGACAGAAGACATCGAAGCACGGTGGTGTGGCGTACGTCTGCTCTAAGGTAAATTTGATTATGTCCAACATATTTTAACAAAATGTAGCAGACTTTATTGTGGTGGAGACGTGCTGGTCAGAATGTGCACTGCATCATTATGAGTACAGGCAATGAAAAGTCATAAATCATGTCCCTTTTTATTTGGTGGCGGCAAAGCCCCAGGAAAACCCCATGAGTGCCTGGTCTCATTGGAAAGCTTAGGAATCATACTTTCTCAAAATATCTATATTTTTGCAGAAGACGTAACTCCTGACCGATCGAACGCAAGTTTTCAATCTTGCTAAAATATAAACAAATCGTCTTTTTCTGGATCAGTTTTTGCGCACTACCTACAAATTAAATGTAATTTTGAAGGTCTTTGTAGCAATATTTAATAGAATATAGTGTAATAAGGTACAGAAATTATTTTATTTAGAAGTGAGTGTGCGTGGGGCTGAGGGTTAAACAGTCATCCCGACACTCACTAATTAAGAGAGAAAAGCACTCAAAAATAAGGGCACCAGTTCCAAAAGAACAAATTCCTAATTATTTAATTTCTGTACTTTCAATAACTTAATGAATCAGTCTCAAAAATTAGTGAGTTCTTTACTGCCGTAACCCAGGAAAGTGTATATGCAAAGGAAAACACTTCAATTTCTCTCGTTTACAAGTTTATTAGATGAAACTCATTCAGGTTACATGACATTGCATTCAAATGATTAGTAAGCAGGTTTACAATGATCAACAGTGATCAGATATCACCTCAGCTATTAATAGATTCCTGAGCATAAATCTATAGTTAAACCTTTGCGGAACCAAGAGGAAACCAGATTTTATATTTCAGCTGTAATGCAATGTAAGGCTGAGGTAACTAACAAAATCAGAACGCAATTTTATGGGGAAAAATTATATAAGCTGATTATCTGAAAAAAGGAAACTTCTGAATTAATCTACAAAAATGAACAGAGGTTACTAAAAAAAGTAAGAATTTTCCTTCAGTTTATAGCTTTGTCCTACAGCTGATGGACTAATTGTACCATGAAATATTGGTTATGTTCAATTATAATTGACATCTCGTTTAAACCCAGCAGATAGGAAAGTGGGTGTCTCACTTATGAACAGCTGTGGCTCCAGGTATTCAGCGATGGTCGGCACTAGCCGGTGGTATTGTTCAGGGAAGGCTCAGCAGCTCTCCCAGACAGCATTCGGAACACAGGACTCAACCAGGCGGGGGGGGGGGGGGCTCACAAGAGTGTAGCCGGTGGAGTTAGCGGCTAAGCCCCAGGCCAGGCATGATGTCTTTTGGCAACCAGTCCGAAATTTAGGGTGTCCACGACCACAGGACAGCTAAAGGCTGGAGGAAAAGTGCATATAGGAAGTTTCACCCACCAACTCCTGTTTTCTTAATGTTGTCATACGTGGGTGAGGCAGGGAAAGAAGGTCCAAAAATCTCTATCAGTTTACTTTGAAGGCAGGAAAATTAAAAGTCCACTTTAACGGCAGGAAAAGTAAAAAATTCCAGGAAAATGTTTAATAGGGTAAGTATGGCTTCTGAGGCAAAGAAGAAAAAAAAAAAGTTGAGAGTTTGACCCTCATTTAAAGGTGAGCTCACTTAAAAAGGATGGTTTCTCCTCAGTTACCAGAAAAGCAGGCAAAAGCTTAAGAAAACTAGCACAGGACTTGACAAGGCTCAGACATACACAGAACTTACAGAACATACAGAACTGACTAGACTTACAGAGCTCTAAGAACACACAGAACACTTAGACTGCCTAGGGCGGCTCCTCTTCATTTTAAAAGGGTCATGCTTCTGAGATCATCAAAGTATGACTGGCAGCAAGACGGACCAATTATCTTCCATAAAGAGGATATTGAATGGGCTTTTGTCCAATGAGGGAACAGTTCTTTGTCTGTGAACAGCCAATCAAATACAAGGGCGTTATCCAACAAAGGGGCAGCCTGGGGATTGGCTAGCAATAGCTGACTCACAAGTTTTCAGAAAATGTTCATTCAGTTCTTATGAAATTCATTATATACTCAATATAAAGTCTAACTAGCTTCAGTGATTCAAAACTAATATTCAAAGACTAGGTACTTTTTATAAATGTGTCCTTATATACTTGACACACATCAGAATAAGGTTAATCGGCATTCCAAAATGTAATCACAATGAAATCAAGAATTAATGAATTATTGCAAACCATTAATGTCCATCACAAGGGCGATTATTTTCAGTGTCCAGAGTTATCCTGAGGAATGTAAACTTGAAAAAAGTGTTAATGTTCAGTCAGAAATAAGGTTCCAGATTGCCCAAGTAAAGAAACATTTCGTAAATGTCCACTAGGAGGTACTGTTGAGCTGTAGATAATTTTTCGGTCTTGGTATGTGAAGAGGGGGCAACCTAAAGAGTTTTATGGGGCTTCTGCTATATGTACAAAAAAAAGGAGGCAACCATATACCTGTCAGCTTAAGGAGTTTATGACTTTTTAAGAGTATCAGTTCCTGGTACGAAGGGATGCTATCAGCATGAACTGTCTGGTTGGGGGGACTCCATAAGTTTTATAGTACACTTAATCCTTTAAAAGCAAATCCTTATCAGGTTTCTCTACAAAGGGAAATTGTTTCCACTGGGGTTCTGATGATGAAGAAAAAAATAGCAATTCTTGACCAGAGTTAAAGTGAGAGTTTCTTTTCAGATGAAGAGTGATCGTGAATTGACCTGAGGAGAGCTGATGCTACATATTTCAATACAAAATATGGAAATAATGTTACATCAGTTTTGAAAATGTCAAAGTGACTCATTTTGCCAGCATGGGTCATTTGTTTACACTGTTAGCATCTTAGCAGCGGTGCTCACTAACAGAGCAACTGTGTACGAGGGCACTTTTTAAGGTCATCTTTCCATCATTCGATAGTCGTGGGAAATGGTATGATTATATTACTGTTTTGAGGTGCAAGAGGCAGTGTTCCCGCATTTCCGATGCTGAAGTCATTGTTTTTTAACAAGGAAAAGTGTCCCGTTTCAGTGACAACCACATGTTCTAAACTAGTACCGGAAGTTGCTACTATAATTCACGCAAGGCATCATGGGGCCTAGGAATAAGGTGGATAAAAATTATTTGAATACCACTTCCAGTCTGTGTGATATCCTCGGTAAGAAATCAACTGTTTTGCTAAAAACTAAATGCTCCGCACGAAGTTAAGTCATTGGAAACTCTACTTTTAAAGCAAAATGCAGGAGACTAAAGAATTGGTTAAAGGTGCAATATAAAGGATTCTGACCTCCTGGCCAGTAGGTGTCACACGCACTGGTGATTCACTATAATCTTGTTCCAGTTGCCAAGTAGAGATAAACAGCACTTCCTGCAGGCTAACATCAATATACTGCAGACTGCTAACATCTCAGAGCTTTGGTTATTATGAGCCAGGCAGCGTGCCAAGCGAAGATTCTTGTGGTATAGAATCGTTTAACATAATCCTCTCTGATGCACATCTCTGGTAAACCTTTTTTAAATCACTATATGGTATAGTATTATTGACAGTAATGCTAATGTAGCACAGCTGTGATCAAACCGGATAACTCGTTTTGACAACATGATTATGACAACACTTTAGATCAGATTGTAAGGACTTTGCTGTTCTGTGTTTTTTGTAAATATGCTGAATCACACTTATGGTCTGTTTAAGTTGATCCATTTTAGCTACGCATGCTTAAAAAAAAAAAAAAACGGCTGTTGCTATTAAGTTCCAGCAGTTATTTATGTCAGTTCCAGTTAATTTTAGGTTGTAAATGTGTTTTTGTTTTAAAATATATAAATGTTGTGAAATGTTGGATGCCTGGATTCATTAGTGCCCTTTCAATTACTGTAGAAGATGAAATCTATTGTTTATTCAGTGTGACAGATTCACAAAGTTATGGCTTACCTCACTTCTGAAAAACTATTTTCAACCTTTTTATAATGTGATTTTTTTTTTGTATACTTTATTGATCCCCAGAGGGGAAATTGAGGGCATCCACCTGGATGGATGAAGCAGCCACAGTACAACGCTATCCTTTTACCATACACATTCACACCTAGGGCCACTTTTTTAGAGTCTCTAATTAACCTAACCTGCATGTTTTTGGCCTGTGGGAGGAAACCGGAGAACTCCCAGAATAAACCCACGCAGATACAGGGAGAACATGCAAACTCCACACAGATCACTGTTGGTCAGGGGCAGGGATTGGGTGAGTTGCTGTGTTGCCACAGTGCTAACCACTGCACCACCCAGTGATAAACAAGAACCTAAAATACACTGTACATAGTAGATATATACATAACATTGTAATCAATAATCCTTAGTGAAGTTGGAAATAATTTATGGTGGAATAATCTTTTCATATTGTGTAAAAACAGTACTGCATCTTCAAAAATGAGCACATCACCATTCAGATCTATATCAAATAGCTCAGATATAGTCATCCATATTTTAAACAAAAAAAAAAAATCTTACAATGGCTAAATTTATATGGAATTATTATAAAATATGAAAGTTTTACTTTTTAGATTTGAGTTATTTGTGAAAATAAATTCACCACAATATTCAACTTTTGGAGGTGGATGAGCAGAATGTAAAAGAAAATCAACCGCAAATCAAGTCAGTCAACATAACAAACGAATTTATTTGGGGAAAAATGTTTATTAAAAAATAAACAGTTCAGAATCAGAATCAGATTTACTGCCATTGTTCATGTAGTACACAAACTAGGAATTTGTCTCGGTGCCATGCTGCAACATTAAAAACATGATGAGAAAAAGGGATAAACTAAGAAACTAAAGGACTAAAAACGTGCAATTAGTGTAGAAAAATAAGTAATAATAAGTAATAATAATAATAATAATACTAGTAATAATGAGTAGTACTAGTCAAGGCAGTTTTAAAAAATTAGCAAGTAGCAGATAATGTGAAGTACCACATAGTGCAGTCGATAATGCAACAGAAAAACAGTGATGAATGACGTGAGTCTGGTTGAGCTGCTGTACATAGTGCACGAGAGTCAACAAGTCACTTAATGTTCAGCAGTCTGATGGCAGAGGGGAAAAAGCTGTTCATGTGCCGGGAGGTTTTAGTCCGAATGGACCGAAGTCTTCTACCTGAGGGGAGGGGGGCAAACAGTACGTGACCAGGATGTGAAGGATCGGCTATGATCCGGCCAGCACGCCTCCGGGTCCTGGAGATGTACAGGTCCTGGAGAGATGGGAGCTCGCAGCCTATCACCTTCTCAGCAGTGCGCACGACGCGCTGCAGCCTTAGTCTGTCCCTGGCAGTGGCTCCTGCATACCACACAGTTATGGAGGAGGTGAGGATGGACTCGATGATGGCCGTGTAGAACTGCACTAACATCTTGGTGGGTAGCTTGAGCTTCCTCAGCTGCCGCAGAAAAAACATCCTCTGCTGGGCCTTTTTGATGAGGGAGCTGATGGTTGGCTCCCATTTGAGGTCTCGGGTGATGGTGGTGCCTAAGAAGCGTAAAGAATCTGCAATGGTGATGGGAGAGCCTGTGATGGTGAGGGGGGGCAGGGGGGTTGTGACTTTCCTGAAGTCCACAGTCATCTCCGCTGTCTTCAGAGCATTCAGCTGCAGGTTGTTGTGGCAGCACCAGGACACCAGCTGGGCCACCTCTTCCCTGTAGGCGGACTCGTCGCCGTTGGAGATGAGCCCGATGAGGGTGGTGTCGTCCGCAAACTTAATCAGCTTAACAGACTGGTGGGAGGAGGTGCAGGAGTTGGTATAAAGGGAGAAGAGTAGGGGGGAAAGTACACAGCCCTGGGGTGATCCAATGCTGATGCTAACAGAGTCTGAGACAGACTTCCCCAGCCGCACATGCTGTCTCTGGTCCGTCAGGAAGTCGGTGATCCACCTGCAGAGGGAGTCAGGCACGTTGAGCAGGGACAGCTTGTCCTGGAGCAGATCAGGGCGGATGGTGTTGAATGCGGAGCTGAAGTCCACAAACAGAATCCTGGCGTAGGTTCCCGGGGAGTCCAGGTGCTGCAGGATGGAGTGGAGGGCCAGGTTGACTGCGTCGTCCACAGACCTGTTAGCACGGTAGGCAAACTGCAGTGGGTCTAGGAGGGGTGTGGTGATGGACTTGAGGTGAGACAGGACCAGGCGCTCAAAGGACTTCATGACTACAGAGGTGGGTGCTACAGGTCTGTAGTCGTTAAGTCCAGTAATCCGTGGCTTCTTGGGGACAGGGATGATGGTGGAGGATTTGAGGCAGGTCGGCACGTGACATTGCTTAAGGGAGGTGTTAAAAATGTCTGTGAAGACAGGAGCCAGCTCTTTCGCACAGTGTCTCAGGGTGGAGGGAGACACACCGTCCGGCCCGGGGGCCTTGCGCGGGTTCAGTCTGGAGAACTGTCTGTGCACGTCCTGCTCACTGATGACAAGGGGAGGGGGGAGGAGGAGGGGGAGGAGGAGGAGGAAGGGGGGACCGCTTTTGATGAATTAGGGGCTGAGGAGGCAGTGGAGCTGGGTGGAATGGGTGAGTTGGACACAGCTGACGAGGTGTCAAAACGGGCGTAATGTTGGGACAGTTTTTGACAAAGGGCTTTGTCATCCTGACCTTTAGAAGCCTGAGGCCGATAGTTGGTGATTTGCCTCAGTCCTCTCCACACAGAAGCCGAGTCATTAGCAGTGAACTGCTGCTGGAGTGTCTCAGAATACACAGATTTAGCTCTCCTCAGCTCTCTGTTAAACCGATATTTGACCTCTCTGTAGCAGTCCCTGTCTCCACTTTTCAACGCTGCGTCCTTCTCCTTCCTGATCCGTCTGAGCTTAGCTGTGAACCAGGGCTTGTCATTAGAATATCTCACCCTAGTGCGCGATGGGAGAATGTCCTCCTCACAGAAGTTGATATATGAGTTCACAGTGTCTGTGTACTCATTAAGATCATGTGTGGCTCTTTTAAACATGCCCCAGTCAGTTATTTCCATGCATGTGTTCAGTTTCTCTCCAGCTTCACTGGTCAATTTCTTTGTGGTGGTCACAACAGGTTTAGTGAGTTTCAGTCTCTGTCTGTATGTGGGGATGAGGTGGACCATCACGTGATCAGATAGTCCCAGCGCAGCGCGGGGAACAGCGCGATATGCGTCCTTTACTGAAGTATAACAGTGATCTAGCGTGTTATTTCCTCTGGTTGGACATTTAATAAACTGTTTGTAGCGGGGGAGCTCGTGACTCAGATTGCTCTGGTTAAAATCGCCCACCACAATAACCAGGGAGTCTGGAAAGTTTCGCTCCGTAAGTTGGATGTGATCTGCGAGCACGCGCTGAGCTTCGCGCGTGTCCGCATCGGGAGGGACGTACACAGCGGCGAGGATGAATGAGGCAAACTCCCGCGGGGAATAAAATGGTTTGCAGTTAATAAAAAGAAATTCCAGGGCGGGAGAACAGTGTTTGGAAATCACCGTTACATCAGAGCACCAGCTGTTGTTAATATAGAAGCACACTCCTCCTCCAATAGACTTACCGGAGAGCTCTGTGACGCGATCAGCACGATACAGCTGAAATCCCTCGAGGCTGATTGCGCAATCTGGAATGTTCTCTTTAAGCCAGGTCTCAGAGAAGCAGATGACAGACGAGGAAGCGAGGTCCTTGAAACGCATCAGCAGTCTTAGTTCTTCTACCTTGTTCAAGAGAGAATTGGCATTGGATAGAAATATGCCAGGCAAGGCTGTTCTTGTGCCTCTCTTCCGTAGCCGAGCGAGAATCCCCCCTCTCTTTCCTCTTTTCCGCCGTCTTGCTCTTTTGGCCAAACAATGGATCAGATCAGCGGCAGGAGCTAAAAAAACTGGAAGAAGGTCCATGGGAGTGAGAGTCCTGATGTTTAATAGTTCTTCAGGGGTGCATGAACCGGCAGATGCACAATCAATGAACAAAAACAGACAAATTATAAAAATTAAAGGGCAGCGAAGCACCATGGCGGCCGCTGTGGGCGCCATCTTGTTTTTTTGATGCAGATGCAGATGCAGATGCAGGGTCCATGGGGCAGATCCCGGAGAGCAATAGAGAAATTAATTAAATCAGGATTAGGACACTCTAGAAAGCTTTTGTTGTCCCCATAGTCAGTGTTAACCTTTTTTTATTACAGTCAGGTACATTTTGTCGATGTAAAAAAGGACAGTCTCTAAGAAAGTTAGAGACTGTCTATTTCTCTAAGAAAGTTTCATTACAGACTAACAGCATTAAAACATGAGTATGTGAACTACTAGACAGTTTTAGGACTACAGCAGTGCTGCAAAGCGTTTTCTTGGTCTACATAATGTGATTGACAATATGCTGTAGGTGAAGGAAAAACCAGGAACAGAAATGGAATTACTTCTTATATGTGTATTGCGGGAGGAGGAAGGAGACCCCGGGGCAGACCCAGGACATGTTAGAGAGACTATGTCTCCCAGCTGGTCTGACAACGTCTTGGTGTCCTCTCTGAAGACCTGGAGGAGGTGGCTGGGGAGAGGGAAGTCTGGGCTTTTCTGATTAGACTGCTGCTTCAACAACCTGGACCTCCAGAAAAGCCGTAGAAGATGGGTGGATGGCTGTATTGTATATTCATTCCTGCTGCAGGACTGGACCTGATTAAAGAAGAGGAACAACATTTTTTTCTAATTCCACATTCTTGGAACACCAAGTGCACAGGCAGGTTGTGGTTTTAATAAAACTGAAAAGTCCAAGACATTTTTGCTGCCAAATTTTGACTGTTGTTTTGAGAAGCTGTTCAAAAAAGAAAGAAACAAATATCTGTTGCATCTACTTTTGGCAAAATAATCCATAAATACAACTGGTTTGACCAGGTTACTCACTAAATATTAAAAAAAAACAAAAACAAAAAAAACCACACTCCTTAACATTTCAAAAACAGTTAAACTAGAAAAGCACTCGGAGAGCGCAGACCTCCACCAAGCACCACAGTTCCCCCCATACAGTGTTTGTGTGTACGTTTTCAGATTCCTTGACCATGAAAACATATGACAAGCAATTGGATTGACAATGATAGGATTAGTGGTTTAGTAGTTATTCACTAAAATGGCATTTTGTGTAATGGCGGTTTTCTTGTGGACGGTGATCCAAATCACCACCAAAATCTAATCATCTGTAGGATACCCCATTTCTGACAATCTGTGAAAATTTCATGAAAATCCGTCCATAACTTTTTGAGTTATCTTGCTAACAAACAAACAAACAGACAGACAGACCAACCAACACGATGATCACATAACCTCCCCCTTTGGCGGAGTTAAAAAGTTCCTAAACAAACACATTTAACAATTCAAAATAAAGGATTTGGCTTTCTACATTACTGCGTGTAAAATGTTTTGATAAGACTAAACTTACATTGGTCTGCTGCCAACTGTCTTCTTTACTGGACGGTTCCTCTGACGGTTGTGATCCTGAGCTCTAATGGAGTCCAGGCCTCATACACAGGTGGGGTGGAGGAGAAGCTTCTGATGACATCATCAGAATGTGGTTTTTAAATGTTGATCTATGAGAACAGTCATATTATTAGTCCTTTTTGTGACTTTTTACGTGTAGAACTTTGCATCATTCTCACCTAATGCTGAGAACCGATGTCCTGTCCTTAACCCCCGCTGGTCCATCACATCAGTGAGGGCTTAAGAAGCTGTTGACCCTCTCTCCAGTCACGGTTTGGTGGAGCTCTTCTCTGCTGTATCATGATGACATTGTCCAAACACCCATCTGTGCTTATTCACCTCATGATGGAGGAAGTCCTTGCAGAGTGTGAAAAAATGTTATGGTTTATTACTTGATAGTCAAAAATCTGACATAAATTTCTACATACATAATTACAGCTACTTCAGGGACTCAAGAAATCCCGTGGCTAATGCTGTGCAAAAACAGTAAGAAAATAAATTAGGACCTGTTTATTCTATTATCAGAACTTAAACTATTTTAACCTCAATTTCCATCATGGTGATCAATAAAGTTTTACATTATTATCTCAATCTGTAACAATAACTTTTTCACTGTACACCAAATTATTAGACTGAGCAGCTGCACATCAAAGCTGATAATTTGGAGAAAAAAAAATTATGTAAAATGTGACTGCTGTACAATTAATATGTGCATCCATAGATGCAAATGTTGATCATATAATGAATCTGTCATACGTGTCAGCTTGGTAAGGAACAAGTAGTGGGGTCTATTCCAAGCCATATATTGGCTGATGTTATTATACATTCATAATTATGTGAACATGTCAGAAATAAAATTTAGTTGGTTACATAGACTTTAGACTGCTGACCCCCCCATCCCCCCCACACCACCCCCTAACCACCAGATTAGCAGCAGAAAATGATGAGCTAGGTAGCATCATGGCTAGCACTGGTTAGCTTACCTGTCAGAAGAAAAAAGGTCACCTCTGCATGACTTTTCAGCCCTTTCAGACTTTTCAGCAGACATTAACCATCAAAAGCAGAATCCATATTCATCCTGCTCCTTTGTCATGCCATACTTGAGAACGATTGGGAAACTGACGTTTGCCTTGAGGCTCAGGTATTTAGCTGAATATGTCACTACCTGGCAACCCAACAACACAAAATGAGACATTGCACATGAATGAATGAATGAATCTTTATTTCAGATAGATTAAAAGTAAAGATTAAAAAAGAAACAGAATAATATAACAAAGGGGGAAAGAAAATCCAGCAAGGTCAACCATGAAAACATATGACTAGCAATTGGATTGACAATGATAGGATTAATGGTTGAGTAGTTATTCACGAAAATGACATTTTCCGTAATGGCGGCCACAGTTCCGGCCATACAGTGTTTGTGTGTACGTTTTCAGATTCCTTGATGACGAAAACATATGACTAGCAATTGGATTGACAATGATAGGATTAGGGGTTGAGTAGTTACTGAGGAAAATGGCATTTTCTGTAATGGCAGTTTTCTTCTGGACGGTGATCCAGATCATCCCCAAAATTTAATCAGTTTTTCCTTGTACCATTTCCAACAACGCCTGAAAGTTTCATCGAAATCCGTCCAAAACTTTTTGCGTTATCTTGCTAACCAACAGACAAACAGACAAACCCCGGCAAAAACATTACCTCCTGGCGGAGGTAATACCTCCTCTGATTATACAGTTCAACATAAGTTATCCGAAATGGGTGATGGCTGAAGCTGCAGCTTATATTGCCCACCCATATTCCATCCAAGAATCCAAAAGAAAAACAAAACAAGAGCGATTACAATTCAGAACAAAGCTAAGACAAAATGTGACAAAAAACTAAGCAACACCACAACACAGACTGGATATGACAATCCTTACGTGATTTTACATGTCATCTTGTATATATGTTTGGAGTATTTCTTCCTTTAGTTTTTGTTTAAATTGTCCAAGCGTTGTACATGATTTTAATTCAGATTCACATGACATCAAGCTAGCGATGCTATTGGCTGTGACATCACTGGACTTTCCTGTTCATCTTCCTCCAGCTGCTGGATGTAAATATTTACATTATTGTCAACCCACCAAAAATTACAAATTTTTTTCTTCATCAATATACCAATTTTTAGAAGAAATTGTCCTTAGGTATGACAGAGTGAATGTTTGTCTGTCTGTGTTGGCCCTGCGATGGACTGGCGATTTGTCCAGGGTGTACCCTGCCTCTCGCCCAAAGATGCTGCAATAGGCGCCAGCCCCACCGCAGCCCAAAAAGGATTAAGTGGAAGAAGATGAATGAATATTAAGCCTTAAATTTTGCATGTTTCTAAATGCTTTGTTTTCATGCAAATCTTCTATATTTACGTACCTTTAAAGCAAAAAGAAAATGTTTCAACTGGTGGTTGTCAGTCCTGTTATTAGCCTCTTGCCTTTTAACTGTTGCACTTCTGTGGGTAACCTTCACCTCAGAATTCAAAGGGAATAATCACTAGAATTATCCAAATCTCTCATCTGGCACAGGGTTTAGGGATTTAGAAGCTAGAGGTATAATCCAACAAGTCACATTTAATAAAGCTAACAGCACTGCTGGGATTGCCCAGCCTTCCACCATTCAGTCATATGATAGTTTATTCATTTTTTTAAACTTATCAAACACAGTTGGTCTAAGTCAACTGTGATTAAGTTTAAAAAAAAAAAAGAAACACTACTGAGAAGGATACAGATCATGAAAATACCCTAAAATCCTAAAAGTATCAGGAATGATGGGTTATTTACATTGGACTATGCAGTAATTAGCTGTGGTTCCAAACAACAGTCCCAACAATCAAATGATGCCCTATAAGCAAGTACCTCAGCAACAAAGGGAAGGAAACCTCCAGCAGCACCCGAGCCTCCGGCAGAGCCAGACACAGGGAGGGCATCAATCTGCTACGACTGGCTGGGGATGAGTGGAGAGAGGGCAAGGAAAAAGGAGTCATAATAGATAAAAACATAAACAATATTCAAACAACATACAGTCTACTCAAAAGTTATGTCAAATAGAAAGGTTTTTAGTTTGGTCTTAAAAGTGGAGAGTGTCTGGCTTACAGGCCCAGGGTGGGAGGAAGAGTGGTGGCTGACAGCTCTTCTTCACTTAGGACCTAATGCAGTGTATCAGTCCACACCAATAAAGATGTCACTGCTTATTAAATAGGACATGAGAGCAAAACTCACTCAAGGGATTTAATAACGCACCACTACATTTTATTTTTAAATTCACTGGTGTAGTTTGTGTTGTATGCAAATGACCACTCATATATTGCTTCTCATTACCATTTAATGAATATCCTAAGCTATTCAGTGACAAAAAAAAAAAAAGCCAAGAAACATAAGCACCATACATTGAGGCATTGTGGCTTCTTCCCCAAAATTGTATTTTGAGATATATGACTACTCACAATAATCAGTCAGGCGTGACAAAATCACAGATGTTGGGATTTACCCTACATGCATTTGTACAACTTGTTTTCTTAATAGAGAAAAGCTCTTCCCAAATTGAGCCAAAAAAGAGTGGTGCATTATCAAATCCAGTGAGTGTAATTGTAGAAAACAGGAAAAGGTGCAAAAACTCATGGCATACTTTTTAAACTATAAATTACTGAAATACAATATATCTAACAAGTCTTAAACATGTATTATGATGATTATTTTTCACTGTGTGAAAATAGATACATACCCATGAGGCCCGATAAGTCCAGTTTCACGAGCAAAACATATTGTATGACAATACATGGTCTGACAACTATGAGGAAGACAGATTCCTTGGATGACCACCTTATTTCAGTGAAGGAGTTTGTATGCCCAGTGATCCCAGGAGCTATGTTGTCGGGGGTAACTTGCCCCTGGTAGAGTTTCATAAGGCAAACTGGTCCTAGGTGAAGGGCCAGACCAAGAATGCCTAAGAAAAACATTACAACAAGGACTCTATACCCAAAGGAGCCACAAGTGTCATGTATTGCCCTCCAGGGGAAGAAGAAAGGCACCAAACGCCGGCCGTGAGTTCGCAGGGTTTATTAACAGAATGCAAAAACAACCACTTGTGGAAAAAACAGAAGCACATGTTAGCAGAAATAGCCAGCTAAGACGAGCGTAATTGCCGGCTCAACCTGGAGACGAGACACAGTAAAAAGAGAAGCAAAATAACCAGACTAAGGCGAGAGTAATCGCCGCTAAACCTGGAGTCAAAAATTAGTACAAGCTGCACATAGAGAACTTACATGCGTAACGGAGAGCAGAAAGTTGGACGCTGCACCCAGCAGAGGAGCGCAGCCACTTCAATAGGAAAGAAACATAATCAACAGTGACAACCAGTGTGGACTCACATGAGTGGGGGGAGCAATAACTGGTAAAGAGAATCACCTGGCAGAGATGATAGAGGAGCGGCAGAGCTTGACAGCTGATAGAACCACGCCCCCACGAAGAGCCAATCCGGATCGCCTGACTGCTGCCAACCCCAGAAAGACATCACAGGAAGGGGATCACCAAAAACAATAACAGACTAGATGATAGTTAAGGCATGAGGCAAAGCCGATACAAACCATAACAAACAGAAATGGAAGGCAGTAAAATAACTCAAAAAGGCACAAAAATACAATATACAATACAGAGAAAAGCCATGAAACTGCTTGGGAAAAATTCCAAGCCCAGTTCATGACAACAAGGATCCACCCTCCAGTCAGCTCACCCCCTGCAGGAGGGATACTAGGGATCATGGTGCTATGGGCTATTCTGCTTGGCTGCTCCCAAGACCCAGACCCCAAATAAATGGTAGAAGATGGATGGATACACAGAGGGCTCATAATTCATTTACTTACTGTATGCTCTCTTGTGTATAAACATCCATAAGCATGGCTTGTATGCAGTGGGAGAGTAACAGCCTGCCTCATGTATCTTTTTTCCCCAGCTTATCCTAAATATTATCACCCACCTCAGGATAATTGCCAAAGGAGTCAGCTTATGCTCTGTAATATATACATATATATTTTCTTTTCAGTGCATGATCTACGCATTGCTGGTGAGAAGCCTCCATTTATACAGTCTATGGCACAACCACGAATACCAGCAACAAGTACCAGAACTATGCCAAAACATTCAAAAAATACAAAAACTACAAGAGCTGAAATTAACTTCCACTTGAGTGCAAAACACGTGTTGCGCTATTTAACCTTAACCTCCAGTTCTTTTATATGAAGGCTAAATGACCAGACAGAGAGGTGAGGTATAGTTCCACTTATTTTACTGAAGCTGAGATATGGTACCAATACAACGCTCGAGCACAACTCATGACATATCAGAAGAGAGTGCTATGCAAAAAGTGGGTCATATACATTTTTATAAAACTTCACCACTCCCTCGTGCAAGAGGGAGGGTTCTCCTCACTTGTATCAGTATTTTTCCACTATGTGATAGTTCAGCTGAGGGCAGAACTGTTTCTAACTGATTTCAACAAGTGGGGTCATAGGGTGTAACCTAAAAAACACAGTGTAGCGTGTGGAGGAAGCAGATAAAGAAGGTGTATGAACATTGTTGCACAATAACTGACATTCAAAGAAAAACAAGTGCTTCATGGAATTTTACCAACAATTCCCCCTGTTGAGGTGTCCTAATGGGCACCTCACTAACTTAGTAATATAAGTTTGCGTTTTTGCATCTCCCCCTGTTGAGATGGGCATAAACCCATCTCATAACCTTACTCTAGTCCCTGTGTGTGGTGTTTCTAAGGTTCTATATGTAACTGATGCCCCCTTCCAGCAGTCACGTGGACCTGCCCCCTTCAGGTCGCCATCTCTCCGGTGGACATCAGGTGAGGTGCAAACATTGTGAGTCATTTCAGCTAGCATTGCTATGTGTGTAATATCACTAAAAACTCATTACCTTTTAATACCCAACCTGCACAGATAAACAATCTAAAGCAAATAGAAATCTGTGGAGCAGAAGCACAGCAAAGCAAATTAACACAATGTGAGTGTGAATTGTAGACCCTGTTGTAGATTCTAAACCATTTCTACTTCGTCCTTCAGGCCCCCTTCCGAGTCCCGTCATGGCACAATCTCATCGTCATCCTTGCAGTAGGAGAGCAGGTGAGCTGCCTCCTGGGCACCTTGGTTTGGAGGAGGATCCTTGCAAGAGAAGGCTGCTGAAATAGTTCTTTCAACAAGTCGCTTAATCATGGGAATACAACGTCCACAGAAGACAAAGATCAATAAACTAGTGATAATACTTACAAGGGTCCCTTGAATGATTTTTTCCCCATTTGCCAAATATATTATCAAACCAACTACCTACATCATTATCAATGCCAGATTGAGCTTTTAGTTTGTCTGATAAGGCTCTTAGTTTGTTTAGGCTTTTGGTTAATGACCCGTCGGGGGTGGTATTGTCGGGGATCACAGTGCAGCAGGAGTCCCCAGACATGCTGCACACGACCCCTGTTCAGCTAACAGAAAATCGACTGCCACTCTATTCTGCAATGGCACCAAAGATGTAGCACTGAGTTGTTCGTGTACCGCACTGAAGGCATCCCACATGCAATTTGCTAATCTCTGAACATTATAATGAATTCCATTTATGTGGTTTACCTTCTTATTAACCGTGATGGGAAATATGGCATTAAAGATAGGAAAGGACTCAAATCCCGCCGCCACCTCAACCAATTTGTATCGGTCTGATATGTTCCTGAATTGTCCTAAAGCATCAACAAATACAGGATCCTGAGTTTCTCCTAGTCCTCCAATTAATGACCGTCTTCCCCTTCTAAAGGCGAACCTGTTTAATGTCTCATGGGGATCTATTTTGAGTAACTCCTCTACATTAATATATAGAGAGGTTGGGATGAAAAGTGATACCAATGCACAAATGCCTTCCCAAGACTCTGGCAATAAATTTAGTCCTTCGGCCTCCGTCGGTCTATGATGACCATGGAAGAGAATCCTAAACGTCTACTCTGCTGGAACAACACCGCCTGTGGCTGAACAGGCCGATGCGCGAATGGCAGTCCCTGTCACACAGGTCGCACTTGTGGGTGGTCTCCGTGCTGCTGGAGCTGTGGCGGTTCTTCCTGCGGGTCCTTTTTTCATCCGCTGCAGCAGTCAGTCTCTCTTCACCCGCCTTGAGCTGTCTGGTCAGGGTGCCTCTCCATTTGGAGCGGTCCGTTGCAAGGTCCTCCCAGCACTCTGTGTTGATCTCCAGGGCCTTCATGTCTCTCTTGCAGACGTCTCTAAAGCGCAGCTGTGGGCAGCCAACGTCTCTCCTGCCAGTCACCACGTTCTCCGTAGAGGACGTCTTTGGGGATTCTGCCATCCTCCTTTCGGTGAACGTGGCCTAGCCAGCGGAGCCTGCGCTGCCTGAGTAGAGTGAACATGGAGGGAAGGCCGGCAGGGGACAGAACTTCTGTGTTGGGCACTTTGTCCTGCCAGGATATGTCCAGGATACGACGAATGCAGCGCAAGTGGAAGGAGTTCAGTCTCTTTTCCTGCAGGGCGTATGTTGTCCACGTCTCACTCCCATAGAGCAGTGTGCTGATGACGCAGGCGTTGTACACTGCCATCTTCGTCTTGACAGAGAGTTTGGGTTTCTCCCACACTCGTGTGGGGAGGCGAGCGAGTGTGGAGGCTGATTTTCCAATCCTCTTGTTGATCTCTGTATCAAGGGAGAGGTTGCTGCTGATCGTGGACCCCAGGTACGTAAACTGATTCACGACCTCCAGCTCGTAGTCGTCGATGGTGATGGTGCTTCCGTGCCTTGTGCCAAGATGTTAGTCTTCTTCAGGCTGATGGTAAGCCCGAAGTCCTTGCATGCCTGGGAGAAGCGGTCCATCAGGGTCTGAAGCTCCTGCTGTGTGTGGGTCGCGACTGCAGCGTCGTCTGCGAACAGCATGTCTCTGATTAGAGCCTCGCGTACTTTGGTTCTGGCTTTCAGGCGGGCGAGGTTGAAAAGCCTGCCGTCAGATCTTGTGTGCAGGTAGATTCCCTCTGTTGCTGTGCTGAAGGCATGCCTCAGGAGCATAGCAAAGAAAATCCCAAAGAGGGTTGGCGCAAGTACACAGCCCTGTTTCACTCCGCTGCGTATGTTGAATGGCTCTGAGACGTTGCCGTCGTGCTGCACTATCCCCTGCATGTTGGTGTGAAACGATTCGATGAGGCTTTGCAACTTTGGTGGGCATCCCATCTTTGGCAGGATCTTGAAAAGGCCCTCTCTGCTGACCAGATTGAACGCTTTGGTGAGGTCGATGAAGGCGACGTACAGGGGCATGTTCTGTTCTCTGCATTTCTCCTGGAGTTGGCGGATGGAGAATATCATGTCTACCGTCGATCGCTCAGTGCGGAAGCCACACTGAGACTCGGGGTAGACACGTTCGGCAAGCTTCTGTAGACGAACGAGGACAAACAACGCTGAGGAGGGAGATGCCCCTGTAGTTGTTGCAGTCGCTTCTCTCCCCTTTGTTTTTGTAGAGGGTGATGATCTTTGTGTCCCTCATGTCCTGTGGTATGGCACCTTCCTTCCAGCACTGGCTGGGGACGTCATGCAATGGCAGCAGTAGGGCGGTCTTGCAGTGCTTGATCAGGTCGGGGGGTATGCCGTCATTGCCGGGTGCCTTGCCAGCGGCCAAGCTATCAATGGCCTTGCTGAGTTCGTCGATGGTTGGCTCGGCGTCAAGTTCGTCCATGGATGGCAGGCAATCGATGGCATCAAGGGCTGACGGTGTCACGGTGTTCTGTCTGGAGTAGAGGTTGGAGTAGTGCTCCACCCATCTCTCCATCTGCTTGTTCTTTTCTGTGATCATCTCCCCAGTGGAGGATTTGAGGGGGGTGTCTTGCTCTGAGCCGGACCAAGTGCTTTCTTGATGTCATTGTACATACCACGGATGTTCCCTGTTATGGCAGCGGTTTGAATGTCTTGGCTGAGCTGAGTCCAGTACTCGTTGGCACAGCACCGAGCAGTCTGCTGAACTTTGCTTCTCGCAGCCCTGAGAATCTGGAGATTCTTCTCGTTTGGGTACTTCTTGTACTCGGCAAGAGCTGAGCGCTTGGCTTCAATGACGGGGGTCATCTCGGTCAACTTGGCATCAAACCAGTCCTGTGACTTCGAGGTCTTCCTCCCAAAGGTAGCCAAGGCTGTGAGGTGGATGGTGTTTCGCAGCTCTTCCCACTTCTGCTTTGCAGATTCTCCTTCTTGTGGTACACCAAGTTCCTTCACAAAGGTGGAGGCAAACCGCTCAACAAGTTCTGGTTGGGCCATCTTGCTGGTGTCAATTCGTGCATTTCCAGGCTGTCTAGCACGATGGAATTTCTTCAGCTGCAGCTTGACCTTGCAACACACCGATGAATGGTCTGTGTCGCAATCTGCACTCTGGAACGAACGGGTGATTAGCACATTCTTCAGTGAGGTGCGCCTGGTCAGGATCAAGTCCAGCTGGTGCCAGTGCTTTGAGCGCGGATGTAGCCAGGAAACCTTGTGTTGGGGCTTGGTCTTAAAGAACGAATTTGTGATGCACAGATCGTGATAAGTGCAGAACTCGAGCAGCCGCTGTCCGTTGTCGTTCATTCTGCCCACGCCAAATGGTCCAAGACAGGAGGGCCAGGAGTTGTGGACAGCACCCACTCTGGCATTCAAGTCTCCAAGGAGAATGAGTTGTTCAGAGTTGGGGATGATCCTGACAGATGTTGCGAGATTCTCGTAGAACTCGTCTTTTGCCTCTGGTGTGGCTGTCAGTGTTGGGGCATACACACTGACGAGGGTGACTGGGCCTTGAGTGGTGTTCAGGCGGAGGGTGAGGAGTCGTGCAGAGCCATTGCTGCCCGGTTCCACCATCTTCAGCAAGGTGTTCTTCACTGCGAAGCCCACTCCGTGTTCCCTGTGTTCATCACTGCTCTTTCCCTGCCAGTAGAACGTGTAGTCCTTCTCTCTCAGTGTGCCTGCGTCAGCCAACCGTGTTTCCTGGAGAGTGGCGATATCCACTTCCAGTCTCTTCTGCTCATTATTGATGATGGCAGTCTTCCTGGTGTCGATGTCCTTGAGGTTAGCAGTGAGTCCTGTCATCATAGTGCGGACGTTCCAAGTTCCCAGTTTTAGAGTTGGTCTCTTTTGTTTTTTTGTCTTGCCTGGTGCGAAAGTTCTCAGCCTGCCGTTCGGACTTCTCATCCCCATACACCCAATGAGGAAAGCAGGCTGTGGCGGGACAACACCTTATTGGCTGGGGGCTGCCCAGCTTGAGGTGGGCAGTAGCTGTCCAGTGAGATCCGATGATCCCTCCCACCGTCGGGAACAACCCCTGGCGCTGCGCTCTACGCCAATTGAGCGGTGGCTTATAACCGGTAACTGTCATTCCCCGTGTTTTGTCTACGCCAAAGGCGAAGCTGGAGTGTCCTCTCCAGGGATCTGGTGTTCTACCTTCCAGCGTTGGGCGTTGGTAGGATTCAAGCCTGGGCAGGAAGATATGGAGGACAAGATGTTGGCCATGCAGCATGTCCCCCCTCTCCACTTCACTGATGAATCCAAAGGAACAGCAGGGCTGCTATAGTTTGGCACCAGCGCCGTCGCAGGAGCTGCCAGAACGATGTTGAGCACAACAGAGAACTGCAGAGAATAAATTTAGTAGGGTAGGCTTATCATAATACCACCATACGTCTGCTCTAGCTTTTTGCAGTTTACCTGCTTCAGATTTTCCTGTGATATTAATAGTTTCCACGCAGTATGACAATGTACCCACCTTACGAGCTTTAGTGGATGAGTCATAGTTGGCAAAACAAGTAACATTTTGTACATTGCCTGGGATGAAGATGGAAGGATAACATTCTTTGACGTAAGAGGATATATTTTATCCCATTCAGAGCAATTTCTGTTAGGGTTATCGGTTATTAAGTATGCAACTTGGGTCTCTTCCAGGGGTTCCAGTGGTGTTAGAGTACTCTAAAGCAGTAGCTACCAGTTGCAATTGGGGTCTGGCTTGCATACAAACTATACAGTTAGTCTGATTTAGATCTACAGCAATCCCCCGGCATACTCCACCCAAGCGTTGCGTGAGCTAAACCCCATCTCCATCATTAATAGGGTTGTATAAAACAAATTCCCCACACCAACTTGATGGACTCTAGGATCAGCTTCAACGATATTGGCCTGAAAAGACTTTTTAAGCATACTTCGTCGTTACTTGGCTTTTGGGCTGTACGACAATAGAAACACCCCCCCCCCCCCCGAGGATATTCAGTGACATATGCTCCCAAAACGTACGTACCATTGTCAGTTAATTTGGGGTCTTTCGGGGTAATGATGAGCATTCACTTTCCGATTAGATACATAAGGAATGTTTGTTCCAACTAATGTGTGGTCCTTTGTAATGCTCAATCGAGACTTCAAGCTATACTTTATAATTGTATAATTTTATGAAAAATATGCAACTTATGAATTTTATAACTATTTTAGTAAGTTATAAACATTCTTGAATTTCGAAAGTTTTATGAAGTGTATGTTTATGTTATATGTCATTTTGCATCTTTTTGCATCCGACTAGAATTTTTAGCGTTATGGAGGTAATGAATCACTGACTTCTGCCAATGTCCGAGTTCCTGAAGGCACTGGGCACTTGATACAATGGGATTTGTGCCAGTACCTACTTAATTTTGTTTCATTTTCATCTAAATAGACACAGAGTGCATGCGATGTTGAGTTGTGAACCTTACATTGGCCAATGAAACGAGGGGTACTCCACACCCTCGTGAAGTGCTTCCTGTAGACGTAGTCACGGGGCGCGATTGGTGGGTCAGGTCCTTGGGATTCTCGAAGAAGGTCGTCCTGTTGGAGAGGTGTGAGAAACTGGACCGCTAAGCGTAACTGTTCAACATAGTCAGAAAGTTCTTGTAGGTCCAAATCTGGTGTGGACCCTGACTGTAAATCGACTGTCAAAGGGCAAGGCATCTTTCTGCCGGTCAACAGCTCATGTGGCAAAAGGCCACTGCATGATGGGCTCTGTCTGACAGAGTAGAGCCAAAGGAAGTGCAAATAATTTCTAAACATTTTTACCGTCACTCTTATTTAGTTCAATGAGATCCATGCAAAGGATTTTGAAAAAAAAAAAAAAAAACAACTAAGTTTATGCAGGGAAGATCAAATTATTTTGCTTTGAGCTCCCTAAGGCATTGCTCCCTTAATCGAGTAAGAATCTGTATCGTCTTTATAGTAGATTCTAAATCAAGTCCCACAGTAAACATAAATTCACCACAAGTTGGACTTTCCTTAGACATTTGGAACTTCTCTCATATATTTACATGGTTTTCTTATCAGTTTACCTTGTTCCTTATAAACATGATATTCCCTTACAATAATCTACAAATATTTCCTTAAATATCTGGAAATTTATTGATGTAACTTAACTTCTATTGAATGTTGTGATTTCATTACCAAGCGGTTTCATTTATATTTTTCTCTTCATTATTGATCATCTATTGATAATTTTCATGTATTATCTATTTTTCTAAGGATTGCCAATTATTTTTGCCAATTAATTTCTTTGGTACCCCCCTTTTGATGCATGGAGATGCACATTCAGCAGAGTTACAGGGTATTTGCTTGATGGGTAGTGTCTTTTACTGGAAGGAAGCGTGTTACCACTTTTATGTGTTACACAAAGTTAATTTAGATGAAAATTTGTGAGTAGTACAGCTCCTTCAAAATGAGGTTTCAGTAATCATGGCTTCTTTTGTGACATCTCAAACTTATTTACAAATTCCATTTAGGAAAAACAATATAGCTGTCTGTGCAGACTTTTTTATGATTTAGCATAGATAACTAAGATCAGTTTGTCCAGTTGAACACAGACAGGTTGAATTTGTGTAAGAGAATCCTTGTGAAAAGTTGTGTCACACTTCCTTCCAGCATGGCATTGGGGTGGAGGATGCGGTGATCTTCCTCCTTCACCGTTCTCTGTCCCACCTGGAGAAGCCCGGGAATATGGTGAGGATCATGTTCTTTGACTTCTCCAGTGCTTTCAACACCATCCAACCGATGATCCTGAAGGACAAGCTGCTGCGCGCAGGGGTGGACCAACACCTGTCATCATGGATCCTGGACTACCTCACGAACCGGCCTCAGTTTGTGAGAACCCGGGACTGTGTGTCCGACACGATCATCAGTAGCACGGGGGCCCCCCAGGGAACGGTGCTGGCTCCCTTCCTGTTCACTCTTTATACTGCGGACTTCTCACACAACACAACACACTGCCATCTACAGAAGTTCTCTGATGACTCTGCGATCGTTGGCCTCATCTCCAATGGAGATGAAGCTGAGTGCAGAGGGCTTATCCAGGACTTCGTGGACTGGTGCCATCGGAACTGCCTCCAGATCAATGCGAGAAAAACTAAGGAGCTGGTGGTGGACTGCCGCAGGCAAGGACAACCCCTCACAGCACCAGTAAATATACAGGGAACAGACATCGAGATGGTGACAGCCTATAAGTACCTGGGTGTTCATCTGAACAATAAACTAGACTGGTCACACAATACTGATGCACTCTACAAGAAGGGACAGCGCAGGCTGTTCCTGCTGAGGAGACTCAGGTCTTTTGGTGTACAAGGCGTGCTGCTGAAGACATTCTATGACACAGTGGTGGCATCAGCCATCACTTTTGGAGTGGTCTGCTGGGGCAGTGGCATTACTGCAGCCGATAGGAAGAGACTGAACAAACTGATCAAGAAAGCTAGCTCTATCCTGGGGCAACGCCTTGATCCGGTGGAGGAGATAGGAGAGAGAAGGACGGTGGCTAAACTGTCATCTCTGCTGGAGTCCGAGTTCCACCCTATGCAGGACATACTGAATGCACTGAGGAGCTCATTTAGCAGCAGACTACATCATCCCAGGTGCACAACCGAGAGGTTTCGCAGGTCCTTCCTACCAACGGCTGTCAGACTGTACAACCTAAGCAGGGCTGCTCGCAGAGATAGCAAAAAGACGTAACAAACTAATAGTTTTTTGAATGCAAAAGATGCAATAGACTTACACAATGGTCCCCTCCGGCATACAACTAGGAAAATACCGGTCGCTATGGAGAGTGAGAATATGTATGGGCACATAATCATACCATGTAGGATAACTAAGTAGACGGTTGTGCTGTTTCATCCCATCTAGCAACAATGCTCTGCACTGTGTGTGTTTATATATTTACATATTTATTCAATCTAGCTACAATGCTCCACACTGGGTGTGTTTATGTTTATGTTTATATATCTATATATTTATTCCATCTAGCTACAATGCTCCGCACTGTGTGTTTATATATCTACATATTATCCATCTAGCTACATTGCTCCGCACTGTGTGTTTACATATTCATATATTTATTCCATCCAGCTACAATGCTCTGCACTGTGTGTCTCTCTGTGTGTGTGTATATACTGTATATATTTTATAGTAATATGTACATATGTATATTAGCTGCTCTTGCTTGCTTGTTTTTTTTTCTTGCCTTCTGATTGTTGCTCTGAGTGTTGCTATCCCTGTGCTGTTGCAATCCTGGAATTTCCCCATTGTGGGACTAATAAAGGCTTATCTTATTCTTCTTATTCTTATTCTTATTCAGTCAATGGAAAGGTGGACATTTTGCCTAATTAGAATTTGGCTTAATTTTGTACAAGAAATGCCTCATTTTATACATTCCTTGGTAAATTATGGGGTGGACTGTAGTCCTGAGGCCCAGCTCGGCCACAGCTGAGCATCGGGAAAACACATTCCTTATTACTGTCGCATTTCTGAAATGTGATTGTCACAACATTATGTGGTGAGTGGCATCAGATGTATCCTGCAGTGTGAAGTCATATGAACACTACATTTTTAAAGTCAGAGTCATTTAAATTGTTATGCTATGTCATTTGCAATGTCATTTGTTCTACTTGGCTTCAAAAAAAAAAATGCTTGTCAACTGAGAGGTCCTTCCCCCTGTGAAGTGCACTGTTTTGCACTTCACAAAAAAAAGTCAGTGATAAGTCAAAAATTGAATAAAAATAGCTCAGTGTTTTTCATTTTCCACACACAGACAGAGAAACTCACGTGCACACACACAGGGCCCACACAAAAGACTCTTTCCGTGTTATCTCCACAAGTTCATACAATAAAGACTTTTAGGTTCATGCCAAAACCCAAAACAGCATGATATTTACTTCAATTAATCTCCGGAACTGGCAACTCTTAGCGGAGAAATCTCACACATGGCAACCCCCACACACACACACACACACACTGTCACTACAGCATGAAGCTCCCTTCCTTTCTTTTTTTTTAACTGCCGTAAAAACACACCAGTCCACTGTTTTTGCTCAAAGCTACCATTTTCTTATACCTATAATTTTAAACACTTCTCAAAAGGGTAACAATTAAATAATCAATTCTTTTATGCTGGAAAAAAAAATCACAACAGTTTTACAACCTGCTCCTTCCGCCTCCGGAGAACTCTCACCTTTTTTTTTCCCTTCCACACTGGAGCAGATTACACAGAGACAAAACAACCACGGTCACATTAACCCCTCCGCTGTGTGCCTGGATTCTTGTGGATTCTTACTCGTTTCTCCATGATCTACGGATTTCTCGCTCTCCTCCAGTAGTGCCTGGACCGTCACCGGTGCCTGTTTAAAAGGGGATTCACTGAAATAATGTTGTGTTAATGCCAATCTGTCTTGTATAATTATTTTTGCCTTGCGTTTTTTACCCTTTTGAAGGAGACCTGCCTTTTTCTTCTCCTCCCTAGTCTGCTCTTGTTGTCTATACAATCTCCTCACATATGCGGCTTTGTCTGCTTTGTTTGGTAGGGGATCCCCTAAATGACCAAATATTCCATCTCTTTGCAACCATTTTACCCAAGTTTTAAATTGTTTGCGTCCCTCTTCCAGTTTCTCGCGACCCGCTGTAGCATTTAACACTCCATCCATTTGTTTCATTGCATATCACAAAGTACCCGGAGGGTAACCAGAACTGTGTTTTTCATCCTGCATTTTGTTTTTGTTCACCTCCACCATTTTACGAATTTTTGATTCTGTGCATTTTACCATGATTAGTTTAGTTATTTTATTATACATCTATGTTTATCATCGAGTTTACTTAATACTTATGTGTTCATTTTACATACAGCAGGATTTCCTTATGATAAACTATTTGCGTTAAGACCAACTGTACTTTTTAGAGATGCACCCGTAGCAGTTCTCTAGGGGTTAAAACCTTTTGGTCTGGGCTAATTATGCTAGGCGTACCAACTCTACTTTTAGAAATTAAGCAATAAGTCCAAGGGGTTAAAACCTTTTGGCAAAGCTATACACAACTGGATAACTTCTTTTTCGGTAGCCCTGTATCAGCCACCTCGGGGTTTAAACATTTTACCCAGACTTTTTTTTTTTTTTTGGTACTTATTTTGTACCCGTAGGTAGATTTGTTTTGCAGTCTGGTGACAAGCCACCAGCTGCCAGTCGCTGCGTGCGCAAGTGCCCCGTATCCCTAACCTGCATGTTTTTGGCATGCAGGAGGAAACCGGAGAATTCCTGGAGTAAACCCATGCAACACGGGGAGAACATGCAAACTCCACACAGATCACTGTTGGCCGGGGGCAGGGATCGAACCCATGATCTCATGATCCCCGCGATCCCCCGGCCGAGGGTAAACTGTGCTGCCGCAGTGCTAACTATGCAATGCTCAGCGGGGTAACTACTTTTCAGTGGTCCACATATACTATATCCACTGCAGGGTTAAAACCATTTACCCAAGCCATCTCCAACTCTACTTTTAGGGACAGTATTAAAGCGTCTGACTTATCCCATGGGGTTAAAACTGTTTGGAGATTCCCTTATCTTTCCCTTATACATCAAACTCAGTAAACATTCCTTAAAACAAATCATAAATCCAGGACCATATCAGGTTCAATCCACAAATAAAATCACATACGTGAATATTTAATCTCGACGGAAAGGTCTGTCCCCGAAGGGACAGGCAGAAGTTTGTTGAAAAAGGTTTCCGTTTACCTTTAAGGGTTTTGCGGCCACCAAACTGTAGAGAAAAATCCTCATGCCGTCTACAAATCTAAAATTTAGCCTCGTAACTGGGCGGAAACACCAAATTGTTGCGCTATTTAACCTCAACCTCCAGTTCTTTTATACGACGGCTAAATGACCAGACAGAGAGGTGAGGTATAGTTCCACTTATTTTACTGAAGCTGAGATATGGTACCAATGCAGCGCTGGAGCACAACTCTCATTACATATCAGAAAAGAGTGCTACCCAAAAAGTGGGTCCTATACTTTTTATAAAACTTCACCACTCCCTCGTGCAAGAGGGAGGGTTCTCCTCACTTGTATCAGTATTTTTCCACTATGTGATAGTTCAGCTGAGGGCAGAACCGTTTCTGATTTCAACAAGTGGGTCATAGGGTGTAACCTAAAAACCACAGTGTAGCATGTGGAGCAAGCAGATAAAGAGGTGTAAGAACACTGAATGTCAGTTATTGTGCAACAAAGAAAAACAAGTGCTTCATGGAATTTTACCAACACACGTATTTGGTCTATACATTAGAATGAATTTGAAAAAAAACTTTTAAAAACACTATTTTAAAAGCCCCTGCTACTCCATTCTGATTTAACACTACCTCAACCGAAACCGGAAGTTCTGCCCATAATCATTCCTATAGCGGCACCCCCAGGAGTAAGGTGTATATTGCCCTTGTAAAAATCTGCATGTTGTATGTTTTATCCACTAGATGGCTTAGTAGAGAAAATTAAGTTTCACATGAGGCCTTGTCTGTATGAGCCATTTTGATGAAAGGTCTGAAGTCCTCTCGAAAGCCTCATCTGGCCATCACCATGGAGAACCCCTGCAAAACTGTTAAAAGACTTCTCGGTCACCAACAAATGTAGAGTTTTATAGAAATTCTCTTCTCGTGCCACGGAAGACCCCGACCTGTCCCATGCTTGGCTCAGGATACACCAAGCTAAAGGCTAGGAGTTAGCCAGTCAATGTTAGCAACATGATGTAAGAGGGAGGGTGGAGTTGTATCCAGTCTGATGATTTAAAGGTATGTAACAAAGCAGCTATTTTCAGAAAGGCTGGGGAAAAAATTGCTGCAATAATTAAAATTTTGAACTAAATATATTGCAAACATTTCATTAAAATTTCGGTGAAATATAGGAAAAAGTGTAGTTACCCCTTTAATAAATCCTGTCCTCCTAAACTGCCTTCATCTACGTCCTCCCTTGAATGATCCTGTGACTCAGTGTTGCCAGATAGGAAATGAAGAAATATCATACTGTTGCTTTAAAATTATCGCACTTTGTCCCAAACTATTCTATGTACTAAAACAACTTGAAAAAACATGGGACAGTGCATTTAAAAACAAAGGTAATTTATTCAATTCAACTTTATTTATATAGTGCCATATCACAACAAAAGTCATCTCATAGCACTTTCAAATGTAGGGAAAACCCCACAATTGCAGAAAGACCCCAGCAATCAGGCAATCCCCTGTGAGCAAGCACTAGGCGACGGTGGAGAGGAAAAACTCCCTTTTAACAGGAAGAAACCTCTAGTAGAACCAGGCTCAGGGAGGGGCAGTCATCTGCTGTGACTGGCTGGGGGGTGAGGGGATAGAGAAGATGAAAAGAACAGACATAAGAGAGCAAACATTAACAGAGAAAAGCTGAGTACATTATTGGAGGTCACCCGGCAGTCTAAATCTAATAACAGCAAAACAAAGGGAGGGTTAAGAGACACAAGATCATTCCCTAATCGTAGGCTATATTGAAGAGGAAGGTTTTTACCCTATTCTTAAAAACAGAGATCGAGTCTGACTCCTGAACCCAAATTGGTAACTGGTTCCACAGGAAAGGAGCTTGATAGCAGAAGGCTCTGCCTCCCATTGTACTTTTGGAGATTCTAGGCATTACAAGTAATCCAGGATTTTGGGAGCGCAGTGCTCTGTTAGGATGATAAGGTAATATCAGATCTTTTATGTAAGAGGGGGCCTGATTACTGAGAGCTTTGTAAGTGAGAAGAAGGATTTTAAACTTAATTCTAAATTCTATGGGAAGCCAATGAAGGGAGGCCAGAACTGGAGAGATGTGATCTCTTTCTAGTACCTGTTAAAACTCTTGCTGCAGCATTTTGGATCAAATGAAGACTTTTTAAAGATATTTTAGGACAACCTGATAATAACGAGTTACAATAATCTATTCTAGAGCTAACAAAAGCGTGGCTCAATTTCTCTGCATCACTCAGACAAGATGCTTCTAATCTTGGCAATATTACGCAAATGATAGAAGGCAGTCTTAGAAACAAATTTAATATGTGAATTGAAAAACAGATCTTGGTCAAAAATAACTCCAAAGTTCCTCACCGAGCTATTCAAAGTAAGAGTAGCCGCATCCAAATAAAGAGTTTGATTTGGAAAGGTATTTCTAAGGTTTTTGGGACCAACAAGAATGACTTCAGTCTTATCTGGGTTTAATAGCACAAAATTACAAGTCATCCAAGCTTTGATTTCCTTAAGACAGGTATTTAACATGGCTAATTGATTACAATCATCGGGCTTCATTGACAGGTATAATTGTGTGTCATCTGCATAACAATGAAAATGTATACAGTGCTTTCTAATAATGTTACCTAACGGAAGCATATATAAACTAAAAAGAGTACGGCCTAACACAGATCCCTGTGGAACTCCATGACTGAGCTTAGAGTTGTAAGAAAACTCATTATTGATATGAACAAACTGGAGTCTATCGGACAAGTAAAATCTAAACCACTGCAGTGAAGTACCATTTAGTCCAACAGTGTTCTAATCTATCAAGTAGAATATCATGATCAATAGTATCAAACGCTGCACTAAGATCTAAAAGGACAAGTATAGAAACAAATCCATTATCAGATGCGATAAGGTCATTAGTGACCTTCACTAAGGCTGTTTCAGTACTATGATGAATTCTGAACCCAGAGTGAAACTCTTCAAATAAACCATTTATTTCCCTGTAAGTGGTCGAATAATTGCATAGCAACAACTCAGATGGATTAACAGATCAACAGATTAGAGACTGGTCGATAGTTAGCTAAAACTCCTGGATCGAGCGTTGGCTTTTTGAGTAAGGGTTTAATTACAGCAATTTTAAAAGCCTGCGGTACATGACCTAAGGTTAACCTCTTTCACTCCGGTGTACCGCGGGCGGGCAGGTCTCTGCGTCCTAGTGCGCACGAGGGCGCATGAGTGCGCACGAGGACGCTGCATCCTAGGAGGCACTTAAAAAAAAAAAAAAGCTGCATTTCCGTTCTTCCACTACAGACACAGCCGTGAACAGAAAGCCAAAGGAGTGCTTTGATTGGTTTAGATGTGATTGACCTCTCATTCGACTAATAAGAGCCTTGAATTGGGTTTCGGAAACCTTGAAGAACTAATGACTGAAAACCTAGCAAGAAGGACCCGCCTACCAACGGCTGCGAATGCAGCGAGCCAATTGAAGCACAGAAGTTCGAACACTGTTTTGTGTAAGGCGGGGTGAAGAGAGATTGACTGCTGCAGCAGATGAAAAAAGGACCCGCAGGAAGAACCGCCACAGACCCAGCAGCACGGAGACCACCCACAAGTGCGACCTGTGTGACAGGGACTGCCATTCGCGCATCGGCCTGTTCAGCCACAGGCGGTGCTGTCCCAGCAGAGTAGACGTTTAGGATTCTCTTCCATGGTCATCATAGATCATCCACATGCTGTTGTGGACAGGTACAATGAGGAAAAAAAGTATTTAGTCAGCCACCAATTGTGCAAGTTCTCCCACTTAAAAGATGAGGTCTCCAATTTTCATCATAGGTATACCTCAACTATGAGAGACAAAATGAGAAAAAAAAAATCCAGAAAATCACATTGAAGGATTTTTAATGAATTAATTGGTAAATTCCTCAGTAAAATAAGTATTTGGTCAATAACAAAAGTTCATCTCAATACTTTGTTATATACCCTTTGTTGGCAATGACAGAGGTCAAACGTTTTCTTTAAGTCTTCACAAGGTTTTCACACACTGTTGCTGGTATTTTGGCCCATTCCTCCATGCAGACCTCCTCTAGAGCAATGATGTTTTGGGGCTGTCGCTGGGCAACACGGACTTTCAACTCCCTCCAAAGATTTTGTATGAGGTTGAGATCTGGAGACTGGCTAGGCCACTCCAGGACCTTGAAATGCTTCTTACGAAGCCACTCCTTCGTTGCCCAGGCAGTGTGTTTGGGATCATTGTCATGCTGAAAGACCCAGCCACGTTTCATCTTCAATGCCCTTGCTGATGGAAGGTGGTTTTCACTCAAGATCTCACGATACATGGCCCCACTCATTCTTTCCTTTACATGTATCAGTCATCCTGGTCCCTTTGCAGATAAACAGCCCCAAAGTATAATGTTTTCACCCCCATGATTCACAGTAGGTATGGTGTTCTTTCTCCTCCAAACACGACAAGTTGAGTTTTTACCAAAAAGTTGTATTTTGGTTTCATCTGACCATATCACATTCTCCCAATCCTCTTCTGGATCATCCAAATGCTCTCTAGCAAACTTCAGATGGGCCTGGACGTGTACTGGCTTAAGCAGGGGGACACGTCTGGCACTGCAGGATTTGAGTCCCTGGCGGCGTAGTGTGTTACTGATGTAGCCTTTGTTACTTTGGTCCCAGCTCTCTGCAGGTCATTCACTAGGTCCCTCGTGTGGTTCTGGGATTTTTGCTCACCATTCTCGTGATCATTTTGACCTCACGGGGTGAGATCTTGCGTGGAGCCCCAGATCGAGGGAGATTATCAGTGGTCTTGTATGTCTTCCATTTTCTAATAATTGCTCCCACAGTTGATTTCTTCACACCAAGCTGCTTACCTATTGCAGATTCAGTCTTCCCAGCCTGGTGCAGGTCTACAATTTTGTTTCTGGTGTCCTTTGACAGCTCTTTGGTCTTGGCCACAGTGGAGTTTGGAGTCTGACTGTTTGAGATTGTGGACAGGTGTTTTTTATACTGATAATGAGTTCAAACAGGTGCCATTAATACAGGTAACGAGTGGAGGACAGAGGAGCCTCTTAAAGAAGAAGTTACAGGTCTATGAGAGCCAGAAATCTTGCTTGTTTGTAGGTGGCCAAATACTTATTTTAAAAAGGAATTTACCAGTTAATTCATTAAAAATCCTTCAATGTGATTTTCTGGATTTTTTTTTCTCATTTTGTCTCTCATAGTTGAGGTATACCTATGATGAAAATTGGAGACCTCTCTCATCTTTTAAGTGGGAGAACTTGCACAATTGGTGGCTGACTAAATACTTTTTTGCCCCACTGCAAGTGTTATAAGCTAAATTATTCTTTATCCCTGAAAATTGTAATCAAAAATGACTTTTGACCAATCGGTAAATTACAACTGTGCGGTGCACAGTTGTAACTCCGGACCGTGAATGCCTCCCCCCCCCCGCTACTCTTCTGTAGCGAGGGGGGGGGCACGGGGACCGTGGGGACTGTGCACCGCAGTCGCCACATTGCCACATGACTGTTCCGTCATGTAGCGATGGCCGATGTCCGTCCTCTGTAGCGGGGTGGGGTGGTGGGAGTTATCTTCTACATTACAAATATTTTAGAATAATTTTTAGTGCACTGTAGGTTATTTTTTCTTGTATAAAAAAAAGCCACACATTTTTTATGTGGCATGCTTCTTTGTGTGTGGGGGCTTGTTTGTTCATTCATTCATTCATGAATGAATAAACAACACCCCCCCCCACACACACACAGCCCTGAGCGTCACCTTTCATTAGAGCCCAAGAGGAAGCTTATATATTGAATCATTCAAACGTTACAGACGTTTTTCCAAACTGTGCCATTTGGTACAGTTCAAAAATGCCTGGGAACTACCTGAGAACAAAGCTGTATAATATATTCATTTTTTATGGTATTGTTACAAAATTTTGACCTCAGCTGGATAACACTTGGTTCTACATTTCTGTTGCATTTTCCAGCCCGGATCTGAAGCTGTGTGTTATTTGCAAGCATTTGTATCCAAAAAAAACACCCAGGCGAAATTTATTTTCTTCAAGTTCACTATGTTTAGATGACTGTTACTCAGTGGCTGGAGCACTTTGAGAGATTATGACTGTTTTGCCAAAAAATTCAAAGTGTTTTCTTTTAAATGAGACCAACCCCATGAAGATGCTGCAAAGGGTTGAAGAACAGCTTTTGATTTACTTTGGACACATTATTTTTTGGCATTTTTAGGGAAATTGACCAGAGTGCAAGGGGTTAAAGACGAATTGATTATTTGAAGAATACGGCTACCAATAAATGGGAAGACATTTTTAAATAAACCCGGAAGGAATAGGGTCTAAAAGACAAGTTGAAGGCTTCGATGAGATTATTTTATCTAACTCTAAAAGGTTGATTGGAGTAAACTTATCCAAACATATCAATTGAAGGAGTTGTAGTAGTTGCTGTACTTAAGTTTACGGCTGGAATAAGCTGATTGATTTTATCTCTAATAGATAAAATTTTATGATTGAAAAAGTTCAAAAAGTCTTGACTAGTCAGCTCTAGGGTGATGCGAGGATTGACAGAATCCTGACTCTGTCAGCCTGGCTACAGTGTTGAAAAGAAACCTGGGATTATTCTTATTTTCTTCTATTAATGCAGAGTAGTAACTTGTTCTAGCTTTTCTAAGAGATTTTTTATAAATTAGGAGATGATTTCTCCACGCTAAATAGAATTAATCTAAATTAGTCGAAAGCCATTTTCTTTCTAATTTATGAGTTTCTGTGCTAAGCCAAGGGGTTAAAAATCTCTGATTAGACTCTTTTTTTTTTAAAGGGGCCACCAAGTCTAGAGTCTGATGCAGAGAGGCTCTAACACCATCTACCATGCTATCAATTACGGAAGGAGCAAGCTCTCCATCATTTATTTGCATTGTGTTGACCCATGGTATAGAGGAGACAATCTGCAAAAATTTGGTAACGTCATCTGAAAGATATCTGCTGTAGTAATATTTTTCTTTAGGAGTCAAATAATCAGAAAGAGTGAAATCAAAGGTTAACAGACAATGGTCTGACAGTACAGAATTATGAGGAGACACTACCAGATTTTCTATTTCTATTCCATAAGTCAGAACAAGGTCCAATGTATGGTGGAGATAATGGGTAGAATTTTCTACTTTCTGGGAAAACCCCATTGAGTCCAAGACTGAATTGAATGCCTTATCAAGACAGTCACTATCTACATCAACATGTAGATATGTACATGTACATTTAGAATGGTAAATTGACGCTACTCCACTTCCACGACCAGAACTTCTAGAATTATGATGGCTTAGATAACCAGAGGGAGTTGATTGATTTAAACCAACATAATCATCTTGCCCTAACCAAGTCTCTGTAAGGGATATTAAATCAATCTGATGATCAATTAATAAATCATGAACTAGTAGAGACTTGGGAATTAGAGACCTAATCTTTAACAAACCACATAATTTTTAAATTTTGAGGAGGAAGAGAGGCTGAATCATTAAATTTAGAGACGTGATGTTTAATTTGAGTTTTACCAACTTTTTGTTTAATCACTTTAGGATTTTTATACATTATATTTTTATTAACTGTGGAGGGAGTAGACAAAGGTTCTCTGAGGGGGAAGACGGGGCTAAGTTGAGGGGTGGCAGATGAGGAGGAGCTGCAGAAAGGTGCGGATTTATCAAGTTATGTTGTATTTGTCTTGGGTTATAATATTTTGGGTAACGGGAGACAGAATCTCAATGGGGTTATAAACTGAAGGCTGATCTAAACAGTGAGGATTATTTGAATTAATAGGATGTGCATGGAGCTGTGCATGGAGCTGCAATAATCTAAGGAATAAACACATTTGTTACAAACAGTGGGTAATGGTGGTTTGATTTAGAGGCAGAGACTATACGTTTTGTTTGTCTATTTCCTTTGGCGTGATTTTTTCAGAACTGCAATGTCTGATACAACTCAATGCTGCAGCAGTGGCAAAATGATTTAGCCTTGTTCCCACCAACAGGTTGAAGCCATCCCTTAAATGTACGGTATAACGCCAAGGCAGGGCAATGAAGCTGCTGTGTCCAGCAGGGCTGCTTTGTTTTCTTACCAGTGTCTGCTGCTGAACTCTTCTTTTAGTACCTTTTTCCTTTGAGTCCAAACTCATGTTCACTTTTTAAGTTTGTTGTGGTGCCTGTACAACTGCAGAAACATGAGCTGAGCGCTGCTGATGTGATTGGCAGTGAGGAGGAGCCAGCAATCTTAACATTCTGTTTACTCCCCTTGTCCTACGGGTCAAAAATGTCCCGCCCTACCAAAGCCCCAAAATAAAGCAGCTTAATTGAATTTTAAATCCAAAATTTATTTTGCATGATGAAACAACCTGTTATTTATCAGTTCAACTCAATTTAATTCATTTTTTACCATGTATTTTGTTACACAATACAAAAAGACGATCACCAATAACCATTATTACACTTTTTTACCACAAGCCAACTGTCATAACACTTTTCTTTTACAGAGTAAAATTATATTATATAGTATTATATAAATATGAAGTAATTACTTCTGAATTAATTATATTGAAAGGTTAAAAAAAAGGTCAATCTGGTACTTTTTTGTCAACAGTTTATTCTTTTATATTTTTTAGGAAGTGAATTATAAAAATACTTCTCATAACAAAATGTTGCTTGACTTTGTGAACAATTTTCAACATCAACTCTATTTAGCACATGTAGGACAGTATGTGTGAACGTGAGAATGGGCTTTGCAGATGTATTGCATTTTTTCGATGGCTGGTGTGACAAACAGGAGAAAGGTGGATGAAATGTCCTGGACATGGGCAGCTGAATATCTTGTTGGCCCTGGAGTCATCCTTATGACGTTTGGTGCTGCTGTTCTTCCCTGCTTGCTGTCTGAATTTGATGAGGACCATGCAATTTTGCTGTTCTTTGACAAAAATGTCTGTCAGCTTGAAGGATTTCCTCTTCTTCATCTGAAGATGCATCATCCTCTGGGTTGCATTCCTCCCCATCTTCCTCTTCAGATGGATCTTCATCCTCTTGTTCCTCCTGAGCTCCTGAAAATATCTCATCCAGGACCTGTTGGACAGTGAAATATCTACTCATGACTTCAGCAAAGAGCCACCTAGGGGTCCTTTGATTCAGGGTACCTTTATATCCTCTATACTGAATTTGTTTTTATTATGTCTGAGATTGTTTTTTTGTTTTGTTTGGGAGTTTGTGTGATGTGAGGGGTTAGCTGCAGATCAAAAGTGCAGGTCAAATGCAAGTTTGATTCGTACATCAATCCAGATTCTTTGGTGTGTGTATTAGAGAGAGTTTGTGTGTGGCCTTTGAACTTTTTTCTGGTGTTTAAATGCTTTTATAATTCATGGGTCAAAAATAACCCATAACACAATCTTTGTACCCTAGTGGTGTACAGCCCACATGGAAACAAACAAAAACAAAGTATCACTTTTTTCTAATGATGGGGTCCCTTTAGGAAAAGTCATAAAATTTCAAGTTGGAAAAAGATAGTTTAAGGTATTTTTTTCTACAGCCAAACATGGTAGTGGGTCACTTTTGACCTGCAAGACAACACAAGGGTTAAGTTTGTTGTGGTGCCTGTACAACTGCAGAAACATGAGCTGAGTGCTGCTGATGTGATTGGCAGTGAGGAGGAGCCAGCCACGTATGAGCTAATAGGGTACAGGCATCAGTTTCTGGTGAAGTGTGGGCGTTTACGTAAACCAAAACATTTTTGGGAGGGGGTGCAGGGAGATGCCAAAACTATCGTATATTTAGCCTTTTTAAAAAGTATTGATCGTATATTGTATAGATCCTAAAACTATTGTATAAATACGATAATTATCGTATCTCTGGCAACACTACTGTGACTAAACCATGAGTCAAACGGGTGGAGTTCATAGTTGCCAAGTCCACTTATTATAAGCGACTTTGGGTTTGTTTTTCTTTAATGTCGCTTGCAAATCTCATCGTTTGTGGGTTTCAGGTTTTTGGGTTTGTTTAACGTGTAGTTGCCTATGTGGGCTTGCTTTGCTGTCTGTGCAGTGCTGCCAGATAGGAAATGTTGAAGTACTGAACTAGTGCTGCTGTTGTTTTTCCAGCCTTATTCCATTTTCTTTTTATATTGTGCACACCACTGAAGAGAGAGAGAAACGCCATTTCGATTCTCCCATATGTCCTGTACGTATAGCAGTACTGACAAATAAAATCTTTGAAGTACTGTACCAGTGGTTTAAAATAATCGTATTTTGAGGAAAATTCTCGTACACACCCAGTTTTTTATTCCGACATGGCTCAGGACCATCTGCTTCATTAGCATTATCACAGATTGTGCACATTACAGCCTATAACGCAGTTTTACCTTTAAAACCCACCTCACAGGGGGTTTAAAGTCCACCTCACAGAAATCGACCCAAGACTGTCAGGGCCTCCTACAATCTCACCAGACTGAAGAATCCGATCTGTCTGACAGAGTTCCAAGAAGCACTTGATGAAAAACTCCAAGATGGTCTGACCTCCGAAAGCAGCTCCGGGAAATGGTCCTCCTTCAAAGATACTGTCACTGAGACTGCAAAGGAAGTGCTCGGAGCCAAAACTAGAACCCATGAAGACTGGTTTGACGAAAATGATGACAAGATCAGAGAAGCCCTCCATACTAAGAACAAGGCTTACATCGAGTGGCAGAATGACCCGTCCTCTGTCTCCAAGTGTGAAAGATTCAAAACTCTGGAGGCAAAAGTCCAGTCCAACCTTCGACTGATGCAGGACCATTGGTGGCAGGATAAAGCAGCCGAAGTCCAGAACTATGCGGACACCCACAATTCCAAGAAATTCTTCAGTGCTCTGAAGACAGTCTTTGGCCCTTCCGCATCAGGCTGCTCCCCGTTGTGGTGCTCGGACAGTTCGACACTGATTAAAGACCAAGAGGGCTTGATCAAGCGCTGGCAAGAGCACTTCAGTAATCTGCTTAACCGACCCTCATCAGTTGACACAGACGTACTGAACCAGATCCCCCAGCAGTTAATGCAAGACTCGCTCACAGAACCCCCGTCCATAGACGAAATTAAGAAGGCGATCCTTCAGACGAACTCGGGCAGAACATTGGGAAAGGATGGCATTCCTGCCGAGATCTACAAGGCGGCAGGCCCCAACGCCCTTGAAGCCTTTCATGATGTCCTGCAGAGTATCTGGGAAGAGGAGGAGATGCCTGATGACTTCCGTGATGCCCCGATTGTCTCCATCTACAAGAACAAGGGAAGCAGATCCGACTGTGGCAACTATAGGGGCATCTCCCTCCTCTCTATTGCAGGGAAGATCTTTGCCAGAGTCATACTCAACAGACTTATCACAGTATCAGAGCAGAATCTCCCAGAGGCACAGTGCGGCTTTAGGCCTGGCAGAAGTACTGTTGATATGATTTTTGCCATGAGACAACTCCAAGAGAAGTGCATTAAACAAAACATGCCCCTATTCTTTGTCTTCATAGATCTTACCAAGGCTTTTGACACGGTCAATAGAGAGGCCCTCTGGACAGTCGTAGAGCGTATCGGATGCCCGCCAAATTTATATCGATGATCAGGCTTTTCCACGACTGTATGACTGGTCAGGTCATCTCCAGCGGGAATGTGTCGGAAGCCTTTGCAATCAGCAACGGTGTGAAGCAGGGCTGTGTCCTAGCTCCAGTCCTATTTAACGTGTTCTTCACCTGCATGCTGTTCCATGCTGTCCGAGACCTGGTGAAGGGGGTCTACATTCGCTACCATTTGGATGGCTCCCTCTTTGACCTGCGTCATCTCACTGCCAAGACAAAGAGCCTGCAAACCCTCCTCCAAGAAGTCCTCTTTGCTGATGACTGCACCCTTGTGGCCCACGCAGAATCCGACCTGCAGATGATGTTAGACCGCTTCTGAGGCTTCAAAGCTCTTCGGCCTGACCGTCAGCCTCGGCAAGACGGAGGGGTTTCACCAACCTGCACTAAACACTCTTCCACCTGCACCCAACATTGTCATCGATGACACACCACTTGCCAATGTCGAACATTTCAAGTACCTAGGAAGCACCATTTCCTGTGATGGCTCCCTGGACAAAGAAATCGCCTCGAGAATTGGCAAGGCTAGCCAGGCACTGGGCAGACTCCGCACCCGAGTGCTCAACCAACACAGTATCCGGCTATCAACGAAATTGAAAGTTTACAATGCTGTGGTACTCCCTCCTCTATGGTTGTGAAACACGGACGCTGTATCGCAGACACATCAAAAAGCTGGAGTACTTCCACATGCGAGCTCTCCGTTCCATACTCAGAATCAGCTGGCAAGACCACATCACCAACCTGGAGGTCCTGGAGCGTGCCAACTCCACCAGCATTGAGGCCATGCTCATTAAGGCCCAACTTCGATGGGTGGGGCATGTCATCCGAATGGACGAGTTTAGGATGCCAAAACGCCTGATGTATGGTGAGCTCCAGCTCAGCAAGAGAAACCGAGGCCGCCCAAAGCTGCGATACAAAGGTACTGTGAAAGCAAACATCCAGTGGTGTCACGTCAAGCTGAAGGAACTGGAGGAGCGTGCTATGGACAGACCAGAATGGAGAGCCTTAATCCACAAAGCTGCTGCCATCTACGAAGAAGCATGACGCCAGAAACTCACTGATGCCAGAGAAAAGCGACACAGAGCTGCATCAGCAGTGATCACAACAACGGACTTCCAATGCCCCCACTGTTTAAGACTCTGCACAACCAGGCTAGAACTGCAGAGCCACCTTCGTGTGCATCGATGAGCTGCAGAATGCAATACGTCATCATCAGATCCGATGGACAACCCACCACCACCAATCTAACGGATCAGTTGAAACAAAAAAGCACCTCTACCTGTGTGGAGTACAGGATGAGCCTGTACTGAACAGCCCAAAATATCAGTCGTACTTATCTTCTATGTGTCTTCTGTTGAATCATCATACAGATATCAAGGTCTTGCATCAAATATTTTGATAAGTACTCCGTTTATACATTAGGAATAAACAATCAATCCACCTAAACTGCTGCTAAAATACCTCTGATAATTGAAGCAGAAACCTGTTTCAGTTTTATTCAGAACTACTATTCAGAAACATTTTTGCAGACATTTGCACGTTGCAGCAGCAACAAAAAGCTTTAGTACTAATGCCAACAACAGGTTTGAACCACCCAGTAAAACTAGGGTCTGATTATAAGCTGTCACCATACCAAGAAGTAAAAAAAATTGTCAATTTTTGGGGAAGTTATTGAGGTAAAAGTGGCCGGCCAGGGACTTCACGTCTGGTGGCCAATGATCCATCCAGTTTTTCTATAGAGGTCAGTGGCCCGCCCACTCTGCTCTGTAATGGGTGTGAGCTATACAGCTTTTTTTTTTTTTTTTTTTTTTTAAATACAGATCAGTGCATACGAGACGTTAAATCTAAAAAAAAAAAATTCTCCATTGAAATGAATGGCAAGAGCAAAATTATTTATGGATCCCAATCAAATTTTGCCATGAGTTACACATATGTTTGTCATTTTAAAATTAAAGTTGTCTGTTGTCATGTAATAGAGTAATATTTAGTTTTTGTTTAAACGACTAGCAGACAACTCCCATCATCCCACATCACTAAACTGTAATTGTGTTTAGTGCTGTTGCTTATGCAGAATGCATATGTATTTTCCTTTAGAGTTTATAAAATTCCGTTTTTCAATGCCGAGTGTGTTTAGTCAATTCACTGCAAACAAAAATAAATCTATATACTGTATATCAATGTGTTATCAAACAGCCTTTTGTTAAGTGTGAGATTTGACTCTCGGGGCTTGCTGTTATCTGGCCGAGGGGGTTAGGGTAATGACGTCAGGTGGGCTACGGCTGGAGTGTATACTGTGTTGTTCTCGATAATAAAGTTAGTTCAGTGTTCAGTTGACAGTGGCTCCGGTCTCATGTTATTCGGACATACAGTAACACCTCTCTTTTACACAGTGTGGTAGGTTGCCTGTTGGGCTTTTTTGAGCTTGTTTCCATAGAGCTGGTTGCCCGTTTCTTTTGTGAAACCTGGCAACACTGGTGGAGTGGGCCATATCTGAGGATTTAGCCTGTCTCACTGTTTCTGCCATGTTGAGTTTGGAGATAGACCCATATATGCAAGAGAATGTTTGAGAATTAAAGTGTTAGTGGAACAAGCAAATAATCATTTTGATTAATTACAGCACTAAAATCTCAGTATTAGATATTAGCCCAAATATTAGACTTAATGCTTTAATTGGGAAAACGAGGACAATGAATTATATTTTAAAAGGATGACAATACAAGAGGAAGGGGGATGTATTTGCTGGCAGACAGGTGTGAGGAGATGACATGAGATGTTAGCAATAATTCCTCTTAAAATTAATACTGTTTCATTTTAGCAATCCAATTTTGGTCTTTTTGATTTCTTCAAAGTCAGTAAAGCCCTTGGTATATAAAAAAAAAAAAAAAAATTAAAAAATAGTGGCCACCCCTGGTCTATCTAGACTTTAAATTTATATCTGTATAACATCTCCAAGTTCACCCTCGGGACATTTGACAGGAGAAAAAGATGGGAGAGATCATTAAAGCTCTTTGTAGAATAATGAAGACTAGCATTAAATGGTTCTTTTAGTCTATTCAATGATAATAAAATCCTAATATTTAATGTGTCAGATCTTTAAAGCTGTTAGAATTGGAAATCTTTTTAAAAAATACTCAGGTTTGACCTTTCTCACTCTGCATGGATCCTCCGGCTAGCGTAAGCTCAGGCTTTGTCAAGAAAATGTTAATAAAGTGACTTTTGCTAGAGTGTAGCCTCAGATTCCCTTGAGCGTTTCAATGTTGTGCTGAATAAAGATGTGGCTTTCAGGAAATGCAGGTTTCAGTGAGGTCTTGTTCCCCTGTGACTGGAGCAGAAACAAGAAAATACATAAGGGGACTAATGATCCAGAAAATGGCCTTTAGTGAGAATGTGTGCATGCATTTGGCCATGGCTCCATAGTGGCGCAGCTTAATGGAACAGGTTTAGGTTCCTACTCAACAAGGTGGTTTACACAAGCTAGTTTTGCTTCAGAAAGGTATAAATAAGTAAATAAAAATGAACGTACTACAAGAGTGCATATCTCCATTAATACTAAAATGTACTGAAATCTGCTTGTGACAAAATGGGCTAGAATGCACAATTTGTCACCATCTCAGGTTAAAATAACAAATTTTGTATAAATTTAAGTACAGATTATAAATTAATGTTGCATTAGTTTCCATCCAGGGTCAAGCTGTGAAACTGATCTTTTATTTGTTATATTTATTCCCTCTTTAACTCAGTGATCAGTGTAACGGATCACGTCACCAGTGTAACGGATCTCGTCACAAGCGTAATGGTTCTTCTTTTTGGGGCACCCTTAAGCGGCCGTGATCGGGAACACCAAAACAAGTGTGTGTGCAGCATAGGGACCACGATGACACCAGACTGCTGTTTCCACAATTTATTTCTGTTAGAGAAATAAAACAAAATGCATCACGCTCCGTCTGTACCTCGATCCCACACAGGCTCCCACAGCAAAGCAACGTGATACTGTGGGGAAAGACTGACTACCGGAGCCTTGGAGGTACCGAAAGAGTGGATGTGAGAAGTGTACTGCCAAAATAAAAGTACTCAAGTAAAATAAAATTCACAATATAAAGAAAAACATAACTGATAAAAAGAAATACTTAAAGTACATTTTTGACTCCGTTACACCCACCCCACTGAATTTTACTGAACTTGAGCCATAGCTACACAGAATTCACTATAATACACAAAACACCCGTGGTTAGTTAAAGAACACCATTTTACAGAATATCCCACACAAGGACGAAGTGGCATGAGAGCAGCGCTTATCTCTCAACCCAACCACTGGTAATGGAGTGCCTTGTACACCCCACCAAAAACCCCAACTATAAGTGTAGCAAATGCTCTTGAACAATAAAATAAAATAAAATAACCGAACATTAAAAAAAACAAAGCTAAGTCCACAAAAACATAGTCCACACATGTGACATTTAATCAGTCAGGGTCTGAAACATAGACCTACAAACAGCCTTAACATTAAACTTGTCACGAACCACATCTTGCCTGGACATTGTCTGCACTAGTCTATTAACAGGTTTAATCAGGCGACCAAATCTTGACCTGATTTGAGGTTGTGCATTCGGATGGTGACAATGTGCACGTGACGTCTGGTCAACAGTATAGCGAGCAAGGGGAGTGTCTGTCTGTCTCTCGGAGTCAGGAACAGAAACTAGTTGACTATCAAGTGTTTGTCCACCATGAGTATCAGTAGCAGCTGTAGTCACAGGTCTAGAGTCAGAGGACATGGGATGATCTACACCTTGAGCAACAGGTGCAACTGAAGAGTCCTGGGGGTCAGAGGACACACTTGTCACATCAGAAACGTCTACCTGTGACACAGATGGTTCAGTGAGCTGCGTGATCCACTCAACAGTTCTCCTTTCAGAGTCAACAGGTTCTGGATCAACTAATGGTTCACGTGTTTCTCCACATGAAGACGGATCACCTGTACCAGCCTCACTCTCTCCCTAGAAGAGGTCCACAGATGTGTCTCCCTCATCACCAACGTCTGTAGCTAAGGTTTCTGGAAGTAAGGTGGATGAACCAATCACACACATCCACCACAGGAAGAAAATTTACCAGCATCAACAGATTCCTGTGGACCACTTTTGTCCGTCCAGTAAGAGTGTCACAAATTCTGTATGTATGGGTCTGTAGGTTCACATCCATTACAGTGTAAACAGTTGATTCCCACTTATCAGCAGTTTTCTTTTTGCCTCTCTCCTTTCTGTTGGCCAAAAGCACCCTGTCACCAATCTCAATCTTGGATCCTGTCACTTTCCTGTTGTAAAGATTAGCATGTCTGTGTTGCTCCTTAGCAGCACGGTCCTGAGCAACCATCATTGCTTCTTTTAGCTCACAGGTGAGAGTTGCCACATACTTGTCATAACTGGTTACATCATTATTGCGAAGAACAGAACGAAACATGACATCTACTGGCAAATGGGGCACACGACCATACATGAGGTAAAAAGGAGGAAAGCCAGTCGTCTCATGGGCTGTACAGTTGTACATAAATGTCAAAGTCTGCAACCGTCATGGCCAGTTAGCTTTCACCTCAGGGGACAGTGCACGAATCATCCCACCCAGTGTCCTGTTAAACCGTTCGACACTCCCATTTCCCATTGGGTGGTAAGGGGTAGTGTGAGATTTCCTGACACCGGACACTTTGAGGAGTTCACTGATTGACTTTCAAAATTAGGACCTTGGTCACTGTGGATTCTTTCTGGGAATCCAAAGACACAAAAGTACTTGTTCCACAGAACATTTGCCACTTGCTTAGCTGTTTGATCCTTACAAGGAAAGACCTGAGCTATCCTGGTAAAGTGATCTGTTATCACTAGGACATCAATAGACTTGTTCCTAGAGTCTTCAGCTGACCAAAAGTCAATACAGACCAGCTCCAGTGGTCTAGATGACGAGATGCTCTCTAAGGGAGCTCGTCCCTCAGGTTCAGCTGACTTGCTGAGGACACAACGCTGGCAGTGTCTGACATGGTCTCTAACATCCCTCTCAAGGGTCAGCCAGAAAAATCTCTGTCTGGATAAACTGAGGGTTCACGACTGGGCTTGATGACCAGCATCATCATGCACGCCTTTCAAGACCTCATCCTTGAGTGAGTCTGGGACAACATACTGAAGCCGTTTGGACTTGGTTCTCTGGTCTCTTGAAACTCTGTACAGAACACCATTGCTCACAGATAACTTATCCCAGTGTTTCAGATATTTAATCACTGAAAATGATTCTTTCACCCTTTCTCTCCTTGAGGGTCTCCGATGTCTTTCAACATAAAACAGGACGCGAGAAAGAATTCCATCCTCCAACTGTTTGTCACGCAAAGCCTTTTCAGAATAGGCAGGCAACGGGTCTTGACCTGGTGGAACTAACTGGGGCAAAAACTGCAAGGCTTCAATTGCCCGGGCCCTCGGACCAGCATCCCACTCAATGTGTGACTGCATCACAGCAGACATTTCTTCTGAATTCACAATCTGAGTGTGTGCCCGGGAGGTATGAGCATTGTCACACATCGCATCCACGTGACCACTGGATGAACGAAAAGCACCCTGAACAGAGGCAGTAGACACATTTTTGACTTCACTGAGGAGTTTCACATATGGCTCATTGAACAGTCTGTGACCAATATTTTCCTTGACAAAAGGCACACGGCTTAGCGCATCAGCCACAATGTTCTGCCGTCCTGGAACATACTTTATGTCAAAGTCATACGCAGCCAACTTGGCTACCCAGCGTTGCTCACAACAGTCTAACTTGGGCTTCGTCAATATGTGAGTCAAAGGATTGTTGTCAGTCCAAACAGTGAATTTGTGGCCCTTTAGCCAATGACTAAATTTGTCAGTGATGGACCATTTCAAAGCCAGAAATTCCAGTCGGTGCGCTGGATAGTTTTTCTGAGACTGTGTCAGTGACTTACTGGCAAAAGCAATAGGTCTGGCATGACTTTCACCTTCCTGGACTTGGGACAGAACGGCACCTATCCCAACCAGAGATGCATCAGTTGAAAGCATGAAGGGACGGTCAAAGTTAGGATGAGCCAAGACCACAGTGTTAACAAGTGCAGATTTGAGACTTTCAAAGGCATGTATGTGCTCTTGGGTCCAATCAGAAGCACTAAGCTTTTTGCAAACCATCCTGGTTTTCTTACATCTGCCTTTAAATTTTCCACCTTTCAACAGGCTGAACAATGGCTTGGCAATGGCAGAATATCCTGGCACAAAATGCTGATAGTAATTAACCATCCCCAAGAAGGATCTAAGTCTTTTTTGGGACGGTGTCACACCATCAGTGTCCATAAGGTCAGCACAAGTCATTTTTGCGATGTTTTCAACCTTACTAGGGTCGGTTGAAACATCATTCTCATCAATTACGTGACCAAGAAACCTCACAGATCTCCTGAGGAAAAAAACACTTTTTGGGTGCCAACTTCAAGTTGTGCCTACGCAGCCTGCTGAACACCATCTCAAGGCGCTGCAATGCACTCTCCTCATCAGATGCAAAAATCAGCAGATCATCCAAATAGCACAACAAAGTCAAGTAATTCTGGTCACCAAAAATGGCAGTCATCATGCGCATAAAACTAGCAGGACTATTGCATAATCCCTGGGGCAGGAGATTGTACTCATACAAGCCCATCGGAGTGGTAAAAGCAGAATACTTCCTGTCATCCTCATGAAGCGGCATGTTGTAGAAGCCGGACGTTAAATCCACTGTGCTGAAGAGGCAGTTACCTTCCAGTGCTGCCAGACAATCTGCCTGGTGAGGGAGAGGGTGAGCGTCTTTCAGAGTCCTCTTATTCAGCCAGCGAAAATCTGTGCAGATGCGGAGGTCACCATTCTTTTTCCACACAAGAACCAAGGGAGATGCATACTCGCTAGTCGATTTCCTGATAATGTCTTTTTCCTCCATTTCATTTAGCACCTGTCTTAATTTCTGATACTGACTAGGGGGTACACGCCTGTATGGGAGTCTGAATGGCTTATCATCAGATAAATGTATGCGGTGTACAAAGCCCTTATCTTCTCCGCAGTCTAGGTGGTGGCGTGAAAAGACATCCTCGTACTGAAGTACCAAGTCAGCCATTCTCTTTTTGCAGTCCTCTGACACTTGGCATGAATTAATATCTATGTCACAAAGCCCCACTGACTTGAGTTTTTCTTTTACAGACTCCATACCAGCATCACATGCCGTTGTAGACTGTGTGTAGCAGGTCACTGGTACACTAGACTGCTCAGCTGCATCCATGTCTTCAAGGGCTACACATGTGTAGACGTCGGCTAGCTTCGCATTGCGCCGTAACAACACAGGCTTGTTGGACGTGTTGATGAGTTTGAGCGGGACCCACCTGTCACCCCACATAGGAGTTACAATCTTAGCTACTAGGACACCCCTAGGAGCTGAACGAGAAGATGTGGGCTCTGTCATGACTGTACTGCCTGGAGATACAACAGTGTCTTTAGGCAATTTACCCCAAACAAGGTACTCACGCCCAGGTTCAAGGTAGGTGGCTGAGTTACATCTGACAGTACCAACTTTGTCAGGAATGTCGTTTCCTTTACAGTTGTTCAAACCAGTGAGCATAGACAAGAACTGCTCAGCTTCTGGTTCTGCAGTTGGGCAGGGGCCAGACACTGTTTTCCAATAGGACTTGCATTGTTTTGAATGGTGTAGGATGTGCTTTATTACATTGGGTACCAATAATCAACTCATCATGCTGACCACAGACAACCAGAGTGGGGACCAGCATTTTACAACCATACACCTCCATCACAATGTCAGAAGCACTCTTTGGCCTGACACGCTGTCCACCACACCCAACCAGCATCACATTCACATCAATCTGGTTCTCATTTGTTATCACTCCAGCAGTTCTCAGTTTCTTCTCTGCATCCTCGTTGATACTGCAGGCCATGGAGCCACTGTCCAGCATGCCATCAATTATCACTGCACCACCAAAAGCTACTGGTGTGTAGAACAGGCTAGAACTATTGCCAATTATGTGAATGTTCTGATACACAACAACTACATCATCGCATGAGTTTCTCACCGATGCAAAAATCGACTCAGCATCAGATGTGTCACTGCAGTGGGAGCTTAAGGTGAGACCTGCACTGCCTGTCTCCAAGTACAGGTCAGTTATTTTTCCCTGAGACTGAGAAGGAGGCTGACAGTTGTTGTTGGGACAGGCCAGTCTGGTATGACCAGGGGAAAGACAGGTAAAACACAGTTTCTCAGACATGCAATGTGAAATGGTGGAGTGCCGTGTGTCATTACAGACCATACAAGTTGCTTCTCTGGGGTGTCTCTGACGAGGGACATGTTTAAATCTGTTGCTCTCAGTCGGGTGAGGAATTGTACACTGCTGCAACTTCTCCATCATTTCCTGAAACATATTAACCACGCGACCAAGGAGCCTCTCCTCTGACTGTTGGAGATTTTGAGCAGCAACCGGCACACTAGCACAATCTGAGCTGAGTGTGTTTGGGATAGGGTCAGAGATGGGGAATGGAGAGGGACCCTGACATGTAAACTGTCGGGTTTGAGGAAGTGAAGAGGGAATGACTGGGGTGTGGCACTGTTCTGGCATGGTCATGGCTGAAGATGGCAACCTGGGTTTGTCAGATGTTACAGTAGCTGTGTGACTCATTAGCTGTGGACCATCAGGCGCTCTGGCGCTAGCTCTAACCTCTCTCTGATAATCGTCAATTCTCAACTGAACATCACGTGAGGTCCATTCATGAGGTGGTTTCCACTTCAAGGTGCAAGACAGATCAGGATCAGGACAATTTTTGACAAACATGATAGCAACCTCTTTGCTCATGTCCTCAGTCTGCTTGCCTTGTCTACGCAGGCCCTCGAGAGCCAGGTCAGCTGCTTTGTTCAGCCTTATCCAGTAGTCCACTGGGTTTTCTCTGTGCCTGGGCAGGGTTGCATAAAAATCTGCGAGCGGAAGACATGAGGAGGCATCACAGAAGTAACGGAGAAGAACATCGTAAATTATCTCAGGTTCCTTTTTAGCATCTAGCTCCAGGTCACTACGCAGGGCAACTTTCACAACATCTTTGGCTTTGCCCAATAAATGACACATTATCTCTCCTGCTTGCTCACACACAGGAATCTCTCTCTTCTTGAGGTCAGTCTTAGTCAAGTCAATCCAGTCCCGAACTGAATATTTGTCAGTACCGTCACCTCTAAATGTTCGTAGTTCTCTGTCTGACTTAACATGGACAGTCACATGTGGGGGGTCACATTTGGTAACATCACAATGTGCTGTTCGATCAGCAGGAGAAGTCTGGTTGTCATTGGTCATATTCACAACACCAGCAGACATTAATTTAGTGAATATAGACTCACCAATTTGAGCACCAAGCTGCCCCACCATGTCTGTAAAATTTTCAATGCCACCGACATTACTGCAGGGTGTGGAAACATGAGGACCCTCACTCATGAACTCACCAACAGAAATACAACCTGGGCTCTGACCTAACCCTGTATCCCCACCACTGTTCATAAATTTTGAATGTCCCACATCTCTACTAATAGTAATATCACTGTGCCAAATACCTCTCCCTTTTGGCAAAACAGGTGTTTTATAATTATCCATGTCCTTTTTTTTTTCCTCGAACTACTTTACACAGTGAAATTTACATGCGTTGCTACTAACTCCAAAATAAAGTGGCATATATCACAATACAGAATCACAATTATTACTACTTCAAATACTATAAATGTACTGTGGGTAATCATATAAAATGCTTTTCAACAGTCCTGTATATGCCTGACCACATATACGTCCCAGTGTAGACCCAATTTGTTGGTGCAGCATCCACGGTGACCGGCGTCGAGCTGATCTGAAGATCCAAGGGTCACTGGCACCAGTGTAACGGATCACGTCACCAGTGTAACGGATCTCGTCACAAGCGTAACGGTTCTTCTTTTTGGGGCACCCTTAAGCGGCCGTGATCGGGAACATCAAAACAAGTGTGTGTGCAGCATAGGGACCACGATGACACCAGACTGCTGTTTCCACAATTTATTTCTGTTAGAGAATAAAACAAAATGCATCACGCTCCATCTGTACCTCGATCCCACACAGGCTCCCACAGCAAAGCAACGCGATACTGTGGGGAAAGACTGACTACCGGAGCCTCGGAGGTACCGAAAGAGCGGATGTGAGAAGTGTACTGCCAAAATAAAAGTACTCAAGTAAAATAAAATTCACAATATAAAGAAAAACATAACTGATAAAAAGAAATACTTAGAGTACATTTTTGACTCCGTTACATCAGCTTGAACATAGCATCTGTTGGAATTGCTGAGTTAAACTAAAATTAAATACATGATTTGTAGAGGTTTATTTGTGTATGGTAGCTTTGATGACAGTATTTAGTGTTAATGATCATTGCTGTAAATAAGGGCATTTCCACACCTGAAAGTCCGCAACAAGGTCCAGACCAAGGTTCATATTTTTGTTCTGTTGTTTGTATTTGGTCTGGTTAGGTTTCACACTTCTCCATTTCCAAGCAACTTAAACAATGTTATGTTTATATTGTTAGCACAGACTGGTAGTTAGCAAACATGCTACTCACACTCCAAGGTGCTTTCTGTAGCTCTGAACACAGTGGTAACTGTAGTTTAAGTTAAAACTGGTTCAGACTCCACCATATTATTCGGTGAAGTAGTTTAATGAGGCTAGAATATTATCCAGGTCTTTATTAAAAATTATGTTTGTCCTCATCAGCCATGATGATTTTCAAGTGGCATTGTTCATCCATTTTTCTTTTCAAAAACTGTCTCATCCTCAACAAAAATATCTGTAAGTTTCTGCATTTTAATGAATTTTTAAAGTGACTATTAATGCTGCTAATGGACACATTTCTCTGAGTGGTACTGTGGCATATTTTCCCTCTTACTGGCTGTCTTAACTTCCTGTGTTTGGTCCGGAGTTGGAACTTTTCTGAAAATTCCTTTCACACTTGTAAGAAACTGGACCAAAGTTCAGTTTAATCTGGACTGACACCACCTCTTTTTACCAGACTATACTTCAGATGGTGGTTTGGGGGAGATTTCAAACCTAAAATTTTGGTCTCAACCAACCTGAAAGTCTGGACCAAAAGTGACTTCTATCCTTACTTGACTCCTGCTTAAAGGACTTTACTTTGGGTGTATTTCAGCACAGAGATCAATGGGTGATCATTGAGAGATCAAAAATTGGCCCGATCTCTCAATTTCCTAAAGCCTTGAAAAAGCTATTTCTGTGTGAATGTTTGGGAGATCCTTGTTTGTTTTGGACTGAGATAAAACTTTGAGACCATGGAGATCACTGGAAGATTATTGAGAGATCATGGACAAATGCTGGAAATCTAACAGGCCGTTGTTGCCAGTGTCATCTTCTTTGCCGCTGTTTGTTGGCGTAGCAGTATCAGAGCCAGCAACACCAACAGACTTGATAAGATGATCAAGAAGGCTCGCTCTGTGTTTGGGCTCAGGCTGGAGACTTTTGAGACTGTGGTGGAGAGGAGGACACTGAGCAAACTTACCCATCATGGATAACCCTGATCAACCCCTCTACCACACTCTGGACAGACAGCTGAGTACTTTCTCCAGTAGACTGCTACAGCTGTCAGATGGACAGATACAGGAAATCTTTCCTGCCACATGCCATTTCACTGTACAATAACTCACTAATGTTTGGAAATTGGCTATAATCCAGCTGTCACACTGCACTTTTCAGTCTACTTTGTACCTTATGGTTCTATTTTGCACAGTACAGTTTACCGCTTACTCAGTACTTACCTACAGTCATGTGAAAAAATTAGGACACCCTGTGTAAGCCTGTTTTTTTTTTTTACATATTTGTACATATGGATATTGAATATCAATGTTAAAAATACTGGGAGATTCATGTAATACAACTAAACAGTTAAAAATGAATTAAAGACTTTTCCAATTTTCTGTAAGATGTAATTCTAAACAAATAGTGAGGAATAAATTAGGACAACCCCCCATCTTTTTTAGGACACCCCCCACATTCATCCCCACTTACAATGGCTAAAATAAATTTTAAAAATTGCAAATAAAAACACAAGGTTAGACATAGATACGTGATCATTTCTTAATAAAGAACTGAATATTTAAAGGGGTGTCCAAATTTTTTGACATGACTGTATATAATGTATATTCTCTGCAGGTCACCCTTTATTTTTAGTTTGTTGGTTTAGTAGTGTTTTCCTTTTCTAGGCAATTCCCTTTTCTGTTTTCTTTACTACTCTATTATGCTGTGGGTATGTCTGTTTGGTCTGGTTACTGTAGGTCATGCTGCTGTTACACTAAAATTTCCCGGTTTGGGATCAATAAAGTATCTGATGGTGTTCATTGAAAGATGGTTGAGAGATCTGGCCATCCCCCCCCCCCCCAAATCACTCAACAACTGCCCACTGATCTCCACCCCAGTGTAAAGGGGGTATTACCTGTGCTAGTGAGAGAGCCCTGAGGAATAAATCTTAAGGAGAGGATAGAGCCTATTTAAGTAGTTGCCTTTAGTCCATCAAAGAGAGGACATGTCACATTCACGCTGTGACACTGACATTTACTTTGGTTCTTTTGAGTTCCATTTTTTTTTATCCAACTTAAGAGTAAAAACATATCTTACATTCACTACAAAATCTAATAGGTTCTTCCATGTCCCATACTCCACCTTTCTATAAAATTTCACTGAAATCAAAAGAAGAGATTTTAAAAGACAGTTTGTTAATTCTGATATCAATGGTATCAACCTGTAGATTTTATCCTGTGCACTCTTGGGTCATTGTTGTAATCTGAACTTCAGAGTGGAAACAGAATATTTAGAGGAATTATCCAAATCTCTTCCCTGGCAGACAGTTTAGGAATTTAGAACTACAGCTATAATCCAACCAGACACATTAAATAGCTCAAAACTGCTGTTTGACCCAGACAGCACCAATTCATCCTTCCATACTACAGTGGTGTGAAAAAGTGTTTGCCCCCTTCCTGATTTCTCTCTTTTTTTTTGTATGTTTGTCACACTTAAATGTTTCAGATCAAACAAATTTGAATATTAAACAAAGATAACACAAGTAAACACAAAATGCAGTTTTTAAATGAAGGTGTTTGTTATGGGAAAAAATCCAAACCTACATGGCCCTGTGTGAAAAAGTGTTTGCCCCTAAACCTAATAACTGGTTGGGCCACCCTTAGCAGTAACAACTGCAATCAAGTGTTTCCGATAACTGGCAATGAGTCTTTTACAGCAGTGTGGAGGAATTTTGGCCCACTCATCTTGCAAAATTGTTGTAATTCAGCCACCTTGGAGGGTTTTCAAGTATGAACCGCCTTTTTAAGGTCATGCCACAGCATCTCAATCGGATTCAGGTCAGGACTTTGACTAGGCCACTCCAAAGTCTTCATTTTGTTTTTCTTAAGCCATTCAGAGGTGGATTTGCTGGTGTGTTTTGGATCATTGTCCTGCTGCAGAACCCAAGTGTGCTTCAGCTTGAGGTCATGAACAGATGGCTGGACATTCTCCTTCAGGATTTTTTGGTAGACAGTAGAATTCATGGTTCCATTTACCACAGCAAGTCTTCCAGGTTGTGAAGCAGCAAAACAGCCCCAGACCATCACATTACCACCACCATATTTTACTGATGTTCCTTTTCTGAAATGCTGTATTACTTTTACACCAGATGTAATGGGACACATACACCTTCCAAAAAGTTCAACTTCTGTCTCAGTCCATAGAGTATTTTCTCAAAAGTCTTGGGGATCATCAAGATTTTTTCTGGCAAAACTGAGATGAGCCTTTATGTTCTTTTTGCTCAACAGTGGTTTTCATCTTGGAACTCTGCCATGCAGGCCATTTTATCCTAGTCTCTTATGATGGAGTCATGAACACTGACCTTAACAGAGGCAAATTCCTGTTTCCTGTTTAAGGAAACTTGCACGCTTCCAAATTGACCGAACCATAATGACAATGATTTATCGGGCTTTTATTGAATCTGTTTTATCCGTTTCTTTAGTGTCATGGTTTGGTCAGACAAAATCCTTGGACCAGGTTGTTAGATGGTCCAGTTGCTTGCTTGGTGAGTCACAGCTGAGCCTGACATCCCTGTACACCAGACAGGTACAGAGGATTGCTACCTCCATTTTAAATGATGACTCCCACCCTTTGCACTGCCTCTTTCAGCTTCTTCCCTCCAGACGGAGGTTTGCTGTCCCAAAAAGTAAAACCCAGTGCTACAAAAACAGCTTTGTTCCTGCTGCTGTTAAAGAGTTGAACAAGATGTAACAATATATTGCCCATAATTTAGTTACCCATTTGTTAATTTGATTCTATATTTACTTATTTTTGTAGGTTTTTTTATTGGGGTTCTAAATCTACGGAGGTGTCCTCCTTGGTAGTCTCCCATGAAGTCCACTTTGGCTCAAACAACAACGGATGGTGCGATCTGACAGTGATGTACCTTGGAGTGCACCATGAATGTGTTTAGAGGTTGTTCTGGGCTCTTTTGTTACCATTCGTATTATCCGTCTCCTCCTGCATCCACGTCTAGGGAGGTTGGCTACAGTCCCGTGGATCTTAAATTTCTGAATAATATCTGCAACTGTAGCCACAGGAACATCAAGCTGCTTGGAGATGGTCTTATAGCCTTTACCTTTAATATGCTTGTCTATAATTTTCTTTCTAATCTCCTGAGACAACTCTCTCCTTTGCTTCCTCTGGTCCATGTTTAGTGGGGTACACACCATGTCACCAAACAGCACAGTGACTACTTGTCGCCCTTTAAATAGGCCGACTGATTACAAGTTTGTAGACACCTGTGATGTTAATTAGAGGACATCTTGGTGGAACATGTCCCTATGGTCACATTATTTTCTTCTATTTTATCTTTTCTAGGGGTACCATCATTTTTGTCCAGGCCTGTTTTGTGAGTTTTGTTTTTTTTTTAATAATTCTGTTGAACCACAATTCAAAAGTATTGTCTGCTTTTCATTGGTTAATTTTCATAGAATTTTTATTTATTACCACTTGTCAGATTCAGGTTATTTCTGTGACCATTGTGGGTTTTTCCTTTCATTAACAGAAGGGTACCAACAATTTTGTCCACGGCTGTACCTTTTCATAATTTATGTTGAACAGTTCCGAGAGGTCTTTTGTTAATGTTACTCCCAAGTATTTAATACGCCTCATACTCCAGTTAAGTTTATAAGATTTCTGAATTGTTATTGAGGGTGTATAATTAAAATCCCACCAACAAATAAACAAAACAATAAAAAAAAAAAAAAATCCCACCAACATGGGATTTTATTTTTACCAGAGTGTCCAATTAAAGGATGTCTGGAGCAGTGGAATTAGTTCTTTAAACAATTTGTACCATTCTGCTGGGTATCCATCACTCCCTGGAGATTTTTTAATGAATTTATTGCTTCTTCTACATCTTTTTCTGTGATTTTGGCTGTTAACCTGTCATTCTGTGAGGTGCCAGTTGCTGGTAAATCCACATCATTTAAAAAGGATCTCATTTCATCCTCCTCTGCAGCAAGTGGCTGCATATATAATTTTTTATAGTACTGATAAAATATTCTATCCCTTCTGGGTTATCAGTTATCTCCTTAGTAAGCGGGTCTTTAATTTTGTGTATTGTATTTATCACCTGTTGTCTTATACGTTTTGCTAATAATTTTGTAGATCTCAAGCCCATTTCATAATAGCTCTGTCTTAAGAATAAGTTCTCAATTTCATTTAGTAGTATATCATCCATTTTCTTCTTGATATCCTTGATTTGTTGAAATACCTCCTGATCATTTGTGTCTTGATATTTCTTCTCACATTCCCTTAACTTCTCAGTATTTCTTATAGGTTTCCACCCAACCACCTTCAAAGCATCCCATAGTATGGTTGGATCCACTTCCCCATTGTTTTCTTCTGTATATTGTTTGATTTCCTTTTTTTTTTTTATATCTTCTACCAGTTCTTTGTTGTTCAGTACTCCCACATTGAGTCTCCAACACGTTTGTCTTTTCCGGGCATTTAACTGAATCTTTAAATATACAGCATTGTGGTCTGAGATATCAGCTCCTCCTATTTTACATTCATCTACCCTGTACCTATCACCTGTATTTATAAAGTAGTGATCTATCCTCGAGTGGACCTTATGGGCGGCCGAGTAATGAGTATAATCTTTTTCATATGGATTGAGACTCCTCCAAATGTCAATCATACCCATCTCCTCTAGTGACAGTTAAAAATTGTGTCACATGTTTTTTGTTTCTCTTTAAACTTGTTGTGTCCAGGCTATGGTTCATAATTATATTGAACTCACCTCCACAGATTAGAATTCCCTCCATTTCTGTTGCAGTGTTATCAACGAGAACTTTCAGGAGGAGCATAGACATTTACCTGAGTGACAGGTTCATTTTCCAGCTTCCCTTTCACCAGTATATCGTCCCTCTTCGTCCCTGATTTCTTTTCAAAATTCAGACTTAGTTGTATTTGAGATTAATATCAAAACTCCTCTTTTATGCCCCATTTGCATGAGCTGTAATATGAGTTTCTAAATCCTAATCTTTTAAATTTTTCATGCTCTTTTTGGGATAAGTGAGTCTCTTGCAGAAATGTAATTTCCACCTTTTCCTTCTTCACTTTTGCTCTCTTTACAGGTGTATTTAGACCATTTACATTTAGCGATATAATCTTAAGACTATTTTTAATCATAACACAAACCATGTTTTCATATGCTTCCGAGCAGTTTGAATCAGAACTATGCACACATTTGAAAAAAATCACAATAAGAACATAAACCATAAGTAACTTCCACCTGGGGGTCTCTAGGTTTCCCCCCGTGCCCCTGTTGGTAGGTGGATAGGAAATCATCTTCAGTAAGGACCCATCTCTAGACTGAGAAAACCAGTCTGCTGATGGATCCCCCCTCAGTATAATAAAGTCCAACATTTACACATGAACTCTGTCTATTATGAATTAAAACTAAACAAACTAAGAACAAACTAACAAAACAAACTACTAAGCATAAGGCCATATAGTATTACAAAGCTCCTATTATGTATTCATATGAAAATTTCCTTTGTTTTTATGAGCAAAGATGAGTCTATATAGCAGTGGGTGAAAACGCTGTTCTTTTATCCCATATTGAAGATTTTGATTCTTCATCTCTAACTTTTACATGAGAGTCTTACCACTGTAGTTTGTTACTTAACCCCTGAAGTTCTCCGTCTTCCTCGTTACCATTTCCTTTGAAACTCACGCAGTTTCTCCCTCACTTGGTGCACTGTATCCCGGCTCGGGGACACAGTTGTTCCGTCATCTCTCCGCCTCTCACCCGTTGCCATCCCGGCGCTCTGCGATTCCCTCCTTCACCGTCGGTGTTGTATGGCGTGTCCATCTGGAATCTCCTTGCTCTTATGTCCCGTGCAGCTTCCCCGGCATCATTGTAATTCTTTACTCCATCACTCCAGTGAATTCGTATTTTTCTGTGCGGGGTTTGAAAGCGCATGTTCCTGTCTTTTAGCGTCATCTTTATGTCACGATATGCTTTGCGTTTCTGTACAATTTCTGTAGGATAATCATGGTCAAACTGAATGCGTGCATCTCCCACTTTAATTTTCTTCTGCCACGCTCCCCCCCCCCCCCCCAGCACCATGTCCTTCGTTTCGAATGGCTGAAAATTAACCACTATTGCCCTCTGTTGAGCACCTGCTCTCAGTTTCTGCAGCAGGGTTCTGTGGGCGTGTTGGATCTGCAGACTGAAATCCCCAGAGATCTTCAGCTCCCTTTTTAATATCTGTTCCAGGTGGTCCTTCACAGAGCTTCCTTCAGTTTCTTCCGGTAGGCCAAAGATGTGTACATTATTTCTTCGAGACCTCGCTTCTAGGTCTGCCATTTTATCTTGCATGTAGCTTGTCTGCTTTAGCATTTTTAGCAGCATCTCATTAGCCTCCGCCCTACAGACAGGGCCTCAGTGTGGTCGTGGTCCAGTTTCTCCGCTGTAGTATCTTCAGAATCACTTTCGCACTCGGTGGCTCCCTCCACTTCAAGTTGTTCTGTGTGTGACTTCTTAGTGCTTTTGCAGCCTCTGCATGTATTTCTGCCACTCATTTCTAAAATGTTTTGTATATGTGACTCAAGTTATGTGTTTTAAGTGGCGTTTGAATATAAAGACTGATACGAGCTCTTAACTACACAGCCGCTCACGATGCCATCTTTCCCAGAACTTCCCCAGGCAGGTCCTATTTAACTGATTCCCTGAGTGAGAGCAGGTGCGGCAGAATTCAGGCCTGGGTGTGGCTAGAGAAATTGAACTCAGTTTTCCAGAGATGTGATAAACCACAATTAATTTAGGTTTTACGCGGGGAAGGGGGTGTGGTGGGGTAATCACTCCCCCCCCCCCACACAGGGCCATGTAGATTTTATTTTTATTTTTTTACCCTTAATAAACACCTTCATTTAAAAACAGTATTTTGTGTTTACTTGCGTTATCTTTGTCTAATATTTAAATTTGTTTGATGATCTGAAACGTTTATGTGTGACAAACATACAAAAGAATGAGAAATCAGGAAGGGGGGCAAAAACTTTCACACCACCATGTTAGAAAATGAAAAGATACTCCAAAAACAAGGGAGAACATGACTGGGATAAGTAAAAAAAAAAAAAAAAAAAAAATGATCACCAATTAAAGATATTGACACTCGTGAGCTGTTAGAGAATAACTTAGAGGAATTGAAGATGAACGAGCAGAGACATCATGTGATTAACACAAGTCATCTCAGCTCATTTTCATAAGCAGCGGTGATTTTGCTTTTTAACTTACACCACTTAGCTTGAACAGTGAGCTTCATATTGTCATGATCGCCCCTCCTGGGCATAAAACAAACTCAAGCGATATGACTGCAGTGAGGACATTTATTAACAGAAAAGACATAACATTTCAAAAATAACGGTGTAGACAACACAAAAACTTACACAGATGAGCTTCTCCTAGGTGGAGAAGTCCCAGGAGGCTAAAGCGGGGGAGACTGCCCTAGGCACAGGAGACCAGTCTGAACATCACTTTTCCTCTAATAAATAGTGGGGGAACTAACGAGCAGCAGGTGTGAGTGGGCAGGTGACCTAATGCCAACTGATTGCAGCTGAGAGGCCTTGAAGCACAGCAATCAGCTGGAGGGTGTGTCTGGGAAATGAGAGCAGAGCCCTGCCATGAAACAGGAAAGTAAACCAATACACATGTACAGAAAATAACCAAAAACAGATGTACAGACAAATAATACTGAGAATAAAGTGGAGGTCTGAGCTCAGAAACATGACACACATCAGATGACAAACTTTGAAAAAGACCCATGAAACCCACACATTGACTTTATTTTCTTAAAGTTAAATTCCAATATATTGTCTTTGCAAAAGTAAAATTTGACTTCACATGATTTGCATTTCTTTTCTTTTCTTCTTTTTGATATTTTTCTGCTTTATTATTTTCAGTAGTACAACTTTATTTTAGAAGCATTCTTACATGAAGGAGGGTAGAGCAGCCAGAAATTATACTCAAGTAAAAGCATCATTATCTTTTGATATTATTTACTCAAGTATAAGTAAGAATAATGACCAAAAATTACTTAAGAATAAGAAAGTATCTGCTTAAAAAGTTTCTTGAGTAGTGAGAAACCATTTTAAGATAAGATAAGATAAGATAAGCCTTTATTAGTCCCACAACGGGGAAATTCCAGGATTGCAACAGCACAGGGATAGCAACACTCAGAGCAACAATCAGAAGGCAAGAAAAAAAAAAAACAAGCAAGCAAGAGCAGCTAATAAACATATGTACGTATTACTATAAAATATATATATATACACACACACACAGACACACAGTGCAGAGCATTGTAGCTGGATGGAATAAATATATGAATATATGAACACACAGTGCAGAGCATTGTAGCTAGATGGAATAAATATGTAAATATATAAACACCCACAGTACGGAGCATTGCAGCTAGGTGGAATAAATATGCAAGTATATAAACACACACAGTGCGGAGCAATGTAGCTAGATGGAATAACATGTAGATATATAAATATATAAACACCCACAGTACGGAGCATTGCAGCTAGACGGAACAAATATGCAAATATATAAACACACACAGTGCAGAGCATTGCCGCTAGATGGAATGAAACAGCATAACCGTCTACCCAGCTATCCTGCATGGTATGATTATGTGCCCATACACACTCTCACCCTCCATAGCGACCGGCATGCTCCTAGTTGTATGCCGGAGAGGACCACTGTGTAAGTCTATTGCATCTTCTGCATTCAAAAAACTATTAGTTTGTTACGTCTTTTTTGCTATCTCTGCGAGCAGCCCTGCTTAGGTTGTACAGTCTGACAGCCGTTGGTAGGAAGGACCTACGAAACCTCTCGGTTGTGCACCTGGGATGATGTAGTCTGCTGCTAAATGAGCTCCTCAGTGCATTCAGTATGTCCTGCATAGGGTGGAACTCGGACTCCAGCAGAGATGACAGTTTAGCCACCGTCCTTCTCTCTCCTATCTCCTCCATCGGATCAAGGCGCTGCCCCAGGACAGAGCTAGCTTTCTTAATCAGTTTGTTCAGTCTCTTCCTATCGGCTGCAGTAATGCCACTGCCCCAGCAGACCACTCCAAAAGTGATGGCTGATGCCACCACCGTGTCATAGAATGACTTCAGCAGCGCCCCTTGTACACCAAAAGACCTGAGTCTCCTCAGCAGGAACAGCCTGCGCTGTCCCTTCTTGTAGAGTGCATCAGTATTGTGTGACCAGTCTAGTTTATTGTTCAGATGAATACCCAGGTACTTATAGGATGTCACCATCTCGATGTCTGTTCCCTGTATATTTACTGGTACTGTGAGGGGCTGCCCATGCCTGCGGCAGTCCACCACCAGCTCCTTAGTTTTCCTCGCGTTGATCTGGAGGCAGTTCCGATGGCACCAGTCCACGAAGTCCTGGATAAGCCCTCTGTACTCAGCTTCATCTCCATTGGAGATGAGGCCAACGATCGCAGAGTCATCAGAGAACTTCTGTAGATGGCAGTGTGTTGTGTTGTGTGAGAAGTCCGCAGTATAAAGAGTGAACAGGAAGGGAGCCAGCACCGTTCCCTGGGGGGCCCCCGTGCTACTGATGATCGTGTCGGACACACAGTCCCGGGTTCTCACAAACTGAGGCCGGTTCGTGAGGTAGTCCAGGATCCATGATGACAGGTGCTGGTCCACCCCTGCGCGCAGCAGCTTGTCCTTCAGGATCATCGGTTGGATGGTGTTGAAAGCACTGGAGAAGTCAAAGAACATGATCCTCACCATATTCCCGGGCTTCTCCAGGTGGGACAGAGAACGGTGAAGGAGGAAGATCACCGCATCCTCCACCCCAATGCCATGCTGGTAGGCGAACTGGAGTGGATCCATCGCTGGTTCCACCAGGGGGCGGAGGTGAGCAAGGAGCAGTCTCTCCAGGGTCTTCATCAAGTGGGACGTCAAGGCCACCGGTCTGTAGCTGTTCAGGTCTTTGGGGTGGGAAGTTTTTGGTACAGGTACCACACAAGATGTTTTCCACAGCTGTGGTACCCTCCCCAGTTTCAGGCTCATGTTGAAGATATACGTCACAATCCCACACAGCTGGTCTGCACAGGACTTGAGGAGCTTTGCGCTGATGCCGTCCGGTCCCGGCGCCTTCCTCGCCTTGATCTTCCTCAGCTCCGTCCTCACCTGGGTCCTGGTCAGGGTCAGGATGGGGGGCTGTGTGTTGGGAGTGGGGGGGTGTTGGTAGAGTGGGGAGTGGGCAGCAGGACTTGATTTCTTTAGAGGCAGCAGTGGTTGTTGTGCAGTCAGGGGGGAGGGCGGTTGGTCAAATCTATTGAAAAACAGATTCAGGTTGTTCGCCCACTCCCTGCCCCCTGTGGCCTGGGGGGAGGTATTCTGGAGCCCCGAGATGGTTTTGAGGTTTCTCCAGACCCCGCTGATGTCGCTCTGTTGCAGCTTGTCCTCCATCTTCTTCCTGAAGCTGTCCTTGCCTTCTCTGATCTTTCTCCTCAGCTCCCTCTGTACGGACTTCAGCATCTCCCTGTTCCCTGACCTGAAGATCCTCTTCTTCTCTCTCAGAAGTGTTTTAATCTCAGGGTTGATCCAGGGTTTGTTGTTTGAGTGACGCCGTATGGTCTTGGTGGGAACGGATTTGTCCACACAGAAGCTGAGGTAGCCCGTGAAGGTGTGAATGAGGCCATCGATGTCCTCACCATGTGGATCGCAGAGCTGCTTCCAGGCGGTGGCTTCAAAACAGCCCTTTAGGGTGTCCATTGTCTCCTCAGACCATAACTCCACAGTGTGCATGGCCGGAGGTTGTCTGTGCACTAGGGGTTTGTACACCGGCCGGAGATGAACCAAGTTGTGATCCGATCTCCCGAGTGGGGGTAGTTGTGATGAGGTGTACGCCTCCTTAGTGTTTGCGTAGAATAAATCCAGTGTTTTATTGTCTCTAGTGTGGCATGTGACATACTGGGTGAACGTGGGTAGAATGGGAGACAGTGAAACATGGTTGAAATCGCCTGAGATGAGGAGAAGAGCATCTGGGTGTTCTGTCTGCAGCCTGCTGGTTACTGAATGGATGACGTCACGTGCTGTCCCAGCGTTCGCCGTCGGATTTGCATAAACAACAATGCAGATCACGTGTGAGTGTTCTCTCGGGAGATATGTAGGCCTCATGCTAACAGCTAGCAACTCAATGTCTTTGCTGCAGTGTCGTTGTTTAACAGTGATATGGCACCAGAGTGGATGGCACTTTGCATGTCAAGTGACATCACAAAGTGCTTACAGTGAGTCCATTATTCATTCACTCCAGACAACCATTGATAGTGGTAATGTGGTACACATATTTGAGATGCTTAGGCTGCATATGTACACTACCGTTCAAAAGTTTGGGGTCACCCAGACAATTATTTTGTGTTTTCCATGAAAAGTCACACTTATTTACCACCATGAGTTGTAAAATGAATAGAAAATATAGTCAAGACATTGAAAATATAGTCAAGACATTGACAAGGTTAGAAATAATGATTTGTATTTGAAATAATAATTTTTTTCCTTCAAACTTTGCTTTCGTCAAAGAATCCTCCATTTGCAGCAATTACAGCATTGCAGACCTAACATGATTGCACAAGGGTTTTCTAATCATCCATTAGCCTTCTGACGCAATGAGCAAACACGTTGTACCATTAGAACACTGGAGTGATAGTTGCTGGAAATGGGCCTCTATACACCTATGTAGATATTGCACCAAAAACCAGACATTTGCAGCTAGAATAGTCATTTACCACATTAGAAATGTATAGGTGTATTTCTGATTAGTTTAAAGTTATCTTCATTGAAAAAAAGTGCTTTTTTTCCAAAATAAGGAAATTTCTAAGTGACCCCAAACTTTTGAACGGTAGTGTATATTACTGTTACCTCACGTCTTAGAAGGAACAATAAGTCTGGACCTCCTGGGGATAACAGGAGGGTGTGAAATCTGTCTTTAGAAATGGTTCTGAGAAGACTTCCTGACCACCAGGGTTTTAGGTGGAGAAGAGAAGACCTGGGGGGTGATGTATTGTCTCTGGGGATTGAATGACAATGTGACTCTGTACTTTGATGTCCCGGGTATAAAAAGGGGAGATGTGGGAAGTTCTTTCTCTTTTCTGTTTGAGAGGATGTTGGAGACACGTGATTGTTAATAAACCTGAATTGAGAAATAAATTCAGCCTCTTCGTTTCACGCTCTCCACACTGGTGACCTTAAGACGTATAATGGGCAGAGAGGATTCCCCTGAACCAGACTCGCCAGGGACCAGCCGGGCAAGCGCAGTCTCAGTCAAGCTACCAGAATTCTGGCAGGACAACCCGGACTCATGGTTCCTCCTGACCGAAGCCCAGTTTGCTCTCGGGGGAATAACAGCAGATGACACAAAGTTCTACCACGTCATCGCCAAACTCGACAGCCGCACAGCTCGACACGTGCGGAGCCTGGTGCAGCGCCCACCCGCTGGCGACAAATACAACGGGTTGAAAGCTGCCCTCATCCAGCATTTCACTCCCTCAGCCCAGGAGAGAGCTGAGAGACTCCTGGCCCTGCACGACTTGGGAGAAAGCACGCCTGTTGACCTGATGGAAGACATGCTGAAGCTGAGAGGCTCAGACAACGACGATTTCCTCTTCACTCACATCTTCCTGAGAACTCTACCATCGCAGACGAGGGCGACCCTGGCGGGCTCTCAGTTTGTGACCCAGCGGGACTTCCGCGAGCTGGCCCAGGAGGCGCAGCGGATCCTCAACGCCAGTGGACGGCACACGGCCACCGCAGCAGCGGCAGACCTCGGCGCGACAACCGGGAACGGCAAAAGGCCAGAGGCGACGGAGGCAGACACACCGACAACGGCAGCAGCGAGGCCCCGACATCGCGGAGGAGACGACCTCTGTTTTTACCATCGTCGTTTCGCAGCGAGGGCACGCAAGTGTATACCGCCATGTCAGTTCAAGAGCTCGGGAAACTCCAGGACCGGGAATCGGTACCAGCTGTGGCCCTCGGTGAACAGAACAAGCTGCTCTACCTGACGGATGCGCGTTCTGGGAGGCAATTCCTCGTGGACACAGGCTCCCAAGTGAGTTTCATCATGCCAACCTACGCTGACTGGCTGGCTGGCCCCGGGAGTCACGGAGCATCAGCGGCGAACGGCTCGAGCATTAAGACCTTCGGTGAAAGGACTCTACTTCTGTCCCTGCACGGCCGCACATATGAGTGGATTTTTATTATAGCGGCGGTGAGTTTCAACATGTTAGGTGCTGATTTTCTGTGCTCACATGGGTTGTTGGTTGATCTTCCCAATAGACGCTTGGTTAATGCACTCTCTTTTTACTCTGTCCCTTGTACAGCTCGAGTGTCCCCGCCCACAGCACAAGCCAACGTCGCCACAGCAGGCGGTAAGTTTCACACACTCCTCACTCAGTTTCCAGCACTCACGGTTCCCACGTTTTCAGCAGCCGTTGCTAAACACGGGGTAGAGCACTTTATCACTACCGCTGGTCCCCCCGTTTTTGCAAAAGCTCGGCGCTTGGATGCAGCTAAACTGACCATAGCGCACGAGGAGTTCACCAACCTGGAAAGGTTGGGCATCATCCGGCGTTTGAATAGCCCATGGGCTTCCCCGCTTCACATGGTCCCTAAGGCTGACGGCTCGTGGCGACCTTGCAGTGATTTCCGCAGGTTGAACAACGCCACAGCGCACGACCGCTACCCAATTCCCCATATTCAGGATTTTTCGGTTCATCTGGCGGGGGCGTGCATTTTTTCTAAAATAGACTTGGTCCACGGTTATCATCAAGTCCCAGTACGCACTTAGGACATTCCCAAAACAGCGGTAGTAACTCCGTTTGGACTTTTTGAGTTTTTGCGCATGCCATTTGGGCTTAAAGGCGCTGCTCAAACCTTCCAGCGCATGATGGGCGCGGTGTTACACGATCTCCCTTTTGTGTTCATCTACCTGGACGACATTTTGGTAGCCAGCGCGTCCGAAGAAGAACACGAAAAGCACCTCACGGCAGTTTTCCGGAGGTTGGCGGAGCACGGGTTAATAATCAACCCAGCAAAGTGCCAGTTCGGGGTGGCGTAGATTGATTTTTTGGGGCACCGCGTCTCCCCAGAGGGAGCAGTTCTGCTGCCGGACAAAGTGCGCGCAGTGGCGGATTTTCCCCAGCCACAAACGGTCAAAGCACTACAGGAGTTTTTGGGAATGGTGAATTTTTATAACCGTTTCCTCCCCCGCGCAGCGCAGCTCATGCAACCATTGTATGCCGCGCTTAAAAAACAAAAACCCTCAAATGCAATCGAATGGTCCCCGGAGCGGGAGCACGCATTCTCGGAGGTGAAAAAAAGCCCTTGCAGACGCTGTGTTGTTGGCTCATCCAGACCCAACGGCCCGCATAGCGCTCACCACTGATGCGTTAGACGTGGCCATAGGGGCGGTAGTGGAGCAACATGTTGCCGGGGCTTGGCAGCCGCTGGCCTTTTTCAGCAGGACCTTGCGCGAGTTCGAGCAAAAATACAGCGCGTTCGACAGGGAGTTGTTAGCGCTCCACCTAGCCATTCGTCACTTCCAATTCTGGCTAGAAGGTCGGCGTTTCACCGTGTTTGTCAACCACAAACCGCTCACTTTTGCGATGGCCAAAGTTTTGGAACCATGGTCGGGCCGGCAGCAGAGGCAGCTGGCTGCAATTTCAGAATTTACTACCGATATTCAACACGTAGCGGGTAAACTTAATGTGGTGGCAGACTGCCTCTCTCGCGCCGTAACCGCTCCAGTCCGCACAGAGGTAGATTATACTACCGCGGCCACAGAGCAAAATAGCAGCGCGGAAGCGTACACGGCCCCAGTCCACGTGGGGATAGATTATGCAGCCATGGCTGCGGATCAGGGTAGCGACGCGGATGTGTGCGCGCTCCAGTCTGGACCAACAGGGTTAAGGCTGGAGAGCAGGAGGCTGCAAAATGGTATGCCTCCCCTAATCTGTGATGTCTCTACCGGACGACTGCGTCCGGTAGTGCCGGCCGCGTGGCACCGCCGTGTTTTTGACTCGATTCACTCTCTGGCGCACCCGGGGGTGCGCGCGTCAGTAAAAATGGTAGGAGAGAAGTTTGTTTGGCCGAGCCTGCGCAAGCACATGAAGGAGTGGGCAAGAGCCTGCATGGCTTGACAGCGGGCCAAAATACACAAACACACAAAAGCCCCCTTAGAGCCGTTTCACATCCCGGCCAAGAGGTTCGATCATGTGCATGTCGACCTCGTAGGCCCCCTCCCGCCATCACAGGGGTGCACGCATCTTTTGACAATGGTGGACCGCACCACGCATTGGCCTGAAGTGGTCCCACTGGCATCAACCACAGCCACAGAGGTGGCCTGCGTGTTTTTAACAGCTTGGGTAACACGTTTTGGGGTCCCGTCGGATATTACGTCCAACAGGGGGCCTCAATTTGTTTCCGAGCTTTGGTCAGTGATGGCCCGCAGCCTGGGGATAACAATCCACCGCACTACCGCGTACCACCCCCAGGCTAATGGTTTATGCGAGCATTTTCATAGATCATTGAAAGCAGCCCTCAGAGCGTCGCTTACGGATGCAAATTGGGTAAACAGACTACCATGGGTTTTATTAGGGTTGCGTTCTGCACCTAAAGAGGACTTAAAAGCCTCCCCAGCTGAGTTGGTGTTTGCGCAACCACGCCGGCTGCCAGGGGAGTTTCTTCCTGATAATCCGACACCAGAGCGTCCCCCTGCTCAGCGGTCACTGAACAACACGGGAGCAGACATGCTTCCAGGCCCCGTTCATCACACTTTTCCGCGTGTTTTTGTCCCTAAATCTTTAAAAAACGCCGAGTTTGTTTTTGTCAGGCACGAGGCTCAGCGCCCAACCCTGCGACCACCTTACGACGGCCCATATAGAGTGCTGGAAACAGGTGATAAGCATTTTTTGCTAGATTTAGGGGACAGGAGGGAAACAATTGGTATAGACAGACTTAAACCTGCTTTTGTGATGGCTGATGAAACTGTGCAAGTGGCGAGGGCTCCTCGACGTGGCAGACCCCCCAGGGATCATGCCCCAGAGCCCCCTCAGGGATTGACTAACAGTTCTCATCCTCAGATAGCGGATCCACGGCAGGATGGCGCCGTGGGAGTGGCTAAGCCTGCTTACAGCAAGTTCGGAAGACCGTTGAAGCCCAGACAGCTTATGGACTGATGTTTGTGATTTTATCATGTGGTGTAGACTATGTTGTATTGTTTCATCTTCGACGTTTGGGGGGGGTCATGTGGCACACATATTTGAGATGCTTAGGCTGCATATGTATATTACTGTTACCTCACGTCTTAGAAGGAACAATAAGTCTGGACCTCCTGGGGATAACAGGAGGGTGTGAAATCTGTCTTTAGAAATGGTTCTGAGAAGACTTCCTGACCACCAGGGTTTTAGGTGGAGAAGAGAAGACCTGGGGGGTGATGTATTGTCTCTGGGGATTGAATGACAATGTGACTCTGTACTTTGATGTCCGGGGTATAAAAAAGGGAGATGTGGGAAGTTCTTTCTCTTTTCTGTTTGAGAGGATGTTGGAGACACGTGATTATTAATAAACCTGAATTGAGAAATAAATTCAGCATCTTCATTTCACGCTCTCCACAGTAAGCTACTTCTGTAGCCACCGCTGCCCTGGGGCAGACTGGCAGAAACGTAGCTGCCAATCTGTACCAACGGCCTCTCCGACCACTACCAGACATTTATACCCAGTGTCATGGACACTGGAGGCAAGGTGGGTACAGTGTCTTGCCCAGAGACACAACAGCAAGATGACTGGCAAGAGTGGAAGTTTAACCGCCAACCCTCTGGTTATTGAAAGACCCACTCTACCTCCTGAGCTACTGCTGCCCCCAAATTGTATTTTTCCCTAAAATATGTTACTCCTGTTTCTCATTTTGGACTTATCAGTGTCAGTAAAGATATTTATAATCAGTAATAGTGCAGGTTTTTTTCTTAAAAGAAAAATGTACCTAAGGAAGAGCAAAAGTATCCTACAATGAAACTAGTCATAAAAAGGCAACTTTGGTGAAAAATTACTAGAGTACATGTATTTGAGTAAATGTAAAGTTACTATCCATCTAGGTATAATCCATAAGTGGGTAATGCTGCCTACATGCTTGCAATTTCACACTGTTAAAAATGATGGGGGAATGACGTAATTGGGTTGAAAGCTTGGATCTGTTATAACATTTATCCATGTAGCAAAGTTATATAGGATGCACTGTAACTGGCACCTGAAAACCCACAGGACTGTACAGAATTTGTGTATTTGAAAAAACTTGTAACTAGGACAAGGCAACATATCGAATATATTTGACGTATTGGTACTTTTGTCCAGGCGAGATGGACCATGATGTTTGCAGATGACATTGTGATCTGCAGTGAGAGTAGGGAGCAGGTGGAAGAGAACCTGGAGAGGTGGAGGTACGTATGCTTTGAAGAGGAATGAATGTCAGAATACATGAGTGTGAATGAGAGGGAGGCAGGTGCAACGGTGAAGATGGAAGGAGTAGCGGTAGTGAAAGTAGATGGGTTTAAATACAGTGCTGTGAAAAAGTATTTGCCCCTTCCTGATTTCTTATATTTTTGCACATTTGTTACACCTAAATGTTTCAGATCATCAAACAAATTTTAATGATAGACAAAGATAACCCAAGTAAATGCAAAATACAGTTTTTAGATGATGGTTTCATTTATTAAGGGAAAAAAAAAATCTATCCAAACCTATCTGGCCCTATGTGAAAAAGTAATTGCCCCCTAACTGCTCCCTAAACCTAAAAACTGGTTGTGCCACCATTGGTGCCCACAACTGGCAATAAGTCTTTTACATCACTGTTGAGGAATTTTGACCCACTCTTCTGTGCAGAATTGTTTAAATTTAGTCACATTGGAGGGCTTCATGAACTGATGGCCGGACGTTCTCCTTCAGAATTTTCTGGTAGAGAGCAGAATTCATGGTTCTGTCAATTAGGGCAAGTTGTCCAGGTCCTGAAGAGGCAAAGCAGCCCCAGACCATGACACTACCACCACCATGCTTGACTGTTGATATGATGTTCTTTTTATGAAATTCTGTGTTAGTTTTATGCCAGATAAAACAGGACACATCTTCCAAAAAGTTCAACTTTTGTCTCGTCAGTCCACAGAATATTTTACCAAAAATCTTGAGGATCATCAAGATATTTTCTGACAAATGTGAGCCGAGGCTTTGTGTTCTTTTTGTCCAGCAGTGGTTTTTTTCTTGAAACTCTCCCATGGATGCCATTTTTGCCCAGTCTTTTATTGTTCCATCGTGGACCAGTGTCCAAACTGAGGCAAGTGAGGCCTGCAGTTCTTTAGATGTTGTTCTGGGTTTTTGTTTCTCATCTGATCTTGAATTTATTTAGATCACAGTGGTATGTGTTGCTTTTTGAGATCTTTTAGCTTACTTCAGGTTGTCGAACAGGATCTATTTAAGTGATTTCTTGATTCATCAGATCTAGTAGTAATCAGGCTTGGGTGTAGCTACTGAAACTGAACTCAGCTTTCCAAAATATGTGGTTAATCACAGTTTAATTTGTGATGTAACGGGGGGAATTACTTTTTTACATGGGGCCAGGTAGGTTTGGATAGGGTTTTTTTTTTCCTTTAATAAATGAAATCATCATTTGAAAACTGCATTTTCTATTTATTCAGGTTATCTTTGTCTGATATTAAAATTTGTTTGATGATCTGAAACATTCAAGTGTGACAAATATGCAAAAATATAAGAAATCAGGAAGGGGCAAAAACTTTTTCACAGCACTGTACCTGGGGTCAACCATCCAAAGCAATGGAAAATGCACAAGAGAGGTGAAGAAGAGAGTGCAGGCAGGGTGGAGTGGGTGGAGATGAGTGTCAGGGGTGATTTGTGACAGAAAGGTAGCAGCAAGAGTAAACAGGAAGATTTACAAGATGGTAGTAAGACCTGCTATGACGTATGATTTGGAGACAAGGGCACTGACAAAAAGACAGGAGGTGGAGCTGGAGGTGGCAGAGTTGAAAATGCTAAGATTTTCATTTCGAGTGACTAGGAGGGAAAAGATTAGAAATGAGTATATCAGAGGGACAGCTCACGTTCAGCAGTTTGGAGACAAAGAGAGGCAAGGCTGAGATGGTTTGGACATGTGCAGAGGAGGGATAGTGGATATATTGGACAAAGGATTTTGAAAATGGAGCTGCTAGGCAGGAGGAAAAGAGGAAGACCACAGAGAAGATTTATGGATGTAGTGAAGGAAGACATGGAGAGGACTGGTGTTACAGAGGAAGATGCAAGGGATAGGGTGAGATGGACGCAGATGATTCACTGTGGTGACCCCTAAAGGGAGCAGACGAAAAAAAGAAGAAAAAGGTACATTTGTCCAGGCGAGATATATAAAATGCCTATATCGCACCTATTGAATAAAATTTGTCATAATGTAAGGCAACAGCATGTGACTTGGAATTCCACTTCTCTCTCTCCATCTTCTCTCACAGCAGCACTGCTGCTGCTGCTGCTGCTGCTGCTGCTTTTACTCGGTTGTGGAGAACTTTCTCTGATGTTGACTTTCATTTTATGTTATTATGCAGCTATTTCATAAGTGAATATGTGTGTGCTGAATATGAATATAACAATTTTTATTTTTTTGGAATAAAACCGAATCTTAAAGGATATTCAGTAAACTACTTATATATCCTGTCTACATATATCGAAAATTATATAGCAATACGTTTTTTAAGCTATATTGCCTACCCTACTTGTAACACACACATTGACTTGTCGTAGACATTCTAGCACAGTGAACCCCAAACTTTGAATCAGTCAGCTCAAATGCAGTATCAATGAAAACACCAAGGTGCTGATGCCTCAGTGCCTGTAGCATGGTAGCATGGGGGGCTATAAAAAAAGTCACACTGCCACTTCTAGTGGGCGGGCATAGTTACTACAATACCTTTTTTCACAGCTGCATTGATGGTAAAGGTGAGTTAAATTTGTGTTTATTTTGAAAACAAGGCCTGATCTGGAAATTGTGGGAAATTAAAAGTTGAGAAAATATGGTGATACAATGATACTGTGGAGGTAAAAGATCAGGCGAGATGCAACGAGCTGGAAGGGTCAAGGTTTTATTTCCTCCAACGTCATGAGACACACATCATAGCTCAGTGAGCTACTGTGCTGCTGAGGCATGTCTAGCAAGCTCTTTTATACATGTTATACAGACAGAGAGAATGCATGGCACATTAGCATAGTGATATACATATCAGTCAATACATATTAGCGTGACCAACTGGCGCCCGGTGTCCTCTCCCTCATCCAGGGGATGTATACACAACAGTCCATTGTTCTGATTGCCCCCAGGAGCTCTCTGTCCGAATGTAAATTGTCCTCCGTTTCCTCCAGCCCTGCTGAGTATGAAATCGTGTCAATCTGCAGTGTGCTGGGTCACCACAATACAAGCCTTTAGTAGAAAAGCTGGTAACAGACAGACAGACACATGGAGTGATTACATATGCCTATGTTGCCTTTGCACTGATGCATAAAAATACAGAAGCACAAGAATAAAATTAGGAGCACAAAGAAAAATGCTGAAGTAAAAGATTTTATTAACTGAACGTATATATAATTACACAATGGCGTGCAATAGCAGGTAAACATATTGTCAGGAGCCAAGCTGGCTTGGTTTCCCCCGGCTCGGTCCTGATCTTTCTGTGGGTTTAGGTGCCACTGTGTATGTGCATATTATGTATTCTGTGCTGTTCCTTACCCATAACCACTGCTTTCTGGCCAGCAGCGGTGAGACAGCCCCTTTGGCTCACGCTGGTGTGAGCGCTGTCTGACTGCCTGCCGGTCCGATCACGCCCCCTCTCTATTACTGTTAGCTGTTCCCACTCACGTATGCCATCTTCCCGCGCTGCGCCCAGGTGTTCCTAATTTTTTTTTTTTTTTTTGATTTTGTATACTTTATTGATCCCCAGAGGGGAAATTGAGGGCATCCACCTGGATGGATGAAGCAGCCACGGTACGGCGCTATCCCTTAACCATTCACACGCACATTCACACCTAGGGCCACTTTAGAGTCTCCAATTAACCTAACCTGCATTTTTTTGGCCTGTGGGAGGAAACCGGAGAAATCCCGGAGTAAACCCACGCAGATACGGGGAGAACATGCAAACTCCACACAGATCACTGTTGGTCAGGGGCTGGGATCGAACCAGGGATCCCATGGCCAAGGGTGAGTTGCTGTGCTGGTGCAGTGCTAACCACTAATTGTGTCTCCAGCAATTCTTGTACTTAAGCAGGGCTTCGCCAGTCAAGCATTGCTGGATTATTGTCCTTGTCTTGTAAAGGAATTTCGTGCCACACCATAGCCACTCCCTTCGGTGTGTGTAATGCTCTTGGACTTCTAGGACCGCTCCAGTGCTCTGAGTACAAACTGTTGGCGTTTCCCCCATGCCATTTCCCTGCCACGCTTTGGAACTGTGCCCAGTTTCTTTCCCTGACTGTAGAGCGTCCTGGAGGGCTTCATTGTAACCCTGAGCGTTAATGTTATTTTGAACTGCATGTGAGTTTTCCATCTGTTCAATAAATGTGTTGTGGTGTTACCTGCGCATAAATCCTCATCCTTTCACCCCTCGCCGTGCGCAATGGAGAGGCACACGGGAGAGGCCATGACACATCTCAAAATTTCCAAATATAAAACCATAATTATGAATATTAAATCAGAACGGTTTGGAATGTTTCACACTTATGTGTAATGAATATTGAGAGTTTCTTAAATAATCTTGCAAAAAATGAAGTTTTTTCAAACATTAATTTATTGAACTACAGTAGCAGTTTCTGGTATAAACAGTAAACATGTAATATTCTTATTTATCTTCCAGCCTGTTATCTTCACAGCTGCTCTCACTACTGACCCTCAAGTTCACCACCGTGGACCTCAGAGAGACAAAGAGGAAAGAAAAACAACATAAAAATGTGATTATTGTTACTGATGTGATCTATATAAAAATACAAATGTCATGTTTCTCCTCAGCTTAATAAATTGCTTGGTTTAGTGAGTGAATCATTTTAAAGTCAGTGAATGAAGCATGACACACTGTGGGTTTTTTATATTACTGACATTAGTATTAAGACTTAAAAAAATCAGCTGAACTTTTGAGAAAACTATTTAGAAAACAATTTAACTGGTTAAATTACAGTAATGGAAACAAGTAGTCCCCATATGGGGGAAAAAAAATCAGACATTGGAAAAAAATGTGACATAACTTAAGCTTTAAGAATCAAATATTGCAGTTTTAGGAGTTATTGTTGTTTTAATATTGAAATTGCTCCATAATTTAAGCCCAAAACTTACTCCATGCAGGCATCTGCTGCAGTGGTCTGCTGTGGAGACACAGCGAGATCGAAAAGCAACCAATGATAGGCCAGTCTCGGCAGAGAGACAAATGCTGATTCTCCACCAGCAAATACCACTTTTTCACCGGTTGGCCACTTTAGTACAGTGGTTGAATACAAATAAATACAGTCATAGAGTTGTTACTCCCCGAGTAACTGTATGAGAAACAAATATAAATAATCACAATACAAACGTTTGTCAAAGACTTTATTTACATTTGCTTAATCGCCATTTACCCACAAAAAAGCAGGTACATGTGTGGCCAGAGGAGGCCTCTGATGCGCTGAAATACTGCTTCAGCACTACAGACTGGACACTTTCAAGCACGCAGCCACTCACAATGGTCATACAAACCTAGAGGAGTACACTGAGGTTTGTAGGGAAAATAGGTTATAAGGTACAAAGATTATTTAATTTATACCTAGAGGTGTGTGTGTGGGAACGAATGTTTGCTTCAGGTCCACGCACACACCAGAAAAACTCTTTTTGGGGGCACCAGTCCAAAACTTGAACAATTTATTAATAACCAATCTTTATACCTTCAATCAATCAGTCTCAAATATTCATGAATTCTCCTGGGTAACTTCAGAAACAGACACAGAAAAAGAAATCAACAGAAACATCCATTCACATTTTTAATGATCAGACTCAGATTAAATGACTTTACAGTCAGTGGATTTGTTGGTAAAGTCAAATGATCACATTCAACTTGTAACTGATTATCGCGCAGCAGAGTGTAATCACATTTGTGGAACCAAGGAAACCTTAGTGTGAATTTGTAACTGTGATGAAAATGGAGACTGAAATAACTGTAACCAAATATGAAGAAAATTATAAAAGTGACTTATGGAGAAAGGAATTCTGAGTTACTCTAAAAAGTAAAAATGGAGTTTAATGAAAAAGAGGAATATTATTTCTCTTTAATTCTGTAGCTCTGATCATAGTTATGAACTAGTTTTAAACCTGAGACAAATTATGACATACTTAAGGTGATGGACATCACATTATTCAGCAGATTAAACAAAGCAATCTTGCTCACGTGACCTTTGGTTTTCGTTGGCTTCTAGCTGGATCCTTAGCTGAAGCTTTATTTGAAGATTATACCGGAGAATATCTGCCAGCAGATATTTCTTTCCAGGGCAACAGTCAGGAGCTGAGGTCCAGTGACGCTGATGAGGCTGCTGGCCGTGGAGTATGCCATGTGGGACAACACAAGAATTTTTCAGCGGCGTTCTCAGGTCCAAATAAATTGGAGATAGTTCAAAGTCTGATCACAGTCACAGAATTGAAGAGACAAAATTTTAAAAATTATTTAAGCCACAAAATCAGAGTTCTTCAGATGTTGTGGGGGTTGGTGAAAACAGTTTCCAGTGTGAGGAAAAACGATCAGTCCACTTTCAAACACACAGTGAGTTAATAGAAAAAGTTTAACAGAATAAAATAGAAAAACGTCTGTGAACATGGAGTTTCACTTCATATAAAAGAAGTTGAGCTAAAAAAAAAAAAAAGAAAAAGTATTTTTCCCAGACGTTTAAAGGAAAGAGAATTCAAGGCAGAACACACAGACTTAGACAAACTTTTACACAGAACAGCTCTCTGAACTAGACAAGAGTATTCCTCCCTTAAACTGAGGAGGGTTTTTTTTGTTTTTTTTTTCAGGGGAAAAACTTGACTGACATGAAAGGGAACCAATTGTCTCCCATCGCGGGAGAATCGAATGAACTCTGGTCCAATAAGGAAGCAGTCCTTTGTCTGTAACCGACCAATAGAATGAAAGGGGTCACTGTCTAAAAGAGACTTGCTGGTGATCGGCTGAGCCAGTCAGATGACTTTAGTAAGCTTTTCCAACAGGACGAAACATCTTGACTAATATAAAACTTCACTTTATCCTTATATATAAAATCTAAGCTAACTTCAGTGATTCAGGACTAATTTTCAGTGAGCATGCACTTTCATAAGCTTGTCCTTCTATAATTAACATGCATTAGAATGAGGTTTATTTAAGCATTTTCAAACATGCAACACGTTTAAAATCAATGATTAATTAAATACTTCAAACCAGAATGCACAAACCCTTGCACCCAGTTATTTGTTTCATTCCATCCCACATATCTTTAGTGTTGTTTTGCCTGAGTTTATCTTCCAACTTCCTCCTATAATTGTCCTTGCACCTCCTCAGCATCTCTCTCAGCTCATGCTGCACTCCCCTCAGTTTCTTCTTGTCTCCAGCCCTAAAAGCTCTCTTCTTTTTGTTCAGAAGTGCTTTCAGGTCACTGGTGACCCATGGTCTGTTGTTGGAGAAGCAGTGTACAGTCTGAGCTGGCATGATCATGTCTTCACAGGATCTGATGTATTCTGTGATGCAGTCAGTCATATTGTCTATGTCCACCCCATGTGGTTCACATAGTACGCTCCAGTCTGTCGTCTCGAAGCAGTCCTGTAGTGCATCAGCAGCATCCTGTGTCCACCTCCTCACAGTCCGTGTATAAGCAGGCTGCCTTTGCACAAGGGGAATATACTTGGGTGTTAACATGGCCATGCAGTGATCCGATTTGCCAATGGGGGGGAGAGCTGTGGCACTATGTGTATGCATCACTGGCATTGGCATACAGTAAATCCAGTGTTTTATTTTCTCTGGTGGGACAGTCAACAAACTGGTGAAAGTTTGGTAGTGTTTTTCCCACTGAGACATGATTAAAGTCACCTGTGATGGCTATGAATGCATCCGGGTGCTTCTCCAGTAATGTGGCCACAGTGGAGCTGATGATGTCACAGGACACCGCTGCGTCAGCTGACGGAGGGACATAGACGATAATAATTAAAGCGCACTTCATTTCTCGCGGCATATAATAAGGTCTTATACTAACAGCCAGCAGTTCAATGTCCGGGCTGCAACACTTTTCTGTCATGGCGCCCGCAGGGCCATCATCTGTCTCAGTTGCGTGCACACCTGTTGCCAATCGCCAGCGGGCTTTAAGAGCTAACCCTGCCAGCGACTCAGCACAGAGCCGTCTGTCAAACTTTGGAAGGCACGTCTCTCGTCCTCAGCCTCGACTTGGCTCTACGCCTGACCAAGAGCAACGCACCGACACATGTAAACGTTTCTTGTACTCACCTTGTCAAGCTCCTTTCCCCTGTGCACAGGTGGACCTCCCAGGCGGCGGATCCTCTCTCCCCGGCGGCGGCACAGCACCTCCCCGGCATCAGAGTAACTCCCCCGCTTCCCGGCACAGAGCTGGACTCTTTCCCTCTGGCAGCCACCCGCAAGGCAAGCTGAAGCTTAGCACCGCCATCTGCAAAGTAAGCGACAGACTTTATTACACTCCCCGCACCGGTGCAGCACTAGCACCTCTGCTTTGTCTCCTAGGGTTGCCAGGCAGAAGGGAGACCTGCTCAGCTCCAGCACGAGACTAGCACTTCACACCTCACTGAACATACACGCACTCACACACAATACACTGGGTGAAAATAAAAGGATAATTGTATCTCCTCGAGTCTGTCTTCTGTCTCCTGGGTCCAGAAATTATGTCATTTTCCTTCACATAAATGGGTCCAGGATGACACCACCGTTCATTAACAAGAAGTGCCACTCCTCCTCCTCTCTTTTCCCTGCTGCTTTTCACGTCTCTGTCCCCTCGTATAGTCTTGAAGCCAGGTATCACTACGTTTACATCTGGGATCTGTGAGTGTAACCACGTCTCTGTAAAACACATGAAACTACACTCACGATACTCCTTTTGCATCCTGACCAGTGCTGTAAGCTCATTTGTTTTAGTTCCCAGCGATCACACATTCCCGGTGATGACCATCGGTACAGCTGGCTTATGCTTCCTCCTCCTCCTCCTCCTCCTCCTCCTCACCTTTGCTCCAGCCCTTCGCCCGCAGCGTCTCCTCTTCAGCTCAACCGGGATGAGGGGCTTCACTGCCGGCTGCAGCGCTCCAGGCGCCGGCCTCCTCAGCGCAATCAGCTGTTCGCGTGTGTAAACAATGAGTCCGCCCCCACCTCTGTTGATCTCCATTGCCCGAGGAAGAGAAAAGAAAAGAAAACTTGAGAAAGACCGGGCTAACATAGATAAAAAGTTGGTCCAGTCTTAATCCGAGTATTCCTACAGAGCTCTGGTTAATAAGAGACACACTATATACAGGAATAAACAGAAACACAAAGACACGAGAGAGTTTCTGCTGGTACGGACAAACCACCTTTTTAAGGTCATGCCATAGCATTTCAATCAGATTCAGGTCAGGACTTTGACTACGCCACTCCAAAGTCTTCATTTTGTTTTTCTTAAGCCATTCAGAGGTGGACTTGCTGGTTTGTTTTCGATCATTGTCCTGCTGCAGAACCCAAGTGCGCTTCAGCTTGAGGTCACAAACAGATGGCTGGACACTCTCCTTTAGGATTTTTGGTAGACATCAGAATTCATGGTTCCATTTACCACAGCAAGTCTTCCAGGTCCTGGAGCAGAAAAAACAGCCCCAGACCATCACACTACCACCACTATATTTCACTGTTGGTATGATGTTCCATTTCTGAAATGCTGTTTTACTTTTACGCCAGATGTAATGGGACACACACCTTCAAAAAAGTTCAACTTTTGTCTAGTCAGTCAAAAGTCTGGGGATCCCAAAAGTCTTGGGGATCATCAATATGTTTTCTGGCAAAACTGAGACGAGCCTTTATGTTCTTTTTGCTCAACAATGGTTTTTGTCTTGGAACTCTGCTATGCAGGCCATTTTTGCCCAGTCTCTTTCTTATGTTGGAATCATGAACACTGACCTTAACTGAGCCAAGTGAGGCCTGCAGTTCTTTGTATGTTGTTGTGGGGTCTTCTGTGACCTCTTGGATGAGTCATCGCTGTGCTCTTGGGGTAATTTTGGTCGGCCGGCCACTCCTGGGAAGGGTCACTACTGTTCCATGTTTTCGCCATTTGTGGATAATGGCTCTCACTGTGGTTCGCTAGAGTCCCAAAGCTTTAGATATGGATAGAAAATTGAACTCAGCTTTCCAAAGCTGTGATAAACCACAGTTAATATATGTTTTAACAGGGGAGGAAACACTTTTTCACACAGGGCCATGTAGGTTTGGAATTTTTTTTTCCCTTAATAATAAACACCTTCAATTAAAAATTGCATTTTGTGTTTTCTTGTGTTATATTTGTCTAATATTTAAATTTGGTTGATGATTTGAAACATTTAAGTGTGACAAACATACAAAAAAAATGAGAAATCAGGAAGGGGGCAAACCCTTTTTCACACCACTGTATGTGTGAATGCTGTTCTTGGACTTCAGTTCAGCATTCAACACAATCATCCCCCATTACCTAATACAAAATCTCAGATACCTGGGACTCAAAATCTCTCTCTGTAACTGGGTGATGGACTTTTTCACAGGGAGACCACAGAATGTGCGGGTTGGCAGCAACACCTCCAAGACCCTCACACTGACCACAGGGGCCTCACAAGGGTGTGTGCTCAGCCCACTGCTCTTTAACCTGCTGACACATGACTGCATACTAGCCTAGCCTATAGCACCAACCACATCATCAAGTTACCGGATGACATGATGGTGGTGGGCCTCATCACCACCAACGAGGAGGCCAACTACAGAAATGAGGTGAGCCAACTGGTCCAGTGGTGTAAAGACAATAATCTCTTCCTGAACGTGGGAAAAACCAAGGAGATTGTGGTCGACTTCAGGAGGGGACACACACAGCATCCCCCTCTGATCATCAATGGTGCAGCTGTGGAAAGGGTGAGCAGCACCAAGTTCGTGGGGGTGCACATCTCTGAAGACCTCTCCTGGTCCAGCAACATCACATCACTGGCCAAGAAGGCTCAAACTCACCTCCATTTCCTCCACAAACTGAGGAGAACATGAGTTCCACCCCCCATCATGTGCTCATTCTACTGGGGCACCGTTGAAAGCATCCACACCAGCTGCATCACGGTGTGGTATGGAAGCTGCACCGCTTTGTGCTGGAAGACACTACAATGCACAGTGAAAGTGGCAAGCAAGATCATTGCTGCCCCTCTGTCCCCCCCCCCCCCCCGGACATCTACCTCATCCGCCTCACCTGCAGAACCATCAACATTGCAGGCGACACCTCCCACCCCTCAAACTCTCTCTTCTGCCCCCTGCCCTCGAGAAAAAGGTAACAGAGCTTCTGGGCCCACTCCACAAGACTGCTAAACAGCTTTGTTCATCAGGCAATCAGGACCCTGAACTCTGTCCACCCCCACCCCCCACCCCCTGGACCGTAATGCACTCACCCGTTCAATAACTACCTCAGCTGTTGGCACAGAAAGACTGGCACACCAACAGTAATGCATCTGCTGCTGTACAGACATGGACAAAATTGTTGGTACCCCTCTGTTAATGAAAGAAAAACCCACAATGGTCACAGAAATAACTTGAATCTGACAAAAGTGGTAATAAATAAAAATTCTATGAAAATTATCCAATAAAAATCAGACAATGCTTTTGAATTGTGGTTCAACAGAATTATTTTAAAAAACAAACTCATGAAACAGGCCTGGACAAAAATGATGAAACCCTTAACTTAATATTTTGTTGCACAACCTTTTGAGGCAATCACTGCAATCAAACGATTTCTATAACTGTCAATGAGACTTCTACACCTCTCAGCAGGTATTTTGGCCCACTCCTCATGAGCAAACTGCTCCAGTTGTCTCAGGTTTGAAGAGTGCCTTCTCCAGATGGCATGTTTCAGCTCCTTTCACAGATCTTCAATAGGATTTAGATCAGGGCTCATAGAAGGCCACTTAAGAATAGCCCAATATTTCGCTCTTCATTCATGGATGTTTTTAGCTGTGTGTTTTGGGTCATTATCCTGTTGCAAGACCCATGACCTGCGACTGAGACCAAGCTGTCTGACACTGGGAAGCACATTTCTCTCTAGAATACCTTGATAGTCTTGAGATTTCATTGTACCCTGCACAGATTCAAGACACCCTGTGCCAGATGCAGCAAAGCAGCCCCAGAATATAACAGAACCTCCTCCATGTTTCACAGTAGGGACAGTGTTCTTTTCTTGGTATGCTTCATTTTTGCGTCTGTGAACATAACGTTGATGTGCCTTGCCAAAAAGTTCCAGCTTTGTCTCGTCTGTCCATAGGACATTCTCCCAGAAGCTTTGTGGCTTGTCAACATGCAGTTTGGCAAATTCCAGTCTGGCTTTTTTATGATTTGTTTTCAGCAGTGGTGTCCTCCTTGGTCGTCTCCCATGAAGTCCACTTTGGCTCAAACAACGACGGATGGTGCGATCTGACACTGATGTACCTTGACCTTGGAGTTCACCATGAATGTGTTTAGAGGTTGTTCTGGGCTCTTTTGTTACCATTCATATTATCCATCTCTTCCATTTTTCATCAAGTTTCCTCCTGCGGCCACGTCCAGGGAGGTTGGCTAAAGTCCCATGGATCTTAAATTTCTGAATAATATGTGCAACTGTAGTCACAGGAACATCAAGCTGCTTGGAGATGGTCTTATAGCCTTTACCTTTAACATGCTTGTCTATAATTTTCTTTCTAATCTCCTGAGACAACTCTCTCCTTTGCTTCCTCTGGTGCATGTTTAGTGTGGTACACACCATGTCACAAAACAGCACAGTGACTACTTGTCACCCTTTAAATGGGCCGACTGACTGATTACAAGTTTGTAGACACCTGTGATGTTAATTAGAGGACACATCTTGGTTGAACATGTCCCTATGGTCATATTATTTTCTATGTTTTCTAGGGGTACCATCATTTTTTTCCAGGCCTGTTTCATGAGTTTATTTTTTAAAATAATTCTGTTGAACCACAATTCAAAAGCATTGTCTGATTTTCATTGGTTAATTTTCATAGAATTTTTATTTATTACCACTTTTGTGAGATTCAGGTTATTTCTGTGACCATTGTGGGTTTTTCTTTCATTAACAGAGGGGTACCAACAATTTTGTCCACGTGTGTATAAGCCAAAGGTGCTGCAACAAAGTATTAGTTTAAGGGTGTGCATATTTATGCAAACAGGTTATTGTAAGTTTTTGATTTTTTATTTTTCCGCTTAAAAGATTTCAGTTTGTTTGTCAATAGGGTTGTACAGGTTATAGTTCACATTAATGGTTGAAAAAGTTTTGAAATGATTTATGTTGGTCTCATTTTTTACATCACAAAAACCTGGCATTTGAACAGGGGTGTGTAGACTTTTTATATCCACTGTATGTGCTTGCATTATTTATGTCTGCTCATATCATTTGAAAGACAAGAAATACAGTATATAGGGGATATACTGGGAACTGTTGCTAGAGAATGCATAGGGTAGGCATGGGTCTACATCAGTTTTGAGTACAATTCTAGTTGCATTCTTCTTTTCACCATTTCACACAACCCAGCTTCAGAAAATCCACCGAAGAAAATATATGAAAGCCTTCCTTCATTTTATTGCACTCATTCTAACTAGCACACGGCTGTTAGTGAGCATGCATATTGCTTTTAGCTCAGCTTTGATGCATATAATGCAAATTACAAATAAAACTGTATGCACAAAGTCCTTTCACTTATTTTGTATTAAGTTTTGACCATTTCAATTTTATCTACTAATTGCATGATTATTAAAAAAAAAAGAAAAGAAAAGATGGGAAAAACCAAAGGGGAGAACATAATGGATTTTTTTTTTTCACCCTTATGGGATGTAAATGTATCTCCCCTCTAACCAATCCTATTATACAGTTCATATTTCTCCTAGTTATTACAGTTTTATAATTAGTGCTGTGAAGTTTATAGTTATGTAGCTGGTATGTTTTATGCCACCTCCCCTAAAGGTCCAAATATTTGCATGTGACAAAGTTTGAAAAAAGTTTTTGTTCTATTTGTGAATTTATTTATTCATTCAAATTTATGCGCAGACATATCCTAAATATTTTTTTAAATTTTGTTTTTATATTTATTAAAATAAATAATATTTAAATAATATATGCAAAACTACAGTATATTATAAAATTACACAGACAACTGTACAGAAGAGATCCTACCAGGGTTGTTCATTAAACATTTCCCCTGACTCATTTCACATGGACTGAGGGGAACCAAACTTCGCACAGTTATACCACCTACAGTATTTATCCCATTGTTTTATTCAACTGTGGAGACCTCACCTGTAGAAGTCTAGAGGTTATGTCAGAAGCCATGACTTGACCTTGGAAATCAACATCTCACTGTCTTGGAAATGCCTATCAAAGGCAAACAACTCAGTTGTTTGGGTCAGGGTAATCAAAACTCTCAGTTTTGATGACCTTCCACAATTTCTGCAGCAGTGAAGTGTAGTAAATCCTGGTAATTACGGTACCCTTTGCCAAGAAATCTATCATTAATGCTCCATGCTGGTCCCAAAAGACCATGAGCATGACCTTGTCTACTGAGGTTTTGACATGTGCCTTCCTCCTGCATGGTTAGCCTGTCTAAGAAGTACTTCTGGTTTTCTTGGCGCATGACTAAAAGAGCCTGGGAGCACATGATTTGTTGATGCTTCTGGACAGGTAGCGGGGAATCCACTGTGCAGACAACTTCCACATATGCAAATGGTCATGGATGATTTTTTTTTCACAGACCCCACACTGATCTTGACATCTTGGTCTAGTTGGTGAACGATTATGCAGGGATTCTCCAAAATAATGGTCTCCACTTGCCCAATGGTGTCTTTATTAATGTCACCAGGGAATTGGTACTGTTTCCACCAATGTTTGACAACACTTGAACTGTCGATGCCAGTGCTTGACTATATCATTTGATAGGGCATCCTCCTCCTAAGTCTCTTTCATCTCATCAAACATCTGCCACGGTTTGTGTCCTCTCAAGTACAGGAACCTGATGACTGCTTTGCATTCAGTTGGCTCCATTATCACACCTTACTCCACCTTAACACCTGTAGAAGAGAAACTCTTAGAAGTTCAGAGCTGCAAATTATGATAGAGATATGTATTAGTATACACGTGCAGTTTCTACAATAACCAGAAGTGAATCAGGGTAAATCTCTAATGAGCAGTCCTCGTATTTCACAGAAAACACATATTTTTTTAATCCCCTTTTCCAACAAAATCTGCATGCAAAACATTTTGTTTTCAATTTCAATCAACAGTAGGACAATACTGTATTAGGTCTTTTATCAATTCAGTCATGCAAAGTTGATAAATTTTTCATTGAACTCCTTCACCATACAACAAATGGGTGCTGAGTGGTAATAACAAATTTGTCTGCAGAAGAGAAGGAGTTCTAACATAATGAGTCACACTGCCACCCACAAAGCAGACTCAGAAAAACATGTGCACATCGACTCTTTAACGCTTTAGAAGTAGGGTGTCCTTGGGGAAAGGGCCAGCACGGCTGCAGTGGCTCTCATTCAATAGATGACTCAGTCCATGTGAAAATACAACACGTGTATTTGTTTTTTCTCCACCAACAACTAAATTGAATGTTTTGTCTTACCTCAATAGGTGGGTTCATCACTCTAGTACAAATGTCTGGGGCTTAGCTGAATCAGAAAGGATTGTCACCAGGGGCTCTTCTGATACTATTGTTGATGCACAAAAACACAATTGTTTAAAACAGCCTTATTCAAATTCCATGAAATAATTTAATAACAAGCCAAAATTAAACTTTACCATTGCCAGGTTTGTTTCTCTCTACACACTGGAGGAAACATATGTTTTGAAACAACAGCACTTCACTGAACATTACACAGTTTCTTTATTACCATCAAATCTATCAGTGTTACATTTGTAATAACAAATAAGTGGTGTTCGGTGGTGATGACCTAGTGGTAGAGCATCTGCCCCAACAACCAGGGGGTTGTGATTTCAAGCCCCAGCCGGGTCATACCAAAAACCATATAAAACGGTCCTTCCTGCCTACTAGCTTGGAGCTCAGCATAATAGAATGGGGGAAGGAAAGTGGGTTACCCACCCACAGGAAGAGCACAAATGGTAAATGGCGTTCACTTATATAGTGCGTCTTCTCATCTCTAGATGACCAAAGCGCTTTACAGATCCTGCTATCCACCTATGCACACACACATTCACACACTGATGGTGGCAGACCTGCCATGTACAGGTGCCGGTCTGACACACCAGGAGCAACTGGGGGTTCAGTGTCTTGCTCAAGGACACGTCGACATGCAGACTGCAGACAGAGCGAGAATCAAATCGTTGACCCTCTGATCAGTAGTCAAGCCAGTGTTCTCCCTGTGCAGGTCCCAAGCCTGGATAAATGGTGAAGTTTGCATCAGGAAGGGCATCTGGCATAAAAATCCTCTCCAAATCGACATGCAGATCACGGTGATATCAGGTGATGATACACTGTGGCGAATCCAAAAGGGAACAGCCAAAAGAAGAAATGATGTTTGATTTCTTTATTTTTAAGTACTTTTAAGTAGCCCATTTTATTACTGGGTTACTAACAAGTCTTTCAATTAAAATGTAAAATATGATTGCAAATTTCACTGTAAAATATGCCCACATGTACTGCCTTCACTGTGACTCTTCATTGCACAACCACTTTAATCCAGGTACAAAGGTGGGAACTGAGGGGACGGTGGTGCTTCCACTCTGGCTAATTGAGTTTGACTCTCCATGTTGACTTCTAGTCACTGTCGTCTGTTTACTTTTGCTTTCTTGTTCCTGACTCACTTCTGATTTGAAGGCTAATTGGTAACACTTTAATTTCTTTTATACAAGAAATACACATTTTTGGTGGTTAAAGTAAAGGGATAATGGAGTAAGGAAAGCATCAAAATTATGTGGTTTAGGGAAATGGTTAAGGACAGGGTTATGAAAGTGAAAAGGACTAGTTTACACAGACTGCAACTGTTTTTTTAACACATACTACATATAGGATGTATCACCTGCTAGCAAAAATCCTCAGCAGTCTATTTTCTGTTGGAGAGAGTCTCAGATTACTGCCACTAAAATGTAGCTTGTGATGTTATCACGTTATCTAGCAAGAAACGCAACCAAGTGCTTTTAAGTAATTACAAATTAACACCATTTGTAAACAGCTGATGTCCAGAGGATACTGTATGAGGATTCCTATCTGCTCTGTTGCGTTTGTGTTTTCTCTCCCTGCTGATTAGCATCCTCTTTGCAGCCCTGATCCTCACCTGATGCTAATTAGAGGAGTCCTTTTTAAGGGAGACTCTCCCACCACTCTGCCTGGTTGCGTTTGACTCTGTGCCCGTCTGTATCCTTGCTCTGCCAAATATTACTGCATGCAGTCTTGTCTGTTGTGTTTGACCTCTGTTTACCCTAGACCCTCCCACCAGCCTCCTGCCTCTGTGCCTCTGCTTGTCTGTTACCCTTCTGTCGTATATGGACCCCTAGCCTGTCTTTGGATCGTGGATTTGGGTCTTGGATTTGGATTTGGACATTCTTGGATTTGTGCACATCATCATTCCCCCATAAGTAAGTCGACTTATCCCTGTGTATATATCACATCTCCTCAGCACCTCAGCTCCCACACCGCTGGCAGCCAGCTTCTCAGCCTGGAGACTCTTCACCCTGTTCTGGCAGATTCTCCGGAAGACCCTGGTTTCCATATTCTCTGCGCACATGTTCATCACACCATTTGTACAATCATTGTAATAAAGATTATTGTCACACACTTACTGGTTTCATCCTTGTCGCTCTTGGGTCTAAGTCTGAGAAACTCTGACAGTACGCGACGAGCAGTTTAGACCCAGTGATTAGGATGGAGGCCGAATTGAACACGCTTAAACAACGGGCTGATCAGACCGCTTATCAAAATCAGGTGATCCTTAATGAGCTGGCTAAGCTAACTGAGCACGTAACCAAACGAGAAGGGAGAATCCAACCTTCGAGGCTACCACTGCTTCACCGCCGACGGCCACGCCATCTGCTACTCACTCGGGGTGCTCACCGCTGGTTGTTATACACCCTCGGTACAGTGGGGCTCTTGGGGGGGGCTAGTTGATTTCTGTTACAATGCCAGCTCGTTTTCAACAGTGCACCTGGTGATTATCCTACTGACCAAACCAGAATTAGTTTTGTTACGGAGCTTCTCGATGGGCTCGCTCTCTCCTGGGCTCAAGCTATAATCCGGGGGCCAAGCTTTCAATCCTATACTTTCAATCACTTTACCAGTGAGTTTTCACAGGTTTTCAATCTCTCCAACCAGGAGGGGGGGATGGCAGCCTAACTGATGTGCATTCACCAGGGGATGAGGACAGTGGCCGAACAGTCCATGCAGTTCCGGAATCTTGCAGCAGAGGCGGGGTGGGATGATGCAGCACTACGCTCCGTTTTCACCTTCAGCCTCAAAAGTATGCTCCGCGATGAGCTCGCTCGTATTCGAGAAGAGCCCAGTTGCCTGGACAAGCTAACCTCTCTTGTAATCAAGCCGGATAACAAAATTTGCCAACGTTCAAGAGAGCACCAGTCAGGCTTCCGTACTCCGTCTCAGCCTACACCTGCAACATCATCGCTCCTCACACTTCTGCCTGCTACAACCTCCCTCGACATGCCTGAGCTAATGGCAGTGGGTCATTCCAAAATCTCACCTGCTGAACAGCAGAAACACCAAGAGGGGAGCTGTGCATGTACTGTGGCAAAGTAAGTTACATTCGTGCTCAGTGTCCTTTAAAGTTAAAAGATTAAGCTCGTGAGTCACAGTAGGGGGCCTGATGGATGAAAAACTCCTTCCCTCCTACAATCAGTTCTCTCTGCCCATTAGGTTGCTGCTCGATTCTGCCAAATTCGTCGATTCCGCCTTGGTGGACTTTGGCACCAGACAAAGTTTTATTTCTGAGCACCTGGCAAGCCAATTCAGAATACCCTGTATTAAGCTTCCCCAGCCAGTAAAATGCATTACCCTCTCCAGCAAGCCCTTTTGCCAAATTACCAACCAGACTGTCCCTCTTGTTCTGTTAGCCTCGGGCAATCACCGGGAACATTTGTCCCTCCTTGTTCTCCCTATTTCCACTTTTCCTGTTGATTGACTGGGAGAAGGGGGTCATTAGCTCATGGAGTTCCTTTTGTTTGTTGGCTTGCCTCCGATCGACCACCTCCTCCCCATCGATTTCCATACAACCCATTACCCCTGAAGTGCCTGATTTGTCTTTGGTCCCCTTCCCCCCGAGTACCATGACTTAAGACCTGTATTTAGCAAGGCAAAGACTTTGTCCCTGCCCCCCCCCCCTCCACCCATCGCCCCTATGACTCTGCCACTGAGCTTCAACCAGGGGCCCAACTACCCTCAAGCCACCTGTACAGTCTGTCTGCCCATAAACAAGAAGCCATGGACAAATATATCAAGGAGTTGCTCAACGCCGGCATCATTTGCCCCTCGTCAGCGGCTGTGGGCATGGTTTTTTTCTTCTTGGGGAAGAAGGACGGCTCACAACATCCCTGTATTGATTATCACAAGCTAAATAACATCATCATTAAGGACAAGTACACCTTTCCTCTAATCAACTCGGCGTTTGATCAACTCCATGGCTCTGTAATCTATACCAAGCTTGATCTTCGCAATGCCTACCTTATCTGTAGTCAGGAGGGTGATGAATGGAAGACGGGGCTCTGTACACCCAGTGGATGAATATTGCGTCATGCCTTTCAGCCTCACCAACGCTTTCATTGTCTTCCAACGTCTCATTAATGACATGTTACGGGACTTTCTGGGTTTCTTTGTGTTCGCCTATTTGGATGATATTCTGATTTTCTCCATATCCCCTGCAGACCACAAGGTACATGTTTGGATGGTTCTCCAGCGTCTGCTTGATAATCAGCTCTATGTGAAATCACAGAAATGTGAGTTCCACACCTTCACGACCACATTTTTGGGATTCATCATCTCCAAGGGCCAGATTGTACCCGACCCAAAGAAAATTAATGCTGTTAAGGATTGGGCCGTTCCCTCGACCAGGGAGCAGCTTCAGCAGTTCCTTCGGTTCGCAAACTTGTCCCAGTGCTTTGTAAGGAACTACAGCGCCATCACCCACCCACTCACCTCCCTCACATTCACCAAGACCCCTTTTCGATGGATGCCAGAGGCTAATGAGGCATTCATTCAGTTGAAGTCAAGCTTCACCAAATCTCTCATCCTTCTTCAGCCTGATCCAGCTCGCCAGTTTGTTGTGGAGTTGGATGCCTCCAACATTAGGGTGGGAGCCGTCCTCGCGCAGCGCTCAGCAGACCGACAAAACTGCACCCTTGTGTGTATTTCTCTCAGCACTTGTCTCCAGCCGAGAGAAATTATGGTATCGGCGACCGGGAGCTGCTTGCAGTGAAGTTGGCATTGGAGGAGTGGCATCACTGGCTGGAAGGGTCTTCCCTGCCACTTGTGGTTTGGACCGACCACAAGAATCTGGAATGCATCAGGTCGGCCAAGCAACTCTATCCACACCAAGCCAGATGGGCACAGCATTCAGAAATTGGACACCCTTTCCCTCCAGTTCACAGACGAACTTATCAACTTCTAAGGAGGAGACCATTTTACCCAACAAGGTCATCATGGGGGCTCTTTCCTGGGAGATTGAGTGGTGAGTCAAGGAGGCACAGGTCACTGACCCAGACCCTGGGAGGGGGCCACCAAACCACCTTTTTGTTCCAGCTGCCATGAAAGGAGAGGTGATTCATTGGATCCACATGGCCACATTCTCTTGCCACCCTGGGGTCACCAGGACCCTCTCCGCCCTCCACCGCACCTTCTGGTGGCCTTCCATGAACAAAGACATCCACAAGTATGTCAGGGCATGTCCTCAGTGTTCCACAGGCAAGACCCCGATCTCTCCTCCTGCTGGCCTGCTCCAGGCCCTCCCCATTCCCTGTCAGCCTTGGACCAACATCACCCTGGACTTTATGAGGGGACTACCCCCTTCCGACGGGCATACAGTCATCCTCACAATTGTTGACAGGTTCTCCAAGGTGGCGCACTTTGTGCCACTCAAGGAACTTCCATCAGCTTTTGAGAAGGCCTGGCTTCTGATGACCCACTTTGTCAGACTATTCCGGCAGACATTGTGTCTGACTGTGGCCCCCAGTTCATTTCTAAGATATGGTGGGCCTTTTGTAAGTCCATCGGGGCCACAGTCAGCTTATCTTCTGGTCACCACCCGCAGAGCAACGGGCAGTGCAAGGGGGCTAATCAGGAGCTGGAGACCATGATATGTTGTGCCACGGCATCAAATCCATCCTCCTAGATCACTTTCCTCCCATGAGTAAAATATACCCATAACTCTTCCACCTCTGCCGCCACTGGGTTCTCCCCCTTCAAGGCCTCCCTTGGGTACAATCCCCCTCTCCTTTCCATATCTGAAGAAGAGGTGGCAGTTCCCTCCATCTCTGCCTACAAGGCACGGTGCAGGCATTTTTGGAGGGACACTAAGGCAGCGCTGCTTCGCTCTTCGGTGGAGAACTCTAGGTGGGCAAACAGGAGGAGGTGCCTGGCCCTGGCATACAAGGTTGGCCAGAGGGTATGGCTATCTGCCAGGAATTCCCCACTCAAGGCCGATTCCAGGAAGCTGGCCCCTCAGTTCATGGGTCCATTCACAATTTCTTCCATCATCAGCCCCGCCTCAATTAGACTTAACCTACCTGCCTCCCTCAAGGTCAACCCTTATTTTCATGTGTCCAACATTAAGGCCATGTTTGCCAGCTCCCTCTGTTCGCCTTCCATGCCACTGCCACTGCCCAAGATGGTTGATGGGTGACTAGTATATGCAGTCACTCGCATCCTGAATGCCCGTCGCAGGGGGCGTGGCATCCAGTTCCTGGCTGATTGGCAAGGGTATGGACCGGTGGAACGGTCTTGGATCCCTAGGTCCTTTATTATGGACAACTCCCTCATCACAGAGTTTTACTAATGTCACCCTGAAAAAACCCCATGTTACGCCAGGAGGTGTTCGTCAGGGGAGGGTACTGTCAGGATTCCTGTCTTCTCTGTTGTGTTTGTGTTTTCTCTTCCTGCTGATTAGTGTTCTCTTTGCACCCCTGATCCTCCCCTGTTGCTAATTGGAGGAGTCCTTTATATGGGAGACTCTCCTACCACTCTATCTGGTCGCATTTGACTCTGCACCCGTCTGTATCCTTGCCCTGCCAAATGTTACTGCATGCAGTGTTGTCTGTCGTGTTTGACCTGTGTTTGCCCTAGACCCTGCAACCAGCCTCCTGCCTCTGTGCCTCTGCTTGTCTGTTACCCTTGTCCTCAGTTCTGTGCATGTGAGCGTTCGAGGGGGGGGGGGGGGGGGCTCTGACTGTTTGCAGTTCGGATGGCCAAGGGGAAGAAACTTGACTGTTTTGTTAAAAAGTCAGAATAAGGCTGACTTTTGATTCCAATGATTAATTTTCCTTTTTCACACACTTATAATATGTCTCTTTAAAGGACCAATCTATTAATGACTGTGCCAATTTGATGTTATTGTGCTTTAATTACTTTTTCTCCCCATATTATAGAGACAAACTCTTCTGTACAGTTTATTCTTAGAATTACAATTATTCTTTGATTATGACTTCTTCTTTGATTATGACACTGATTTTTGTTGTTTTGATATCTGCACTTTTAGAGGGAATATTTTTTGCATTCACTATATGTTCTGGAATAATCATCACCAGCATCTCCACCTTTTAATGAAGACATCACACTCTGAAGCTCCCGCCCTCATCGTGCAGATAGGTGGCAATGGCAATTGCCCAGAAGAATGTGATGTGTGATATATGCACAGTGGTGTGAAAAAGTGTTTGCCCCCTTTCTGATTTCTCATTGTTTTGTATGTTAGTCACACTTAAATGTTTCAGATCATCAAACAAATTTAAATATTAGACAAAGATAACACAAATAAACACAAAATACAGTTTTTAAATGAAGGTACTTATTATTAAGGGGAGCAAAAATCCAAAACTACATGGCCCTGTGTGAAAAAGTGATTGCCCCCTAAACCTAATAACTGGTTGGGCCACCCTTAGCAGCAACAACTGCAATCAAGCGTTTGCAATAACTGGCAATGAGTCTTTTACAGCACTGTGGAGGAATTTTGGCCCATTCATCTTTGCAGAATTGTAATTTAGCCACACTGGAGGGTTTTCGAGCATAATCCACCTTTTTAAGGTCATGCCACAGCATCTCAATCAGATTCAGGTCAGGAATTTGACTAGGTCACTCCAAAGTCTTCATTTTGTTTTCCTTAAGCCATTCAGAGGTGGACTTGCTGGTGTGCTTTGGATCATTGTCCTGCTGCAGAACCCAAGTGTGCTTCAGCTTGGGGTCACGAACAGATGGCCGGATATTCTCCTTCAAGATTTTTTGGTAGACAGCAGAATTCATGGTTCCATTTACCACAGCAAGTCTTCCAGGTCCTGAAGCAGCAAAATAGCCCCAGACCATCACACTACCACCACCACATTTTACTCTTGGTATGATGTTCCTTTTCTGAAATGCTGTGCTATTTTTACGCCGGATGTAATGGGACACGCACCTTCCAGAAAGTTCAACTTTTATCTCGTCAGTCCACAGAGTATTTTCCCAAAAGTCTTGGGGATCATCAAGATGTTTTCTGGCAAAACTGAAATGAGCCTTTGTGTTCTTTGTGCTCAGCAGTGGTTTTCGTCTTGGAACTCTGCAATGCAGGCCATTTTTGCCCAGTCTCTTTTGTATGGTGGAGCCATGAACACTGACCTTAACTGAGGCAAGTGAGGCCTGTAGTTCTTTGGATGTTGTTATGAGGTCTTTTGTGACCTCTTGGATGAGTCGTTGCTGTGTACTTGGGGTAATTTTGGTTGGCCGGCCACTCCTGGGAAGGTGAGGGCATACCCTCACTGTTCCGGGATCACCACACTGTTCCATGTGTGGTGATCCCGAGTGCGGGTCTGCCCCGCGCTCGAGTCACTTATTACTTTCCTTTTTTCTGTCTGTTTAGTCTTGTTTGTTAGGGGATTTACTTTGTGCTTTTATTTTGACAGTGCCACGGCAGCACTTCCTCCTGTCAGGCTGCTCGAAGACTGTCACAGCTGCGGGCACTTAATCCCTTATTATTTGTCTCACCTGTTTGTGGTTTATTGTTTGCACTATTTAAGATCACAGTGGCGATTCATTCCTCACTACGATCTCACACCCACTCGGGCTGGAGTCCCCACGTCAGGTTCCAGTCTCTTTCCAGTGTTAGGTTTCGCCCTCGCTGTATAAAATGTAAGTGACACTTTGATTCTTTGTAATTGTTTAGTTATTCTGACCCATCAAGGTCGTGTGTTATAGTTTATGCGTTTTGCCCCTCGAGGTATATTATTTTGTACTTTGCAATAAAATAACAAGACTCACTGCTGGCTTTTAGCGTCTCATCTTTGTCCCGAAAGGGGCAATCAAAACAATAGATCGCAGCCAAACAAGGTGCCAGCCTCAGTGAGTTTTTGTTTTTGGCTCTGTATTTTTTCCCTTACTGGGTGCCAGCTTTTCTTGTTCGGGGGGAGATTATGGCATCTTTCAGGACATGGTATCCAATGAGCCTGGGTTTTGAGCTCGTCCAGGCTCTGATGGAGATTGACGACCTCCTGGCAAAAGCTTGCAATGATTCCCCCCAATGCGCACTTTGGTTCCTGGGCCTCGCAGAGGCGACTGCTAAACGTCATCCTCACCTTGCTGAGCAAGCTGAGGGCAGGGAGAGGATGGCTGAACTTTGGACGTGCCAACAGAAGAACCGTCAGCTGGACCAGAGACCCTCCAGGAAGCCTAAGAGGGGGCCAACAGGGAGGAACTCTTGTTCCTCGGCCCATGAGGAGGTTCCTGGTACGGCTCCAGCTCACGTGGTTCCGTCGCTGAAGAGCCGACTTCCAGTGCAGTGGAGGAGGAGGGCAGCCGGGGGTCCCAGCAAAGATGAACAGTGGGCAGCTGAACTCATCAGGGGCCGTGTGGCTGAAGCTCGCTCTTCCTTCTACCCCGGTAAAGTTCTTAAGAGCGTGGTGGCAGCTATTAGACTGGTGGAGGCTAATCCCTGGTTAGATAATTTTCCTGAGTTTGCCGAGCTGTTAGCCTCAGTTTCAGCGCAACAGCGGCATTTCCCCAATTTGAATTTAGCTTCGCCTCCAGCCAGAAGACGTCGCTGCCCTACACAGGAATCATCTCCTCCCCAGGACATGACCGTTCCGAAGGGGAGGGAGTATAATGACTGGGTCAGTTCACCGCGGGGTTCCCGTTTGGGTCCAGTTACGGGCCGCTGGAAAGACTCCTCTGTCTCCCAGCCAGCTGTTTTTCCTTCACCATGGAAGAGAGGTGTGACAGCAGCTTCAGCCAACAGGTCTTCATTTCCAGCTGTTTCGCCAGCTCCCCTACTCCGGACTGCCTCAGCTGCTCCTCCCTCTATGGCGCTTCCTCCAGCTGCTGTGAATCTAGTGACTTCTTCTCCGGCTGTCTTCATCACCGATCTGCCAGGAGTGGCTCCTCCTTGTCTTCCCAAGGGGTCCACCTGCATCCCTGGAGCGGGAGAGAAAAGAACAGAGCCTGCTGCAGCAGTGATCACCGTACCCCAGGAAGACAGGCAAGTGATTTTTCATTCTCAATTTCTAACTGATGAATTACCTTGTTTGATTCCTGGGGGTGAGGCTCAGGTCATGCAGTCTCCTGAGCCCTCACCACCTGCTGCAGCCATATACAGTATATGCAACCTGCTTCCTTTGTGTCTCCTCCTATATTCCCCGAGTGTCCGCCGGTGCCAGGACTGAACCGCCGGAGGGAGGAGGGGCCTGCGGCCCTGGTGAACCTGGTTCCAGCACCGCAGCCATGCTATGGACAGAGGAGGAGGTCAACCTGCCATTTGGAGTCTGTGCCGAAGAAGAAGCGTCCCCGGATCTCCACTGAGCAGAATCTTGTCCCAATTGGGAATGGATCTCCGGTCACCATGCAGAGCAAGCCATCTGCGTGGGCTGCAGTGCCGGGGGGTCCAGAGACTGCTGAGACCATCATGCCTGCTGTTGGGGCCTCTGAAGCAGAGTTGGAGTTTGACCTCCAGGAAGCTGGGCCAAAAGGATTGCCATCCGGATCTACAGAGTCCTGGACGGCAGTGGAACTTGAGCTCAGACAAGTACTCTCCTTTGTTTTCATTATTTCTGTTTTGGAGAGATCTTGTCTGGCTCTTGGTGAGGAGAGCCGGGTGCTGCCATCAACAGCATCTGAGCTCGCCTCACCGGTTCCACTGCTGCCAGTGACCCTGACCGTGTTCCTGTGCTCCTTGTTTCCGAGCCTTTTCTCAGGGTCACCAAGGAACTTCCTGCCATGGTGGAGGTCTCCATGGGTTCCGGTCCACTGCCTGAGGTCGTCATGGGTCCAGCTCTTCAAGCCAAAGTCGCCATGGGTCCAGCTCCTCAAGCGGAGATCATTGCGGGTGTTGCTACACCTCAAGCGGGGGCCATCCCGTGTGCTGATACACCTCATGCGAGGCCATCAAGGGTGTTTCTACGCCTCATGCGGAGGCCATCGAGGGTGCTGCTACACCTCAGGCTGAGGCCATCAAGTGTGTGGCGCTGGGGCTGAAGGCTGCTGTGGTTCGGCTTCAAGTTTTTGGTTCCTTCATGGTTCGTTCCCTGCCAAGGGTTGGCGAGGGTTACCTGCCTCCTCTTCTGCCTTCTGGGGGAGGTCAGTAGGGCTCCATGGTCTGCTGGCCCAGCGATGTGGGGAGGCCACCTGAGGGACCTTTTCACCTGGATTTGTGGTGCTGGAGATCTGGTAGGCTGCCCAACCTTTTTCTTGTGACAGTTGTGTCATAAACCCCTGTGCGCCATTACACGCCACACAAGAGAGAGAATGAAAACCCAATCACAGGAGTAGAGAGTGCTGTGTTTATTAAAGTTCACCAACGAAACAATCCAACTGTCACCAAATACAGTTCAGTCAACACAGTGTATGGAGAGGTGTAATGACAGTGTTGGCCTCCAAGGCTACAGGGCGCCTGCCGAACACTCAACAGCCTGGTGAATATAAAGCCCGGTGCTACAGGGCTGCGTAAGGCACGAAACAGGAAAGGCAAGCAGCCTAATGCTGCAGGCATGCTAGCACAGGAGAAAGGTTAAGAAATACTTACAGGGCTGGAGCCAATTCGGGGCAGGAGGCAGAGACAGAGAAGCGGACCAGCCGTAACACCAAGGTATGGATCGTCTTGAAGTGTCAGGCTGGGTAGAATTCTGGAAGTGGAATAACCATACGTGGAGGAGAACGCTGCCACGTATGAAGGGGAATGTCCTGACAATCTCCTTCCTCAGCGGTGGCAAACAAATACTCCAAATGCTAACGAGGAAAGAGACTGCCGGTGTGAATGCATGGGCAAAACTGATTGGGAACAGGTGTGTGAGAGTGCATGTGAATGAGAGTGATTGGAGCGTGTGTGTGTGTGTGTGTGTGTGTGTGTGTGTGTGTGTACCAGTGAGTGCAGCTGACGGAGCTTGACAGTAGGAGGGGCCGTGCCCGAGCTGTCAGGGGAAAAGTAGGTCAAAGTATAACCATGAGTCAGAATCGGGTTTGGCCTCCAACCCTGGATTCATGACAGGTTGGGTGGAGCTGGGACTCTGGGAGGCCACCAGAACAATGCATTCATTTAACTGATAATACGTGATTCTTAGTGTTTCTCTATTTTGTGTAGACATGTACTATCCAGTATCTTAGCGCAGATTTCTTTCTGGTTTAACCTTTCTGGGAGAGAAGTCATTCTTGTTTGAACTTGAAGTCTGGGGATTTGCTATATTGGTATAAATTTCCACGCTGACATTTCCTACAGGAAAAAAAAAAAAGAAAAAAGAAGGGGAGAGAAGAGAAAGACAGTTCTCCTTTTTGAACCTGTAATTTTGCAATTTGTTACACTTCCATGTTCTAGTTCTTTAGTAAATTTTTGTATGGACAATTCTGAAAAAAGAAGTAAAGGGAAGAATTGGAATTCTCATTTGTGGTTGTGGATATTTTGGTGTTTAGCATATGTCTTAATATCTTGTTGTGTAGTATTTTGAGTTGTTTTTTTTTTTTTTTCATTCCAATATTCCAGGCCTGGATTCCCCCTCCACCCTCCTGGGGCTGGTTTTGATATTTCTCCTGGTTGGGGAGGGGGGGTTCCTCTTAGATGTTACGATCGGAATGCCTGGAATCCATCCCTTAAAGCGGGGGCACTGTGGTGATCCCAAGTTCGTCACTGCGATCTCACACCCACTCAGGCTGGAGTCCCCACATCCGGCTCCAGTCTCTTTCCAGCGTTAGGTTTCGCCCTTGCTGTATAAAGTGTAAGTGACTCTTTGATTCTTTGTAACTGTTTAGTTATTCTGACCCATCGAGGTTTTGTGTTATAGTTTATGTGTTTTGCCCCTCAAGGTGCATTATTTTGTACTTTGCAATAAAATAACAAAACTCACTGCTGGCTTTTGGCGTCTCATCTTTGTCTTTGTCCCGAAAGGGGCAATCAAAACACCATGTTTTCATCATTTGTGGATAATGGCTATCGCTGTGGTTCGCTGGAGTCCCAAACCTTTAGAAATGGTTTTATAACTTTTTCCAGACTAATAGATCTCAATTACTTTGTTTCTCATTTGTTCCTGAATTTCTTTGGATTGCAGCATGATGTCTAGCTTTTGAGGATCTTTTGGTCTACTTCACTTTGTCAGGCAGGTCCTATTTAACTGATTTCTTGATTGAGAACAGGTGTGGCAGTAATCAGACGTGGGTGTGGCTAGAGAAATTGAACTCAGCTTTCCAAAGATGTGATAAACCACAGTTAATTTATGTTTTGTTTTGTTTTTTTGTTTTTTTGTTTTTTTTGGAGGGGGCACTTTTTCACACAGCGCCATGTAGGTTTGGATTTTTTTTTACCTTTAATAATAAACACCTTCATTTGAAAACTGCATTTTGTGTTTACTTGTGTTTTCTTTGTTTAATATTTAAATTTGTTTGTTTGTTTGATCTGAATCAATTAAGTGTGACAAACATACAAAAACATTTGAAATCAGTAAGGGGGCAAACACTTTTTCACACCAATGTATATTTCACACATCACATACAGTGGATATAAAAAGTCAACACACCCCTTTTCAAATGCCAGTTTTTTGTGATGTAAAAATGAGACCAAGATAAATCATTTCAAAACTTGTTCCACCATTAATGTGACCTATAACCTGTACAACCCATTTGAAAATCCAGCTGAAATCTTTTAAGGGGAACAATAAAAAAATACAAAAAAAACTTACAATAACCTGGTTGCAAAAATATGCACACCCTATTATAACTAGGGATGTGGCTGTATTCACAATTAACTAGTCATATTCAAACTCATGTTAGTGGGAGTCATCACACACCTGCCACCATTTAAAGTGCCTCTGATTAACCCCAAATAAAGTCCAGCTGTTCTAGTAGGCTTTTCGTGCCATTTCTGTAGTCACATCTTGTAGAACAAGCCATGGTCCGCAGAGAGCTTCCAAAGCATCAGAGGGATCTCATTGTTCAAAGGTATCAGTCAGGAGAATGGTACAAAAGAAATTCCAAGGCATTAAATATACCATGGAACACAGTGAAGACAGTTATCATCAAGTAGAGAAAATATGGAACAAGAGTGACATGACCAAGAAGCGGACATCCCTCCAAAATTGATGAAAAAATGAGAAGAAATCTGATCAGGGAGGCTACCAAGGGGCTGGCAGCAATACTGAAGGAGCTACAGGAATTTCTGGCAAGTACGGGCTGTTTAGTACATGTGACAACAATCTCCCATCTAGGGTGGCAAGGACAGAAGCCTTATCTTACAAAGAAAAACATCCATGCCCGGCTACATTTGGCAAAAACACATCTTCTCATCTCCCAAACGCATGTGGGAAAATGAGTTATGGTCTGATGAAACAAAGGTTGAACTTTTTGGCCATAATTATAGACATTGGGCGCCACACAAGTCAGCAGCCCTTTTTGCAGCAGTGGCTCATTTCTGAGTTTTTTGCTCGTTTTTATTTACTATCCATTTTTTCTTTGCCACAACTTTTCTGATCTTGTTACTCTATATCCATCACGGACACCAAGGACACTAATATCAACGCACTGGCATTGATTTTAGCCATCTTCCTGCTAATATCGCCAATGACTACTGACCCGGCGAGTGGAGGAGCTACTGTTTACAGTAGGAGTCAATTGTCAGCATTGTGCTGCTCCACGGTGCTAACTGAGAGACCCGATATCCCTTGAGAAATCAGGCGAAAATGATGGGGATGTCATGCTGGAACGAAGTGACGCGTGAGGATGACAAGGTACAAGCCCATCCTACCACACGTGGGAAATGTGAGATGGCTGGTTAATAAGACTGACAAACTACCGGCTGTGTCCCGGCATGAGAGTGCCTACAGAGAGGTTAGCATCATGCTATACACTGAGACGTTGTTAACAACCTGGTTTACCTCCTGCCTGTGTACAAAACCCTGGTACACAGACAACCTCCTGTTACCTGAACAGTGAAGATATGGTCCGAGGAGGCGGAGAACGCTCTGAAGGACTGTTTTGAATCCACTGCATGGAAGCAGCTCTGTGATCCATATGGGGAGGATATCGACAGCCTCACACACCATCACAGACTACATCAACTTCTGTGTAGAAAACATCATACCCACCAAGACCATAAGGTGTTTCTTAAACAAGAACAACACCCTGGATCTGAACTGCAGAAGGACAATGATCCAAAACACACCAGCAAGTCCACCTCTGAACGGCTTAAGAAAAACAAAATGAAGACTTTGGAGTGGCTTCGTCAAAGTCCTGAACTGAATCCGATTGAGATGCTGTGGCCTGACCTTAAAAAGGCAGTTCATGCTCAAAAACCCTCCAATGTGGCTGAATTACAACAATTCTGCAAAGATGAGTGGGCCAAAATTCCTCCACAGTGCTGTAAAAGACTCATTGCCAGTTATCGCAAACGCTTGATTGCAGTTGTTGCTGCTAAGGGTGGACCAACCATTTACTAGGTTTAGGGGCAATCACTTTTTCACACAGGACCATGTAGGTTTGTTTTTTTTACCTTTATTAATAAACACCATCATTTAAAAACTGCATTTTGTGTTTACTTGTGCTATCTTTGTCTAATATTTAAATTTGTTTGATGGTCTGAAACATTTAAGTGTGACAAACATACAACAAAATGAGAAATCAGGAAGGGGGCAAACACTTTTTCACACCACTATAAGTACAACAACAGTTTTTCACACCTTGTGTGCAGTGCTGTTGTCCCATGTGATCGGGAACATGACATCCACATGTAGTTGTTTTTTTTCAGTTTAAATGAAAATGTGAATGAAAGTGTATGACCCTGAAACTGACTTGTCCTTCAAAAAGTCTGTCCTAACTTTGAAAAAATCCCACCAACCACACATAAGTTTTTTCTCTACAGATCTGTCCTTTATGTATGCAAGTTCTGTAAAATGACATCATCACACAAATCGCAACTTTTCAGGGAGCCAATAGTGTTTTTCCATGACAGTGCTTATTTTGACAATCAGCTCTTACCACAAAATCTTAGAACACTGCAGACTAGATAGATAGATAGATAGATAGTTAGATGTGCTTTATTCATCCCAAACTGGGAAATTGCAGTGTAACAGCAGCATGACAGTAGACAACCAAATGACAGAAACACACATACAGTAGCATAATAGAAAAAGGCATTACCCATGGAAAGTAAAACTACTAAAAAAGCTTATCTACATCATAGATGAATAGATGGTGACCCGTATAGATACATGATTCATGCCCGCTGTACAATGCAGGACTATCAGGTGCGATGTGAGGTACCAATTAGACTGTAAGGTGCAGTATGGCAGCAAGGTCATGACCAGAATTCAACATCAGAGTGAGTTATTGTACAGTGAAATGGCATGTGGCAGGAAAGATTTCCTGTATCTAACTATTCAGCAGCGAAGCTGTAGCAGTCTGCTGGAGAAAGTGAAAGACTACATCTTAACCCTACACACTCTGGATGTTCTTTAAATCTGTAGCCTTAATTGAATCTGTAAGTTAAGCATACACTGTACAAACTAAACTCTAAGTTTCATCAGAGTTGTGCTTGCCTATCATTTTTACCAGCTAACCTTAATTACTTATTGTGGTGGGGGGGTTTGCGTGCCCCAGTGATCCCAGGAGCTATGTTGTCCGGGGCAATTTGCCTCTGATAGGGTCTCCCAAGACAAACTGGTCCTGGGTGAAGGGCCAGACTGAGAACGATCCAACAGATTCTCATGATAAATTGTATATCAAGGATTCAGTGTACCCCGCCCGGTATGGGGTTACCGGGGCCCCACCCTGGAGCCAGGCCTGGGGGAGGGGCTCGAAGGCTAGCGTCTGGTGGCCGGGTTTCCACCCATGGGACCTGGCCGGGCTCAGCCCGAAGGAGTTACATGGGTCCGCCCTCCAGTGGGTTCACCACCTGCAGGAGGGATCATGGGGGCCGGTGCTATGTGGATTAGGTGGCGGTCAAAGGCGGAGACCTTGGCGGACTGATCCCAAGCTTTCTAAACTGGCTTTTGGTACGTGGAATGTCACCTCTCTGGTGGGGAAGGAGCCTGAGCTGGTGTACGAGGTTGAGCGATACCAGCTAGATATAGTCGGCCTCACCTCAACACACAGCTCCGGTTCCGGAACCAGTCTCCTGGAGAGGGGCTGGAGCTTGGCCTTTTCTGGAGTTGCCCCGGGCGAGAGGCGACGAGCAGGGGTGGGTATTCTTGTATCGCCCCACCTTGCTGCCTCTATATTGGAGTTTTCCCCGGTGGACGAAAGGGTTGCTTCCCTGCGCCTTCGGGTTGGGAAACGGGTCCTGACCATCATTTGTGCCTATGCACAAAATGATGTTTCAGAGTACCCACCCTTTTTGGAGTCTGTGACTGGGGTGCTGGAGGGTACTCCTCCTGGAGACTCCATTGTCCTACTGGGGGACTTCAATGCGCACGTGGGCAACGACAGTGAAACCTGGAGGGGGGTGATTGGGAGGAACGGCCTGCCCGATCTGAACCCGAGTGGTGTTCAGTTATTGGACTTCTGTGCTAACCACAGTCTGTCCATAACGAACACCATGTTCAAGCATAAGGGTGTCCATATGTGCACCTGGCACCAGGACACCCTAGGTCGCAGGTCGATGATCGATTTTGTTATCGTATCATCAGACCTGCGACCGTATGTCTTGGACACCCGAGTAAAGAGAGGTGCAGAGCTGTCAACTGATCACCACCTGGTGGTGAGTTGGATCCGATGGCAGGGGAGGAAGCCATTCAGACCTGGTAGACCCAAACGTATAGTGAGGGTGTGCTGGGAGCGTCTGGCTGAGGCCCCTGTCCGGGAGGTCTTCAACTCCCACCTCCGGAAGAACTTCAACCACATTCCGAGGGAGTCTGGAGACATGGAGTCTGAATGGGCCATGTTCTCCACCTCTGTTGTTGAAGTGGTGGCCCAGAGCTGCGGCCGCAAGGTGGTCGGTGCATCTCGTGGTGGCAACCCCCGAACCAAGTGGTGGGCACCAGTGGTGAGGGGGGCCATTAAGCTGAAGAAGGAGTCCTATCAAGCTTGGTTGGCTTGTGGGACTCCCGAAGCAGCTGAGGTGTACCGGCAGGCCAAGCGGAGTGCAGCTCGGGTGGTTGCTGAAGCAAAAACCCGGGTATGGGAGGAGTTCGGTGAGGCCATGGAACAAGACTTTCAGTCGGCTTCAAAGAGATTCTGGCAAACTGTTCGGCGGCTCAGGAGGGGAAAGCAGCTCCCCGTCCACACTGTGTATGGTGCGGATGGGACACTGTTGACTTCAACTGGGAATATCGTTGGGCGGTGGAAGGAATACTTCGAGGATCTCCTCAATCCCACTGATACGCCTTCCACAGAGGAAGCAGGGTTTGGGGATGAGGGGGATGACTCGCCTATCACAGGGGCTGAGGTCGCCAAGGTGGTTAAAAATCTCTTTGGTGGCCGGGCCCCGGGGGTGGACGAGATTCGCCCTGAGTACCTCAAGGCCCTGGATGTTGTTGGGTTGTCATGGTTGACACGCCTCTGCAACATTGCGTGGAGGTCGGGGGCAGTGCCTTTGGCATGGCAAACCGGGGTGGTGGTTCCTCTCTTCAAAAAAGGGGACCGGAGGGTGTGCTCCAACTTTAGAGGGATCAGACTCCTCAGCCTCCCTGGGAAGGTCTATGCCAAGGTACTGGAGAGGAGAGTCCGGCCGTTGGTCGAACCTCGGATTCAGGAGGAGCAATGTGGTTTTCGTCCTGGCCGTGGCACATCGGACCAGCTCTTTACCCTCTCGAGAATTCTTGAGGGTTCGTGGGAGTTTGCCCAACCAGTTTACATGTGTTTTGTGGACTTGGAGAAGGCGTTTGACCGCGTCCCTTGTGGATTTTTGTGGGGGGTGCTTCGGGAGTATGGGGTATCGGGCTTGTTGTTACGAGTTATTCGGTCTCTGTACGACCGTTGTGAGAGTTTGGTTCGTATTGCCAACTCTCGGTCGGAGTCATTCCCAGTGAGAGTTGGACTCCGCCAGGGCTGCCCTTTGTCACCGATCCTGTTCATAATTTTTATGGACAGGATTTCTAGGCGCAGCCAGGGAATGGAGGGTGTCATGCTTGGTGACCACAGGATCTCATCTCTGTTGTTTGCAGATGATGTTGTCCTGTTGGCTTCATCCAGCAATGACCTACAGCTCTTGCTGGGACGGTTTGCCGCTGAGTGTGAAGCGGCTGGGATGAGAATCAGCACCTCCAAGTCCGAGTCCATGGTCCTCAGCCGGAAAAAGGTGGATTGTCCTCTCCGGGTTGGGGACAGGCTACTGCCCCAAGTGGAGGAGTTTAAGTATCTTGGGGTCTTGTTCACGAGTGAGGGGAAAATGGAGCGAGAGATCGACAGACGGATTGGAGCAGCATCTGCAGTGATGCGGACGTTGTACCGGTCTGTTGTGGTGAAGAGGGAGCTTAGTTCTAAGGCAAAGCTGTCGATTTACCAGTCAATCTATGTTCCTACTCTCACCTATGGTCACGAGCTTTGGGTAATGACCGAAAGAACAAGATCGCGGATACAAGCGGCTGAAATGAGCTTTCTCTGTAGGATTGCTGGACTCACCCTCAGAGATAGGGTGAGGAGCTCAGTTATCCGGGAGAGGCTCAGAGTAGAACCGCTGCTCCTCCACATTGAAAGGAGTCAGTTGAGGTGGTATGGGCATCTGATTAGGATGCCTCCTGGACGCCTCCCACTTGAGGTGTTTCGGGCACGTCCCACTGGGAGGAGACCCCGGGGCAGACCCAGGACTCGGTGGAGAGACTATGTCTCCCAGCTGGTCTGGGAACGCCTTGGTATCCCCTCTGAAGAGCTGGAGCAGGTGGCTGGGGAGAGGGAAGTCTGGGCTTCTCTGCTTGAACTGCTGCCTCCGCGACCCGGACCTCCGGAAAAGCGGTAGAAGATGGATGGATGGATGGATGGAACTTTAATTACGCTATTTGGCCTAGCATCTATAAATTTGGGACACGTCTTTGTGTCCCACTTGCAAAGATAGTCTTCATTTGGGCATGTAAAGGCTAATTGGGCTACCGGTTTTCTACAGGAATACTTGCTTTCTACAGGCAATGCACTAGTCTGTATAAATCTGTGATCCCATGATAACTTCATATGCTCTGGCCCCCAATGATCGCATGCTGGATAAGTGTTAAGAAAATAAAAGAATAAACTGAAAATGCTTTGTTTTTTTATGGTTATGTAGTTACAAATGAATGCTACAAATCAACTTTATTATTTATCTTTCAGGTGTCACCTCATCTGAAGTCCACTGAGGTTATTGCTCTTTTGTCACATCACACACTGTGGCAGTATTCATCTCAAAACTCCCTGAATGGGAACAGTGATGTTGACACTTTTTATCTGTGAATTATTTGGTGGCTCTGTTCCTCTTAGTTAAAAAAAAAAAAAAAAACTGAAGATATGATTCACTGTTTTTTTTTCTTCTTTTGTAGTAAACATCAAATATGCACAAATGGGAAAAAGGGGATAAAACACTCACAGCGCTGCATCTCATTTACACTTTGATCACGAGCAAATACTGGCTTCACTTGAGTTTCTCACAAATGCTGCAGGAGAGCATATTTTATAAAATATCACACACAAATTCACAAGCAAGCAACACCAGTCAGTAAATTAATTATGAATTTTTTCTGTTTCATCTCAGAATCAATCAGTGAACATAATCCTTCCTCAGGTTAAAATGTGTCTTATCGTTTAAAATAAACCTTGGTTTTAAGTTAAATGCAGAAATTTAAGGAATGTCAATCAAATCCATATTATACTATATCCAAGTTATACTATAGAGGAACTCAATATGAATGACACAACTACCCAATCCATACAGCATCAAATCAAGTGCTAAAGGCTGAGCTCACAGGATTTACAGTTGCAATCAAAATCCTTCAAACCCCATTGCATTTTAGGTTTGCTGGCAAAATTTAAACATTTTCAGGTGTTTCCAGTAAAAAAAAAAAAAAAAAATACACAAGAACAGTTTAAATAGTTAAGTAAAACTAATATTACAAGGACTGTATCCAAATTCAACACTAAATCCTACTTTCAATGACTACTACTCTTTCAAAATTATTCAATCCCCCGAATAGAATTCCTCAGTGCACACATTTGCAAATCAGGTGTGGTCTCAAGCACACCTGATGCAACCAATCAAGGCCTTCTTTAGTTGCGTATAGTGATGGCCTAATGAGGCTTTCTGGAGGACTTGAGGCCTTTCATCAAAATGGTTCATGTAGACAAGGCCTCATGTGGGACTTCATTTTCTCTACCAGGCCATCTATTGGACAAAACGTATACAACATGCTGATTTTTACAAGGGTATTATTGGTTTAATGTGTATTTTTTTTTTCATTTCAGTAAATGCACTGTCTTCTAAGAAATATCATTGATCATAAGGCAAAAAAATAATAAAACTGAGGTGATTACAGTGAATGTGCTTGTACTACTTATCCATTTTATTAAGAAATAATAAATTTTCAACAGTCTTACACTGTCACGGTACATTCAACTCTGGCCTTATTCTCATGCAGGGCACAATAGCAATAGTGCCTGAGCATAATGATGCGTAAAAATGATCCAGGCTCTTTGAAACACAACAGAAACTTCACCTTGCAAATAAAAATAAAATGACAAGTACGACACAGCTGGGATTTGAACCCTGGCCTCCTCCTCCTTTAAAAAAATACAACCTATTGAGTTTTGAGAGCTTCATTGACCTCTGTCTTCTGAAATTAACGTTCAAATGTTTCCATAAATCAGCACCCGAGCCACTTGCTGGTTTCGTCCAAAGACAGGACAGCAGCAGAGCCACCAGGAGTTCTGTTAACAATAACTGTAAAATATTCCACCGCAGAACCACATTTGGACAAACAGCTTTCTCTATAAAGGGCAGTCACATCTGGAACACAATGCCAAATGAAATTAAAATAATAACGGACTTTAAAACATTCACTAAAAATGTTAAAAACTGGCTGAAAAATAAACAAGAATGTACTCATGTATGAATTAATTGTCTGCAAAGTGAGAGTGAATGAAGGGAAGGAATAAATGTGTTTGTTTATAGTGAGTGACGGAGGGAGGAAGGCCTGAAATAGGCAAATGTGAGTTATGTTATATGTGTTAAATGTGAGTCAGGCTGTTATATTTGTGTATTTATAATATTTATAATTGTGTATTTATAATTTTTCTGCATTGATGTATGTGGTTATTGTGTATATTTTTTATCTTGATTCTTTTTTCTAAAGCCCATCCAGGGACAAGAGTTGCGAATTAGCTAATAGCTATACACTCTATGTGCAACACATCAGATTGATTGTCTTTGATTAATTGTCTATGTTTATTGCACTGTCCCTGTCAAATAAACTAATCTACTACTACTGCTTGTAGTGCAAAAATTTTACTGCTAAGCCATCACTTCAGTTGTGCTACAAAGCCACTATGTGTTAAAAATACAGTAATGCAAGAAATGCGCTTAAAATGTTCCCAGACTGGAGAAGTCCGTCTTTTTGCTGCTGCCTCCATGTGAAAATTGGCTGTGACAAATCCCTTACACAGTCAAACATGACAACATAAAACGTGAGGGACGGGGATTTCTATTGAGTATGCTGCTCCCTTTATTTCATGTTGTGTGCAAAATCATGAACAGCTTTCTGACCCAGTCACGTGGTCCAACATCAACACATACGTCACGATGCACGCCTCGCCAAATATTTCCTGGATAAGATCGAAGCACCGTTCGGAGCACTGGTGCCTGCCTTCCCATCACTAGTTGCATATGGTTTGCTGGAGATGGAGCACCTCAAATAGCTGTACTGTTGATGGTGACATTTGATTGCATGTTAGAAATATGGTTAAGTCAAGAGAATTATGTCAGGGCTGCCTGTGGCAGACAGTAAATGACTCCTTAAGGCAAGCACAATGTTAGGCAAACGAGGATTTATTCCACAGCACCAGATGATGAGCAGAAGATTGAGATGTCAAACACATAACTTGGTTTAAACTAAATGAAAAACAAAGATGGGTGCCAGAGGTACAACCTGTGCACGATCTGCACTATGACTAATCCAGCCCCAGGCAACAGAAGAGGACGGCTAATAAAGGAAACAGGTGATTACTAAACACAAAACAGGTGACACTATTCAAGGGCCAAAAGATAACAGGGGATCTGTTACAGGTGAGGGAAACAAGACAGGCGGAGCTGTGCAAATAATGGACACCAGGGAGCTAGAGAATGATATTAACATATATGCAGGAACAAAAACAACAGAACATAATTAAAGACATGATAATGAAAAATAAGCACAATAATCAACTGAGGCTAAGGTAGGGAAACAGGGAAAACATACAAAAGTAACAGCTGGTGCTGGACATAAAGAATTTAAATAATATAAATGATCACATAAAGATAATGATAGTACAAATGGTTCAAAAAAAACCAGAAAGCGTGGATAAGATGTCCAGATCATAACAGTCCGCCCACCCACCCTTAAGGGTGGATTCCAGATGCCCCAAAAAGCTGCCCAAAAAATGGGTAGGTGGAGGAGGACGGGGACTGGAGGGAAAGAATCACTGTGAAAACAAAACAAAAACAGTTCATCAGCTGGTCGACTGGAGTCCAAAGGCCACCATCAAGAGGGATATGGTACATCTGGTGGCCTATCAAAGTCCGTGGACCACAGAATGGATGAACATGGTGTGTCAGGTGGACTACCAAAGTCCCAGGACCACCGGATGGATGAACAAGATGGGTCGGGGGCCGCCCAAAGTCCATTGGACCCCAGATCAAAGAACATGGTGAGTTTTTCCCCCTTGTCCTGTCAGGCAGCTAGGAAAGCAGAACAGAGGTCTGTTGCCCTGTGTCAAAACAGATTTACTTTGCCAAAAGGAGCTTTATCAGTACCTAACTATGTACTGCATATTGCTGTGAACTCCTCCTGTAATAACTTTTAATACTTTATTTAAATTATTTTACCCATGGAGGACCCGACAGGATGGGGAATAGGGAAAGAAAGTGTGTGGAGAGGGGAAGAAAAGGGAGGGGAACAGACAAAAAGACAAACAAACCAACAACTAAAACAAACAGAAGACAAACTGCTTCTTCCACCGAAGATGTCTCAACACGAGTCTGGTATCTGCACCTGTTAAAGGAGAGACATTTTGTACGTTTGTGTCTGTATGCGCATATATGAGAGTGCGAGCAAAATAAGTGTGTGCATGTGCATGTTTTGTTAGGAAACATACGAAGAGGGGGCCAGTTGCAGCAGCTCTTCCCCCAGGCACCCCGAGCAGGCAAGGCAGCACCACCAACATCCACAGGGCACAAATGTCCAAGGTCAGGAAGCCCCAGGAAAGCCAAGCATCTGCCCCTGGAGGGACGATCGAAGGAGGCCAGCCAGCCAGGTGGCCGGCACAGTGGGCCCATGCCCCCAGGTCCGCCAACCCCCCACTCCTCCAGCAGGGCTAACGCCAGTCCCTGGGCCCCAGACACCAGGAGGCCAGTGACCCCACACCCCAGGCTGGAGACCGGCCCACCTCCCCCAGGCACCCCCACAGCAGGTCTGCCCCCTCCCTCCAGCGCCATCGCCACCCCCCCAGGGACCCCCATGCCCAAAGAAGTCCCCCCCACCCAGAGGAGCCCACATAGCCAAGAGGCACTTCCCCTCTCAATCCAGCACCTCCCAACTCGCAGACATACCCATCCCCATACCTTCACACCCTCATGCTCTCATATGCACCCACATGCACTTCCAAACTCTCACTCACCCACTCTCACACTCCCGGACCCACCCATTCTCTCTCATTCCTGTACCCATTCAATCTTACTCCCACTCGCCCTCAGGGTCACCCACACCCACTCATGTTCACCCACGCACGCACTCTCACTCACACTCCGACCTACTCAAATCCATTCATGCTCCCCCCCTCAGACTCACCCACCCTCATTCACCCTTATTTTTTAGGGCAACTGTGATGCAGATGCAGTGAACCTGAACGCACACCAGTGCCCAGCAGTGGCCAGGGAGACCACCAACACAGACCAGCGGCCACCACCCCCGCCAACCCACCCCAGGGCGGTCGCGGCCTCAGAAGCAAACCCCCACCCCCAGCGCCCACCCGAGCAACTGATCAGCAGATCACCGCAGGCGCCCCGAGATGCCACCTGACACGCAAAGCGCCACACAAAACTGACCCACAATCACCACCTCCATTCATCACTCCCTCACTCTTGCTTACTCTCTTATTCAGGTCCTCTCTCACTCCCTTGGTTGTATCTATACATTCAGCAGCACCCACGGATTTTGGCAACATGACGTGTCCCAGGCCCTGCGCCGGGCCCCCAAGCCCCCAGCAGGAGGACTGCATTGACGGCCATGGTGGAGTGGACTGCTCCAGCAATGAAGGCTGGTGAACGGCAAGCCCAGATGAAGACGATGAAGGCTGGCAAACAGCAAGCCCAGATGAAGATGATGAAGGCTGGCAAGTGGCACGCTCAGGAGCCACAAATTCCATCCCTGATACAGCCACCTCAGACAGGAAGGAAAGAACACATGTTGGTGTCGAGTCCACAGAATAATTGTCCACAGCAGAAACCGGTGGAGAGGGCCCAGAGGCAGATGGAAACTGCACATGAAACAGCAGATGAGAAGCTCTGGAGCAGAGAGACTGATGGAGCAGCAGTTGAGGAGCTCTGGAGTGGAGAGGCTGATGAAGCAGCAGATAATGTGGAGGCAGCTGACGGATCACCAGATGACAAGCTCGGGAAGAGGAGAGGGGAGAAACAGAAGATGGCAGGAAAATGGGGGCAGCAGCAAACACAAAAAGTGAGGGCTCAGCAGCAGTGGATAGTGGCTGCTGAAGCTCCTCACTGGGAACAAGTCAAGACTCCTCACTATTAGATGTTAAAAATGAGAAAATAGTACTTGCCCTGTTTTCTGCTCCACTGCTGCTGAGGCTGCCACTGCTGTAGAAGCTGCCGCTGCAGAACCAGGCGGATCACTCTGGGTGGCTGCGGTGACTGCCTAGCGAAGAGCTGCTGAATGGTAGCGAGGAGCTGGAACTGAAGCGTGGCAAGGGACAGAGGTTATAGGAACCAGGGGACGCTTAATCATTGGCACAGGCTCAATTGTTGAAGCCAAGAGACGTCTGACAAAAGAAATGTGCTTGGATTTCTGCATACGCACTATTTCATACATTTGGATTTTTTTTTTTTTTTTTGCTTATGGCGTTTTCTTGATTTAAATATACGTCATCTTTCACTAGGAAATCCACACAAGTCTTTGTACATGAGGCCCCAGGTGAGTACTAAAAATAAAACAGGTGACACTAGTCAAGGGCCAAAAGATAACGGGATCTGTCAAAAACGCCCCTTCGAGGCAGGGAAACACATCCAGGCGCTGAATTGAGTTGTGACATTTATTAACCAAAAAACAGCAAAAAAGTCCAAAACAGTGCAGCACATACAAAAATGCAAACAGGAATAACTTACAGGAAAGACCTCAGAGTAGAGCACACTCTGGAGAAGTGAAATACTTCAGAGGCTGGGAGAAGTGGAATGATGAGTAGTTGAACCAATATAGCTGCAATACAACAGTGAGCAGGCAGTGCTTAAATACTCAGGGGAACAATGAGCTGCAGGTGTGAGTCGTTTGAGCAAGCAAGTGACATTATTACCAGAACTCTCACAGCTGACATGGCAAGGAAACAGACAATGAGTGACTGGAGGGAGTGTCTGGGAAGAAGGAAGGCTCAAGGTCAACAAACCAGAAAACAAACACAAAAACAGACAAAAGTAGTCATGATAGACAAAAAAATACTGAAACATAAATTAAGAGTCTGAGCTGGTGGATACACTGTGCTCATACTCATGACAGAGCCTCCCCCCCCCCCCCCCCATGGGGTGGAACCCTGACACCCCAAGACAACACCAAAAGTCCCCCCTCAAGAAAAAAAGTACAGCAGCTACAAACCCGGGTGGGAGGTGGAGGAAACAGGTAAGGAGGGAGCAAAAACTACAGGGCCCACTCAGGACCCACACCCATGCTAATCCGGGCCCCTTGGCCCCCCTTACCCAAACAAACAAAACAGTTCAGGTGGCCGGCTGAAATCCCAGGCAAACCAGACAGGATTGAGTGGGGTGGCCTGCCAGAGAATATAGGCCACCCAACCCAGCGGCTCAGTCTATCAGGTGGCCGGCCTGAGTTCTTCAACCACCACCACCGGAGGGGTGACCCAGGAGTTGGCTCCCCCACAGGGAGGCTTAATGAAAGGATGAAGGCCTGAAGGAGGGGAACCATGGCAGTGTCTGGTGGCGGAGGAAGGGAGACCACAATGCCCTCGGTGGTCTTAGGCTGGGACAATGTCGCACTCTAGGAGGCTCCGGCCTGGAACATTTTTTTTTAGATTTAGATTTAGTATACTTTATTGATCCCCAGAGGGGAAATTGAGGGTCATCCACCACCTGGTTGGATGAAGCAGCCACGATACGGCGCTATCCCTTAACCATTCACACACACATTCACACCTAGGGCCACTTTAGAGTCTCCAATTAACCTAACCTGCATGTTTTTGGCATGTGGGAGGAAACCGGAGAAATCCCGGGGTAAACCCACGCATACACGGGGAGAACATGCAAACTCCACACAGATCACTGTTGGTCGGGGGCTGGGATCGAACCCACGATCCCACGATCCCCACGATCCCCCGGCCAAGGGTAAACTGTGCTGCCGCAGTGCTAACCACTGCGCCACCGTGCAGCCCAACATGGCAGCACCTGTGGTGGCTCCGAGCCGGAGCTTTGCAGCACCCACGGTGGCTCTGGGCTGGAGCATGGCAGCACCAGCGGTGACTCTGGGCCAGAGCTCTGCAGCACCCGCAGTGGCTCCAGGCTTAAGTTCTGCAGAACCCGCGGTGGCTCCGGGCCGAAGCACTGCAGCACCCTCGGTGACTCTGGGCTGGAGCACTGCAGCACCCTTGGTGGCTCCAGGCAGGAGCGGGGCTGCACCCTCGGTGGCTCCAGGCAGGAGCAGGGCTGCACCCTCAGTGGCTCCCAGCAGGAGTGGAGCTGCACCCTCTTTGGCTCCAGGCAGGAGCAGAGCTCCACCCTCAGTGGCTCCAGGCAGGAATGGAGCTGCACCCTCGGTGGCTCCAGGCAGGAGTAGAGCTGCACCCTCGGTGGAGCCGGTCTGGGATGAAGCTGCACCTACGGAGGTCCCGGGCTGGAACAGAGCGTCCTCGATGACCTCAGCAGGAGGAGCTGAACCCATGGTGATCTTGGGCGTAGAGCCTGGACCCACGGAGATATCTGGCACTGGTGGATAACTCTCAGTGACCCTGGGAGAAAGCTCAGACAACAGATGCACAGACAAAAGGGTCAGGGTCACCGGTGATGGTGGAGCCCGGCGAGGTGAGCTAATGTGCAGCCGATGGCTACACCCAGCTCTCCCCACCTAGAACCAGGCAAGATTTTTCAAAAAACGGAACAGAGACAAAGGACTGTACTTGCCTGTTCTCAAGCTCCACCGCCATCCAGGACTCTGACGATGCAGGCGGTGATGTTGCTTCGGGCTCGGGTCTCAGGAGGTCCAGCTCAAATTCGGCTGTGGTAGCCCCCGCAGTAAGTATGGTGGTTACTGCAGTCCTGGTCTCCTCCAGCAAGGTAACCCATGCAGGCGATTCTTCCGGCGTGGACCCTGGAAGTGATTTCCCTGCTGGCGCTGGATCCCAAGCAGCTGAAGCCAGGGGATGCTCTCCCGTCGGCGCAAGCTTCAGGTTTCTGGCAGCATTCTCCCCTTGTCCAACCTGTGGCTGCAGGGTTGGGACTAGGCCGTCTGGGCCACAGGCTCCCTCCATGTCCGGCAGCACCAGTCCGAGGCTGGTGGGCACCCAAGGGTGATTGGAGGAGACACAAGGGTAGCAGGTGTGAGAATTATCTGCAGCTGGTGATGAAAACTCACTGGACTGCAGAGACTGGTTTTCATCACCGGGAACCAGGGAAGAATATTCATTTTTGAGTAATGAGGAACAAGAGTTCACTTGCCTGTATTCCCGGGGCACGATGGTTCTAGCTGCAGCAGGCCCAGGGTCATCTCTCTCTGTGGCTACGACAATTGTGGGTTCTCCAGAGGAACATGGAGGTGCCTCACCTACAGGCACGGTGACAGGTGGAGACTTGGGCTCCTGGTGATGTGGGCGAGGCATAAGAGTCAGGGGGCGCTTGGTCATCAATATCGGCTTTAGGACCCGGTTGGCAGTCCTCTCCGTCGCTGGTTGTGGTGGTAGTGCCGACCCAAGGGTCCTAGAATCCACTGATCCCTCTGTCATCCGGCGATTCCCTCCCAGGACCGGTGGACATTTTGGAGAGACAGGAGAAGGAGGTGAAGAAATGGCAACAGAAGCTGATGATGGTGACCCAGTGGGCTGTGATATCTGAATCTCATCATCGGGAATTAGGCAAGCAGTTTCAGATGAGAGAGAGGGAATAAATAAGAACTTTCCTGAATTCCTGGGGGGTGATGACATCAGCTGCTGTTCCGAGGTCGCGCTCCATCTCTCCAGGAGCTTGAAAGGCCATCTGGCGGGGGGAAGATGGCATGGGTTTGAGTTGAGGATGGCGAGCTCTCTGCTTCCGGGAATGTTTCTTTGGCAGTCTGGGTTGTGCTCCTTCACCAGTCCCTCAAAACGCTGCCGGGACTCGAATATTGTAGTAAGAAGCCGAGTCAAACCCGGGTAGCTCCAGAGACTGAGGCACATCTTAATCACCCCGACAGTATTGTCCAGGAAGCCAAAAACTGCCTCAGGAGTGAGGGTGGCTTGAGCCTTAGCAGCAAAATCCATGGCCAGCTCCGCTACCGTACACTCCTTCCCAGACCAAAAACCCTAAAGTCCATGGTGATAACTCCCCTCTATACTACCAGACAAAGGTAGAAGGAAAAACTGCACAAACTCAACTGCTGGGTCTTTTAACCTGTTGAACTCTGGTCAATTTCCCTAAAAACGCCTAAAAATAACATACCCAAAGTAAATCAAAAGCTGTTCTTCAACCCTTTGAAGCATCTTCATGGGGTTGGTCTCATTTAAAAGAAAACACTCTGAATTTTTTGGCAAAACAGTCATAATCTCTCTAAGTGCTCCTGCCACTGAGTAACAGTCATCTAAACATACTGAATTTGAAGAAAATAAAGTTCGCCTGGGTGTTTTTTTTTAGATACAAATGCTTGCAAATAACACACAGCTGTCAGATACTGGCTGGAAAATGCAACAAAAATGTAGAACCAAGTGTTATCAAGCTGAAGTCAAAATTTTGTAACAATACCACACAAAATGAATATATTACACAGCTTTTTTCTCAGGTTGTTCCCGGGCGTTTTTGAACTGTGCCAAACTGTGCCAAATGGCACAGTTTGGAAAAACGTCTATAACTTTTGAATGCTTCAACATAGAAGCTTCATCTTGGGCTCTAATGAAAGGTGACACTCAGGGCTGTGTGTGTGTGTGTGGGGAGGTGTTGTTTGTTCATTCATGAATGAATGAATGAACAAACAAGCCCCCCACACACAAAGAAACATGCCACATAAAAAATGTGTGGCCTTTTTTTACAACAAAAAATAACCTACAGTGCAATAAAATTATACTAAAATATCTGCAATGTAGAGGATAACCACTCCCCCCCACACTACAGAGGAGTTTGGCGCACAAAAAAACTTGTGGCCATAACGGACCGTTGTAATTACCGATCGGTCAAAAGTCATTTTCATTACTATTTTCATTGATAAAGAATAATTTAGCTTATAACACTTACCTGTCCACAACAGCAGTGTCATTGGCGAACATCTGTTCCTCATTGTCAGACGAACATGAAGCTAGTGCGGTTGTTACAGACTCGTGGTTCTGGTCACCCTATCCGGTCAAACCATCTCCGCTTCCATGCTTGCGGTTTTTGCGAACCATTTTTCAAAACAAATAAGAATAGTAGTAATAAAAAAAGACTGGCTAATGGCTAAGAGTGGCTAATGCTACCGTTACACACAGGTCTCAATGTGAGTCACCCAGCAGCTTAGGCAAAAAAGATTTTACGCACGGGGACGCACGCGTTTCAATTGTCGAACTTCTCTGCTTCAATTGGCTCGTTGTATTCGCGGTCGTTGGTAGGCAGGTCCTTCTTGCTAGGTTTTCAATCATTGGTTCTTCAAGGTTTCAGAAACCCAATTCAAGGCTCTTATTAGTCGAATGAGAGGTCAAGCAAATCTAAACCAATCAAGCACTCATTTGGCTTTCTGTTCGCGGCTGTGTCTGTACTGGAAGAACGGAAATGCAGCTTTTTTTTTTTTTCAGTGGGCACTGAGACGCACTATGATGCAGAGACGTGACCGCCCACAGAATCCCGGAGTTCAACAGGTTAACTGGTGGCTATATTCTGTCATAAATGCCCCTTCGGGGCAGGGAAACGGACCCAGGTGCTGAACTGAGTTGTGACATTTATTAACCTAAAAACAACATAAAAGTGAGTAGTTGAACCAATATAGCCACAATATAACAGTGAGCAGGCAGTGCTTAAATACTCAGGGGAACAATGAGCTGCAGGTGAGAGTCATTTGAGAGAGCAAGTGACCTAATTACCAGATCTCTCACAGCTGACATGGCAAGGAAACAGACAATGAGTGACTGGGGGGGGGGGGGGTGTCTGGGAAGAAGGAAGGCTCAAGGTCAACAAACCAAAAACAGACAAAAGTAGTCATGATAGACAAAAAATACTTAAACATAAATTAAGAGTCTGAACTGGTGGATACACTGCACTCAGAGTCATGACAGGATCAGTTACAGGTGAGGGAAACAGGACAGGCAAGGCTGTGCAAATAAAGGACACCGAGGAGCTAGAGAACAATACTAATATACACGCAGGACCAAAAATTACAGAACATAATTACAGACATTATAATGAAAAATAAACACAATAATCAACCAAGGCTAAGGTAGGGAAACAGGCAAAATATACAAAAGTAACAGCTGGTGCTAGACATAAAGAACTTAAACAATATAAATGATAACAAAGATAATAATGGTGCAAATGGTTCAAAAAACAACAGAAAGTGTGGACAAGATGTCCAGATCATAACAAATTGTCCAAAAGGGTCAGAGAAAAGATCATTGCCTTGCACAACAAGAAAAACAATACAAAAAGAAGACACCAATTGTTCCTAGAGATACATCTGGAAGCATAGTTCACAAGTTTAAAGTTAAAGGAACAGTGGCTACACCACCTGAATGTGGCAGAAAGAAGAAGCTATTAATGCCTACCACCAGAGTCCTGAGGAGGCAGGTGGTCAAAAACCCTTGAATGACTGCAAAAGACCTACAGCAAGACTTGGTGGCAGCAGGCACTGTGGTTTCAGTTTCCACAGTAAGGTGCATAGGAAATGCTGAAGGACTACATGCCCAAACTCATAGATGTACTCCACTACTGACCCAAAAGCACAAGAAAAGTCGTCTCCAATTTGCTCAAAAGTACATAAATAAGACAAAGAGGTTTTGGGATTCTGTTCTGTGCAGCGATGAAACAAAACTGAAACTTTTCAGGCCTATGGATCAGATGAATGTCTGGAGGATGAAGAATGACGCATATGCTGAAAAGAACACCCTGCCTACAGTGATGCATGGTGGTGCGCTGTAAAACCTAACAGTACTTCTTAATAAAAGAAGTAAGTAAATAAATATACAGTGGGGCAAAAAAGTATTTAGTCAGCCACCAATTCTGCAAGTTCTCCCACTTAAAAGATGAGAGAGGTCTCCAATTTTCATCATAGGTATACCTCAACTATGAGAGACAAAATGAGAAAAAAAAAATCCAGAAAATCACATTGAAAGATTTTTAATGAATTAATTGGTAAATTCCTAGGTAAAATAAGTATTTGGTCACCTACAAACAAGCAAGATTTCTGGCTCTCACAGACCTGTAACTTCTTCTTTAAGAGGCTCCTCTGTCCTCCACTCGTTACCTGTATTAATGGCACCTGTTTGAACTCATTATTAGTATAAAAGACACCTGTCCACAACCCCAAACAGTCAGACTCCAAACTCCACTATGGCCAAGACCAAAGAGCTGTCAAAGGACACAGAAACAAAATTGTAGACCTGCACCAGGCTGGGAAGACTGAATCTGCAATAGGTAAGCAGCTTGGTGTGAAGAAATCAACTGTGGGAGCAATTATTAGAAAATGGAAGATATACAAGACCACTGATAATCTCCCTCGATCTGGGGCTCCACACAAGATCTCACTCCGTGAGGTCAAAATGATCACAAGAACGGTGAGCAAAAATCCCAGAACCACACGGGGGGACCTAGTGAATGACCTGCAGAGAGCTGGGACCAAAGTAACAAAGGCTACATCAGTAACACATTACGCCGCCAGGGACTCAAATCCTGCAGTGCCAGACGTGTCCCCCTGCTTAAGCCAGTACATGTCCGGGCCCGTCTGAAGTTTGCTAGAGAGCATTTGGATGATCCAGAAGAGGACTGGGAGAATGTCATATGGTCAGATGAAACCAAAATAGAACTTTTTGGTAAAAACTCAACTTGTCGTGTTTGGAGGAGAAAGAACACCATACATACTGTGAAGCATGGGGGTGAAAACATTGTACTTTGGGGCTGTTTTTCTGCAAAGGGACCAGGATGACTGATCCGTGTAAAGGAAAGAATGAATGGGGCCATGTATCGTGAGATTTTGAGTGAAAACCTCCTTCCATCAGCAAGGGCATTGAAGATGAAATGTGGCTGGGTCTTTCAGCATGACAATGATCCCAAACACACCACCCGGGCAACGAAGGAGTGGCTTCGTAAGAAGCATTTCAAGGTCCTGGAGTGGCCTAGCCAGTCTCCAGATCTCAACCCCATAGAAAATCTTTGGAGGGAGTTGAAAGTCTGTGTTGCCCAGCGACAGCCCCAAAACATCATTGCTCTAGAGGAGATCTGCATGAAAGAATGGGCCAAAATACCAGCAACAGTGTGTGAAAACCTTGTGAAGACTTACAGAAAACGTTTGACCTCTGTCATTGCCAACAAAGGGTATATAACAAAGTATTGAGATGAACTTTTGTTATTGACCAAATACTTATTTTACTGAGGAATTTACCAATTAATTCATTAAAAATCCTTCAGTGTGATTTTCTGGATTTTTTTTTCTCATTTTGTCTCTCATGGTTGAAGTATACCTATGATGAAAATTGGAGGCCTCTCTCATCTTTTAAGTGGGAGAACTTGAACAATTGGTGGCTGACTAAATACTTGTTTTCCCCACTGTAACTTAATTCTTACAAAAAATTGGAGTCACTAATTTCTGCAAATTTAACCTTACTGAAAAATATATGCGTGCGTTACTAACTCAGTTGCTGTGGGTGTACTTGCATATCAGTTGCATAATTCTAGTGTGTTACATTTACTCATTTTGTCTGCATTAACATCAATATTGCTATTAAAAGGACTGCTGAAATGTTTTTTACCCCTGGTGTGAAATCATCAGGCTGTGCTCCAATAAACCAGTAATTCAGATAGTTTTATGTTCCTTTAAACTGACATTACGAGTTGCAGTCTTCTTATTCTTGTTTAGTCAACACACACAAAATTTATGTAAAACTACTTTGATAATGGCATCATTAAAGTAAAGTTTTATGTTGTTTTAATTACATGGGGACATAATATTTGATACAATCACCATGAGTTCTAAAATGACCAGCGTTTTTTAAAACTACTCACCGTGAATGCGCAAAATGGAGGGGTAGGGCCAAGGGGTGAATTGGGATGCACCCTTAATCAAGAAACAGGGTTGTTTCCTGCTTTGGGAGGCCCTATGCAAGATTGTGTTTTGGGGATCTATTTTTGTAAAGCAGAGGAAGATGCTTCATGGTAGTGTATCAGTGTGATACGCTTTAAGAAGAAAACAGACTACATATTACCTAAAATTCAGATTAAAGCTGACTCAAGCAATTTCAAACATATATCCACTCTTTATGCTTCAAAAGAGAGCTATTAGAATAATAAACAAAGCAGCTTACAGGGAACCAACAAACCCACTTTTTCTTAAACAAAAAACCCTCAAGTTGAAAGATCTGGTTGACTTTAAAACTGCAATAATAATGTTTAAAGTGAAGAATTTATCACTGCCCGCAAATATCCAAAAGTTGTTCCAAACAAGGGAGAAACGATATCACTTCAGAGGAACATGTATATTTCAAAAGCCTACAGTGAGAACAACCACCAAGCAACACTGTATTTCAGTGCAAGGAGTCAGATTATGGAACGATTTTGGACCTGAATTAAAATCATGTACAACGCTTGGACAATTTAAACAAAAACTAAAGGAAGAAATACTCCAAACATATATACAAGACGACATGTAAAATCACATGAGGATTGCCATGACATAACGCACGGCTCAGGAGACGTACACACACAGGCTCAGAGAAGTTCAAATAGTTTATTAGCAACAGGGGTGAATGGATGTGTGTCTGCGGGATGTAAATGTATTGGTGGCGGCGTCTGCTTCGGACACAGAGGCAGGAGACAGTACAGCCGGCAACCCTATGGGAAAGAGCACAAGGACACAGGGTGACGGGCACACAACAACACAGGAGGAGAATGAGCGAGAGAGGAGCTTACTTGTAAGAGACAGATGACTGGCACCACAAGGACGGGACCCGGAAGACAGCCACCTGCAGGGCTCGGTGCAGCAGCGAGGAATGGCGAGGGAGAGGCGTTGTCCGCCGCCGAGGAATCCACCTGTGCACAGGGGAGCAGACTGGAAAGAAAGGAGGTAAGGGCTTCTTACCAAAAACGTTGTGCTGAAGAAAAGGTTTGACTCACGATGATGAGAGACGAAGTCTGACGGCTTCAGGCCGAAGCTCAGGGCGAGGCGGCTTATATCCCTCGCCGCTGATGACGAGCAGGTGTGCGAGCAGGTGGCGCCGCTGATGAGCGGCGCGGCGTGACAGTACTCCCCCCTCTAGCAGCGCCTCCTGGCGATGGCTTCTCTGGGTGAGCTAGGTGGAAGTCAGCGATGAGCGATGGGTCCAACACGAACGACGAGGGTACCCACTGTCGATGCTCGGGCCCATAGCCCTCCCAGTCCACCAAGTACTGCAACCCACGACCCCGGCGCCGAGAGTCCAGGATGGAGGCGACGGACCAGGCCGGATGGCCATCAATCATCCGGGGCGCGGGTTGCGCAGCAGGAGGAGGGCAAAGGGGGTCGGAGACTGCCAGCTTCACCTTGGACACGTGGAAGGTGGGATGGATGCGGAGGGAGGGGGGAATAGCCACACGCACAGCTACCGGGTTGATGAGCCGGGTGATGGGGTAGGGTCCCATAAAGCGCTGTGCCAGCTTCCTCCTTTCGCCTTTCAATGTTACATCCTGGGTTGACACGTAGACTCGTTGCCCAACTCTGTACGCCGGGGCAGGTCTTCTGTGCCGGTCCGCCACAGTTCTGTTGCGCTCCGCCGTGCGTAAAAGCGCATGACGCGCAGATGCCCAGATGGAGCGGAACTGCCTGAGATGCGCCCTAACTGAGGGGACAGTTACCTCACTCTCCTGCGCCAGGAACAGCGGGGGGTCGTAACCCAGGGACGCCTTGAAGGGGGACATCCCTGTAGCAGAAGAGCGAGCGGTGTTGTGGGCGTATTCAACCCAGGCAAGATGGTTACTCCAGGACGTGGGTTTGGATGCTGTTACACAGCGGAGCGCAGCCTCCAGCTCCTGGTTGGTCCGCTCACACTGCCCGTTGGATTGGGGGTGCTGGCCGGAGGAGAGGCTCACCTTGGCTCCGATGGCGTTACAAAACGATCTCCAAACCTCAGAGGAAAATTGGGGCCCCCGGTCCGAGACCACGTCCACCGGAATCCCGTGCAGCCTGACCACGTGTTGGATGAGGAGGTCCGCCATCTCCAGGGCAGTTGGAAGACCTCATAGGGGAATGAAGTGCACAGCCTTGGAGAAGCGGTCCACGATGGTCAGGATGGTGTCGTAGGAATTAGAGACTGGGAGTCCGGTGACGAAATCCAAAGCGATGTGCGACCAGGGCCTGCCAGGGACGGGCAGGGGCTGGAGCAGACCCGCTGGAGGGGCGTTTCCCGACTTATTGGTGGCACAAATTGGACAAGCCCGGGCGTAGCGGGCCGCATCCCTCCGCAGGCCCGGCCACCAAAAGGACCGCTGGAGGAGGTTTATCATCCGGGAGGAGCCAGGGTGACAGGTGAGCTTGGAGGTGTGTAGCCAGTGGATGACCTCTCCGCGAACCGCAGATGGCACGAACAGCCTCCCCTCCGGTCCGCCGCCAGGGTCAGGTTCCACTTCCTGCGCCTTCCGGATCTTGCCCTCAATGTCCCAGGAGATGGCTCCCACAACGCACGACCTGGGCAGGATGGTGTGGAGCGTGTCCTCCGACTCCTCAGGGGCGAACTGCCTAGAGAGGGCATCGGGCAGGCCGTTCTTGGAGCCAGGCCTGAAGGTGATGGAAAACTGGAACCTGGCGAAGAACAAGGACCAGCACGCCTGGCGGGCGTTCAGGCGCTTGGCAGATCGAAGGTACTCCAAGTTCTTGTGGTCCGTCAGGACCACGAACGGCAGGTCCGCCCCCTCTAGCCAGTGGCGCCATTCTTGCAGCGCGAGCTTGATGGCCAGGAGCTCTCTGTCCCCCACGTCGTAGTTTCTCTCCGCCGGGGACAAGCGCCGTGAGAAGAAGGTGCAGGGCTGTTTGGCGCCGTCGTCAGGCGACCGCTGAGATAGCACCGCCCCCACTCCCGTATCCGAGGCGTCCACCTCCACGATGCACTGCAGCGCCGGGTCGACCTGGCGAAGGACCCGGGAGGAGGAGATCTCCGCCTTCAGCGCCTGAAAAGCAGCTGTGGCCTCTTCGGTCCACCGGAACGGGACCTTAGGGGACGTGAGGCGGGTCAGTGGTCCGACGATGGAGCTGAAGTTAGGGACAAAGCGGCGGTAGAAGTTCGCGAAACCAACGAACTGTTGCACCTGCTTCCTCGATGCAGGTGTAGGCCATTCTACCACCGCCTTCACCTTCTCTGGGTCTGGACACACCTGGTCGTGTGAGATGATGAATCCCAGGAAGGATGTAGTCTTAGCATAAAATTCACACTTTTCAGCCTTCACGTATAGCCGGTTCTCCAGCAGTCTTTGGAGGACCCACCTCACATGGACCTGGTGCTCGTCCCTGGACTTGGAGAAGATGAGTATATCGTCCAGGTAGACGAACACAAAGAGGCCGATGAAGTCCCGGAGGACGTTATTGATGAGGCGCTGAAAGACGGCAGGAGCGTTGGTCAACCCGAACGGCATTACCAGGTATTCAAAGTGGCCGTTCGGGGTATGGAAGGCTGTCTTCCACTCATCTCCCTCCCGGATCCGGACGAGGTGGTATGCGCTGCGAAGGTCCAGCTTGGTGAACCAGGTCGCCCCCTGGAGGGAGTGGAAAGCAGTGTCCATGAGGGGCAGGGTGTAACGATCCTTCTCCGTGATGTCATTTAGAGCCCGGTAGTCTATGCAAGGGCGGAGGGATCCGTCCTTCTTTCCAACGAAGAAGAACCCTGCCCCCACGGGTGATGACGATGGGCGGATTATCCCTGCGCTCAGCGACTCCTTAAGGTAGGCGTTCATCGTCTCCTTCTCCGGCGCCGACAGACTGTAGAGCCGACCAGAAGGTAAGGGTGCCCCCTGGCGGAGGTTGATGGCGCAGTCATAGGGCCGATGAGGAGGGAGAGACATAGCTTTGGTCTTGCTAAATACCATACCCAGGTCTTGAAATTCCAGAGACACCAGGGACAGGTCCGGGGGTGCAGCATCCGTAGCGGGGGAAGAAGCGGACGGAGAGCAGGCAGCGGACTGAAGACAGGTGCCCATGCAGAACGTGCTCCATGCCGACACCCCAGCTGACTTCCAATCCAGGACAGGGTTGTGGAGGCGTAGCCAGGGATACCCCAGGATGACGGGCGACACAGAGTTGGGCAGGATGAGAAAGGTTATCTCCTCCCGGTGGTTACCAGAGATGATCACCGGGACCGGGATGGTCTGGTGCGTGACTCTCCCAAGGGAAGCACGGGAGAGGTTGACCAGGGAGATGGGGTTCTTGAGCGCCTGGCAGCGGATGCCCAATCGGGTTGCCAGGCTTTGTGAAAAAAAGCTGCCTTCTGCGCCCGAATCCACCAGTGCGTGGGTGAGGTGCCCAATGGGGTTGTGGCAGAAACGGATGGGCAGCTTTAATTGAGTGAGAGTATTTAACCAGTTGACATCTGCGAGGCCCCCTACAGTGACTCGCGGACCCCGCCGACTGGCCTTCTGTGGGCAAAGCTTCACCGTGTGTTGGTCATCTCCGCAATACATGCAGAGATCCAACTCACGGCGGCGTTGTTTCTCTGCAGAGGAAAGCTTTGTCCAGCCCGTCACCATCGGCTCCGACTCCTCGGGGCACGATGGTGGCGGCGCCGCCAGGGGGTGAGCTTGGAACAGGTGCGGCGAGACTCCACGAGGGCGAGAAGAAGACGACTTCCGCCCCGAGGAGCGCTCGCGCAGCCTGTTGTCCAAACTAATCGCTAAGGACGTCAGCTCCGCTAGCGTCTCAGGAATATCCCGCCCAGCCAGTTCATCCCTCAGATCATCATTGAGGCTGCGGAGAAAAAGGCCGCAGAGGGAGCGTTCCTCCCAGCCTAATTCCTCTGCCGCTACCTGGAAGTCGACCGCGTAGTCCGCTGCCAACCGGCTTCCCTGCCGGAGGGCGAGAAGCCGATCGACCTGGACCGTCTCGGTAGGAGTATGGTCAAAGACCTCCAGGAAGCGCCTCACGAATTGGTCATATGTGAGGGCGGCATAACTGGGCCTCGCCATAACGGTGTAGGTCCATGTTAAAGCTCGCCCCTCCAGGAGATTCCCGATATAACCAATTCGGCTATGATCTGAGGGAAAGTCTCCGGGCACACGATGGAAAACGGACTCACACTGCATAATAAACCCCCGCGCTCCGCCGAGCTTACCGCTAAAGCGGGCGGGGGTTGGAATGGGTGTGAGCCGAACCGGTGCACTCGGAGCCTGCTGGACGGCCACTGGAGCAGCAGGAGCCACGCCACCCTGACGAGCCGGGGGGAACGGCTGCTGGGGGTCCAAGCGGCCCAACCGGTTAGTTAAATTTAATAATTGATTAAAAATCACCTGTTGCTGATAGGCTATCTGATCCACTCGAGCCTCGAGAGTGGAAAACCGGTGTGCGAGCCCGCCGTCTGCCGAGCCGCTCTGCTGAAGCCGTACTGACATAACGCACGGCTCAGGAGACGTACACACACAGGCTCAGAGAAGTTCAAATAGTTTATTAGCAACAGGGGTGAATGGATGTGTGTCTGCGGGATGTAAATGTATTGGTGGCGGCGTCTGCTTCGGGCACAGAGGCAGGAGACCGTACAGCCGGCAACCCTATGGGAAAGAGCACAAGGACACAGGGTGACGGGCACACACCAACACAGGAGGAGAATGAGCGAGAGAGGAGCTTACTTGTAAGAGACAGATGACTGGCACCACAAGGACGGGACCCGGAAGACAGCCACCTGCAGGGCTCGGTGCAGCAGCGAGGAATGGCGAGGGAGAGGTGTTGTCCGCCGCCGAGGAATCCACCTGTGCACAGGGGAGCAGACTGGAAAGAAAGGAGGTAAGGGCTTCTTACCAAAAACGTTGTGCTGAAGAAAAGGTTTGACTCACGATGATGAGAGACGAAGTCTGACGGCTTCAGGCCGAAGCTCAGGGCGAGGCGGCTTATATCCCTCGCCGCTGATGACGAGCAGGTGTGCGAGCAGGTGGCGCCACTGATGAGCGGCGCGGCGTGACATGTCATATCCAGCCTGTGTTGTGTTGTAGCTTAGTTTTTTTTTGTTTTGTTTTGTTTGTTTTTTTTTTCCTGTTCTGTCACATTTTGTCTTAGATTTGTTTTTGAATAGTAATCGCTTAACTTAGCTTAGCTTAGTTTTTTTTTCTCTGTCACATTTTGTCTTAGCTTTGTTTTGAATTGTAATCGCTCTTGTCTGTTTTCTCTTTTTCTCTTTTGAATTCTTGGATGGAATATGGGTGGGCAATATAAGCTGCGGCTTCAGCCATCACCCATTTCGGATAACTTACGTTGAATTGTATAATCAGAGGAGTCATTGTCTAATTTGACCTTGTTGTTACATTATTCAGTTTCTTTTAACCTGTACTGTACTATCCGAAATAAATTCATTCATTCATTCATTCATTCATTCAAGCAATTTATATCTAGAGAAAATAATACTAGTGCTCCTGAGTAAATTTGAATATTATGATTTGTAATTTTAAAAAAGTATAACCAAATGAAAATGAATGCTTTTTAATCTTTCAAGAATAATGTAGCCACAAGGACTGATGGGAAATGTTAAAAGTTGTAAAATATGTATTATCTTCTTAGTTAGACTTTAAGTATACTGTGTGTTACCGTTGTACATATGTCGAAGCTTGTTTTGCTGCATTATTTGTTTTAGATAACTTTTGTGCTTGGCATCATGAGTGAAACTGCTATGGCAGTGATACAAACTGCCACAATGATAAGATCCCAAGCATACTTTAAGTCCACCAAGGTTTGCTTTCAGTAGAAGTCCTGGAAGATACTACAGTGGCCATAACAGTCACCTGACTTGAACCACACTGAAAATCTCTGGTGGAATTTGAAAAGGCAGTTGCAGCACACAAACCCAAGAATATTAGTAAATTGGAGGTCTTTGCCCATGCGGAGTGGGCTAAAGCTGGATTCCCACCATAGTGTTTGGACCGACTTTTACAGACGTTTTGAAAAATCAGAGAAATTAGCCCAGACGTCACTGAAATTACGTTCATTCAGTTCAATTCAATTCAACTTCAGTTCAATTCAATTCATTCATTCATCTTCTTCTGCTTAATCCTTTTCGGGTCGCGGGGGGGGGGGGGGGGCGGGGGGTGGGGCCGATCCCAACATCTTTGGGCGAGAGACAGGGTACACCCTGGACAGATCGCCAGTCCATCGCAGGGCCAACACAGAGAGACAGACAACCATTCACTCTCACAGTCATACCTAAGGACAATTTACAATCCCCAGTTTGATGCCAATTAACCTAAATTCAACTTTATTTATATAGCACCATTTCACAACAACAGTCATCTCATAGCACTTTCAACTGTAGGGGAACCCCCCACAACTGCAGAAAGACCCCAGCAATCAGGTGATCCCCTGTGAGTAAGCGCTTGGCGATGGTGGAGAGGAAAAAACTCCCTTTTAACAGGAAGAAACCTCCAGCACAACCAGGCTCAGGGAAGGGCAGTCATCTGCTGCTACTGGCTGGGGGATGAGGGGATAGAGAAGAAGAAAAGAACAGACATGTAGAGAGCAAACAGAACAATGGGGACTCAGTCTATGGGAGAGAACAAAGATGTTAATGACCAGCAAAAAAAAAATATATATTTCATTGAGAGTGAAGAAAGAACTGAAGCTCAGTGCATTATTGGAGGTCCCCCGGCTGTCTAAACCTATTAGCAGCACAACTAAGGGAGGGTTAAGAGACACATGATCCCTCCCTAATTGTACGCTATATCACAAAGGAAGGTTTTAACCCTATTCTTAAAAACAGAGATTGAGTCTGACTCCCGAATCTAGATTGGCAGCTGGTTCCACAGGAGAGGAACTTGATAACTGAAAGCTCTGCCTCCCATTGTACTTTTGGAGATTCTAGTTATTACATGTAATCCAGCATTTTGGGAGTGTAGTGCTCTGTTAGGATAATAGGGTAGTATCAGATCTTTTAAATAAAAAGGGGCCTGATTGTTTAGAGCTTTGAAAGTGAGAAGAAGGATTTTAAATTTAATTCTAAACTCTATGGGAAGCCAGTGAAGGGAGGCCAGAACCGGAGAGATATGATCTATCTTTCTAGTACCTGTTAAAACTCTTGCTGTAGCATTTTGGATCAACTGAAGACTTTTTATAGATGTTTTAGGACAACCTGATAATAAAGAGTTATGATAGTCTGATCTAGAGCTAACAAAAGTGTGGATCAGTTTCGCAGCATCACTCGGAGACAAGATGCTCCTAATCTTGGCAATATTACGCAAATGATAGAAGGTAGTCTTAGAAACAAATTTAATATGTGAATTGAAAAACAGATCTTGATCAAAAATAACTCCAAGGTTCCTCACAGAGCTATTAAGAGAAAGAGTAACCACATCCAAACTAAAAGTTTGATTTGGAAAGGTATTTCTAAGGTTTTTTTGACCAACAAGAATGGCTTCAGTCTTATCTGAATTTAATAGCAGAATATTACAAGTCATCCAAGCTTTGATTTCCTTAAGACAAGCTTCCAACTTGGCTAATTGATTACTATCATCTGGCTTCATTGACAGGTATAATTGTGTGTCATCTGCATAACAATGAAAATGTATACAGTGCTTTCTAATAATGTTGCCTGATGGAAGCATATATCAACTAAAAAGACTAGGACCTAGCACAGATCCCTGTTGAACTCCGTGACTAAGCTTTGAGTTGAAAGAAAACTCATTACTGACATGAACAAACTGGAACCTATCAGATAAATAAGATCTAAACCACTGCAAAGAAGTTCCATTAAGTCTAACATAATGTTCTAATCTATGAAGTAGAATATTATGATCAATAGTATCAAAAGCTGTGCTAAGGTCTAAAAGGACAAGTATAGAAACAAGTCCATTGTCCGATGCGATAAGGAGGTCATTAGTGACCTTCACTAAGGCTATTTCAGTACTATGATGGATTCTAAACCCAGATTGAAAGTCTTCAAATAAACAATTTCCCTGCAAGTGGTCAAATAATTGCATAGCAACAACTCTTTCTAAGATTTTTGAAATGAAAGGCAGATTAGAGATTGGTCGATAGTTAGCTAAAACTCTTGGATCCAACGTTGGCTTTTTGAGTAAGGGTTTAATTACAGCAGTTTTAAAAGCCTGCGGTACATGGCCTAATGTTAATGAAGAATTGATTATTTGAAGAATAGAGCTACCAATAAATGGGAAGACTTCTTTAAATAACCTGGTAGGAATAGGGTCTAAAAGACCAGTTGAAGGCTTGGATGAGGAAATTATTTTATCTAACTCTAAAAGGTCAATTGGAGTAAACTCATCCAAACAGATATCAATTGAAGAAGTTATAGTAGTTAGTAGTTACTGTATTGAAGTTCACAGTGGGAAGAATCTGACTGATTTTATCTCTGATAGATGAAATTTTATTATTGAAAAAGTCCATAAAGTCCTGACTAGTAAATGCTAAGGGAATGCTAGGATTGATAGAGTCCTGACTCTTTGTCAGCCTGGCTACAGTGCTGAAAAGTAACCTGGGATTACTCTTGTTCTCTTCTATAAATGCAGAATAATAACTTGTTCTAGCTTTTCTAAGAGATTTTTTATAAATTAAGACATGATTTCTCCAAGCTAAATAGATTTCATCTAAATTAGTAGAGCACCATTTTCTTTCTAATTGATGAGTCTTCTGTTTTAAGCTTCTGTGTTGAACCGAGGAGTTAGAAATCTGTTATTAGACTTTTTCTTTTTTAAAGGGGCCACCATGATGCATCTCTCTGATGCAGAGAAGCTGTAACACTATCTACCACGCTATCAATTACAGAAGGAGCAAGCTGTCTATAGCTTATTTCTGTTGTGTTGACACATGACATAGAGGAAACAATCTGCCTAAATTTGGTAACAACATCATTTGAGAGGCATCTGCTGTAGTAATATTTTTCCTTAGGAGCCGAATAGTCAGAAATAGTAAAATCAAATGTTAACAGACAATGATCTGACAGTACAGGGTTATGAGGAGACACTACCAGATTTTCTACTTCTATGCCATATGTCAGAACAAGGTCCGATGTGTGGTGGAGATAATGGGTACAATTTCCTACTTTCTGAAAAAAAAAAAAAACCATTGAGTCTAATATTGAATTAAACGCCATATTAAGACAATCACTATCTACATCTACATGTATATTAAAGTCCCCTACTATAATTATTGTATCTGATTTCAGCACTAAATCAGCTAAGAATTCAGCAAATTTGGATAAAAACTCTGAGTAGGCTGAGGGAGGACAATAAACTATGGCAAATAAAATTGGGTTTAACCTAAAATTGCTAACATGCCCAATACTGAGGACCAGGCCCTCAAAGGAATTATAACATGTTTTTTACTTCACATTAACTAGTAATTTGTAATGGTAAATTGTTACTACTACTCCTCCATGACCAGAACTTCTGGGATTTGGACAGTTTAAATAATTAGAAGGAGATGATTCATTTAAACCAACATAATCCTCTTGCCCTAACCAAGTCTCTGTAAGAGATATTAAATCAATCTGATGATCAATTAACAGATCATGGACTAGCAGAGACTTGGGAGTTAGAGACCTAATATTTAACAAACGGCATTTAATTTTTAAATTATGAGGAGGAACAGAGGCCAAATCATTCAATTTAGAGACTTCATGTTTAATTTGAGATTTACCAACTTTTTGTTTAATCACTTTGGGATGCTTATACATAATATTTTTATTTACTTTGGAGGATGATTCTCTGATGGGGAAGACAGGGGCTAAGTTGAGGGGTGGCGGATAAAGAGGAGCTGCAGAGAGGCGTGTAAGACAGTGACTCTGCTTCCTGGTCCCAACTCTGAGCTGTCAGTGTTTTGGAAATTTGGATAAAAATGATGCCAGATTGTTAGATAAAAGAGATGCATCATCCAAAGTGGGATGAACGCCGTCTCGCCTAATAAGACCAGGTTTTCCCCAAAATGAGTTCCAGTTGTTTATGTGGCCTGCATTGTTTGCAGGACACCACACAGACAGCCAGCGGTTGAAGGATGACAAGTGGCTAAACATGTCAGCACTGGTCAGATTGGGGAGGGGCCCAGAGAATACTACAGAAGCAGACATTGTTTTAAGTCACACACCGATTCCACATTAAGTTTTATAATTTCCGACTGCCGGAGTCAGATGTCGTTAATGCCGGCGTGGATAACAATTGTGGAGGATTTACAGTTACTTTTAGCCAGCATTTTCAAATTTGACTCGATGTCGCCTGCTCTGGCCCCAGGAATGCATTTGACTATGGCCACTGGAGTCTCTAGGTTCACGTTTCTGACTACAGAGTTGCCAATGATCAGAGTTTTTTCCTCAGTGGGTGTGTTGCTGAGCAGGGAAAAGTGATTAGAAATGTGAACAGGTTGGTGGTGAACCAGGGCCTTGCAGCTATGCTTCCTTCTTACCATCACCCACCCATTCTCCTCACTGCTAAGGAGGACCGGAGGACCGCTAGCAGGCCACCCTATGCTAGGCAGCTCTGCTGCAGCTAAGGGACATCCGTCATTACTAACTGGGGCAAACGGTGTTTCAATGCAGTGGAGCCGGGATCCCAAATCAGACAACCTCGCCTCAAGCGCCTCAAAAAGACATCTATTACATTTACCATTATCACTAAAAGAGGCAGAGGTGTAGCTAAACATGTGACACAGAGAGCACACCAGAGGAGAAGGGGAAGGAGAGCTAGTAGCCATAACTAGTGGCTAACCCAAAGCTAACACAAACACCAATGAAAGGTGAACAGAAGGCTAAAGAGGGTGATTAGATAACACTTTGAGTGCGCACACAGGTGCAAGAGGCTTGATAAACAGAAGTGAGAGCTGACGGTAGATGGAAAAAAGTGATTAAAATACAATTAAAGGCAAAAATCCTCAGGAGATTGAGGAGAGCTAACCACAGAGCAAACCACACAGACAGTCAGCAACACAGGAAGTGAGCAGGATTTTTTTTAATCCAGTGCACACCAACTTTTACAAACTTTTATGACCTTTTGCTAGCATTTGCCAGCATTGCATTCAGCGTTGGCAAACTTTTGCCAACTTAGGTTAGTGTAGGTGTAGCTGTTGCCAACTTAGGTTAACTTAAGCAAACGAATACTCGCAGCAGGTCGCAGGTCAGCTGACATCAGCATCAGGCGAGGCTCATATAAAGATCAGCATTTGTGGAGGCTTCCTGCCATTCTGAACCTGCTTTTTGGGTGGATTCACACTACAATGCTTGGATCAACTTTTACTGATGTTTCGATATTGTTATGGCCTGTGCTGATTCCATCCGCGCTCGGGTTGTCCAGTATTTTCCCCGTTTCGAGCCTTGTTATTGTGGCCTTCGTCTGGGCTCTTATTTTGACAGCATCACGACGGGACTTCTGGCTGTCAAAGCCGAGTCGCATTGTGACAGCTGTTTGTTATTTCATATAATTATATTCCCCTTTTCTGATTGGTTCTGAGTTTTCATTTAAGGGAGCAGCTGAGGCTTACTCCTCGCTGCGACCTACACAACAGTACGAGCTCCTCCGCGTATGTGACTGGAGCCCCTATCCCCGACTCCAGTCTCCTTTTTAATTCTTCATTCTCTGTAAGTGTTATTCCTCCTCAGAGTCTTCGATCTTGTGTCTTAGCCTTTGTTCGTGTTTTTGCCCCACGTGGCTGTTTATTTTGTCATTGTGTCTTTCATTAATAAAACATGCAAACTCACTGGTTGGCCTATAACGTCTCAGTGATGCCCCGCAAGGGACATCCATGACAGATATATATATATACATATATACTGTATAATATCTCCCAAAAATGTGACAGCTCGAAAGAAAAACAGATTTCCTCATTGAGAAATTTACTGTTTTTAATTTTCTGCTCCATGCATAATCATTCTACAGGATTTATTGATTCAGCTTCCATTGTGAGGAGTCAAACAGCGCTGATGTTGTGTCAAAAAGTAGATGACATTTAATGGGATTTTACATTATTTTAATGGAGAGAGTTGTAACAGTCAAAATATAATTACCCGTCATTTTATTTATATGATGAGACATATTTTTTTTTTATTCTATCCACATTCATATTTTAATTGCGGACTTACTGTTGGAGTCTGTAGATGGGCATTATTGTATTATTTTTTTGGAGGAATGAATGAATGAACAGGGGAAAAGGCCATGCAGAAGTAACTACATAGGAATATAAAATGAAAATAAATACTTAAACGTATGCCAAAGGGAGATGTGTTCACTCCAAAAGCAGGTCCAAGAGGCAGGAAGCCTCCACAAATGCTGATTTTTATATGAGCCTGATGCTGATGTTAGCTGACCTGGGCTGAGGTTTTTTTAGCTTAAGATATCCTAAGTTGGCAACAGCTACACATACGCTAGCCTAAGTTGGCAAAAGTTTGCCAACGTTGAATGTAACGCTGCCAAATGCTAGCAAAAGCTTGTAAAAGTTCATAAAAGTTGGTGTGCACTGGATTAAAAAAACCTGCTCACGAACATAATTTCACCAACGTTTGGACTAGTTTCTCTGATTTTTCAAAACGTTTGTAAAAGTCGGTCCAAACGCTATAGTGTGGACCCAGCTTTAACTTAGGCCGACTTAGGTGAACTCTGCACAACTTAGCCCAGCGCTCAGGAACTTTGACAAACTGAGCACAACTTTCACCAACATGTATTTCCAAATGTCGGCAAATTTTCAGCATGCTGAAAATTTTCAATGAACACAACTTGGCCAGCGTTTGCCAACAAACACCAATGATCATTAACTTTTGTCAGCAGAGCCAGACATTTGGCAAAACGTCAGTAAAAGTCGGTCCAACCATTGTAGTGTGAATCCACCTTAAAATTCCTCAGAAACACTGCCAGAAGCTGGTTTCTGGCTATGCATCATTTTGGCAGCAGGTCATAACAGCAAAATGGTGCTCTACTAAGCAGTAAAGATGCTTGTCATGAAGGGGTTAAATAATTTTGAGACTGCAGTAGTCATCAAAAGTGGCATTTTATGTTGAATTTGGAGAAAACACTTGTTATACTAGTTGTGTTGAGCTATTTAAATTGTTCTTGTGTGATTTGTATATTGCAAATAACTGCTAGTTTGACTTTTTGCCAATAAACCTAATTTGCAGTGGGGGTTGAATGATTTTGATTGCAATTGTATTTTGTAGATGGGAAATATGTGGATTTCATAATCTTATACCTATAATTTAGAACTTCTGCATCTTCTGAATTACAAAAACTTTTGGCAAGATTAGGTAGGGTAAGCATATACTCTAACAGTTAGATGACAACCTAGAATTTTTTTATGTGAAAAATGATCTTTTAAATTGACAAACATTATATGTATGATTCATGGCAAAATTCCATTGGGACTGAATGATAATTTTTCTCTTGCCATTCTCTCATACAGATTTATTTTTTTTTTTAAGTTTGCTCACACATGCGGAAGTAGAGGGGGAAGACTTAGGCTTCTAATGGCAATGAACATACTGATGTACATCATATCTATTAACATTACTTCTGATTGGCTGTGGGAGCCTCCCGATCCGGCCTCACAGGTCGTTACAGGCAGTGGGTGGAGCATGGACATACAGTTTTAAGCCACAGGATGACTGACACAAACAGCAAACTAGAAATCTGAAGAACAGATGCCATCAACATATTCTAAAACAAGCAACTAATGAATAAATTGCATACACTGGAGGTGACCTGGATAAGTACTGAAAAATTCCAATGATTGCATTGCTACAAGCTCTAGAAAACATCAAGAAAACAGTTTAAAGGTATTCACACTTCACATTTTTGTCACATCCATAGGTGAATCATTGAATTACAAAATACATTGTTGACAAAATATGTTCCCTTTCTTTCTCTTTTTCAGTATCTCTTTCATTATTTGTCTATCAATCAAAACATATACCATCACCTAGTTTTACCAGTTTGGCACTGGCAAGATAAAGGGTCCAACCTCAGTACGATCAGTACATCTGAGATCAAAGAGACAAATCAGATCCCACAGGAGAGCAGGATCAGCGTCTCTGCTGGAGGATTCAACAGAAACTCTTCTTTTTCTCCTTGCTTGGCTTTAAATCTTCATCCATTCCTCAAAATCTGTCATCCATCACTGCATTCCTGCACTGTGGCTTCTTTTAATAACCATCCTCCTTATCTCCTTATCTCCTTTTCTCCTATTGCCTTCATGTTGCACACGACTCTCCTGTAATGAAACCACAATAAAACGAAATATACCAGGGCATATCAGCTATTTGTGTTAATAGATAGATGTTTTCCTTTCAAAAGAGCTATTTCACCCACTTACTGATGCTATTGACTGGTAGAATTACAAGCTTGTAGAGAAGCAGGTGCAGTCTTTGGAAAAAAAGGGATCAATAAGAAAAAAATCAAGTACAATGCACATCATTAGGGGACTATTTTAGGCACTGCTGGAGGTGTATGACATTAACTAAGCTAATAACAGCTTAAACTGTGATAAACAACTCTATTGGAAATTGGGGGCTAAAGCCACGGTGAGTAATTAACTAACCAAACATTTAAAAAAGCAAAATAGTTAGAGCTTACATGTTTGGTCACCAGATAATGACAATAAATTTGAAAAACAATGCTGAGGATTAGAATTTATGTCACCTTTGTCTGACCGCTGTATGACAACAAATCTATCCTGCTGTTGCTGGTGAAGGTTGAAGTTGAATTCTTACTGCCATATCTCATGGAGCGGCAAATGTTGCGGAGCATTCACAAACATTGCACTTTGGGTGTCGTTAGGGTTTGTTAAGGTTCATTAGGGATCATAAAAGGTTGCCAGAGTTCGCCGACATATTGCCCCTAAATTTTGAACGTTCAAATATGTTCAGTATGTTTTTGTGAATGTATTTTTCCATAAACAGTTGCATAATAGTTGTAAGCATTGTAATACATCTGTAAACGGTTGTAATACATGCTGCTGAAGTTCTTTTTGGTTCACCTTGTAGTGAACTACTCGCAGCTGTCTGAGTCCCTTTACAGCAAAACTTTTTACATCCTCAAAAACTGCATGCAAAGTGTTTTGTAACCTTTTGCAAACCATGAATGAAACCCTAAAAGCACAGCAATCATGAAAGTTCCTCAGCATTACTATGCTATACTTCATCAGTGTTACATCAGTTTTGCCAACATTTCCATATGGCAGCTCTTGCCGTATGGAAAGGTTGCAGGGAATGCAACCTTATTCTACAGGGCTAACAATGCCTTATTGCATTGCAAGCCCCATATAAACATCCTCTTCCATGGCTGTCTGACACTCATTCAACCGGGCTCATGATTATGTTCCTGTCGGTAATTTGTGACACAGGAATGAAGGCAATACACATTTTCTATGCTCTCTGTCACTAAAAATTCAATCCAAGGTCAGTCAGTAAACCAAGCGTGGGTGTGAGTATAGGAGCAAAACGAAGCTGAGCTTCCTCAGGGATCTAAACACCATCTCCTGCATAAAACTAATATTCCCTACAGGTTGCTACAGCATCCAGCCAGCCATTATTCAGATTAAAAATAGTATATTTTATGTAATCCATTTTGGCCCTTAACAACTATAAGTTAGACCCACCAAATTTGAATTTATATTAGAACACATTATTATATAGATCTTGTCATATTTAGTTAGTCTGAGACTCAAATGCAAGGCAACTGACACCAGAGGAAGCACACAGACGCTGGGGAAGATGTTTATTCGTAATTTATTGAACAACACAAAGATACAGAAAAAATAGCACACACTGAGGAACACACAGCCTAGAGGAGGAGAGAGACAGAGAGCTGGTTAAAGGCAGATAATAATACTCGAGATAGAGGGGTGTATGCTGGGGAAATATTACTACTATGAGCAGAGGACCCGGCAGTGAAACCCAGAGATGGGAGGTGAAGGAGCCAGCAGGGATGAGCCGGCAGGAGGTTCTGGTGAGGGAAGAGGTGGTGGAGTGGAGGAGGGCCGAGGACTGACCGGATGGAGTTGGAGGGCCTCAGGTGGAGTGATGGTGAGCAGGTGAGTGCGCACCAATCCCGGGGACACACCGCTGGGATGCAACAACCTGAGGAAAGAAGAGAGAAGGAGGATTAGGCTTGAGTTTAATTTAAAGAGGTCAACCACAATTGACGGCAGCAATACCCAACGGTCCAGCATTGGAGCATTTACAAACTGGTTCCTTTATACGTTGGCAGCGAGGAAGCAGCAGGTGCATCCACTCACGCGGGTGCACTGTTGACCTGCGGAGCCGGGAAACAGACAAGGAACCTCCCACAGGGGGGAAGGGGGAGCGCGCTCACCCAATCATCACAGATCTACTGATGCATTTGGACACATCATCACACTGTAAAGAATAAAAAGTAGAGAAAACGTAACATTTTAAAGCAACTGGCTGCACAGCTTTCTTGAGGTTTGTTTTTTTTTTTTTTTCAAGTGAGGGCTTATGTGTCAACACAGGTTTAGAAGTTTACTGGATTTCAAATCTTAAGTTTGTCAAGCCTAGTTTTGTAATTCAGATCTACCCATGTACTTTTGTTTACTCAGTTTGCAATTTTTTTTTACTTTGTCAAACACAGCATTACTATTCCAAACTACTCAGCTACAAAGTACTTAAATTATAATATCTGATAATCTGGAGAGTGTACATTCATCTATCCCCTTAACTGTGTAATCCTTTCAGGTCACTGAGGGTTCCCCCAGCTCCAGAGATGCCCAGGAAGTTGTAGGCCTTGCACAGTGACTTCCACGCAAAGACCCTGCCACCCATATTTTTCTACTCCAGTTTTTTCTTCTCCCCATATAATCTCATTGATGGTATGGGACCATCAAGTCACGGTGGTATATTGCACTAACTGTCAGTAATTACAATATATCACAGAGGTTTGGTGGTTTATGGCAGACTCTGCTGTGACGAAAGCAGTGCACAGAGTAGACAACATTATTATTAGCTGGTATCCAAATGCCATAGTTGAGGTTTTTTATTCATTTGGATAGGGCTAGTATTCAATCATGAAAATTGTACAAAAGCTTAAAGCAAGTTACATACTCTGAGTCCTTAATTACTGGTATTTTAAGAGACCAGTATCTGATATTTTATACTGGTATTCACAATAAATTTACTTTTAAATTTTGCCAACATGTGCAATAAAATGTCAGAAACAAACTTTTGGTTACATGTATTATAAAGAGTCTTTTCTTAAATGAGGAAAAAAAACTAGAAGGAGATAGCAGCAGCATTTCTTAAAATATCAAAATTTCACTTCACCTCCTTTTCTGTCTATGTATCTGTCATAGTCACTGGGCTCCAGCATCTGCTTTCCTCTTCTCACTCCCTGCTCTGTTCCCTCTGCATGATTCTCTCTCTCTCTCTCTCTCTCTCTCTCTCTCCCTCTCTCTCTCTCTCTCTCATCTCCTGCAGCCTGACTTAAATGCTTTGTGACCTAGTATTTTACTCTTTATTTATCATCACTTTTTGTCCTTTGTCCCAAGTTCCCAGGTTGTGGTCTACTCCTGACTCCTTACTCGTTCAGTCCCTGGCATTCTTGGGAATGCCCCTGGAAAACGCTCAGAAGGACAAAGGCTGTCCACCAACTCTCTTTTATTCACTTGGCCTTCTCACACTTGTGTGCTGTCCTTCTGCCAAGAGTGTTGCTGTATGCATTTAGGTCCCTCCCTGCTCAGTCATCATAGTCCTATCAATAATTGGATGGAATGCCACAGAAAGTTAAATTCTTAAATGTAAAGAAGAGTTGAAATGCAGTGCTAATGTAAATCTTAAATAAAATAAATTTAAAAGCCATATTATAAATCAACAGATTACTTTAGCTTCAGCTAAACTCTCCAAAAAACTGTAAAGCCTCGCTCAAATTTCAATGCAGCTGTCAAGTCATGGGTTGGACCCACATCCTCACCTTGAGCTTATTATTGTATGATTTTCTGTGTTTTGTCTTAGTATTATTACCATCATGTTCTTGTTTTATATTTTCTCCTGCTTTGCTTTGGGTTTTGATGATTTTTATTATAGGTTTAGTTCAGTCATTATGCGTATTGTGATTATCTTGGTCTTGTCTCTGTCATAAGCACCTCTTCGAGGTGCAGAGAGAGAGACAAGCCCAAATGCTGGTTGGTGTCGTGTGTTTAATTAACAAAAGAGCAAACAGCTCAAAAATGTGTCAAGAACAAATATGCCAAACATGCAATGCCTCAGAGTGGGGAGTGACTCTGGAGGGGAAACCAGCATTACAATAGATAACAGTTCAACAGGATCAAGTTCAGGAATGCCAAACATATAATGCCTCAGAACAGGGAAACGGCTCTGAACGGGAAACCAGCATTACAGTGGAAAAACTTGATAAACAAAGGATCAATGAAGTATACAAAATCAAAAATCAAATCAAAGACTTATAAATTGTGCCTCAGAGTGGAACCAAGCTCTGGAGGGAAAATACAGCACAACAGGAAGTGTTCAGATGGGCAGGAGGTTGACGTACAATGTTGCGGCAAGGAGTAAGAGAGCAGATGAACTTAAATAGTGGTGGGATAATGACATGAATGCAAACAGGTGTGGAAGCTGAGCTGCAGGTGAACTGATTGAAAAGTTGCTCACAGCTGGTGGCAAACAGACTGTGAAAAGCTAATGGGAGTGTCAGGGGAGAGAGAGGGATAAAAAACAAAGACGAGACCCAAACTAGACACATAAGCAGACACAAATAATAACAACAGAAATGCAAACTCAACAATAAACTGTGTCTGAGCTCAAAGATGACATTTTGAGCTCAGACATATGACAGTCTCTGACATAATGCACGGCTCAGGAGACACACACGCAGGCTCAGGATAGATTTAACAGCTTTATTAACAACAGGGAAGTGTATGGCTGCGTGTCTGTGGAATAAGAATGTATTGGTGGTGGCGTCTGCGTCAGGCACGGGGGCAGGAAGCCGTACAGCCGGACAACCCTGTGGGAGAGAGCAGAGGGAGAAGGGTAACGGTCACCACACCAATACAGGGAATAATGATGATAGCTGGCTTACTTGGTTATGACAGGTGGCTGGCGTCGACAAGGGCGAGGCCCGGGAGACAGCAACCTGCAGTACCTGTAGCAGCAGCGTAGAGCCAACGGCGAGATGAGGAAGTCCGCCGCCAGGAATGTCCACCTGTGCACAGGGGAAGGCTAGAGGAGAGAGTTAAGGGGAGCTTACCCAAGTAATCTTCACTAGTCGGTTTGAGATCCGTAGTAGCAAAGGGGCCGAAGTTGAGAGACGGTTTCAGGCCGAAGCCCAGGGCAGAGTGGATTAAATACCTCGCCACTGACGAGGAGCAGGTGTGCGCGCGGCTGGCGCCGCTGATGAGCGGCGAGTCATGACAGTAATCCCCCCTCTAGCAGCGCCTCCTGGCGATGGTTTTTCCGGGTGCGCTCGATGAAACTCAGAGATGAGTGACCGGTCCAACACCAGCAAGGAAGGCACCCACTGTCTCCACTCGGGTCCATAGCCCTCCCAATCCACCAGGTACTGCAATCCGCGACCCCGGCGTCAGGCGTCCAAGATCTCAGCGGCGGTCCAGGCCGGATGGCCACCAATCATCCGGGGAGCGGGGTGCGTCGCAGGTGGAGGGCAGAGGGGGTCAGAGACCACCGGTTTAATTTTGGAGACGTGGAAGGTGGGGTGGATGCGGAGGGAGGAGGGAATAGCCACACGCACAGCCACCGGGTTGATGATCCTGGTTATGGGATAAGGGCCGATGAACCGTTGGGCCAGCTTTCTCCTCTCACCCTTTAGGTTAACGTCCTGTGTGGATACCCAAACTTGCTGTCCCACCTGGTAGGCAGGTGCAGGTCTCCTATGTCGGTCCGCCGTGGACTTATTGTGCTCCGCCGTGCATATAAGCGCATTACGCGCCATGGACCAAAGGGAGCGACACCGCCTAAGGTGTGCCTGGACAGAGGGAACAGCCAACTCGCCCTCCTGCGCGGGGAATAGAGGTGGATCATAGCCCAAGGATGTTTTAAAGGGCGACATCCCGATGGCAGAGGAGCGAGAGGTGTTGTGGGCGTACTCCACCCAGGCGAGGTGAGAACTCCAGGACGTGGGTTTGGAAGAAGTGACGCAGCAGAGCGTAGCCTCCAGCTCCTGGTTAGTCCGTTCACACTACCCGTTAGACTGGGGGTGATGGCCGGAGGAGAGGCTTACCTTGGGTCTCAGGGCGTTGCAAAAAGACCTCCAGACATCCGAAGAGAACTGGGGGCCACGGTCGGAGACCACATCGACCGGGATTCCATGCAGTCTGACCACGTGTTGGATGAGGAGGTCCGCCGTCTCCAAGGCTGAGGGAAGTCCACGTAGGGGCACAAAGTGGGCGGCCTTGGAAAAACGGTCAACAATGGTCAGAACTGTGTCAAAGTTGTTGGAGACAGGAAGCCCGGTGACGAAGTCTAGGGCAATGTGCGACCAGGGCCTGCCAGGGACGGGCAGGGGCTGGAGCAGACCCGCAGGGGGAGCGTTACCTGACTTACTGGTAGCACAGACGGGGCAGGCCCGGGCGTAACGGGCGGCATCCTTCCGCAGGCCTGGCCACCAAAAGGATCGCTAGAGGAGGTCAATCATCCGTGAAGCTCCAGGATGGCAGGTGAGCTTAGAGGTGTGGAGCCAGTGTATAACGTCCCCCCGGAAGGCAGATGGCATGAAGAGCCTCCCCTCCGGTCCGCCGCCAGGGTCCGGTTCCGACTCCTGCGCCCTCCGGATCTTGTCTTCTATGTCCCACGAAACAGCCCCCACGACGCACGACCTGGGCAGGATGGTGTGAACAGCGTCTTCTGTGGCCTCCGGGGCAAATTGCCTGGAGAGGGCGTCGGGCAGGCCGTTCTTGGAGCCAGGCCTATATGTGATGCTGAATTTTAACCTTGCAAAGAACAGGGACCAGCGCGCCTGGCGGGCGTTCAGACGCTTGGCAGATCTTAGATACTCCAAGTTCTTGTGGTCAGTTAGGACCACAAAAGGCAAGGCTGCCCCCTCCAGCCAGTGACGCCATTCTTGAAGGGCAAGCTTGATGGCAAGAAGTTCTCTGTCCCCCACGTCATAATTACGCTCCACCGGGGACAGGCGCCGAGAGAAGAAGGCGCAGGGTCGCTTGACTCCGTTGGCTGGGGACCGCTGGGACAACACCGCTCCCACCCCCGTGTCCGAAGCGTCCACCTCCACAATACACTGCAGCGCGGGGTCGACCTGGCTGAGGACCCGGGAGGAGGAAAACTCCGTCTTCAGCGCCTGGAAGGCCGTAGCGGCCTCTTCAGTCCACCGGAACGGGGTCTTAGGAGAGGTGAGGCGGGTCAGGGGCCCGACGATGGCTCCAAAATTCGGGACAAAGCGGCGGTAGAAATTGGCGAACCCGATGAATTGCTGAACCTGTTTCCGAGAGGTAGGTGTGGGCCAATCCACCACCGCTTTGATCTTCGCTGGGTCTGGAAGCACCTGGTCATGGGAGATGACGAACCCCAGGAAGGAAGTCGTTTTGGCGTAGAATTCACATTTTTCCGCCTTGACATACAGACGGTTCTCCAGCAGTCTCTGCAGGACCCGCCTCACGTGGACCAGGTGTTCATCCCTGGACCTGGAGAAAATGAGGATGTCGTCCAGGTAGATGAATACAAACAGGCCTATGAAATCCCGGAGGACATCATTGATGAGGCGCTGAAAGACGGCTGGAGCGTTGGTCAACCCAAACGGCATCACGAGGTATTCAAAATGACCGTTTGGGGTGCGGAAGGCTGTCTTCCACTCATCTCCCTCCTGGATCCGGACGAGGTGGTATGCACTGCGAAGATCCAGCTTAGTAAACCAGGTCACCCCCTGGAGGGAGTGGAAGGCGGTATCCATAAGGGGCAGGGTATACCGGTCCTTCTCTGTGATGTCATTGAGTGCTCGATAATCGATGCAAGGACGAAGGGACCCGTCCTTCTTTCCAACGAAGAAGAACCCTGCGCCTACTGGAGAGGAAGATGGTCGGATGATCCCAGCACTGAGCAACTCCTTCAAATAGCTGTTCATGGCCTCCTTCTCTGGCGCTGACAGGCTATAGAGGCGTCCTGAAGGTAGGGGCGCCGCCTGGCGGATGTTAATGGTGCAGTCGTAGGGCCGGTGAGGAGGCAGAGACATCGCCTTGGACTTGCTGAAAACAGCACCCAGGTCGTGGAACTCTGAGGGCACAAGGGTGAGATCCGGGGGCGCGGTGTCCTGAGCTGTGGGAGGCGAGGACGGGGCGCAGGCAGCGGATTGGAGGCAGGTGCCCATACAGAAAGTGCTCCACGCTGACACCTTCCCAGTCTTCCAGTCCAAGGCGGGGTTGTGGAGGCGGAGCCAGGGATATCCGAGGATGACAGGAGTTACCGAGGTGGGCAGGACGTAGAAGGAGATATCCTCCCGGTGGTTTCCAGAGATGATCACCGGGACGGGAGATGTTCGGTGAGTTACTTTTCCCAGGGAAACTCGGGAGAGATTAACCAGGGCGAGAGGAGTGTCGAGGGGGTGACAATGGATGCCCAGTCGGGTTGCCAGGCTTTGTGAAATAAAGCTACCCTCCGTGCCTGAATCCACCAGTGCATGTGTGAGGTGCCCAGTGAGGCTGTGACAGAAGCGGATGGGCAGCGTCAAATGTGTGAGGGGATTTAACCGATTAGCGTCCGCGAGGCCCCCTACAGTGACTCGCGGACCTCCTCGTTTGGCTTCTCCGGACAATGCTCCACCGTGTGCTGGCTACCTCCGCAATGCATGCAGAGGCCCAGGTCACGGCGGCGCTGTTTCTCCGCCAGGGGGAGCTTTGTCCGGCCCATCACCATTGGTTCCGACTCCTCGGAGACCTCCGGCGGCGGCAACGCCAGGTGGCGAGCTTGGGGCAGGCGTGCAGAGGCGCCCCGCGAGCGAGAAGACTGCTTCCGCTCAGAGGCGCACTCGTGCAGCCTGTTATCCAAACTGATGGTAAGAGAAATCAGCTCCGCCAGCGTCTCCGGGGTATCCCGGCCGGCCAGCTCATCCCTCAGACCAGAATTTAGGCTGCGGAGGAAGATGCCGCAGAGCGCACGCTCTTCCCAGCCAACCTCCTCCGCGGTAACCCGGAAGTCGATCGCGTAGTCGGCCGCCGATCGGCTCCCCTGTTGGAGTCCGAGAAGGCGGTCGACCTGGACACTGTCCAAACGCGAATGATCGAACACTTCCAGAAACTGTCGCACAAACTGGCCATAGGTGAGGGTGGCGTAGCTGGGCTTCACCATAATGGCGTAAGCCCAGGTAAGCGCACGACCCTCAAGGAGATTACCTATATAGCCAATTCTGCTATGGTCTGAGGGAAAATCTCCGGGAATGCAAAGAAACACGGACTCACACTGCATAATAAAACCCCGAGCTCCACCCAGCTTACCGCTAAAGCGAGCAGGAGTGGGGATTGGTGTGAGCCGTGTTGGCGCACCCGGAGCGGGCTGGACGGCCACCGGAGCCGCAGGAGCCGCACCACCCGGACGAGCCGAGGGGAACGGCTGCTGGGGGTCCAAGCGGTCTAATCGGTTAGTAATGACAATTAACTGATTTAATATCACCTGTTGCTGATGGGCTATTAAATCCACCCGAGCCTCGAGGGTGGAAAGACGGCGTGCGAGCCCGCTTTCTGCTGAGCCGCTCTGCTGAAGCCGTACTGACATAATGCACGGCTCAGGAGACACACACGCAGGCTCAGGATAGATTTAACAGCTTTATTAACAACAGGGAAGTGTATGGCTGCGTGTCTGTGGAATAAGAATGTATTGGTGGTGGCGTCTGCGTCAGGCACGGGGGCAGGAAGCCGTACAGCCGGACAACCCTGTGGGAAAGAGCAGAGGGAGAAGGGTAACGGTCACCACACCAATACAGGGAATAATGATGATAGCTGGCTTACTTGGTTATGACAGGTGGCTGGCGTCGACAAGGGCGAGGCCCGGGAGACAGCAACCTGCAGTACCTGTAGCAGCAGCGTAGAGCCAACGGCGAGATGAGGAAGTCCGCAGCCAGGAATGTCCACCTGTGCACAGGGGAAGGCTAGAGGAGAGAGGTAAGGGGAGCTTACCCAAGTAATCTTCACTAGTCGGTTTGAGATCCGTAGTAGCAAAGGGGCCGAAGTTGAGAGACGGTTTCAGGCCGAAGCCGAAGGCAGAGTGGATTAAATACCTCGCCGCTGACGAGGAGCAGGTGTGCGCGCGGCTGGCGCCGCTGATGAGCAGCGAGTCATGACAGTCTCCCCTCTCCTCTGTTCATGTTTCTGGTCATCCCCTATCAGTGATTGTGATTCCCCGCCCATCCTGCGTTCCCATATCTGTCGTCACTGTTCTATCCCATGTGTCAGTTGTTAGTCTTGATTAGCATCCTCACCTGTTCTGTATTCATTAATTTCCCCTTGCCTCACTTAAACCTGTCTCCGTTTGTTCTGTCTAGTGTTCTTGTGAGTTATACAGAGTGAATGAATGCATTCATTCATTCATCAACACGCCACTGTATCCTGTCTCACTTTAAGTAGTTTGCCTGCCTAGTTTATGTTTCTGTTGACCCTCAAGATGTGTTTGTGTGGCCAGCTCAAAATAAAACTCCTTAAATTTGGATTCCAGCGCGTGGTCGCTGACAGCGGCATGTACTAGCAGTGTCACTGAAGAAGCTGAAAAGAAACTGAATAAACAGTTATGGAGATGGTTTGTGACTTTTTTCTAAGAGCAGCTCTCTCTGTTAGGGACATGCTTGAGTGTTTCAGTGAACAGTTTAAAATCAATATCATTTCATAACTGAAACATCTGTAGAGTTCTCTCAACCTGCCTCTGACAGGACTTCTCTTTCTGCTGCCTCTGCTGCTGATTGGCTGTCACTGGTGACATTTAAACATTCAGATAGTGGTTACATAAGATACAGTGGTGTGAAAAAGTGTTTGCCCACTTCCTGATGTCTTTTTTTTTTATTTGTCACACTTAAATGTTTCAGATCATCAAACAACACAAAATGAAGTTTTTAAATGAAGGTGTTTATTATTAAGGGTAAAAAAAAATCCAAACCTACTTGGCCTTGTGTGAAAAAGTGATTCCCCCCCCCATTAAAACATAAATTAACTGTGGTTTATCTCATCTTTGGAAAATTGAGTTCAATTTCTCTAGCCACACCCAGGCCTGATTACTGCCACACCTGTTCTCAATCAAGAAATCACTTAAATAGGACCTGCCTGACAAAGTGAAATAGACCAAAAGATCCTCAAAAGCTAGACATCATGCTGTGATCTAAAGAAATTCAGGAACAAACGAGAAACAAATTAATTGAGATCTATTAGTCTGGAAAAGGTTATAAAGCCATTTCTAAACCTTTGGGACTCCAGCGAACCACAGTGAGAGCCATTATTCACAAATAGCAAAAACATGGAACAGTAGTGAACCTTCCCAGGAGTGGCCGGCCGACCAAAATTACCCCAAGACCGCAGCCACGACTCACCCAAGAGGTCACAAAAGACCCCACAACAACATCCAAAGAACTGCAGGCCTCACTTGCCTTAGTTAAGGTCAGTGTTCATGACCCCACCAATAGAAAGAAACTGGGCAAAAATGGTCTGCATGGCAGAGTTCCAAGACAAAACCACTGCTGAGCAAAAAGAACATAAAGGCTCATCTCAATTTTGTCAGAAAACATCTTGATGATCCCCAAGACTTTTGGAAAAATACGCTGTTGACTGATGAGACAAAAGTTAAACTTTTTGGAAGGTGTGTGTCCCATTACACCTGGCGTAAAAGTGACACAGCATTTCAGAAAAGGAACATCATACCAACAGTAAAATATGATGGTGATAGTGTAATGGTCTGGGGCTGTTTTGCTGCTTCAGGACCTGGAAGACTTGCTGTGGTAAATGGAACCATGAATGGAAGGAAAATGGACATTCTCCTTCCATTCTGAAGGAGAATGTCCGGCCATCTGTTCGTGACCTCAATGTAGTGGATTTAGATTAATGGGTTTATATGTGTTTTATTGTTGGTACAAGTATTAATGTAGATATGAATGTGAGTAGGAATGAAGATTTCCTTTCATTACACACTCATGTCCTTGTTAGGGCACCAGTCCAGATAATGGACAATTTTATTAACAATTCTTGATTTGTACCAATTATGAATCAGTCTCAAAAAAAAAACAAAAAAACAACCTTATGAGTTCTTGTCTGCTTATAATAAAGATGATGGACATGAAATCAAACAATAACTCCCATATGTCTTTCAATAGTTTAATAAGAAATGTCAGAATAGGTTAACAAATTTGGATGTTTTTACAACAAAGAATTAAACATGTATCATGGGCATCATAGACAGTTATTGGGTTACTAAGCATAACCTGTGAATCAAGCATTTGTGCAACCAAATAAACCATAGTTTAACTTGTCAGTATACTGGAAATTGGAAAACCATAAAATTGCATTGGTTAAGAAAAGTGGATGCAATTTTATGAAGAAAATGATGATTAAACTATTTATAAAAATGGAAAATTGGTGTTACTCTGAAAAAGAACGTAAATTAATGGAACAACAAAATGCATTTTGAAATTCTGATGGGGTTTGCATGAAATTTAGTTTAAAGAACTTATATTAGGAATGTTCTGAAGAATTAAGTTTAACTCAAACAACAGACCTTGAGCCAAGCAGAATCGTTGTGTCCCAGTGGGTAGCAGGTGGTCCATTGGATTATGTTTCAACTAGACCAGCGTGGGTTCTGTTGGAAGACTGGCAGACAGGCTCTTTACCACAGTTATGGCCTACTCCCAAGATCACAAAGGGGCTGGTTCTTCAGCAGGCTGGCTGCGGTCTTCTCTTATGCACTGAAGGAGTGTGTTTATTGTACAAAGTCCCATCAGAGAGTCAAATTGGGACAAGAACACGCCACAGATCCATTTCTTCTGATGTGTTGTGGCTGAATTGAATTGGTTTAAGCTTAAAAAAAAATCAAACAAAATCGTCTTGCAAGGTAATTTAAAGTAAAATATTAAAATAAGAAAAAGTGAACTTTAAAGAAAAGAAAAAAATTCACACAGCATTACAGGCTCTGGGCCTTACTTGGAAGATAGAAAAAATGGGATAGCAGAGAAGTCTGCTCCTTACAGCTTGACCACCACCCCAAAAACTGAACAAAAGAAAGGTTGTTTTTTTTTTTGGGGGGGGGGGGGGTTGTTTTTTTTCCGGGTGTGGCAGAATCTCACTGAATTTCATGAAACTGAGCTTCACCAATTACATGGAGTGTCCAGTTCAACAGAAGTAATAAACAGCTGGCAAAAAAGGAGATGCAGTGGAGCTTGGAAACCCATTGGTCATTTCAAAGTTCAGGGCTTTGTGGGTCTCCCAGCAGAAAGAGGATGGGGAGAGACATTTGATATGAGAAGTGAGACCCCCCTTATGACACATATGTTGCTGAATAAAGCATAAATTCCTTAAACTGTAGTGACTAAGATATTCTACTCAATAATAAGGGAACATAAAATGTCTCTACGTTGTAACTGTAATTAATTTGTGATAGTAAGCATGCAAAAATTAATTTCTTCCTGAAAATAAAGCAGACATGTCAAATCATATCAATAAAAGCTTTTGAAACCACAATTGTCCATTCGAGTTCAACCATGTCTTCAGTAGCGGATGCTGCCTTGAGAGAAAGGATATAAATTAATTTATTGTTAACAACTCCAGGGATTCCATTTAAGAGAGAGAAAAAAATATTAAATATTCCTGCGCTAACCAGGCACTGTAAAACTGCCTGGTTGGTTAATGAGGAATCTTGACTCCCAAGTCTGGATTATATCAACCATAAATCTATCATTTGGTGCATTCCTTTGCCAAAGAGCAGAAAAGGGAGAATGACTCTATGTCCTGGAGAAGGGATTAACTTCCACTTTATGGCTGATGGGTCATGTTACAACTCTGGTCCTTGGATGAGAGAAGCAGTTCATGACCAGACTTATGGGTGAAACAATTTCTTTAAAGTGAAGAGTGATTTTATAGATTTGAAACAAAGGGGTTGATGCTACAGCAAGCTGAAGTGCACTTGGGTTCTGCAGCAGGACAATGATCCAAAACACACTGGTAAATCCACCTCTGAATGGCTTAAGATAAACAAAATGAAGACTTTGGAGTGGCCCAGTCAAAGTCCTGACCTGAATCCGACTGAGATGCTTTGGTATGACCTTAAAAAGGTGGTTCGTACTTGAAAACAAAAAGATGAGTGGGCCAAAATTCCTCCACAGCACTGTAAAAGACTCATTGCCAGTTATCGCAAATGCTTGATTGCAGTTGTTGCTGCTAAGGGTGGCCCAACCAGTTATTAGGTTTAGGGAGCAATCACTTTTTCACACAGGGCTATGTAGGTTTGGATTTTTTTTCCCTTTAATAATAAACACCTTCATTTAAAAACTGCATTTTGTTTACTTGTGTTATCTTTGTCTAATATTTAAATTAGTTTGATGATCTAAAACATTTAATTGTGACAAACATTTAAAAAAACGAGAAATCAGGAAGGGGGGAAACACTTTTTCACACCACTGTATATGACTCCACCCTTCTATTTTGAGCTTCCTTAGAAATAACCATTTCTTTTTACAGAGTCATGGACATTGTGTTTGATTTTAAAACAAATTTTATAATTATTATACATAGAACTGAGGAGCTTTTAATTACCAAAAAAAAAAAAACTATCACCTGTTTTTTTGCACTCTGCACTTTTCAGTACATTGATCCTTCCATTTGAGCCACTACTAATTAGTGCTGTTACGCTCACACCGCCCACTCGAGACTGACGCAAGCAATATAACACGGAAGTGTTGTGAGCAGAGTGTCGAGCACTGTGTCGGTATGCCCACAGTCACATGACCATAGCGAACGAGGCCTCGTTGTCACATCACATGATTTGAGACCTGGCGAGAAATTTGAAAGAGCTGGGTGTTGCATGCGTTCCTGCGAGCCCTCAAGTCAGGTGATGTGACCGCCATAACGAGGCCTCACGTCACGTGACTGTGGGCGTGCTGAAACAGCGCCTGATGCACTGCTCATGATGCAAAAAAAAATTGCAAGAGACATTGGACAGCTCCTATTACTATAATCAAAAAAGACTATTTATCATAGAATTGTTGTGCCCTTTATTCTCGCTCTCTCTTTTAATATACCACTTTTTTTCTTGTTAATTGGAATGTGAAGTTTGACTGATTGTATATTTTTTGTGAAAGTTTTGATTTTGTAACTCTTTGTAATCTTTATCCTCATCGAGAATTTTGTATGTTGTATTTTAATCTATTAAATTTTTTTTAAAAAACTGCTCATGACACTTCCGCTTTATATTGCGTGACTCAGTGTTGAGTGGACCTCATAGAGCGTGTAGCCGTCTTACCGGCCACTGCTGAAATTCACCAGCCATTGGATGGTGTTTATGTCAAGCCCTGCAACTCTCTCTCTCTCCCTCTCTTAGAGGTTTCATTCACTGAAAATTGTCCTTCCACAGAATTTTTCCAGCAATGACTCCAAATTCTGAAAGCTGTCTTTCATTTGACAGGTTACATGGAGGGTGATCTAATTAAAGTCAATTAAAATGATAGATAACTAACAGAATTTTTTACAAGCCTGTCTGAGAAAATGACATAAAAAGTGTAGTGCAACCTGTGATTGTCATATCCTGGTGATCGCTCGCCCCCTCCTTCCTGATTCCCCTGCTCCTCTGGTAATTATCACACCTGGGAGATTAGATGCACCTGCTACCTCTGCCTCGCCAGCGCTTATAAGGATCTGATCTTCAGTGCTTCAACGCTGGCTCGTTGGGTACACTGCCTTGCAGAAAAGCTTACAAGCAAGTATATTATTAATCTGCCGAGGGTTATCTGCCTAACATGACGGTTATGCTGTTTATTCCATCTTGCTACAATGCTCCGCACTGTGTATATATATATTTATATATTTATTCCATCTAGCTACAATGCTCTGCACACTGTGTGTTTATATATTTATATATTTATATGTACATATGTATATTCGCTGCTCTTGTTTTTCTTGTCTTCTTGATTGTTGCTCTGAGTGTTGTTATCCCTGTGCTGTTGCAATCCTGGAATTTCCCCATTGCGGGACTAATAAAGGCTTATCTTATCTTATCTTATCTTATCTTATCTTAATATCCTCTCTCTTTCCTTTCCCTAGGTTGCTGGCATCCGAGCGGTGTGTCTCCAGGAGTTGTGATGCGCTCACCTACCTCTTCACTCTCATTCCGCTGCAGCTCCACTCTCCACCCGGTCAGACACAGCCCAGTCATCCGCCCTTCCTTGTCCTCACCAGTTTCACCCTGCTGGTTCATCTCTTTGCGCTGGGTTCTGTGCCGGGCCCTCTACTTGGCCCACGTAAGTGGCTAAATTGTTTTTCCACCTTCCTCCTCCCTTCTCCAGCTAATCGCTCTCGTCTCTCCTCCACAGGCTATTGTCATATCCGGCTCTAGGGAGCCGGGCAATCAGAGCCAGGGACAAGCCAGTGAGTCGTGATATTTTATTCAGGGTAAAGGGGAAGGGATGAGGAGAGCACAGATACTCATGCAGAGGTTCACTCACAGGTTGCACAGCGCAGAGGTAAGCAGCTCGTACCGGACGTGGGGGTAACAAGACGTACATACTCACAGCGGGATACAAACACAGGAATGCTGCAAGAGGAGTATAAGCTGACACCAGACGAAGGGGCTTCAGCTTAGCAATGTGTTTATGTCGCAGCCCCGAGTCATCGAGGCTGCTCCTATTTATCCTCATTGGCAGCGCCCCAGCTGATGAAGACTAATTGGCCCCAGCCGTCCATAATGCTGCCAGCTGGGGGCCAGCTGAGACGCTGCTCAATGGGAAGCAGGGATGAGGGAAAACATGGGCTGAGTGCCGAGACGACATCTCAACCCGTGGTGACAGAGCCCCCCCCTCAAGGTCGGGCTCCTGAACGACCAGGAACATCCCAGCCCCCCCCCCCCCCACCTAGGGTGGGAGGAAGGGAGGTGGACCGGAGGGGAAGAAGCCAAGGGAAGGACCACACCAATGGGGCAATGTAGGGTAGCGGGAAAGAAAAACCCAAATACAATACTGACAAAACAGAATAATTAACCCAGGTACAGATGGGGAGAAGAACTGGGTCAGCACGCCGGTTACATACTACCCAGAGAGCACCAACCATGCGTGACCCAGAGCAAGGAAAAAAACCACCAAAAAGGTACAGGGCAAAAATGCTGAGTACGGTTAAATAAAGGGGAACCTATACACAGCGCTAATTTAAGTACATACACACAGTCACCAAGAAAAGTGAGGGTGACTGGAACAAATAGACAATTACAGAGCATGGTGTTACGAAAAACAAGGCACATGACTCTATAATGAACAGGACATAAGAGAAATACTGAGTGCAGGCAAAGAAAAACCCACACACACGAATATATAAATACCCAGTCACCTAAAGAAATGAAAGTGACTGGAATAAATGGATAACTGCAGAGCATGGTGTTACGGAAAACAAAACATAACTCTACAATGCAAAAACGGGACTAAAAACATAGTACAACAAGTAAAATGCTGAGCATGAGCGATGGAAAACACACAGCACTATAAATACGAATCCACCAACAGGACAAAATACTACACCCAAGTGACCTTAATAACGATAAAAGAAAGTGACACCCGAGGTGCATGGCAGGCAGAGTCCAAAAATAGCCGAGATGGCTCCGGAGATCTTCCCGCCCATTGTCCAGCTGGCGAATCAGGGGAAGAGAAGTGTTCGGACGGCGAACTCTGGACCCAGATCCCAGGAATCCAGTCCACCGGCAGCCGAACCAGGCTGCCCAGAGGGAAACAGACCAGTGGGGGGAACCAGATCACCGAACCGAAAGTTCTGTGGGTCGGGTCGTCGACCCGCATCACTCAACCACCAGGACCGTTGAGACGGGCGAAGGATCAGAGCGGATCCCGGTGGAAGAGGCTCAGGGGAGAGCCGATGACGAGGGCGGCGAGCGTCAGGCCGCAGGAAAACGGCCACCTCCTCACCGGACCTGGACAATACTGGGGCGGCACCCACGTCGGACCCCGATCGGGCCTCAGGCGAACCCACGTTGGACCCCGACTGGGTCTTGGGCGAACCCACGTTGAATACTGCACCAGAACCGACCTCCAACGTTGAACCCGGACCCTCCAGCACCACGAGGAACAGCAACTCCTTGCCGGTGACCCTGGAAGAAGGCTCAGAAGAGAAAACAGAACCGGGATCAGGATCACCGGCAGCGCCAGAACCCGGCGAGACGAGCTCAGACGCAGCGGACGGCTGCACCCGGCTCGTCTCCCCTGGAGATAGGCTGAAGTGCTCGGGGGATGAAAAGAGAAAAGAAAGGAGAGCACTCGCCTGATCTCGGGTTCTGACGCCGTCCAGGACTGCGAAGATCCAGGATCCGTCGTCAGGAGGTCGTTGTCAGGCTCCCATCTAGCCGCGTCGGGCCCCGCAGCCAGCACGATGGTCAGCGCAGCTTGAGATTCCTCCAGCTCAGGTAACCCCGCCGACGATCCACTCGGCGTGAAGCCAGAAGAATCTCGTCCCGCTGGACCGAACCGCTCCTCCGTGGAGACCCGGGGACGCTCAGTCGTCGGCGTAGACTCCACGCAGCAGTCAGTCCCCCTCCTCCGTCCGCAATGTAGCTGCGGAACCACAGGCCCTCTCCATATCCTACCACGCTGACCCGGAGCCGGGGACCGCTCGGCGGAGAGAGACACAGAGGATGCGGGATTAGGAATACAGGTTACAGCAGGTGGGGAGAGTTCAGGGAGCTGCGAACCCTGAACTTCTCCTCCAGGGATGTGACAGAGCAAATCATTAAGCAGGTGTGAAAAAACAATGACTTGCCTGCCCCCTGGAGGTTGAGTATCGCCTGCTGTAGTGGATTCTGCTTCTTCCTCTCCCCGCCCGGCGATAACGGAGGACCCCCCGGGAGTTAGTCTGAGGATCGCTCACGTTGTCTCCAGCAGAGAGCTCACCAGGCCGGGATTCCAGGCACACACAGCGGTCAGGAAGCGCGTCGAGGAGGAGGGGAAAACAGCCGGGGTGAGCCAGCCCGAATGTCCAGGAATTTATTTATTTATTTATTTAGCGAATGCAAAGTCCTTAAGCCAAGCAGTTGCCTCCTGGTTTGCTGTATGGAGGGTGTGTAATCCTCCTTCCAGTCTTTGGAGCGGGCAAGCCTCTATGATGTGTTCCATAGTTTGCTCCTCTCCACATGCGCACAGTGGGCTAGGGCTACTGCCCCATCTGTGAAGGCTGGCCAAGCAGGGGCCATGTCCAGTCCTGAAGCGATTGAGTGTAGACCACTGTCTCCTTGGGAGGTTGGTGCCCGGGACCTGTTGGTTGGGGTTTATCACCAGCTGTTTGTTTGGGACCTCCTTGGTTTCCCATTCCTCTTGCCAAGCTGTCTGGATGGTAAAGTCAGCTGGGGGAGGGTTTTTCCAAATCGGCCGTCTGGATGAAAGTCGGGCAGTGGGTGGGGTGTAGATATCTGCATGGATTGGTAAGTGAGGAAAATCTTTAACTTTCTGGAGCATCCTTTGAGTTAATGCTGCTCGCCGGATGTGTGGAGGGGCTATGTTTGACAGTACAGAGAGCCAGGGGAGTGGTGTTGAGCGGATTGTTCCAGTTATAGTTCTCATGGTTGAGTTGAGCTGGGTGTCTACATGGTGTGTGTAAGATGACCTGGACCAGACAGGGGCACAATATTCTGCTACAGAGTATGAAAGGGCCAGTGCTGAGGTGCGCAGGGTGGAGACTGCCGCCCCCCATTTTGCACCAGCGAGCTTGCAGAGCAGGTTGTTTCGTAAGGATGAGGTTCAGGATCAGGTGCAGAGGTGACTCGGCGATGTGATGGCGGCTATTCCCAGGGAACGAAGCGAGGGGGAAACCCAGGATTCGCCGCTCCAGATCAGAGAACGAGGCGAGGAAGGCGCCGAGCACGGGAAAGCTTCGTAGCCCTGAAGTCCACACCATCAATCTCCCTGCCGCCGCCACATGCCTGAAGGTGGTGACAGGAAACACAGTAGAGCTCGTGACAGCCACTCGACCCCGGACATAACTGCTGTCAGCTGCGGCTCCTTGAAGGGAATCCCGAGTGACGTGGCGCAGGTCGGGGGAAGTCCTCTGGTTGGCGCGAACTCCCGGACTGGAATAGCGGCAGGAACGGGACTCCGAAGCGGGGAAAGACGTCACCCACTTCGACTCCCTGCCGGGATTTCCATCCACCCCGTGGAGCTTCTCTCGCTGTGTACCTGCAGCGTCTATCCTGGCGCTGTCCTCCAGATGGTACAGAGAGTGAGGGTGACAGTCCAGGAGTTCCTCAGCACGGCCCGGATGCCAGCGTCTCGCGTTGGAGGCGTCGTGCAGGGTGAAGAGCGTCCCGTCGACAGCCTCCGAGATGGACCTCAGCTCGTCGCCCTGGCGCCGGAAGTGACTCCTGGGAAACGGCATGCTAGCAGCGCTGACACCCGGACAGAAAGGTACATTTCCACAGCGACTCACGGCCGCCGGCAACTCTTCTGGCTGCGACATACTGTCATATCCGGCTCTAGGGAGCCGGGCAATCAGAGCCAGGGACAAGCCAGTGAGTCGTGATATTTTATTCAGGGTAAAGGGGAAGGGATGAGGAGAGCACAGATACTCATGCAGAGGTTCACTCACAGGTTGCACAGCGCAGAGGTAAGCAGCTTGTACCGGACGTGGGGGTAACAAGACGTACATACTCACAGCGGGATACAAACACAGGAATGCTGCAAGAGGAGTATAAGCTGACACCAGACGAAGGGGCTTCAGCTTAGCAATGTGTTTATGTCGCAGCCCCGAGTCATCGAGGTTGCTCCTATTTATCCTCATTGGCAGCGCCCCAGCTGATGAAGACTAATTGGCCCCAGCCGTCCATAATGCTGCCAGCTGGGGGCCAGCTGAGACGCTGCTCAATGGGAAGCAGGGATGAGGGAAAACATGGGCTGAGTGCCGAGACGACATCTCAACCCGTGGTGACAGCTATGTTCTCCCCTGGCAAGTGACGTTCTCATTAGCTGTGCTCCTCTTTGAAATTTCAATGAAAGGTTAACTGTCTTTTGTGTGGAACTGTTTTCTCTGACGTTGCATCCTGCACTTGAGCTGTCTATTCAGTTGTCATGACAGTGATATAGAGTATTGCCCTCTTTTGATAAACTCGGATGCAGTTCTGACAGTCACCAGATGGCAATCTTTACTAGATGTTTCATAACACTGTGCCGCTCATGAAGCAGTTGTCTCAAAGTTGCTCATTGTTTCATGAGGCCTCAGTTTTAACATCACTACTATTGTGTGTATTTTTTATACTTCTTATTCATTCTAGTTAATGTATGCTATTTTATTCAAATGTGTGTTTTAAATCTGTTTTTATATTTTCATACCTTTACTGCACAATAACTGGGTGGAGCACCCACAGTTTTGTTGTATTTTACAACTCTATAATAACAAATCAATAGAGCAGTCACCTCTGTTGTCATTCAGTCCGTACAGCCAATAATGTACAGTAGAATGAAATTGTGACCCATGCTGGCCAAATGAGTCGCAATGAGGGAAATTTTCAAAACTGAGGTGACGTTATTTTCATAGTCTGTATTGAAAGACCACCAAAATAATATTTAATGTGTAGAAATTGCGGCCCAGCATAAACCGATTTTGGCTGGTTTGAAAACTCGCGTTCAATTGGTCCTGAGTTACGTCTTCCACAAAAACGTGTATTTTTAGAAAGGAGTTCCAAGCTTTACAATGATACAGGCACTGACAGGGGTTTTACCAGGACTTGCCGCCAGCAAACAAAGAAAGAAGCATGATTTATGACTTCACGTGCCTGTAGCTCATAATTACCCGGTGTGCATTCCGTCTCATTTTGCCAGCACGGGTCACAATTATGTTTCTCCTATCTACAATGTTAATCACCTCTAGAATCAGAGGGGTCGCTGCCACGCAAGGCGCCACCACAAACAACATCTCCTTCCCCCATTCTATTACACGGAGGACCAAGCTAGAAGGCGGGAAGTAACATTTTTATATGGTCTTTGGTATGCCCCGGCCAGGACTTGAACATCCAACCTTGCAGTTGTGAATCTAGCGGTTACCTTATCTTTCCTTCTTGCCTTGAGAGAGAGCAGTCGCATTTTTCTTCCCTCCTCCCCTGCCTTCCTGATCTATTCCCAGCTTTTGCAATGTTGCGTTTTTGTCTGTGTTTAGTCGCTCTTCTTCTGCTGAATCTTAATCTAAACGGAAATTATGGATTTGGAAGCGGCTTAAATATGCTATTGTCACTATTTTCAACAAGAATTGGGCCAAGGGGGAGACCAAGAATTGGAACCTACGAGAGACTCATGGACATTGGAATCCATGCGTCTATGGCAATATTATTGGCTACGATCTCAGGACTTCTATTTTTGGCTGTGGAGTTCCCTGATGCATCAGAAATTGAAGGAAGGTGAGAGAGCGGATCAAGCGGACCCAGCCAGCTCCTTCATCAAATTCGACCAGTTGGGGAGGGCACGAGTAGCGGCAAACGGTGAACTGAATGACAGTGATTCAGTGAAGGAATACATCTGAAAGCCCTGTGCTCTCTATGGAAAAACAGTTTAAGCCTGCATATATAATGGAAGCACAGAATTACACGGGTGAGGACAAAATTCTACTCTCTGAGTGCACTGTGCTGATTTGATTTGATTTGACCTTGTTTGCCCCGTGTTTACAATCCTCCTGACTGAGATTAGCGGAAGAACCGGCTCTTATGTCTACCCATACAATCAACAATCAGTTGTTGTCGTCAGCGGATTGGACTCTCAAGGACAATGCCCATGTGCCTTCTGCAAGCAAGAGAGAAAGAGAGATAGACTCTGAACTCTGGACTTGTTTATAAGTCACATGATTATAACATCTATCCACTGCCAGGAGGCGCCCTCTGCTGCTCACTAACAACTGTTACATTTACACTACACAATGACATGCAAATATACACACACTGCTCTCCCTCCCTCTGCTGTGTGATTGTCCACTACTGCTAAATATGCATTGAGGGTTTTTTTGCCTGCAATCAAAATTTCGCTTACCCATTAAGCGTCAGTTTGATAAAACATGTTTTTTTTCTCTCGCCTATTGTGTCATATCATTTCTTTTCTTTTTTCTTTTCTTCTTTATGACTGGCGCCTAGCGGCTGCCCCGGCCTTAGATGCGCTCTGCAGAGCGTGCCCAAATGCCAAGTCACGTTTCGTTACCTTGTATTCATACATGTGTAATGACAATAAAGTTGAATCTCATCTCATCTCATCTCATCTTAATGGTACGACATGAAAGCTTTAGAAAGTTGGAGTTTTTTGTCACAAAGGGTAATTGTAGCCCTATTTATTAAAATACAAAGACATATTAAAATACAGTACAACGCAATGAAAGAGACTTATGTGGAGGATGCCCCCATCCTATGACGTAGTCAAGCACTAGCGCCAACAGTTAAATTGCGGTTGGACATTGGTGGAAGGGGCACCCATTCCTGGGCAACCCGGGCAATTGGAGGCCATCGTTTTGGAAGACAACCACATAAAATGTTCACCAACTATTCCAAGACGTCAAGATCAGTGTGGAGTCTGTGGGGGGGAAAAAAAACAAAACAAAACATCTCTGACTGTTTGCACATGTGGAAGTTGTCTGCATGATGGATTCCCCATTGCTCACACCTTTCCAAAAGCAGGAATGAGTCATGTACGCCTAGACTATCTTGGCCATGTGCCAAGAAAACCAAGAGGATTTTGACAGACTAATCATGCAGAATGAGACACAATTCCATCGCTATGATCCAGAGACTAAAGTACAGTCAAAGAAATGGAAGCATTATGACTCACCACCTCTGAAGAAGGTACGTGTCCAGCCCTCGGCAGGCAAGGTATCTTGTTGAATTTGTTGTAGAAATTGTTGGTGTAACTGGTTTCAAAAGTTTTATTTTTAATATAAAATCCTTGTGTTGCTGTTTGTGCAATATGTCCAAATGTGGGATGAATCACTCTCCTTCACAACAAAAGAGAAAACTGGCAATAACAAGGTGATAAGAAGTTTTGAAGCCCTCTGCTCCAGATAATAACACAGACCAGTCATGAAATTGATATTTTCACATCTATCTGCAGGTTCAGAGGTGCAAAAATATGTGGCTTGTGGTTGTCAAACATGGCAGGAAAATAAAATACCTTAGTAGAATGAACAAAACAAAGCAGAGACATAATTGAGAAACATCTTCTGACACGCATGTCACCATAGAGTCAAAACTTAGCAAAAATCAAAGCCTTGCAGGCATCAATAAAACCATTCAAACTAAAATTATATTTTAGTGGGTGACAACCTATAGAGTGCAAGAATGAAATCCTGCACATATCCAGCACTCACCTACGGCGAAACACTGCAATGAACTTTTATTGCTGGACCTGTAATGAGGATGGAATTGAGAAAAAGATACAAGCATTTAAAAAATCCATGAATAATTTCCAGGTATGTCACTGATGAGGAAAAGGTGAAAAAGTAGTCAGGCTATAGCGGTCATGTGATGTAATGATCATGACAGTCAGCATGGGGGCACCTGGGTGACCCTGTTAGGTGATGCAACTTTGCAACAGGGCTGGACTGGGAGAGTCCAGTTTAATTTGTGAAAGTATTGTGCCATTCCCCAAAGCAATGGTAAAGCTGAGAAGTAGGCTACATTCACAGCAGGGGACTAGAATAATTAGTCACATGATCACATTATTTCCTGTTTAAAAGAGGCCTAACTAGGAATAATTTCATAACATAAAGCTTCTCCTCTTATAACAATTGCAGGAGTGTGCAGACACATTTTGAGAGGCCAAAGTAAGGGCACTCTCCCACTCTGATTCCTGTTACTTGAGCCATTAAATGCCTACTGTAAATCTTCTAATATTAGAAGCTTTGTTAATGGGTCCATGTCCACTATAAACAATCTGTTAAGTAGCAACGTTAAACTATCACACTTAATGGCCTAACAGAGGTTATCCCACTTTTTCCCATGGCAAGTGAATCCCTGCGGTTTGAAAGAAAGAAAGAAACAAACAAACAAACAAACAAAATTTATTATCTATTTTGCATAAACTAGTGCCTACATGTGCATGCCCGTAGAAAGCAGGTGTAAGCAAGGGTGTATGCAAGCATGTCAGCACCCATTCAGTGATGCCTGCCTTTGATTTTTGATGATGTCATACTGAGTCCTATGATCTTTGATGTCATAGCAAGTCCTATGATCGTGAGTGATGGTCTATATGACATCATATAGACGTCATGTAGACATTATAGGCAATCCAGTGAATATCATAGGACATCATGTAGAGATCATAGGAACATTATAGGCGATCCTATGATCTTTTAGCGAGTCCTATGGTTGTGACACACAGATGGACACACAAACAGGCACACAGACATTTCTTGAATTATATATAGTGATAAATATTTTGTCATCACTCTATACTAGTGCATACCTGTGCATGCCCATGCATACCCGTGCACGCCAGTAGAAACCAAGTATAAGCAAGTATTTCTGCATGCCTGTAGAAAGCAGGAGTAAGCAAGCATTTCTGCATTCCTGCCTTTGATCTTTGACCTGGTTACCATGGCAACAGTAACCATGGTGAAACCTGCCTTTGATCTTTGACGTCACCACTCGTTCAGTCATGTGAGTCCTATGATCTTTGATGATGGCATAGCAAGTCCTATGATCGTGAGTGATGACTGCCTTTGCTCTTTGTTGCTGTCATAGCAAGTCCTATGATCTTTGATGATGTCATAGCGAGTCCTATGATCTTTGATGATGTCATAGTGAGTCCTATGATCGTGAGTGATGTCTACCTTTGACCTTTGATGTCGTAACGAGTCCTATGATCTTTGATGATGTCATAGCGAGTCCTGACTTTCGGTCAAAAGTGGACTTTGAACATACAGACGTGGACAAAATTGTTGGTACCCCTCTGTTAATGAAAGAAAAACCCACAATGGTCACACAAATAACTTGAATCTGACAAAAGTGGAAATAAATAAAAATTCTATGAAAATTAACCAGTGAAAATCAGACAATGCTTTTGAATTGTGGTTCAACAGAATTATTAAAAAAAAAAAAACTCATGAAACAGGCCTGGACAAAAATGATGGTACCCCTAGAAAAGATTGAAAATAATGTGACCATAGGGACATGTTCAACCAAGACGTGTCCTCTAATTAACATCACAGGTGTCTACAAACTTGTAATCAGTCAGTCAGCCTATTTAAAGGGTGACAAGTAGTCACTGTGCTGTTTGTTGACATGGTGTTTACCACACTAAACATGGATCAGAGGAAGCAAAGGAGAGAGTTGTCTCAGGAGATCAGAAAGAAAATTATAGACAAGCATGTTAAAGGTAAAGGCTATAAGACCATCTCCAGGCAGCTTGATGTTCCTGTGACTACAGTTGCACATTGTCATATCCGGCTCTAGGGAGCCGGGCAATCAGAGCCAGGGACAAGCCAGTGAGTCGAGATGGTTTATTTTGGGTAAGGGATAAGGGATGAGGAGAGCACAGATACTCATGCAGAGGTACACTCACAGGTTGCACAGCGCAGAGGTAAGCAGCTCGTACCGGACGTGGGGGTAGCAAGACGTACATCCTCACAGCGGGATACAAACACAGGAATGCTGCAAGGGGAGTTGAGGCTGACACCAGACGAAGGGGCTTCAGCCTAGCAGTGCTTATGTCGCAGCCCCGAGTCATCGAGGCTGCTCCTATTTATCCTCATTGGCAGCGCCCCAGCTGATGAAGACTAATTGGCCCCAGCCGTCCATAATGCTGCCAGCTGGGGCCAGCTGAGACGCCGCTCAATGGGAGGCAGGGATGAGGGAAAACATGGGCTCAGTGCCGAGACGGCACCTCAACCCATGGTGACAGAGCCCCTCCCTCAAGGTCGGGCTCCTGAACGACCAGGAACATCCCAGCCCCCCCCCCCCCCCACCTAGGGTGGGAGGAAGGGAGGCGGACCGGAGGGGAAGAAGCCAAGGGAAGGACAACACCAATGGGGCAATGTAGGGTAGCGGGAAAGAAAAACCCAAATACAATACTGACAAAACTGAATAATTAACCCAGGTACAGATGGGGAGAAGAACTGGGTCAACACGCCGGTTACATACTACCCAGAGAGTACCAACCATGCGTGACCCAGAGCAAGAAAAAAAAAAAAGAACCACCAAAAAGGTACAGGGCAAAAAATGCTGAGTATGGTCAAATAAAGGGAAAACACAATACACAGCACCAATATAAGTACATACACACAGTCACCAAGAAAAGTGACTGGAACAAATGGACAATTACAGAGCATGGTGTTACGGAAAACAAGGCACATGACTCTATAATGAACCAACAGGGCATAAAAAAGAAATACTGAGTGCAGGCAAAGAAAAACCCACACACATGAATATATAAATACCCACAGTCACCTAAAGAAATGAAAGTGACTGGAATGAATGGGCAACTGCAGAGTATGGTCTGAAAGGGAACAAAACATAACTCTACAATGCAAAAACGAGACTAAAAACATGGTACAAAAAATAAAATGCTGGGTACGAGGGAAGGAAAACGCACAGCACTATAAATACACATCCACCAACAGGACAGACATTACACCCAAGTGACCTTAATAACGATAAAAGAAAAAGTGACACCCGAGGTGTATGGCAGGCAGAGTCCAAAAATAGCCGAGATGGCTCCGGAGATCTCCCCGCCCATTGTCCAGCTGGCGAATCAGGGGAAGAAGTGTTCGGACGGCGAACTCTGGACCCAGATCCCAGGAATCCAGTCCACCGGCAGCCGAACCAGGCTGCCCAGAGGGAAACACAGACCAGTGGGGGGAACCAGATCACCGAACCGAAAGTTTTGCGGGTCGGGTCGTCGACCCGCATCACTCAACCACCAGGACCGTTGAGACGGACGAAGGGTCAGAGCGGATCCCGGTGGAAGAGGCTCAGGGGAGAGCCGATGACGAGGGCGGCGGGCCTCAGGGAAACGGCCACCTCCTCACCGGACCTGGACAACACTGGGGCAGCACCCACGTCGGACCCCGATCGGGCCTCAGGCGAACCCACGTTGGACCCCGATTGGGTCTCGGGCGAACCCACGTTGGACACTGCACCAGAACCGACCTCCAACGTTGAACCCGGACCCTCCAGCACCACGAGGAACAGCAACTCCTCGCCGGTGACCCTGGAAGAAGGCTCAGAAGAGAAAACAGAACCGGGATCAGGATCACCGGCAGCGCCAGAACCCGGCGAGACGAGCTCAGACGCAGCGGGCGGCTGCACCCTGCTCGTCTCCCCTGGAGATAGGCTGAAGTGCTCAAAGATAAAAAGAGAGAAAAGAAAGGAGAGCACTCGCCTGATCTCGGGTTCTGACGCCGTCCAGGACTGCGAAGATCCAGGATCCGTCGTCAGGAGGTCGTTGTCAGGCTCCCATCTAGCCGCGTCGGGCCCCGCAGCCAGCACGATGGTCAGCGCAGCTTGAGATCCCTCCAGCTCAGGTAACCCCGCCGACGACCCACTCGGCGTGAAGCCAGAAGAATCTCGTCCCGCTGGACCGAACCGCTCCTCCGTGGAGACCCAGGGACGCTCAGTCGTCAGCGTAGACTCCACGCAGCAGTCAGTCCCCCTCCTCCGTCCGCAATGTAGCTGCGGAACCACAGGCCCTCTCCATATCCCACCACGTTGACCCGGAGCCGGGGACCGCTCGGCGGAGAGATACACAGAGGATGCGGGATTAGGAATACAGGTTACAGCAGGTGGGGAGAGTTCAGGGAGCTGCGAACCCTGAACTTCTCCTCCAGGGATGTGACAGAGCAAATCATTAAGCAGGTGTGAAAAAACAATGACTTGCCTGCCCCCTGGAGGTTGAGTATCGCCTGCTGTAGTGGAATCTGCTTCTTCCTCTCCCCGCCCGGCGATAACGGAGGACCCCCCGGGAATTCGTCTGAGGATCGCTCGCGTTGTCTCCAGCAGAGAGCTCACCAGGCCGGGATTCCAGGCACACACAGCGGTCAGGAAGCGCGTCGAGGAGGAGGGGGAAACAGCCGGGGTGAGCCAGCCCGAATGTCCAGGAATGACAGCGGGGGAACGAGGCTCAGGGGACGAGGCTGTAGAATCTCCACACTGACGAGGCGAAGGGATGACAGCTGCGTGGGAGGAACGGTCCTGACGATGACCCAGAACTGGATCCGGACGAGGTTCGTGCAGAGGTGACTCGGCGATGTGATGACGACTACTCCCAGGGGACGAAGCGAGGGGGAAACCCAGGATTCGCCGCTCCAGATCGGAGATCGAGACGAGGAAGGCGTCGAGCACGGGAAGGCTTCGTAGCCCTGAAGTCCTCACCATCAATCTCACTGCCGCCGCCACATGCCTGAAGGTGGTGACAGGAAACACAGTAGAGCTCGCGACAGCCACTCGACCCCGGACATAACTGCTGTCAGCTGCGGCTCCTTGAAGGGAATCCCGAGTGACGTGGCGCAGGTCGGGGGAAGTCCTCTGGTTGGCGCGAACTCCCGGACTGGAATAGCGGCAGGAACGGGACTCCGAAGCGGGGAAAGACGTCGCCCACTTCGACTCCCTGCCGGGATTTCCATCCACCCCGTGGAGCTTCTCTCGCTGTGTACCTGCAGCGTCTATCCTGGCACTGTCCTCCAGATGGTACAGAGAGTGAGGGTGACAGTCCAGGAGTTCCTCAGCACGGCCCGGATGCCAGCGTCTCGCGTTGGAGGCGTCGTGCAGGGTGAAGAACGTCCCGTCGACTGCCTCCGAGATGGACCTCAGCCCGTCGCCCTGGCGCCGGAAGTGACTCCTGGGAAACGGCATGCTAGCAGCGCTGACACCCGGACAGAAAGGTACATTTCCACAGCGACTCACGGCCGCCGGCAACTCTTCTGGCTGCGACATACTGTCATATCCGGCTCTAGGGAGCCGGGCAATCAGAGCCAGGGACAAGCCAGTGAGTCGAGATGGTTTATTTTGGGTAAGGGATAAGGGATGAGGAGAGCACAGATACTCATGCAGAGGTACACTCACAGGTTGCACAGCGCAGAGGTAAGCAGCTCGTACCGGACGTGGGGGTAGCAAGACGTACATCCTCACAGCGGGATACAAACACAGGAATGCTGCAAGGGGAGTTGAGGCTGACACCAGACGAAGGGGCTTCAGCCTAGCAGTGCTTATGTCGCAGCCCCGAGTCATCGAGGCTGCTCCTATTTATCCTCATTGGCAGCGCCCCAGCTGATGAAGACTAATTGGCCCCAGCCGTCCATAATGCTGCCAGCTGGGGCCAGCTGAGACGCCGCTCAATGGGAGGCAGGGATGAGGGAAAACATGGGCTCAGTGCCGAGACGGCACCTCAACCCATGGTGACACACATACAGTATTATTCAGAAATTTAAGATCCACAGGACTGTAGCCAACCTCCCTGGACGTGGCCGCAGGAGGAGATGGATAATACGAATGGTAACAAAAGAGCCCAGAACAACCTCTAAACACATTCATGGTGAACTCCAAGGTCAAGGTACAACAGTGTCAGATCGCACCATCCGTCATTGTTTGAGCCAAAGTGGACTTCATGGGAGACAACCAAGGAGGACGCCACTGTTGAAAACAAATCATAAAAAAGCCAGACTGGAATCTGCCAAACTGCATGTTGACAAGCCACAAAGCTTCTGGGAGAATGTCCTATGGACAGACGAGACAAAACTGGAACTGTTTGGCAAGGCACATCAGCTCTATGTTCACAGATGCAAAAATGAAGCATACCAAGAAAAGAACACTGTCCCTACTGTGAAACATGGAGGAGGTTCTGTTATGTTCTGGGGCTGCTTTGCTGCATCTGGCACAGGGTGTCTTGAATCTGTGCAGGGTACAATGAAATCTCAAGACTATCAAGGTATTCTAGAGAGAAATGTGCTGCCCAGTGTTAGACAGCTTGGTCTCAGTCGCAGGTTATGGGTCTTGCAACAGGATAATGACCCAAAACACACAGCTAAAAACACCCAAGAATGGCTAAGAGCAAAACATTGAACTATTCTAAAGTTGCCTTCTATGAGCCCTGATCTAAATCCTATTGAACATCTGTGGAAGGAGCTGAAACATGCCGTCTGGAGAAGGCACTCTTCAAACCTGAGACAACTGGAGCAGTTTGCTCATGAGGAGTGGGCCAAAATATCTGCTGAGAGGTGCAGAAGTCTCATTGACAGTTACAGAAATCGTAATTGCAGTGATTGCCTCAAAAGGTTGTGCAACAAAATATTAAGTTAAGGGTACCATCAGTTTTGAATGATGATGAAGACCCTGGAGAGACTGCTCCTTGCTCACCTCCACTCCCTGGTGGGACAAGCGATGGATCCACTCCAGTTGGCCTACCAGCATGGCATTGGGGTGGAGGATGCGATGATCTTCCTCCTTCACCGTTCTCTGTCCCACCTGGAGAAGCCCGGGAATGCGGTCAGGATCATGTTCTTTGACTTCTCCAGTGCTTTCAACACCATCCAACCGATGATCCTGAAGGACAAGCTGCTGTGCGCAGGGGTGGACCAGCACCTGTCATCATGGATCCTGGACTACCTCACTAACCAGCCACAGTTTGTGAGAACCCGGGACTGTGTGTCCAACACGATCATCGGTAGCGCGGGGGCCCCCCAGGGATCAGTTTTGGCTCCCTTCCTGTTCACCCTTTATACTGCAGACTTCTCACACAACACAACACACTGCCATCTACAGAAGTTCTCTGACGACTCTGCGATCATTGGCCTCATCTCCAATGGAGATGAAGCTGAGTACAGAGGACTTATCCAGGACTTTGTGGACTGGTGCCATCGGAACTGCCTTCATATCAACGTGAGGAAAACTAAGGAGCTGGTGGTGGACTTCCGCAGGCAAGGACAACCCCTCACAGCACCAGTAAACATACAGGGAACAGACATCGAGATGGTGACATCCTAGAAGTACCTGGGTGCTCATCTGAACAATAAACTAGACTGGTCACACAATACTGACGCACTCTACAAGAAGGGACAGCGCAGGCTGTTCCTACTGAGGAGACTCAGGTCTTTTGGTGTACAAGGGGCGCTGCTGAAGACATTCTATGACACGGTGGTGGCATCAGCCTTCACTTTTGGAGTGGTCTGCTGGGGCAGTGGCGTTACAGCAGCCGATAGGAAGAGACTGAACAAACTGATCAAGAAAGCTAGCTCTGTTCTGGGGAAACACCTTGACCCAGTAGAGGAGATGGGAGAGAGAAGGATGGTGGCTAAACTGTCATCTCTGCTGGAGTCCGAGTCCTACCCTATGCAGGACATACTGAACGCACTGAGGAGCCCATTTAGCAGCAGACTACATCATCCTAGGTGCGCAACCAAGAGGTTTCCTTCCTACCTACGGCTGTCAGACTGTATAACCTAGGCAGGGCTGCTCGCAGAGATAGCAAAAAAACATGACAACCTAATAGTATTGAATGCAAAATGACACAATAGACTTACACAATGGTCCCCTCCAGTATACAACTAGAAAAATACCGGTCGCTACGGAGGGTGACAATATGTATGGGTACATAATCATACCATGTAGGATAACTAAGTAGACGGTTATGCTGTTCATTCCATCTAGCTACAATGCTCCCGCACTGTGTGTGTTTATATATTTATATATTTATTCCATCTAGCTACAATGCTCCGCACTGTGTGTTTATATATTTATTCCATCTAGCTACAATGCTCCGCACTGTGTGTGTTTATATATTTATATATTTATTCCATCTAGCTACAATGCTCCGCACTGTGTGTTTATATATTTATATATTTATATGTACATATGTATATTCGCTCCTCTTGTTTTTTCTTGTCTTCTGATTGTTGCTCTGAGTGTTGCTGTCCCTGTGCTGTTGCAATCCTGGAATTTCCCCATTGTGGGACTAATAAAGGCTTATCTTATCTTATCTTATCTTATCTTATCTTATCTTGTCTTAGTTTTGTCCAGGCCTGTTTCATGAGTTTGGTTTTTTTTAAATAATTCTGTTGAACCACAATTCAAAAGCATTGTTTGATTTTCATTGGTTAATTTTCATAGAATTTTTATTTATTACCACTTTTGTCAGATTCAAGTTATTTCTGTGACTATTGTGGGTTTTTCTTTCATTAACAGAGGGGTACCAACAATTTTGTCCACATCTGTAGGATGGTTTTGTTTTTTGTCACCATTTTTTTGTTTTGGGTTTTTTGTTATCTTCAAAGTATATGAACCAGAAAATCAGTACAATGTAAACAAAGAAATTCGTCAGACTTACCACTTGCCAGGCGGCTTGTTTCATCCATTTTCGTCATCCTGGTCATTATTTTGTCTTCTGTTGGTCATTTTTGCTTTCTCTCCCACATCCAGAAACTCATGATTATTCCACCTCAAATTCACTTTAATTCCACCACAATTTATCTTATATGACGACACAGAACTGGCGCGATTGTTCTGTCCAGTCACATGGAGCTGCGGTCAATGGCAGACGAAAATTAACCAGCTTCGGCCACCCTCTGTTATAACAAAATGTTGATATTTACCTTCATAAGCTAAATAATCTCTTTTTAGAATCATAGTTGGCAAATTAGGGAGCAAATTCCTCCTCTGTGTAGCAATGGAGCACGTCAACATTTGTTTACATTCTCTTGTTCGTTGGTGCCCCAGAAGTGAGGTTTTGGGTGGTTCTTTGGGAGACATCAGTGCTCCAAGTCAAGAGCAGTGACCTATACGTGTCTGCCCCCTTGTGATGTGGAATACTTCTTCTTCTCCTTCTTTTAGATTTGATTGGCAGTTGGCAACCAGCTTATAGGTGCAGTACCGCCATGTACTTCATTCTATATCATCACTCTCATATGGAAAACTTAGTACAACTGGGTATTTTTTATGGTTTATGGCCACATCACATGACACATCACATGACAGGTGCAGAATCGCAACATAGACATTGAGGGCACTGTTATATTATGAAACCACAGACAGAGACTTAATGCTCAATTCTGATTTTTTGCTGAGATCCAATTTTTTTGTGTGGGCGTTCACATTATAATTTAAATGCGACCATCAGACTCCAGTGTGAACAGTCTACAGCTATGAAGCAACGCGCATGCACAGAAGAAAACGTAACATCAGACAGCGTTGTGTTTACGGAGGTAAATATGAGCCCCAAACAATTTAGGGGGACAGAACTTCTTCACCTTAATGCAGTGCAGCAAAATAAAATGCTAAAATCATTCAGAAATGATTATGCACAAAATAAATAAGACCAGCTTCATTCCTCTACATGCCAGATGGCCACTGTGATCAGCTCTGCTTTAACAGAACTGATCAATTAGGCTGCGTGTCCACCAAACACATTTTTTGTCACCCTACCACCCTGAGCATTTTTTTTCAGCATTTGTGTGCAGCGCTCTGGAAAAAAAAAAAGCCTGTGCCCTGTATCCTAGCAACAGCTTGTCACTCTCAGCTCAGCACTCCCGCTTTTCCTATGGTCAGACTTTCTACTGATTTTTTTTAATAGCGGTCTCTAAATAACAATTGACAGGAAATGTTTTCTAGCAGCTCTGGATGCAAAATATGATGACACAGAAAGCAGGAGTCTGAGTACAGACCAGTACCAGCGTCCTATGTCCCGCCCACACAGCAGTTCTGATTGGCTGCAAGGTCTGACATTGATGAGCTCAGTTGCAGTCTCTGAAAAGATTAACTTTTTTCAGCTCTGAGCGCCCTGAGCGACGCAACAAAAAACGGCCACCACCGAGAGCATTTCAGCGCTGAGGGCGCCCAGCACTGTAAGCGCTGGACTACATAGAGAATGAATGGAAAATAGACGCCCAGAGTGGAAAAAACGCATTTGGTGGACACACAGACTTAAACAGCTCTCTTGTAAATGAGCCCCCTTGTCTCAATGGAATTACCTGTATAAATAAGGTTAATAATAAATAAACAGCGCAGCTAGTACCAGTGGTGTAACACCGTCCCACACAGGAAGGATAAGCCGCCAGTGACCCCCTTTTCCTGGACGGTGTGTCCTCGTATCCCCGTATCTGCCCATTCTGCTCCACAGTCATGTCGGTATTAATTATTTACCTTTTTGTTCTTATTAAAGACAAAAATAGAAAGGAGATGTTTTTACCTTTACATGTTTCAACTGTTCACTGCAGCCTTCGTCAGAAGTGTCCATGAGGTGTCCACCTCTGACACCTTCGTCAGAGGTGTCCACCAAAGGTGAATAATGAAAAGAAGACAAAATGAACCTTCTTGAGCCATGTCGGTATTTACATTTTAGACATTACAGCGGCCAGAACTCACGGTGTGCTGTTTATAGGGAAAAAGGAATTTGCAGCATCCAGTAACTGTGCCATTACTGTGCACCTGTAATGTTTGACGATCCCCCCCCCCCACCCACACACTGCACTGCCACTGCACAGCAAATTTTGAAGTTGTTGTGCAGTCTGAGCCGACAAAATTACGATCCAGTGATAAGGGGAAGAAGAACATTGATTAAAAAGAGAGCACAAATCAGCTGTGTCTGCCATGCTTGCTGCATCCTCCACCACAGAATTGTAGCGTCTGTCTCACTTCAATGAGGAAAAGATCGGATGAAATGCAACATGACCATTCAGACTGAGGTCGCTTTGGAAAATGTCAGATATGTATCTGAATTAAGACCACATATGAAAGTGGCCTGGGTCTGGTGTGAAAAATCAGATGTGTGCTGTTCAGACTGTCATTAAAAAATCAGATATGGGTCACATTTGTGCCAAAAAAATTGGAATTGAGCATTAAGACCTGCAGTGTAACTGTAGCCCAAGACTTTAGAGTGCAAACATGAAGAAATACAAAAAGCATTTAAAAAATATTATAAACTTTTATATATGCAACCACACAGAGAGTGAGCAACAAACTGAGGAGTTCTTTAATACCCTGAACCTACCTGCTGTCACAGAAGACCAAAATAAAATACTAACAGATACAATAACAGAAAAGGAGCTGAATAATGCTATCTCCAAACTCAAAACTAATAAATCACCTGGCCCAGATGGCTTCCCTTCAGACTGGTACAAGGCCTTTTGGGCTGAATTAATGCCATGCCTTCTTCGGGCCTGCAACGACGCTCTGGAAAATTCAAGAATGCCTCCCTCATGGAATGAAGCAGTCATTTCGGTTATTCCCAAAGAAGGAAAGGACAAAAACGAATGTGGTTCATATAGACCCATATCAGTACTAAACGTTGACTATAAACTGTGTACAACTATTTTGGCTAGAAGACTTGAAAAAATTCTCTCAGAACTCATACACACCAATCAAACGGGGTTAATTTCACAAAGACAAACTCATGGTAACATCAGACAATCATTACATACAGTGGTGTGAAAGAAGTGTTTGCCTCCTTCCTGATTTCTCATTTTTTTGTATGTTTGTCACACTTAAATGTTTCAAATCATCAAACAAATTTAAATATTAGACAAAGCTAACACAAATAAACACAAAATCCAGTTTTTAAATGACGGTGTTCATTATTAAGGGTAAAAAAAAAAAAAAATCCAAACCTACGTGGCCCTGTGTGAAGAAGTGATTACCCCCATCACTTTTTCACACCACTGTATATTAAATCATATCCAACAGAATAATCTTGAAGTCTCCTTGATTAGCCTGGATGCTGAAAAAGCATTTGATTCAGTGAGTTGGACCTTTTTATATAAGACACTTGGAAAATTTGGTATAGACAAATATGTTATTAAAAGTATTCAAAAACTTTATAATAAACCATCAGCTCGGATAAAAATAAGTGTATATCTTTCAGACAATATTACATTAGGACGAGGAACAAGACGGGGTGCCCACTCTCCCCATTACTATTTGCAATCTATATAGAACCTCTGGCACAATGGTTAAGACAGACTGATACCATTAAAGGCATGAGGATAAATGGAGAAAACCATAAAATAGCACTTTATGCTGATGATGTTTAAATCTATTTAAGCGACTTTGCCAGCTCATTTCCAGATTTGTGGAACCTTATAAAAAAAAGTTGGAAAATATGCAGCATATGAATTAAATGTACACAAAACCCTAATTTTGACTTTTAATTATACACCTTCAAAATGCCTTAGGGAGAAATATCACCTTATATATTATATATATATATATATATATATATATATATATATATATAATATCACCCACCATTGTGGGACTAATAAAGACTTATCTTATCTTATCTTAAATGGGATCAGAACTTGATGAAATACTTAGGGATATATTTACCAAAGGAAAATTCATAATTAGCAGAAATAAATTATGGCTCCCTAACAAAAACAAAAGATGACATAAAAAGATGGAACTCTATTTTCTTCCTCAGTCTTACCCATAGAATCGACAGTATAAAATTAAGTATTCTCACACAATACATCTTTCTATTTCAGGCACTCCCCATAGACATCCCCCAAAACAATCTGCTGATTTAAATACAATTATCTCTAGATGTATTTGGCAAGGGGAAAAACCAAGGGACAAATTTAAAGCACTGAAACTCCCAAAAGAAGAGGGGGAATAGCGCTACCTAATTTTAGGGATTATTGCTTCGCTACCCAGATCAAACCTCTAATTGTCATGTTCTGGTGAGTGTGCACCCCCTCCTTCCCATTTTCTCCTCAGGCAATCATCACACCTGGGAGATTACACGCACCTACTGCTTCTGCTCAGCCAGCGTTTATAAGGATCTGCTCTTCGGTGCCTCAGCACTGGCTCGTTTGGGTATGCTGCCTCAAGTAAAAATGAAGCAAGTATTGTTATATGTGTTTGGTGAAGTTTTTGCACTCACCTTCTCTTGTCTCTCCTCTTCTTCAGGTTGCTGCCATCTGTGCGGGTGCATCTTCAGGGATTGTGTGTGCTCACCTGCACCATCATCCACACTCAGCTGCTACCACTCTCCACTTGGTCAGGCATTATCAACTTTATCCCTCTTCTTCATGACTCACTTCATCCAGCTGGTTCGTCTCTCCCCGCTGGGGGTTCCTGTTGGTTTTCCTGTTCGGCCCAAGTAAGTGGCAATCTAGTTTTCCCACATCCTGGTCTCCATTCCTCGCTAAGAGCTCTCATCTCTCTCTCCACAGGCCACTTCCTCTGGCGAGTGACGTTTTCTGTAGCTGTGTTCCAGTTCCTTTTGAAATTTAATAAAACTCATAAACATGTTTTTGTGTCTGGATTGTTCTCCTGTTGTTGCATTCTGCATGTGGGCTGTCTATACTATTAGTCATGACAGAACAAGCCAGCCATAACCCCGACTCAGCGAATGCGGCAGCACCAGAACATTCCACTCTCGAGTGCTTAAACACGACCTAGAGACAGGTGGCCGTATTCACGCAGCAGCTGCAGACTATTACGCAGCAGCTGGGTATGACCACCGAACATTTGGTCAACATGGCTCCTCCGGGCCCTCCCGCTCCTCCTGCTCCTGCTGTTCAAACTACTGTTCGCAGTACTACCTTCGTTCCCACACCTGCCCTGTACACAGGGAAGGTGGGGAGGTGCAAGGAGTTTTTATATCAGATATGGCTTTATCTGGGGCAGGTGGAGGGGGTACCTGGATGATACTGCTAAAATTTATTTTTTGACTGTCCTGCTTAGGGACTGGGCCTTGAACTGGGCTCAGTCCATTCTTGACAGCCCAGAGGGGGCTACATACACATTTGAAAGATTTGTGGTCGAGTTCACCCGTGCGTTTAACCATACGGAGAGTCAGGGGAATGTCATGAGCTGCCTCTTGTCTCTCCGCCAGGGCGCTCGGTTGGTGGCCAAGTACTCACTGGAGTTTTGGGTCGAAGCGGCGGACTCAGGGTGGAACAAGGTTGCTTTACGCAGCATGTTCCTCCACGGTTTAAACACTCGCCTCTGTGACTACCTGGCAGTTCATGCGGTTCCTAACACTCTCGACGGTCTTATTGATCAGGCTGTTGGTTTAGATAACTGGTATCACGAGCAGGCAAGGGAGCGACAGTCCTCCTTTCGCCTGTCCACCCTGTGGGTGCCCACCATAGCTACCAACACAGGGGGCACAAGTCCTTCTCCCAAGCCAACGGAGCTCAGCCGGTTTCGGTTGACCGGCGATGAGTGGCGGCGGAGGAGAAGGATCGGCGCATGCATGTACTGTGGTTCTATGGAGCACAGAGTGGATGACTGCCCCCTGGTGCCAAAAGACGCGGCCCGTCAGTAGCCGTGGGGGGGGGTCTGACGGGCAGGACCAAACTTAATCCCCCCGGTAATTCCTCTATTCCGGCCCTCGTCCAATTACCGGGGGTTGAGAGGAGGGCTATGGCATTAGTGGATTCAAGGGGCAGAGGGAAATTTCATCTCTTCCCAGCTCATTGGGGAAATGGGCATTCCCACCCAGAAATTGTCCCCACCCCAGAATATCACTACCTTATCTGGCCAAAGGATCGCTGTAGTCACTGAACACGACACCCGTCATGGTCCTTCTTTCCGGGAACCATCGGGAGGAACTTTCGTTCTTAGTTTTGCCAAATTCATCCTCCTTGATGGTCCTTGATTACCCGTGGCTCCGGAGGCATAATCCTATAATCAGTTGGGCTAATAACTCCATCTCATCCTGGAGTCCACACTGTTTGGCTTCATGTTTGAGTTCGGCTGAGTGTTCGCCATCTCTCTCTACTTCTTACCCCCCAGCCGAGCCGCCGGACCTTAGCCTGGTCCCCAAGGTCTATCATGACCTGGGGGAGGTCTTCAGCAAGTCCCGAGTACTGTCGCTTCCACCTCATCGCTCTTATGATTGTGCTGTGGAGCTTCTCCCGGGGGCCCGGCTGCCGTCAAGCCGGCTCTAAAGTATTTCTGGCCCGGAGAGGGAGGCAATGGAGAGATACATTAAAGACTCTCTGAATGCTGCCCTTATTTGGCCATTTTCGACTCCACTCAGAGCAGGGGTATTTTTTGTTGGAAAGAAGGACGGGTCATTACACCCGTGCATTGACTACCGGGAATTAAATGCAATCACTGTAAAAGACAAATACCCTCTGCCTCTGATTAACTGCGTTTGAGCTCCTTCAACATGCGCGGGTATTTACTAAATTGGATCTCCGGAACGCATACCATTTAATCCATATTCGAGAAGGAGATGACTGGAAGACGGCATTTAAAACTCACTTGGGGCAATTTGAGTATTTGGTTATGCCGTTTAGGCTCACTAACGCCCCTGCCATCTTCCAGCAGCTCATTAACAATGTCCTTCACGATATGGTTAACTGGTTTGTTTTTGTGTATCTGGATGATATTCTAATTTTTTTCCCGCACACCAGAGGAACATGAGGTCAGTGTTAGGGCCATGTTACAGCGGCTCTTGGAGAACCAGCTCTATGTTAAAGCCAAGAAGTGTGAGTTCTCCACCAATTCCACCTCCTTCTTGAGCTTCATATTGGCTGAAGGGGAGCTGATTGCTGACCCGGCCAAGGTGAAGGCTGTGCCTGATTGGCCAACACTCCACTCCCATAGGGAGCTTCACTGCTTCCTGGGGTTTGCAAATTTTTATCGCAGGTTCATCTGGAACTATAGTGGGGTAGCACAGCCTCTTACACAGCTGACCTTCATTAAGGTACCATTTCAATGGTCCGAGGCAGCTGAACAGGCTTTTGTGAAATGAAAAAGTCTGTTCTCTGAAACACCCATCTTGGCTCAGGTCGACCCTCAGCTCCAATTAATCCTTGAGGTGGACGCTTCCGATTTGGGGGTGGATGCTGTCTTCTCACAGCGCTCATCCTCTGACCAGAAGCTCCGCCCATGCGCGATTTTCTCTTACAACATAGGGGAATTACAACAAAGGGGATAGAGAGCTCTTACCCATTAAATTGGCACTGGAGGAATTGAGACACTGGCTAGAGGGGGGCTACTCATCCCATACTCATGTGGACTGACCACAAGAATTTAGAATATTTAAGGTCTGCCCGCCGATTGAATGCCAGGCAGGCCCCCTGGCCCTTATTTTTCCGAAGATTCAATTTCACCATCACTTACCGTCCTGGCTCTCGGAACACCACACCGGATGCGCTCTCCTGCCAGTTTGACTCCAAGCAGGTAGCCCCCTCGTCCCATCCCCAGCTCATTGTTCCTCCTTCCTGTGTTCTTGGAGCCCTTACTTGGGACATTCAGCAGAGGGTCCGACAGGCCCAGTCCCAGGAGGCCGAACCAGCGGGATGCCCCCGCAATAGACTGTTTGTTCCTGCCGCCCTCCACAACAAAGTTATCCACTGGGCTCACACCAGCCGCTTCACCTGCTATCTTCTCACCCCCTCCACCACACACTAGATAGGCAGCGAAGCACTTTCTCCAGTAGACTACTACAGCTTTGTTGTCGAACGGCCAGGTACAGGAAATCTTTCCTGCCACATGCAATTTCACTGTACAATAACTCACTATGATGTTGTATTCTGGTCATAGCTATGCTGCCACACTGCACCTTACAGACTAACTGGTACCTCACATTTCACTCTGCTCCTGATAGTCCTTCTTTGTGCAATGGGATGATTCATGTGTTTATACGGGTCATCATATATTAAGCTATGATGTATATAGGTTCTATAGTCGTGTTAGTTTTTTTTTTTTTTTTTTTTTTTTTTTACTTCCATGGGTAATCCCTTTGTCTGTCGTGTGTGTTTCTGTTGTTTGGCTGTCAACTGTCATGCTGCTGTTACACTGTAATTTCCCAGTTTGGGATCAATAAAGTACATCTATCTATCTATCTATCTATCTTGGGATCTCCCGCACCATCGATCTAGTCTGAAAGGTGTTCTGGTGGCCCGCGCTGCACCAGGATGTGCAGGAGTATGTCAAAGCCTGCCAAACCTGTACATGGGGCAAGTCAGACCCCCACCCCACCCCCCCACGCTGGTGTCCTGCATCCACTACCCATTCCTGGCCACCCTCGGTCCCACATTGCCCTTGATTTTGTAACTGGTCTGCCCCTCTCCCACGGGAAGTCGGTCATTCTCACTATTGTTGACCGCTTCTCCAAAGCTATTCACCAGGTTGCCCTGCACAAACTCCCCTCCGCCTCAGAGGCTGCCGAGCTCCTCATTTCTCAAGTTATCCATCTGCATGGCATTCCCCTTGACATTGTGTCTGAGCGGGGTCCCCAATTCACGTCGCAAGTCTGGAAGTCCTTCTGCCGCACGCTGGGTACCACCATCAGCCTCACCTCCGGGAACCACCCACAGAGGAATGGGCAAGCTGAGCACACTAATCAATCCTTGGAGGCCACCCTCAGGTGTGTAACAGCCGAGAACCCGACTACCTGGAGCACGCACCTGACCTGGGAGGATTATGCACACAGTTCTGCCATCTCCACCACCACGGGGCTCACCCCCTTCAAAGCCTCTATGGGATACACCCCCCCCCCCTCTCTTACCGATGGCCGAGAAGGAGGTCACGGTGCTGTCCGTGGGGGCCCATGCTCGCCGCTGCCGCTGGATCTGGAGGTCCACCCAGGCCACCCTCTCCCGCTCTGCTGAACATAATCGTCAGGTGGTGGATTGTAAGCAGGTCCCCGCCCCCAAATACACCATGGGGCAGCAAGTATAGCTGGCAGCAGACCAGATTCCTCTAAAGACTGACTCGAGGAAGCTGTCCCCCCGTTTCTTGGGACCCTACCCCATTACACACATCATCAATGACTCCTCGGTCTGGTTGAAGCTCCCACAGACCCTACGAGTGCACCCGACCTTCCATGTGTCTCACGTCAAGCCTCCATGAGTCCCCTTTGCCCCCCCCCGCCCCGAAGCCGCCTCCTCTACCTTGGACACTAGACGGCCACACCACGTACTCTGTCCAACAGATCCTGGACGTTCGCCGTCGGGGTCAATGCCTGGCCCGGAAGAACAATCATAGATCCCCAGATCCCATTTTCATGACAAGGAGATGGTCCGGGCCTACCATTGAGCCCATCCCGAAAAACCCAGTGGACCGCCAGGAGGCACTCCTTGGTGGGGGGGCACTGTCATGTTCTGGTTAGCGCGCGCCCCCTCCTTCCCGTTTTCTCCTCAGGCAATCATCACACCTGGGAGACTGCACACACCTGCTGCCTCTGCTCAGCCAGTGCTTATAAGGATCTGCTCTTCGGTGCCTCAGCACTGGCTCGTTTGGGTATGTTGCCTCAACTAAAAATGGAGCAAGTATTGTTATATGTGTTTGGTGAAATTTTTGCACTCAACTTCTCTTGTCTCTCCTCTTCTCCAGGTTGCTGCCATCTGTGTGGGTGTATCTTCATGGATTGTGTGTGCTCACCTGCCCCATTATCCACACTCAGCTGCTACCACTCTCCACTCGGTCAGGCATTATCAGCTTTATCCTTCTTCTTCACAACCCACTTCATCCTGCTGGTTTGTCTCTCCCCGCTGGGGGTTCCTGTTGATTCGCCTGTTCGGCCCAAGTAAGTGACAATCTAGTTTTCCCACATCCTGGTCTCAATTCCCCGCTAAGAGCTCTCGTCTCTCTCTCCACAGGCCACTTCCTCTGGCGAGTGACATTTTCTGTAGCTGTGTTCCAGTTCCTTTTGAAATTTAATAAAACTCATAAACGTGTTTTTGCATATGGATTGATCTTCTGTTGCTGCATTCTACACATAGGCTGTCTATACTATTAATCAATTAATTAGCATGTGCATGCCAACATTTCATGCCAGATGGAAAGACATTGAACTCTCAATCACGAGTAACCCCCCAGTGTATATGCACTGCTAGCTTACAGAAACCTGGAAAGTTCCATAAAGGTACAAAACACATGGCTCAAGGCTCAGTTGAAGACCTGGGAAGTGGTAAAAAGAGAATATAAACTAGATGATAAACTACAAATACTTCAACGGTGTGCCTATGACCCCGAGTTTAAACCCAATGGGATAAATCAAAGATTTAAATCCTTGATTTCTAAAGGAATAACATTTTATTCAGTTACAGAAAAGAGGAAATTAAAAAAAAAAAAATTGAAAAACTGAGAACAGAACATCACCTTGAAAATCATGACTTCTTTTGATACCTCCAAATAAGCAATTATTTTGAACATAACATTACAAAAAGAACGATTTAATTACCTTATACTGAAATTTTTTCTTGGAGATTATCAGAACCAGTCAATTAAGGGTGTCAACTCCAGAATTTATAAAAGCTTCCTGTCTAAAAACCTCACACTCCAGAATATATTAGAGCAAAAAGAGGGGGATTTTTCAATATCAGAGGAGAATTGACTGAATGTATGTAAGCTACAGTGGAAATGTACAAATTCTTATATATGGAGGGAATTTGGGTGGAAATGTCTAATTTGCTTACTCATCATGCCAAAGCAGAAAGCCTATTTTATGGGAGGAAACTCCAAATGTTGGAGGCAGTGTGAATCTAAGGAAGCAAACCACTGGCATATATTCTGGGAATGTCCAGTGATAAAACTTTTCTGGGAAGAAATCTATAAAGTGTTAAGTATTTTCGATTCTGATCTGCCCTTGCAGTTTTCTATTTTATTTTTAGGAAATTTTGATTTTCAAGCAAGATGGCCTGATGAATAAATATTTGGTGTTTTGATATCTGCCAGCAAAAAAAGCAATCACAAGACAGTGGTTGCTTCCTGAGCCCCCCACAATTCTAGAGTGGATTGACAGTGACATTTATAAGATGGAAAGGATTACATTCTCACTCAGTCTCAATATACTGTATATTTGTTAATCTGTGGAAAACATGGGTCAGTTTTGTTAAACCCATAAGACTGTACTTTGTAGAGGTATTAAATGATTAACCGGTTTTGTTTGTTTTTATCTCATATGAAGTGTGCACTTGCTCTCCCAATTTGTACAAAGTTTTCCATATTATGTAAAAAACTAATGGTTAGCAGAGGATACAGCACTGTATTCACTGTGTCGTTTGTATTTTTGTAAACAAATTGCTGTCTGAAAATACAAAAAAAATTAAAAAAGATAAAAGTTACAAATTCATGACAAAAGTTACAAATTTATGAGGAAAAGTTTCACATATGTACAGTTTCAGTCACTGAGAATTTAACACAGGAAGTTATTTAAAAGATTTATTAAATTCATTAACAAAAAGTAAATTAATAAATTGTTGAGACAAAGGTCAGAAAATTACAAGAGAAGTGTAGCTCGTATGCAGTAATTGAAGAAAAATTAAAGAAAAAAATCAATGGAAAGAGGAAGGAAAATTATTGAGGCAAAAGTGCAAAGATGGAAGAAAAAAGATGCCAGTTTAGGACACAAAAGTCACAAATTCAAGAAAAAAAATGTCTGCACGAGGAAAAAATTTTCATGAAGTTTCAATGTTCATGAAGTTTAAAAATTTTAAGTCTGTAATTTAAAACGGAATAAAAATAATCATAAAAAGTCGGCAATTTATAAGAACTCTCCAAATTCACAAAAATTCCACATTTTCAATTAAAAAAAAAATCTCTAATTTAGGTGGTAGAGAAGCCTGAAATTGTAAACAAGTAAAAGAAGGTAATCTTTATATAGAGAATGAGCGCCTGACATCACCTGATGATAAAACCACAAGGACTTGTGGGAAAAGAGGTCTACCTGTCTTTGTTTAGTAGTGAGCAATGACAGCTGTTATACTGAAGTTTTTGAGAGAGTTGCTTCAGTGTGTTATTATTCATCCAAATACCACGCGCCTTTAGAATGAGGAAGTTTTGCTGCGTTATCAAATGCAACAACTGTTCTCACGATTGGCGTGGCGAAAAGATTGATAATGGCATACACTTTTTTAACATACCAACTTGGAAGAAAAGTGGACAGAACCGGGTCTCTGAGCAAACAAAGAGGCATCAGATGAAATTGATTGCAGTGACCAGAAGGAAAGACATCAGCTTCGACAATATTCCTGCACACATGGTTGTGTGTTCACAGCATTTTCACGAAGGTGTGATTTAAACACGTATAAAGATCGCGTCTGTGCCCGTGGAGTTGTTGCTAACTTTCAACAAGCCAGCTGGAATTCGCCTTTTGTACACACTGGAAGGGAATTCCCAGAGAGTGCATTGTTGCCTTCATTACACATGGATTTAAAATCAGCTGGGGACTGAAGTCCATAGAATGTTTGGTATCGTTAGAGTCAGCAGCTTCTCTTTCAGGTGACTATAAAGATGTCCGGGTCAAGGCAGTATTTACTCCATGTTTTCATCTTGTCCCACATCTCGTTTAAATCCTTAAACAGGTTAAAAATCATTTCTAAACATTAACATTTGCACTAAAATATATTTTTGCTCTTGTTTTGTAAACATTGTGGTCTAAACTTTGAGTAACAAAAAAAAATCACTGTCCTGATTTAGTATGTTTTTATAGTGGCTAATTATACCGGTAATTTTCTTGCTGCACCAGCGGGAGCATTGGGCTTAATTAAATCACAATACTTGAGTTCATTTCCAGTTGTGTAATAATGTGAGCATCATATGACAAATTTGAACATAAATCCAACATTTTATTGCTGGGACTTAGAAATGCATGTAGTTGCAGAGACACATGTTAGTACAGAAAACTGTGTAGAAACAATGACTGCTTACCTTTGTGCGAACGATGGTTTTCTGGTCATTCACCCAGAAGATTTAAAGCCCAATTCATGGTGGCAAAAACGCGTTAGCACATGAACGAGCACAGTGGATGCATTTGTGCACAAACCCTGTGCAGAGGGTGAGCGCTGACTGAGCACATGCAGCCCCAAAAAAGTGTATGCACGTACAACTATGCAAATGGTTGCAGTGAACTGCGCATATGCCCGGAAATCCCCACGAGAGGGAAATACTGAGCAATCCGCCAATACTGGGTGAACAGATGTCTGTCTTTTGGCCCATCTGTTTTCTTCCTCTTCCACTAAACAGCAAAAGCTCCTGTTCGTCTTTATTGTCACTGTATTCACGTACCTCCATTGCTTCAACCATTTAAAATGTCTGCCACCATGCTCTTCTTTTGTGTTTGAATTGCAGTTGTTCAAATCAGTGTGGTGACTCTTGGCTGCCGCCGACAGTATGGACACATGAATGGCAGATTACTTTCACTGTGAATGCGTGAAGCGAGGCTGCCTGAGCGGCAGCTGTAGTGTCTCAAAAACCACTCTGAATCCTGCTGTGTACCAAATGCAGTCTACAGAACACAAATGTTTTCCCTCCGGAGGGACTCTGAACAGGCCTTAAGGCGGCTGGACCCATCCATTGGTGAATTGAACATGAGCTTCTAATGATTTATAGTTTTTAAATTACTCATGGGTGTATGCGCTCACCCCACAAACCAGGTAGGCAAACACATCTGACAGCGTGACTTGAGGCAGTTGGTCAAGATCATGGTCCATTTCTTGTGCTCATACGGATCAATCCCATTTATTTCTTTAATTATTTGGAGGTATTGCTCCTTTGATTCCTTATTCAGCTTCTTTGAATAAGGAATTTTAATTTTCTGTTTGCTGCGTTCCATCGAACGTACGTATGTCTGTCCCCTATAGCAGTTGCTGTTGACTACAAGTAAAAAAGAGGCCAGACTACGAAAATGACGATGACAGCCCTGAATGCAGGGCGGCATGACGTCAACGCCCATTCTCTATATTATTGCTCATACAGAAGAAGTTACTGAGCTGTGTTTTGCCTGGACAGTTTGAGATTTTTGACCTAAATTTATGACAGTTTTATTCTAAATTTATTACTTTTTCCTTGTAAATTTTAAAGATTTTTTTCCACTTAAATCAACTTTTTGTCATAATTTGTGTCAAGTACTAATTTAGGGTTTTTTTCTTGTTCATTTGAAACTTCACTCTCATTGTGAGGTTTTCCTCATAAATTAAAAATCAAAAATAAAATTAGCAAAGATGCAGCATTTTGTGTTATATTATAGGCTAGTTATAGCCTATTAATAGCATATTTTTCTAATCCTCACCCAAAGTGAAAAACTCGCGTACTTTGGAACCTAAATGTTTGCAGGTATGCATACTCTTAATGAATAAATTCAAACAGACCCAAAAACTATGCATAACTTTGCAAAATATTCCTACTGAGGCTGGCATCATACATCATTATAAGATGTTAAGGTGTGTTACCTGTAGAAGAGGTGCAGGAGTCTCCTGTCCCCTCACCTTTCTCGTGTTGGCATAGGGAGGGCCTGGAGTGATGTAATCTGATTTTGCATTCAATTACACTCAGAAGTTTGACATTATATCGGAATTAGTACGCTGAAACATAAAGTTTGACACATAAGGTTTTGCCTTGAGCTTTTGTAACTGACTAATATGTCCTTTATTTTAATAAATTTAGTGGCATATATTTCCGTTTTTTTTTTAATTTTCCCTATTCTTTTCAACTGCAATTTTATGCTTTTATTTGTCCATTTTATCCAACACTTCTGCGGCCACACAATCTCTTCCACACCAAACTCAGCTCTGAAAGGGGCCAGTACACACTGGGAAGGAAGAGGTGGGGGTGTTAGGAGTGTGTTAAGAGGTTTGATTGGGAAGTCCAGTGTCAGTAATGAAAATAAATGAATGGGCTGCTGTCAGTACTTCAAAGGCGGTGCACAGCAGTCCTTGAAGGTGTGGTTACATAATTATATTGACCCATCGGCCCACATGCATGTCGGCCCACCGGGCAAATGCCCGGTATGCCAGATTGCCAGTCCAGCCCTGCTATGCCGATAACTGCATTATCAGGCATCATCCAATAAATTAATTGAGTATAAATTGCATTTTAACACTAAGATGTCTTCCTCTGTGATTGTAATCAGTAAGAGATGGTTTAGTTGTTGCCAGGTTAATTAATACATTTTTGTCTGTGTGTGTGTTCAAGGTGGATGTGGAATTATGTCAGAGATTTGCTCTGAGACCCTTCTTGTTTGCCATGGCGATGGACAGGCTGACAGACGAGGTCAGGCAGATTCTATGTGGAGCATGAGGTTCACAGGCGACATTGTGATCTGTAGTGAGAGTAGGGAGCAGGTGGAAGAGAACTTGGAGAGGTGGAGGGATGCTCTGGAGAAAAGAGGAATGAAAGTCAGTAGAAGCAAGAATACATGTGTGGGAATGAGAGGGAGGCAAGTGTAACGGTGAAGATGTTGGTGAAGTTTAAATACCTGGGGTCAACCAAAATGCAATGGAAAATGCACAAAAGAGGTGAAGAGAGTGCAGGCAGGGTGGAGTGGGCGGAGATGAGTGTCAGGGGTGATTTGTGATGAAAGGATAGTAGCTAGAGTGCAAGGGAAGACTAACAAGATGTAGCAATGAGACCTGCTATGATTTATGGTTTGGAGACAGTGACTCTACCAAAAAGAGCTGGAGGTGGCAGAGTTGAAGATGCTAAGATTCTTATTGGGGAAGGACAGGATTAAAAATGATTATATCAGAGGGACTGCTCAGGTTGAGTGGTTTGGAGACAAAGTAAGAGAGGCAAGGCTGAGATGGTTTGGTAATGTGCAGACGAGGGACAGTAGAGATATTGGAAAAAGGATGTTGAAGATGGAGCTGCCAGGCAGAAAGAAAAGAGGAAGACCACAAAGATTCATGGATGTAGTGAAGGAGAATGTGGAGAGGGTTGGTGTGACAGAGGTGAGCCCACTGAAGGATGGACTCATGTGACTTGTTCGGCCTAAGTCAAGCTGGGGCCCATGGATAAAAGCCCAGTCACCAGGCACTTGGCGTCCACACATACAGTGATGTGAAAACGTGTTTGCCCCCTTCCTGATTTCTCATTTTTTTGTGTGTTTGTCACACTTACATATTTCAGATCATCAAACAAATTTAAATTTTAGACAAAAATAACACAAGTAAACACAAAATGCAGTTTTTAAATGAAGGTGTTTGTTATTAAGGGTAAAAAAAAATCCAAACCTACATGGCCCTGTGTGAAAAAGTGACCCCCCCCCCCCCCGTTAAAATGCAAATTAGCTGTGGTTTATAACATCTTTGGAAAGCTGACTTCAATTTCTCTAGCCACACCCAGGCCTGATTACTGCCACACCTGTTCTCAATCAAAAAATCACTTCAATCGGACCTGCCTGACAAAGTGAAATAGACCAAAAGATCCTCAAAAGCTAGACATCATGCTGCGATCCAAAGAAATTCAGGAACAAATGAGAAACAAAGTAATTGCGATCTATTAGTCTGGAAAAGGTTATAAAGCCATTTCTAAACCTTTGGGACTCCAGCGAACCACAATGAGAGCCATTATCCACAAATGGCAAAAGCATGGAACAGTGGTGAACCTTCCCAGGAGTTGCCGGCCAATCAAAATTACCCCAAGAATGCAACGACGACTCATCCAAGAGGTCACAAAAGACCCCACAATAACATTCAAAGAACTGCAGGCCTCACTTGCCTCGGTTAAGGTTAGTGTTCATGACTCCACTATAAGAAAAAGACTGGGCTAAAATGGCCTGCATGGCAGAGTTCCAAGACAAAAAACACCGCTGAGCAAAAAGAAGATAAATGCTTATCTCAGAAAACATCTTGATGATCCCCAAGACTTTTGGGAAGATACTCTGTAGACTGACGAGACAAAAGTTGAACATTTTGGAAGGTGTGTGTCCCATTACATCTGGCATAAAAGTAACACAGCATTTCAGAAAAGGAACATCATACCAACAGTAAAATATGATGGTGGTAGTGTGATGGTCTGGGTTCGTTTTGCTGCTTCAGGACCTGGAAGACTTGCTGTGGTAAATGGAACCATGAATTCTGCTGTCTGCCAAAAAATTTTGAAGGAGGATGTCCGGCCATCTGTTCATGACCTCAAGCTGAAGTGCACTTGGGTTCTGCAGCAGGACAATGAGCCAAAACACACCAGCAAGTCCACCTCTGAATGGCTTAAGAAAAACAAAATGAAGACTTTGGAGTGGCCTAATCAAAGTCCTGACCTGAATCCGATTGAGATGCTGTGGCATGACCTTAAAAAGGTGGTTCATGCCTGAAAACCCTCTAATGTGGCTGAATTACAACAATTCTGCAAAGATGAGTGAGCCAAAATTCCTCCACAGTGCTGTAAAAGACTCATTGCCAGTTATCGCAAACGCATGATTGCAGTTGTTGCTGCTAAGGGTGGCCCAACCAGTTATTAGGTTTAGGGGGCAATTACTTTTTCACACAGGGCCATGTAGGTTTGGATTTTTTTTTCCCTTAATAATAAACACCTTCATTTAAAAACTGCATTTTGTGTTTACTTATTCTATTTGTTATTTTTGTCTAAAATTTAAATTTGTTTGATGATCTGAAATATTTAAGTGTGACAAACATACAAAAAAATGAGAAATCAGGAAGGGGGGCAAACACTTTTTCACACCACTGTACACACATATATGCATACATAAACAAATAGCTGTTGCCTAATCTAACTCAAATCTAACAGCTAAACATGTAGGTCAAGCCTGTCTGAAATGTGCACTATGACAAATATTGTATTCCATGTTGCCAGGCATTCTATATGGATTGTTTAGGGGTTTACAACATCTAAAACCAAATTTAGAGATAATTTGGTCCAACAAATGATCATCCACAGTCTATGTTGTTATGTATGTAAAATGAGAGACAGGAGCACTCGGTCTGTCATGCAGCAAGTTCACCCTTTATTATGAGAACCGAACTATTTATACACAAGGGCCGTGCCCGCCTGATGTCACAACAAGGGCGGGTACGACAGCACACACACACCACACTCATTACACCACAATTCCCCTCCTCCTTACAAAAATGCAAACCACAAACACAATCAAGACCCTCCCCAATTCAGGACCCGAATCATGCACTAAGGAACAAGGAATTATGAACTGTAGGAAAATGGCCTATCACATTCACACAAAGTAACTCAAACCAGCGTTTTTCCACTTTTTTTTTCAAAATACATATACAAAAAAATAACTAAATTGGACCATGTCTCTAAAATAAGAAAAATAATCCCATAACATACATACTCACATGCACACCAGCAGAGTATATATCTACATATTTACATCAATGATATTTAAGTCACACCTATGTCCACCGACAGCCAGAGGTAATACCAGCCTGGGGGACCAGGGCAGCCCCAAATCATGCACGCACCTGGCCACTGTAGATAAGACTGGCTCAGAGGTCCCGGGCAGCCCCACGGCATGAACGTCCCTGGCTGCCGTCTGCCTCCGGGATCAAAACCAACCTCTCCTGCAAAAATGTCACTCTTCACCACTGACTGCCTCATTCCTCGGGACCCGCTGTGCTGCTGTCCGGCACACGGTCTCTCCGTAACACCCGGAACCCTCATCCAGGGTGGCCTGAGCTCCGGCACTGAGGCACTGCCCAACTTCCGTGGTGCACGGTTGCTATTGCTCACTTCCGGGGCTCACAACATCGCTTTCGCCGGCATCGTTTCCCAACCCCAGCACCTCACCGCTGCTCCCAGCACCCTCGTTCCAGGCACTCCGCTGCGTCATCTCCATGCCCAGCTGTCGCTGTTCTTCCTGGGGGTTCTCAGCTTCCATGGTCCTGCTCACTCGCTGCCTAGACTCCAGCTGCGGGGGTGACTCCTGCTGCTCTCCCTCTCCGCTGTCATTGCACACCTCACCATCCGAGTCATTGGCGCTATGGTCCTGTACCGTGCAGAGCTCCTTGACTGACCCGCCGTCTTCGGTGACCAGGGGCTCTTCCACTGGTGGCCCTGGTCATACCTCGAAGTCTAGCTGGTAGCTCGTACCTTGGTTTTGGCACAAAGTTAGCTTAGAGGCTAACCTGTCCATAGGCACATCACGGGTCGTTAGCTTCCCCCAGCTAACTAGCTTAGCCGTTCCTGGCACCAACAGCTCCATTACCCACAGCTTCGTGGTCCTCATCTGCTCATCAAAGTACTCGGCCAGCTGCTTGACAGCATCTTCATAGTACTCCATTTCACCCAAGGTACCAAGAATTCTTCGGCCCTCCGCACCAAGATTGTGGGTCAGGAGTGCTCGCCGTCATCTCCTGTCGAGCCTACTTAAGCCCAGCGCCCTGATGTAATCCTCAAACATGGCCCTCCACTGCGGCTACAGGATCACCGGCTCTCCCGTCTGCATGAGCAATCGACTGTGATCCCAGATGTTGGTGTGACCAGCTCTCACTGAGCTCCCGTGACAGTTTATCCGCAGCTTCCAGCAGTCGAGCTAACTCAATGATTGTGAGCAGTGTCAGTTCACCTGAAAACATAAGCAGCTCTGACCTAATCGCAGCACCGTTGGTATACTCCGCCAGCTGATTGCGAATCATCTCCTCTTCCAGCAGTCCAAGCTGGCATCCGCTGACCAACAGCCCCAAGTCTGCCACGAACCACTGAATAGAATCACCCACCCATTGGCGGTGCTGTCAAAACCGAAACTTGCAAACAATGGTGTTTTCCAGGACGCAAAAATAGCACGCCATTAGCTCAACCACTCCGACAAAACTATCACAGTCACCCAGTGTGCTCAGAACACGCTGTTCCTCAACCACAAAATTGTGCACAAACAACTCACGTGCCCTCAACTTCTCCAGCTTCCCAAGGTTCAGTGCCACCATGTGTGTCCAGAAAGCGGCGGACCACCTTGACCAGGGAACCAATGGCTCGCCGGGGGCCTCCAAAAATGGCCGAATTTCAGACCCACACGCTTCCATATCTCATTTTAATCCACTTTTATTCTTGTCGCCAAATGTTATGTCTGAATATGGAGCCAAGGACAAGGCCAGGGATCGAACTGAACACACATTTATTAAGAAGGCACTATACAGCACACAAGCGCATCTGCCAGGAAGAGAGGTGGCAAAGAGACCGCCCCTCCTGCCCACTGCCCTCTTACAGCCGCGGGTGGTGGCAGAACCAGAAGATGGAGCTGCCACCCGTACCACCCCAATAAAAGCCCAAGCTCTAACACAACAGCCCCCTAAACCTAATAAATGGTTGGGCCACCCTTAGCAGCAACAATTGTTTGCAATAACTGGCAGTGAGTCTTTTACAGCACTGTGGAGGAATTTTGGCTCACTCATCTTTGCAGAAATGCTGTAATTCAGCCACATTGGAGGGTTTTCGTGCATGAATTGACTTTTTAAGGTCATGCTACAGCATCTCAATCGGATTCAGGTCAGGACTTTGACTAGGCCACTCCAAAGTCGTCATTTTGTTTTTCTTAAGCCATTCAGAGGTGGACTTGCTGGTGTGTTTTGGCTCATTGTCCTGCTGCAGAACCCAAGTCCACTTCAGCTTGAGGTCATGAACAGATGGCCAGACATTCGCCTTCAAGATTTGTTGGTAGACAGCAGAATTCATGGTTCCATTTACTACAGCAAGTCTTCCAGGTCCTGAAGCAGAAAACAGCCCCAGACCATCACACTACCACCACCCTATTTTACTGTTGGTATGATGTTCCTTTTCTGAAATGCTGTGTTACTTTTACTCCGGATGTAATGGGACACACACCTTCCAAAACATTCCACTTTTGTCTCGTCAGTCCACAGAGTATTTTCCCAAAAGTCTTGGGAATCATCAAGATGCTTTCTGGCAAAACTGAGACGAGCCTTTATGTTCTTTTTGCTCAGCAATGGTTTTCATTTTGGAACTCTGCCGTGCAGGCCATTTTTGCCCAGTCTCTTTCTTATGGTGGAGTCATGAACACTGACCTTAACTGAGGCAAGTGAGGCCTGCAGTTCTTTGGATGCTGTTGTGGGGTCTTCTGTGACCTCTTGGATGAGTCATTACTGCGCTCTTGGGGTAATTTTGGTTGGCCGGCCACTCCTGGGAAGGTTCACCACTGTCCCATGCTTTTGCCATTTGTGGATAATGGCTCTCATTGTGGTTTGCTCCAGTCCCAAAGGTTTAGAAATGGCTTTATAACCTTTTCCAGACTGGTAGATCTCAACTACTTTGTTTCTCATTTGTTCCTGAATTTCTTTGGATCGCAGCATGATGTCTAGCTTTTGAGGATCTTTTGGTCTATTTCACTTTATTAGGCAGGTCCTATTTAAGTGATTTTTTTGATTGATAACAGGTGTAGCAGTAATCAGGCCTGGGTGTGGCTAGAGAAATTGAACTCAGCTTTCCAAAAATGTGATAAACCACAGTTAATTTTTGTTTTAACAGGGAGGGGGGATCACTTTTTCACACAGGGCCATGTAGGTTTGATTTTTTTTTTTATCCTTAATATTAAACACCTTCATTTAAAAACTGCATTTTGTGTTTACTTGTGTTATGTTTGTCTAATATTTAAATTTGTTTGATGATCTGAGACATTTAAGTGTGACAAACATACAAAAAATGAGAAATCAGGAAGGGGGCAAACACGTTTTTTTTCACCACTGTAAATATCACACTCAGGGGACATGGAATCTTTCTTCTGGCTAATTCAAAGTCAAGTTATTTGTTAATAATTCTATATTCTTGGTTTAAAAAATACAATAGCAGTATAAAAAACAGGCACCTAACCATAACCACAAAAACAGATTAAATTGTCTGCAAACCTAACTGAAGGCATCTAAACTCATAATCCAGAAGGGTTCACACTGTCTTCTAAAGTAATTACAGAAATAATTTCTTTTCTATCAGACAGTGAAATGACGTGACCCTTCTGAGGAAGGCTGCAAGAAGTGGCCAAAACATGTTAAGGTAAAAACAACCTTATTCATTGTCTGATAGAAAAGAAATTATTTCTATAATACATCTAGACTCATGTTTTATGAGCCTGTACTACCTTACTGTAGTTTCTTCAAAGAGCTAAACTAATTTTAAAAAAAATGAAATGTGGAAAAACAATTTAAAATGATTAGGGGCATAATTTTGTCCCTGTAATAACATCACCTACATGATGAGAAAGAAGAGAGAGATAGAGTGACAGAGGAAAGGTTATTTTTTTACAACCCCTTCAGGTTTACAGCCAGTTTTTTTGGCAAGCCTAAGAGTGGAGGGCTGAGGTGGTCAAAGGAAGATGTGGAGTAAAGGGTGACAGCAGCACATGGTGATGTCAACAGAGATGTTGCACTGGGAGACTGCTCTTTCCAATTGCCACCACTCAAACCATGCACTCATTTCAATAAGGCAGATGTCACTCTTGATGGAGTAAAGCCTGTAGTGAAGAAGGTCCCAGCAGGATCTATGTCAGGATCATTGGGCTCTACATACATTTCAGTCCATATACACTATACTGTATTTGGACACTGACACAAGTTTTGTTATTTTAGCTGTTTACCAAAACATAGTCAAGATTCAATTATATAATAAATATGGGCTTAAAATTCAGACTCAGCTTTAATAAACACATCCAGGTCTTTCCAAAGGAAGCCCTTGATGACCAGTGAGGGCCAGGCTCTGAACAGAGCTCGCATCTCAGCCTTCAGGTAGAGGGACAGCTCTCTGTACAGCACTGGCACTGCCAGAGCCAAGCTGAGAAGAGCCATAAAACATGTTAAAAACGCCTACAGGAGGAATGTGGAGGGCTTACACACAATCCCAGACAGATGTGGAGAGGCATCCAGGCCCTTACCAACTACAGGGGCCAGGGCCCCCCCCCCCAACACCAGACAGCAGCCACACTCTGGCAGAGGAGCTTAAAGCTGGATTCATGCTGCACCTCTGCTGTCCATGTACGTGTAACAGGAAACCTTGTATGACAAAATTTACGTCATCGTCTCCACTCCGCTAGTGTCCACAGTGCTCGACCGCGGATGACCGCGTGCAGCCCAAATTTTGTGACCACGCCACCTGCCCACGACCTGAACATGTTGAAAAGTGCATGTGCAAGACTGAACGTCCCATTCACGAGGTGGAGCTATAGACGAAGAAGACAACGAGGAAGTAGAAGATAAATAATAAACATAATAATAAACATACATAAATCATACATAAATACTTCAGCAGCATCTTCGTGGAAAAGGAGTGAAAACGGGGAAGTCAAGCAGCAGAAAGCAACCAGCGTTTCTTCGTTGGTGAAAATCCTTAGCATTGGCACTATCTATCGGGTGGGAGTGAAACTACAAATGATGGTTGTGCGCATGCGTCAACCGTTTGGTCTGGGTAGATGAAAAAAATGAGCATGAACAGCACCGCATGCATGCTGGGCTCATCCAAATAATCAGAATCAGAAAGAATCAGAAAAAGATTTATTGCCAAGTACATTAACAGATCACTGATAACATACGAGAGAATTTGACTTGACACAGAAAATGAACCTGCATTTCCAGTGACACGGCTGCATCGGGAACGCGCCTGCCAACAGGATGGTACAGATAAGAAATCATACAATAGGAAGGAGCAAAAAAATCATTGAATTCAGAATATTGACCATAAGTAATCAATATTATGATTACAAAGACAAAAAAAGCCCACGATGCACATTCAAGACCAGAGTTCACAGGACACAAGGAGAGCAGTGAATGTTATCTTGTTGTCAGTTTCTGGGTCAGTGTGGATGTAGTGTTGAAGCAATGTTGTATCAATATGAGCACAAGGACACTTTGGCAGAAGATGTTTTGTCTGGCTGCAGCAATTGTCCTTGGCAATTGTCCCAAGCAGCTACTGTCCAGAGGCCGTGTGCTCAGTGTTTTGAAAAACAAAGACTGGGGATTATCAGGAGGATTTTTGTAAGGGAAATTGAACCAAATAGACTGAACACAGAGAAAGAACTTTATTTTCTTCTGCAGATTCAGTGCTTAATCCTTCATTGCGGGGCTTTGAGTCCGTCGTGGATAGACTTAAGCGTAACCATGATGAAATCCACCTTCCGAGACAGTTCTCCATTTGTCGCTATCAAAGTCTCCTCCATTTTTCCAATTTGATGGATGCACCTCGCGTGGCCAGCATTTTGATAGGTTGTATCCATCTTCAGCAATTTGTGGTACACTAGGACAATCCCAGTTCCAATCAGAACGATCCCAGTCACCATTATTACGAAGATATACAAATCTTCAATATCTTCGATAGAGAGATTACTCAGGCACAAGATCCTCCAAACACTTGTCACCCATAAATAGCCCGCTGGAGCCGTCCCTGAGGGGCAAACAGCTTCCCCCGGAGCATTATTCCTTGTTGAAAAAATAGTGTCAATTGCGTTCAAAGCCCAGCTTATCAATTCCATAATTTCTTTCGATAATCAGCAGTAGACGCAGACAGACAACAGCAAGCTGGGATCCAGTTAATAGGGAAGTGGGGAGCTAGAGCAGAGAGAAAAGAGAGAAGCGTCTACTCTCCTTGAAGAGCGGAAGTGAAGAGCACACGGACCAAAGCGGACGAGAGAGGAAATGCAGCATGAATAAGGCTTAACAGCTTCTTTGCCTGGTTTGAGCTCACCTTCCCCCAAACTCGCCCCCCCCCTTCTCCCCTCTCTCCCCATCCTCCCCCTTCCCCCCTCCCCTCTCTCTCTACAGGTGCATGAGATGGGGAGGCAACTGAGAGCAGTGAACCCCCGCAGATCTGCTGGTCCTGAGGGCATCCTAGGAGCGGTGGTCAAAGCATGTGCAGATCAGTTGGCAGAGATCCTCACCAAGCTGTTCAATCTTTTCCTGACGCACGCCACCATCCCCTCCTGCCTCAAGGCCTCCTCCATCATCCCCAACCCCCAAAAATCAGAAATTGACAACCTGAACGACTACAGGCCCATAGCACTCACATTTGTAGTCATGAAGTGTTTTGAGTGACTGGTGTCCCAGTACATCAGGGAGTGTCTTCCCCTCTCCTTTGACCTCCACTAGTTCGCTTACAGGGAGAACCGGTCTTCAGAAGATGCCATCACCACCATACGCCACAGAGTGCTGAGCCACCTGGAGAACCCAAGGAGCTACTGTATGTGAGGATGCTCTTTGTGGACTATAGCTCAGTTTTCAATACCATCATCCCTCCCCACCACTCCTCTCTTACCACCACTCCCCCGCCCCCCCCCATAAATGGTAACCATGTGGAAACCGTCCCCACCTTCAGGTTCTTGGGTACCCACATCTCCTCTGTCCTCCCCTGGACTGTCAACACCAAGGCCCTGGTGAAGAAATCCCAGTAGCAGCTGCACTTCCTCCATGTCCTGAGGAAAAACAACCCAGACCAGAAGCTGCTGCTGGCCTTCTACCACTGCTCAGTGGAGAGCGTGCTCACCTACTGTCTGGGTGTGCGGTACGTTAGCTCCATGGCTGAGAACAGGAAGGCTGTGCAGAGAGTCATCAACACTGCCCAAGAAATCATTGGTGGCCCTCTGCCATCTGTGGAGGAAATCTCCAGATCCTCCTGTCTCAGAAAGCTCAAGGCCATCACAGGAGACCTCTCACATCCCACCCACCACCTGTTTGACCTGCTTCCCTCTGGACGAGAGTTCAGATCGATCAGGTTCCACACCTCAGATTACATCAATCGAATGTTGGAAGGCGAGGACTTCGATAAGGCTTCGCTTGGCTGCAGATAGGCCTTCAACATTTAGTTGTAGTATGCAAAGGGCAGGTCCTACTACAAGGTGCTCTTGGGGCTGTTTGCTTTCGGCTTTGGGACTGTGACTAGGATTCTTCTTTGACTTGGCACTGAGGCATCGTCTCTTCGAATTTAGTCTGCTGGTAGGATCATTAGCTTCCCCGGGCAAGCCCGGGTACTGGCGGAGGGCGCGACGAGAATGCTGATCCATTGCTGATCCATTGCCCTCCATTGTCCTCCATCTATTGTTATGAAATGGCACTATATACTTATTTACTTACTTAATCCTCGCCTGGCCACTTAAGTGACCATTGCGGCTTATCTTCTGAAGGCAGGGCGATCTTGGGCTACGGCAATGAGGTCAGCCAGAGGTCTTATCATTGCAACCTGGGTCGTCCAGGACAGTCTGGACAGACCTCAGGGATGATGCCAGCCCTATATAAATAAAGTTAATTGAATTAATTGAACCCTCTGTATTTGCTCTCATGAATTCTTCTGGTTATGCTAGACTTAGATAAGGGGTGTCCAATCATGCGCCATGGAAGGCCAAGACCCTGCAGGCTTTACCTCCAACCAGTGTCTAAAACAGCAGATTCCACAGAATTTTTTCCCACTTATTGCTGATAAGTGAAAACACCTGCTGAATATGAGTATCCTTGTGGTGTGCTTTCTGATGACGCTGTGATCGCAAGACGTTTCAAGACTGTTGTGCAATCATCCAAGATGGCGACTCGCATCCGCCAAGCATAGACAAACTTTTCCACAGGTAGCTTTTTTCTTGTCATTATCCCACTAACCAATTATTCATTCTTCTCTTTCTTTTTTTATATATCATTTTTGCCATCTGCTCGATGGAGCTGGAAGAACTTGAGGACTTTATTGATGAGTTTTATCACCACTTCTGTGACATGGCAGAACCTAGCATTTCTCCCCATAAGCCTCCCATTCCTCCCTCCTTGACTAAGCAACTTAGACCCGTGGATTCACCGCTAGCAAAACCTGAGAAATTACGGCCTGGAGGTTAGTGACATTATTTCCTCCATTGAAAGTAAACTTTTCAGCATGGATGCTAGACTTGCGTTGGTCGAGTTGCTCCACAAAGATTTCCAGGACATCTGTGACAGTCTGAAATTCAGCCAGGAACAGCTCGTCTCTCTCTTGGAAGAAAATAATGCATTGTAAAAATCAGCAAACACGCTAACCACGCAACATGCCATCGTTGTATAAGAAAACCAGAAAATGAAGGAAACCATTCTTGACCTGCAATCATGCAACATGAGAGATAATCTGTTTTTTTTTTTTCTCGAAATTGCAGAAAAAAACAGCGAAAATCTGGAGCAGCTGATCTCTGAATTCATGTCTACTCAGCTGAAAATGCCCCATGACATTGTGAAATCAATTACCTTTCAACGAGTCCATCGCATTGGACAGAAAAACCCTCAAAACAAATGTCTCAGACCGATTGTTTCTAAATTTGAACATTTCAAGCAAAAGAGTTTGGGCTGTTTCCTGCCCCGTTTCATGACCTGTGGTTTCAGCCTCTGATTGTTATCATTTCCAGCTTGCAGATTATTAGATCCTCTGCCAGTCTACAGCTACAGCCCTCCTCTCACCTTTCTCTGCCAGGCACCTATCAGCTGATTGCCATCACCTGGGTTCACACACACACGTTCTCACTCATCCTCTCTCATACCGGCTGTCTGCCATGTCTCATTTGTCCTTGATCTCACTCATTTCCACACATACACACACTACACACACATGCACACTCATTCACTCACTCTGTTGCCACGCACCTATTTCCACTTGTCACTCGTTAGTCTCCGGGGGTATTTCTGGGCGGCAGTGGAAATGCTCAGTGTGTCGGCATCAGTCTCCCTTGGATGATCAGGCTTGCTCACCAATGGTTTCTCCTTGGACTTCTAAGTGTTGTTTCTCCCAGACCTGTGCCGCTCCAACATTTATGTAAGTCTCCTTTCTTATTACTTTCAGCCCTTTCCTCTCTGCTGCCAGTTCTGCTCTGGAGCGCATGGGGCCTGCCACTCGAGCTTGTAGCCAGTCATCTTCTCCATACTACTCATCTTTGGACTGTTTCATGGATACTGTTGTATGTTATTTTCCATTTGTCAATAAAACACGTAACTTCACCTGCACCTTGGGCTCGAATCAATTCATTTGTGTGTGTACATTTACGCACAAACATGACACAGGCAGCTTAAAAACACAAATTATAGTCTAAATGATCAATTTCCACAAGAAATTATGGAAAGAAGAAGAAAGCTTTTCCCTATTAGGAAACAAAAAATCCAAGAAGAAAAATGAGCAGTTAACTCTGTGGATGGATTGTTGGTAGATGGCAAGCTGTTTATGGATGAAACCATAACCCCCTGGCTATTGTAGATTCTACTTCATTCCCAAGCTACATGTCAGAAAAGAATGCAATTGTGTGCAGATCTCTTACTGATCCTTTTTTTTTTTTTTTTTTGTTACTTATTTGTACCCGTAGGTAGATTTGGTTTGCAGTCTGGTGACAAGCCACCGGCTGCTGGTCGCTGCGTGCGCGAGCGCCCTAAACCTACATGTTTTTGGTGTGCGGGAGGAAACCGGAGAAATCCCGGAGTAAACCCGCGCAACACGGGGAGAACATGCAAACTCCACACAGCTCACTGTTGGTCGGGGGCTGGAATCGAACCCACGATCTCATGATCCCCTGGCCGAGGGTAAAACTGTGCTGCCACAGTGCTAAACCACTGTGCCACCGTGCAGCCTTGTTTAATTTGTTGACATTTGTGAAATGGTTATTTTTTTGTTGAGGTTATTTGTTTGTTCGTTTGCTGTTGCTAATCTTACTGATGTTGTCAAGTTGTTGCTGTATGTTCTGTTTCTTCTCATCACTTACTAACCATGTCTGTTCTCTCTCATACATTTGGTATATCAGAAATAACTTTAAGTACATGCACCCCACTCGCTTTTGCAAATGCAAGCAAATACAGCAGAGACATCATGCGTGCACACCCAAGCACATGCACATACAATGCATCCAGAACGTATTCACAGCGCTTCACTTTTTCCACATTTTGGAAAAATGTGGAAAAAGTGGGGGGGGGGGGGCCCCAAAAGAGGATGGGGGCCCCATCCTCTGGGGCCCCCCTTCCAATCTTACCTCCCCCCAATTCTGGATGGATCATACATCTTATTGGATACACTTAGGGTTTTGGGGTGGGGGTGTGCCGTATGGTATCAGTGAAGAGGATCCCTCTGTCTACTACTGCACTGTGGGGCCACCCTCAGGGCTGAGGGGGGTAGGGGGTCTGCTGCTCATAGCAGTGGGTAGTGATGCCCTATTACACTATCCCCCAAATTTTTAACTGCACTTTGATAGTTCACACACCTGCACCCAAAGATACCACACAAATAACACTCACCCATCACGATTTGCACATGGGGTGGGGGGTGGAGGGGGGATTTCCTCCACCCCTGCGAGCAAGAGAGAAAGTGAGTGAGCAAGTGAGAGCAAGTGAGTAAGTGAGAGTGAGGGAGTGATGAGTAGTGATGGTGGTGGTGGGTCAGATTTGTGTGGTAGCTTTGCATGCCGGGTGGCATCTCTGTGCGCTTGCGGTGAGTTTATTGTTCGTTCAATCTGGGCGGGCATTGGTGGTCAAGGGCTGCTCCTGTGGCTGCGGCTGCCCTGGGGTGGGTTAGCCGGGGTGTGGCTGCTGGTCCGCGTCAGCGGCCTCACCAGCTGCTGCCAGGCATTGGTGCAGAATCATGCCTACTGCATCTGCACAGTGGCCGCCCAAAGTTTTGAGGGTGAAAAAGTGTGAGTGTGTACGAGAGTGAATCAGTTAATGTGGGTGAGTCAGAGAGCAAATGAGAGTGTATATACAGTGGTGTGAAAAAGTGTTTGCCCCTTCCTGATATCTCATTTTTTTGCATGTTTGTCACACTTGATTATTTCAGATCATCAAACAAATTTAAATATTTGACAAAAATAACACAAGTAAACACAAAATTCATTTTTTAAATGAAGTGTTTTATTATTAAGGGTAAAAGAAAATCCAAACCTACATGGCCCTGTATGGAAAAAGTGATTGCATCCCATGTTGAAACACAAATTAACTGTGGTTTATCGTGTGGTTTATCGTGTGGTATATCCTGTGGTTAATTGAACTCAGTTTTCTTTGGAAAACTGAGTTCAATTTCGCCAACCACACCCAAGTGTCATTACTGCCACACCTGTTCTCAATCAAGAAATCACTTAAATAGGACCTGCCTGACAAAGTGAAGTAGCCCAAAAGATCCTCAAAAGCTAGACATCATGCTGCGATCCAAAGAAATTCAGGAACAAATGAGAAACACAGTAACTGAGAGCTATCAGTCTGGAAAAGGCTATAAAGCAATTTCTAAAGCTTTTGGACTCCAGCAAACTACAATGAGAGCCATTATCCACAAATGGCAAAAACATGGAACAGTGGTGAACCTTCCCAGGAGTTGCCGGCTGACAAAAATTACCCCAAGAGCGCAGCGACGACTCATCCAAGAGGTCACAAAAGACCCCACAACAACATCCAAAGAACTACAGGACTCATTCCAGACTCCACCATAAGAAAGAGATTGGGTAAAAATGGCATGCATGGCAGAGTTCCAAGACAAAAACCACTGCTGAGCAAAAAGAACATAAAGGTTCATCTCAGTTTTGCCAGAAAACATCTTGATGATCCCCAAGACTTTTGGGAAAACACACTGTAGACTGACGAGACAAAAGTTGAACTTTTTGGAAGGTCTGTGTCCCATTACATCCAGCATAAAAGTAACACAACATTTCATAAAATGAACATCATACCAACACTAAGATATGGTGGTGGTAGTGTGATGGTCTGGGGCTGGTTTACTCCTTCAGGACCTGGAAGACCTGCTGTGGTAAATGGAACCATGGATTCTGCTGTCTACCAAAAAATCCTTAAGGAGAATGTTCGGCCATCTGTTTGTGACCTCAAACTGAAGGGCACTTGGGTTCTGCAGCAGGACAATGATCCAAAACACACCAGCAAGTCCACCTCTGAAAGGTTTAAGAAAAACAAAATGAAGACTTTGGCGTGGCCTAGTCAGAGTCCTGACCTGAATTCAATTGAGATGCTGTGGTATGACCTTAAAAGGGCAGTTCATGTTCGAAAACCTTCCAATGTGGCTGAATTACAACAATTTTGCAAAGATGAGTTGGCCAAAATGCCTCCACAACACTGTAAAAGACTCATTACCAGTTATCGTAAAGGCTTGATTGCAGTTGGTGTACAGTGTATACCGCACTTGTTCTGCCAGTACCCTGACCAACCATGTGGGCATGTGGTGCCCACAAGTTAACCATTGTCATGACGGACCTGTCTCCATGCTGGAGCTCTGCAGTGCTGCTATCTGCAACTTCCACATGTATGGCGCACATATGGTGACAGGTGGTTGGTGGCTGTGTGGTCATAGGGCGTATTCCCATTTGCCTATGGAATGGGCAGGAGTCTGTGCCCCTGTCCTTTTGACTGATCACACCCTCATCATGTCAGCGGGTCAGGTGGGCAGGGTGAAAAGAGACCTATCACAGGATGCCACTTTCACACCACATGACTCTATCTGGGGTATGGACGTGCCAGAACAGTTCAAACTACACACAACAGGACAAAAGGTTCTTCAGTCACTGTTCCCTTGGGTGGGAGTGGCAAAGAACACTTTGTGGGTTGAAACCCTTAATTACAGATTACAGTCTTTTGTGAATTTTTCCATGGCTGCCTGGAAAGGTGAAAGGGAAGAAATACGCCTGGCGCCTTGACCCAGTGGAGGAGATAGGAGAGAGAAGGACGGTGGCTAAACTGTCATCTCTGCTGGAGTCCGAGTTCCACCCTATGCAGGACATACTGAATGCACTGAGGAGCTCATTTAGCAGCAGACTACATCATCCTAGGTGCACAACCGAGAGGTTTCGCAGGTCCTTCCTACCTACGGCTGTCAGACTGTACAACCTAAGCAGGGCTGCTCGCAGAGACAGAAAAAAGACGTGACAACCTAATAGTTTTGAATGCAAAAGACGCAATAGACTTACACAATGGTCCCCTCCGGCATACAACTAGGAAAATACCGGTCGCTATGGAGGGTGAGAATATGTATGGGTACATAATCATACCATGTAGGATAACTAAGTAGACAGTTGTGCTGTTTCATTCCATCTAGCTACAATGCTCCGCACTGTGTGTGTTTATAAATTTACATATTTATTCCATCTAGCTACAATGCTCCGCACTGTGTGTTTATATATATATATATATATTTATATATTTACTCCATCTAGCAACAATGCTCCACACTGTGTGTGTTTATATATTTACATATTTATTCCATCTAGCTACAATGCTCCGCACTGTGTGTTTATATATATATATTTATATATTTACTCCATCTAGCAACAATGCTCCACACTGTGTGTGTTTATATATTCATATAACTATTCCATCTAGCTACAATGCTCCGCACTGTGTGTTTATATATCTACATATTATTCCATCTAGCTACAATGCTCCGCACTGTGTGTGTTTATATATTTATTACCTCCGCCAAGGAGGTAATGTTTTTGCCGGGGTTTGTCTGTCTGTCTGTCTGTCTGTCTGTTGGTTAGCAAGATAACTCAAAAAGGGTTGGACGGATTTTGATGAAACTTTCAGGCATTGTTGGAAATGGTACAAGGAAGAACTGATTAAATTTTGGTGGTGATCCGGATCACCGTCCAGAAGAAAACCGCCATTACGGCAAATGCCATTTTCGTGAATAACTACTGAACCACTAATCCTATCATTGTCAATCCAATTGCTAGTCATATGTTTTTGTGGTCAAGGAATCTGAAAACGTACACACAAACACTGTATGGGCGGAACTGTGCCCGCCATTACGGAAAATGCAATTTCCGTCAATAACCACTGAACCACTAATCCTATCATTGTCAATCCAATTGCTAGTCATACATTTTCATGGTCAAGGAATCTGAAAACGTACACACAAACACTGTATGGGGGAGAACTGTGGCCGCCATTACGGAAAATGCCATTTTCGTGAATAACTACTGAACCACTAATCCTATCATTGTCAATCCAATTGCTAGTCATATGTTTTCGTGGTCAAGGAATCTGAAAACGTACACACAAACACTGTATGGGCGGAACTCTGGCCGCCATTACAGAAAATGCCATTTTCATGATTAACCACTGAACCACTAATCCTATCATTGTCAATCCAATTGCTAGTCATATGTTTTCATGGTCAAGGAATCTGAAAACGTACACACAAACACTGTATGGGGGGAACTGTGGCTGCCATTACGGAAAATGCCATTTTCGTGAATAACTACTGAACCACTAATCCTATCATTGTCATTCCAATTGTTAGTCATATGTTTTCGTGGTCAAGGAATCTGAAAACGTACACACAAACACTGTATGGGCGGAACTGTGGCGCTTGGCGGAGGTCTGCGCTCTCCGAGTGCTTTTCTAGTTACATATTTATTCCATCTAGCTACAATGCTCCGTACTGTGTGTGTTTATATATCTACATATTTATTCCATCTAGCTACAATGCTCCGCACTGTGTGTTTATATACTCAAATATTTATTCCATCCAGCTACAATGCTTCGCACAGTGTTTATATATTTATATATCTATCCCATCTAGCTACAATGCTCCGCACTGTGTGTCTATATATATATATACATATATGTGCATATGTATACTTGCTGCTCTTGTTTTTTTTTCACTTGCCTTCTGATTGTTGCTCTGAGTGTTGCTATCCCTGTGCTGTTGCAATCCTGGAATTTCCCCATTGTGGGACTAATAAAGGCTTATCTTATCTTATCTTATCTTAAATAATGGTTATAAGACTTATGGTGACACAGAATAGAATGGTACTTGATCAATTGACCGCCACCCATGGGGGTGTGTGTGCTATTGTAGGTCAGTACTGTTGTACCTTCATTCCTGTGAATGATGCAGATGGATATGTCATTGCTTCAGCCATACGCAATCTTACTGCTCTAGATAGATAGATAGATTAGTTTATTTGACAGGGACAGTGCAATAAACATAGACAATTAATCAATGACAATCAATCTGATGTGTTGCACATGGAGTGTATAGCTATTAGCTAATTTGCAACTCTTGTCCCTGGATGGGCTTTAGAAAAGAGAATCAAGTAAAAAAAAGAAAAGAAATAAAGAAAATACACAATAACCACATACATCAATGCAAAAAGATTATAAATACACAATTATAAATATTATAAATACTATAAATACACAATTATAAATATTATAAATATTATAAATATTATAAATACACAAATATAACAACCTGACTCACATTTGCCTATTTCAGGCCTCCCTCCCTTCGTCACTCACTATAAACAAACACATTCATTCCTTCCCTTCATTCACTCTCACCTTGTAGACAAGCAATTCATACATGAGTACATTCTTGTTTATTTTTCAGCCAGTTTTTAACCTTTTTAGTGAATGTTTTAAAGTCCGTTATTATTTTAATTTCATTTGGCATTGTGTTCCAGATGTGACTGCCCTTTATAGAGAATGCTGTTTGTCCAAATGTGGTTCTGCGGTGGAATATTTTACAGTTATTGTTTACAGAACTCCTGGTGGCTCTGCTGCTGTCCTGTCTTTGGATGAAACCAGCAAGTGGCTCGGGTGCTGATTTATGGAGACATTTGAACATTAATTTCAGAAAACAGAGGTCAATGAAACTCTCAAAACTCAATAGGTTGTATTTTTTTAAAACATTACAGTGATGCCACCTAATGGGCTTTTTGTCCAAGATTTTTAGGGTTTGATTATATAATGAACCTATATGTCTTATTGTGGAAGGGGCTGCTTGAGCCCAGACTGTCAAACAGTATGATATATGAGAAAAAACCATAGAATGCATATACAGTACAGCTGCTTCGTAAGGTATGTAATATCTAATTAATTTAAAGCAGTTCAGATTTTTTTTTACTGTTTTTGAAATTTTCTTTATATGAAGATTAAATTTGAGTTGAGGATCTAGTACAATGCCAAGGTATTTGAATTCTGTAGCTAAACTGATGTTATAATCATGTATATTAACTTTAAAACGTTGCAGGTTACATTTTTTGATTGAAAAGCACATTGAGACTGTTTTCTGAAGGTTTAGCAATAGATGGTTCTGGAGGAGCCACTCTTGGACATCAACCATACTTGTAGACAGTACATCTGCAGCCTGTGCTGGAGTCTTGGCAGCTGTGTAAATAACTGAATCATCTGCATAAAGTTGACATGTTGCAGCTGAGCAGTGTAACGGCAAGTCATTAATAAAAATGCTGAAAAGTAATGGACCAAGAATGGACCCTTGTGGGATACCCATGCGGTTGTTTAAAAATGAGGATTTATCCTGGTGAACTTTTACACACTGTTCTACAGGCTGCTGGAGCTAAGGATAATGTTAAGGATGCACAGCCCTGGATAAATTGGTTGTTTTCCTCATAGAGGAGTCTTTCTATAAACTTGGTGGTGATTTTTGTAGTGATACTTTTGACTTTTTTTTCATGTGTCATTCCCTGCATCCATAATATGATGATGAGACTTGTTCATGTGAATCTAGTGATGTATCATGAAGCCACAACTGGAGATGATAGGGAAGCAACACCAACCGAAGGCTTTTTCATGAGTACAGAGTAAAAGTATGACTGACATGCAGAAAACTGAGAGGAGTTGCATGTTCATGATGTGGATTTGAAATGTACTGATTTGCAAAAGTAACAAAACATGTTTTGAAGTTTTGAAATGTTGTTCTCATTATTGTTTGGGATTTTCATTTTGCTCTATTTTTAATACATTATATTTGAAATCATCACAGTGTTAATCATTATTTACCCATTATGCAGTTTTACTGTTGCAATTATTGTTTTGATTCTTGATTGCTTGATCACATTTTTACGTTAAGGTACTAATATTCATAGATGCTAACACACATATATCCTTATTACACACATATATAATTACTTTTCATATTATTTTAGTCACATAATCATTTTTATTATTCTTCATTAGGATTTTACTAGTTTTACACTTACATCTTTATACCAACATTTCATTGAATTGCTGCTAATTTACTAACACATAAAACGATAATTGCATATACTATACATATCGTTTTTCAATCGATCAATACTACTGATTTTATTTTTCTCTTATGATTTTATTAAATGATTGATTTCTTTTCTGGATCAAAGGGTACTATCTTCTCATGCTCCCCAGTAACCGGAGTGGTGGCTCAGTTGGTAGAGCATCCGCCCCACACCCAGGAGGCAGGAGTTCAAATCCCTGCCGGGTCATGCCGAAGACCATATAAAAAAGTGGAACTTCCTGCCATCCAGCTTGGTGCTCAGCAATAAATGGAATGGAGGAGGGAACTCTGTGGCGGGGTCTTGCATGGCAGCAGCCCTCTGATTCTGCACTTGGGGTGTGTGTGATTTACACTGTAGATAGTTAAAGCACAATCTCGTTCTGCTGTACATGATTGGTTGTACGGCTGAATGACAATAAGGGTAATTTAATTTAATTAATTTAAATGAAACATTCCAGCGGCACTCGGGAGTGGCAACGGGGCCGATGGCGGTCTTTCCTCATTAAAAAGCGAGTTAGGATCTTTTGCAATAAAATGCTTTTAGCATAAAATGCACCAGAACTTAGCAGGCTGCCAAATGAGGTTTTAGAAGCCATAGTGTTTCATCTCTGATGCTTTTTTTAAGCATCAAGGATATTGATGATAGGATATTTTATGTTCTTCTGTATTATTCTATATAATTTTATCTTTGTATTATTCTTTTATATATTATGTCTGTATTTTGGTGCGTTGAATGAGCCATTACTGCATCTCTTGTCCTTTTCATGTCTCAGGGTCTGGAATGTTTTTGTAAGTGGATGCCTGCTTGAGATTAGGTTAGCAAGGTTGTAAAGAATGACGTAGATAATGACCCTGGTTTTATTGCTCTTGTCATACCAACCTGCCCTGGTCAGGATGCCAGAAATCAGCTGTAGATTAGGATGCTTAAGCTGTCTCTGGGGAAATGACTTCACAGCCATTTCCGACATATTGATAAAGTCAAGGTCTGTTGTTTTCCCCCATAAGACACCAGACTTGGAATGTATGGTCAGTGAATGAGTGCGGCAGACTCTGGGATAGTCAAGCTGTAACTCTTTCCTCCTCTGATCAGAGTTAAATAAATGGCTCATGACTTGGAAACCGCCTATTGATTATTGATTCAGTCTCAATCAATTCAATTTTATTCTATCAGGCGCAATCACTTTTTCACACAGGGCCATGTAGGTTTGGATTTTTTTTTACCCTTAATAATAAACACCTTCATTTAAAAACTGCATTTTGTGTTTACTTGTATTATCTTTGTTTAATATTTAAATTTGTTTGATGATCTAAAACATTTAAAGGTGCAATATAAAGGATTCTGACTACCTGGCCAGTAGGTGTCGCATGCACTGTTGACTCACTATAATCTTGTACCAGTTGCCAGGTAGAGATAAATAGCACTTCCTTGAGGCTAACACTGCAGACTGCTAACATCTCAGACTTTTGGTTATTATGAGCCAGACAGCGTGTCAAGCGAGGACTCTTGTAGTATAGAATCGTATATTTAACATAATCCTCTCTGATGTGCAGCCCCGGTAAACCTTTTTTAACTAACTATCCACCTTATTCCTGGGAGTGCTGCTGTAGGAACGACTATGAACGGAGCTTCTGGTTTCGGCTGCAGTAGTGTTAAATCAGTCCATCAGAGTGAAGTAGCAGGGGCATTTAAAATAACATTTTTAAAGTTTTTCAAATTCATTTTAATGTATAGTTCACATACATGTTTTGCACTCAGGTGGCAGCTAATTTCAGCTCTTCTAGTTTTTGTATTTTTTTTTTAATGTTTTGGCATAGTTCTGGTACTTGTTGCTGGTGTTCATGGTTGTGCCAGATTGGATAAATGGAGGCTTCTCACCACATGGTGACAGACATCATTCAAGCATGGTGTTGTGGCGTACGTCTGTTCTAAGGTAAAATTGATTATGTCCAACATATTTTAACAAAATGCAGCCGACTTTATTGCAGTGGAGACGTGCTGGTTGGAATACACACCACATCATTATGAGTACAACAACGAGAAGTCATCAATCATGGCTCTTTCTTTGTTTGGTAGTGGCAAAGTCCCAGGAACCCCCCCACGAGTGTCTGGTATTATTGTAAAGCTTAGAAATTGTACTTTCTAAAAATACCTGTTTTTGCAGAAGACGTAACTCCCAACCGATCAAATGCAAGTTTTCAACCTAGCTAAAATATAAACAAATCATCTTTTTTCTGGGTCAGTTTTTGCACACTACCTACAAATTAAATATCATTTTGAAGGTCTTTCAATACTGAATATGGAAATAACGTTACATCAGTTTTGAAAATGTCCTCATAGTGACTCATTTTACCAGCAAGGGTCATTTGTTTACATTGTTAGCATCTTAGCAGCGGCGCTAAGTAACGGAGCAACTGTGTATGAGGTCACTTTTTAAGGTTATCTTTTCATCCCTCCTTAGTTGTGGGAAGTGGTATTATTATGTCACTGTTTTGAGGTGCAAGTGGTCGTGTTCCCGCATTTCTGATGCCGAAGTCATTGTTTTTTTAACAAGGAAAAGTGTCCCGTTTCAATGACAACCACATGTTCTAAACTAGTACCAGAAGTTGCTACCATAATTTGCGAAAGGCGTCATGGGGCCTAGGAATAAGGTGGATATGGTACAGTGTTATTGACAGTTATGCTAATGTAGCACAGCTGTGATCAAACCGGAGAGCTCTCTAGTTTTGACAACGTAATTATAACAACACTTTAGATCAGATTGTAAGGACTTTGACTGCTGTTTGTTGTTCTGTGGTTTTTGTAAATATGCTGAATCACTTTTATGGTCTGTTTTAGTTCATCCGTTTTAGCTATGCATGCTTAAAAAAACAAAAAAAAAACAGTTGTTGTTATTAAGCTCCAGCAGTTATTTGTCAGTTCCAGTTAATTTTAGGTTGGAAATGTGTTTGGTTTTTATTGTTTTAAAATATATAAATAAATGTTGTGAAACAGATGCCTGAATTCATTTGTGCCCTTTCAGTTACTATAGAAGATGAAATTATTGTTTATTCAATGTGACAGATTCACAAAGTAATGGTTCACCTCACCTCTGCAAAACTAAAGTATTTTCAACCTTTTTATAACATAGTGATAAACAAGAACCTAAAATGCACTGTACATATTAGATATATACATAACATTGTAATCAATAATCCTTAGTGAAGTTGGAAATAATTTCTGGTGGAATAATAATCTTTTTTTCAAATAATATTGTGTAAAAACAGTACTGCATCTCCAAAAATTAGCACATCACCATTCAGATCTATATCAAATAGCTCGGACATATTCATCCAAATTTCAAACAAAACAAAGATCTTAAAATGGCTAAATTTATATGGGATTATTGTAAAATATCAAAGTTTTACTTTTTAGATTTAAGTTATTTGTAAAAATAAATTCACCACAATATTCAACTTTTGGAGGTGGATGAGCAGAATGTATAAGAAAATCAACCTCAAACCAAGTTAGTCAACATATACTGTAACAAACGTGAATTTATTTGGGGGAAAATATTTATTAAAAAATAAACAGTCCAGATGCAGGGTCCATGGAGCAGATCTGGGAGAGCAACAGAGAAATTAATTAAATCAGGATTAGGACACTCTGGAAAACTTTTGTTGTCCCCATAGTCAGTGTTGACCTTTTTTATTATAGTCAGGTACAATTTGTCGATGTAAAAAAGGACAGTCTCAAGAAAGTTTCATCATAGACTAACAGCATTAAAATATGACAGTATGTGAACTACTAGACAGTTTTAGGACTACAGCAGTGCTGCAAAGAGTTTTCTTGGTCTACATAATGTGACTAACAATATACTATTGTATAAAAAAAAACAACAAACAACTATTGGTGAAGGAAAGACCAGGAACAGAAATGGAATTACTTTTTATGTGTGTGTTGTGAGAGGAGGGAGGAGACTCTGGGGCAGACCCAGGACACGTTAGAGAGACTATGTCTCCCAGCTGGTCTGAGAACGTCTTGGTGACCTCTCTGAAGACCTGGAGGAGGTGGCTGGGGAGAGGGAAGTCTGGGCTTCTGATTAGACTGCTGCCTCAACAACCTGGACCCCCACAAAAGCTGTAGAAGATGGATGGATGGCTGTGTTGTATATTCATTCCTGCTGCAGGACTGGACCTGATTAAAGGAGAGGAACAACATTTTCTCTAATTCCACATTCTTGGAACACCAAGTACACAGGCAGGTTGTGGTTTTAATAAGTGAAAAGTTCAAGACATTTTAGCTGCCAAATTTTGACTGTTGTTTTGAGAAGTTATTCAAAAAAGAAACAAACAAGCATCTACTTTTGGCAAAATAATCCATAAATATGATTTGTTTGACCAGGTTACTCACTAAATATTTTTTTAAAAAACCCACTCCTTAACATTTCAAAAACAGTTAAAAAATCTAAACAAACACATTTAAAAATTCAAAATAAAGGATTTAACTTCATACATTATTGTGTGTAAAATGTTTTGATAAGACTAAACTTACATTGGTGTGCCACCGACTGTCTTCCTCACTGGACGGTTCCTCTGACGGTTGTGGTCCTGAGCTGCTAATGGAGTCCAGGCCTCATACACAGGTGGGGTGGAGGAGAAGCTTCTGCTGACATCATCAGAATGTGGTTTTTAAATGTTGATCTATGAGAACACAGTCATATTATTAGTCCTTTTTGTGACTTTTTACATGTAAAACGTTGCATCATACTCACCTAAAGGTCAGATATAGATGTTCTGTCCTTAACCCCCGCTGGTCCATCACATCAGTGAGGGCTTAAGAAGCTGTTGACCCTCTCTCCAGTCACGGTTTGGTGGAGCTCTTCTCTGCTGTATCATGATGACATTGTCCAAACACCCATCTGTACTTATTCACCTCATGATGGAGGAAGTCCTTACAGAGGGTGAAAAAAATGTTATGGTTTATTACTTGATAGTCAAAAATCTGAATAAATTTCTACATACATAATTACAGCTACTTCAGGGACTCAAATCCCATGGCTAATGCTGTGCAGTAACATTAGTTAGCAAGAAAATAAATAAAGACCTGTTAATTCTACTATTAGAACTTAAACTATTTTTAACCTCAATTTCCACCATGGTGATCAATAAAGTTTTACATTATTATCTTAAACTGTAACTATAAACTACTAACTTTTTTCACTGTACACCAAAATATTAGACTGAGCAGCTGCATATCAAAGCTGATAATTTAAAAAATATATACATTTATGTAAAACGTGACTGCTGCACAATTAGTATGAGCTGTTACATTCATAGATGCAAATGTTGATCATAAAATGAACCTGTCATACATGTCAGCTTGGTAAGGAACAGTTAGTGGGGTCTATTCCAAGCCATGTATTGGCTGATATTATTATACACTCATAATTATAATGTGAACATATCAGAAATAAAATTTAGTTGGTTACATTAGACTGCTGCCCCCCCCCCCGCCCCTAACCACCAGATTAGCAGCAGATGATGATCTAGTTAGCATCATAGCTAGCTTAGCTGTCAGAAGAAAAAAGGTCACCTCTGCGTGACTTTTCAGCCCTTTCAGACTCTTCAGCAGACATTAGCCATCAAAAGCAGAACCCATATTTATTCTGCTCCTTTGTCATGCCATACTTGAGAACGATTGGGAAACTGATGTTTGCCTTGAGGCTCAGGAATTTAGCTGAATAAGGCTCCAGCACCCCCGTGACCCAAAAAGGATTAAGCAGAAGAAGATGGATGGATGGAATGCACTCCCTGGCAACCCAAAACGAGACATGTCACATGACATCAAGCTAGCGATGCTATTGGCTGTGACATCCTCACTGGACTTCCGTGTGTGTCTTACTCCAGCTGCTGGATGTAAATATTTATATTATTGTCGGTCCGCCAAAAATTACAATATATTTTTTTCTTCAATATACTAATTTTTAGAAGAACATTAAGACTTACATTGTGCACATTTTTAAATGCTTTGTTGATATATTATTTTATAAAAATCTTTGTTTTCATGAAAATCTTCTATATTTTATCTTTAAGTATGACAAACACACAAAAAAATGGGAAATCAGGAAGAGGGAAACAGTTTTTCACACCACTGTATATGAGTGAGCATGAGTGGAAGGAAGCATGTGTGAGTGACTGTGAGGGCGAGTGGGAATGGGAGCTGTTATGTAGGAATAATGGAGAACGGACAGCGACCGCTGTTGAACACTGAACTCTTTATTGAACTGCACAGCACAATATATACCCCAGCCGTAGCCCACCTTACGTCATCAACCCCACAACCCTTGGCTGAGCTACGGCAAGTCCCGAGGCACAATTCCCATATGTAACAGGAGTGAGACTGAACAAGTGTGAAAGTGGGTGAAAGTGAATGAGTCTGAGTGTGGAAGTACAAGTGTAAGATTGTGTGAAGGAGAGGGTGAGTAAGTGTGAGTGAGCGAGTGAGTGCATGTGAGACCATGAGGGTGTGAGTGCGTGAGAGTGAATGCTTGTGTTGGTGGGGGGTGCTGGACTGAGGGGTATGGCGCCTCCTGGTACCTTCTGGCTGTGTGGGCGCCCTTGGACTGAGGGGGCTGGCCCCCCATGTGGCTTGCCACGCCTTTCTGCCACCATCCATGGGCGTGGAGGCCTGGGGGCTCCCAGGACATGGGTCAGGGGTGCTGGGGTGGGGTAGGCGTGGCCTGCTGTGGGGGGGGGGGGGGTTGTCCAGGGGGTGTGTGCGCCGAGGACGTGGGCCAGTTTCCAGCCTGGGAAGGGGGGTGGGGCATTGGCCTTCTGGTTCCTGGGGCCCTGGGGCTGGCGTTAGCCCCACTGGGGAAGGGGGGTGCACGGGCGGGCTGGTTTGGGGGTGGGGGCACACCACACTGGCCTTCCTTGGCTGGCCTTCCTTGGCCGTCCCTCGTGGGGCAGTTGCATGGCTGTCCTGAGGCTTGCTGGCTTCAGGGCATTTATTATCTCTGGGGGTCGGTGGCGCTGTCTTGCTTGCTCACCGTTTCCAGGAGGGGGGTGTTTCTGTGACCTGCCACCCTCTGTGTATGTTTCCTGGCAAACCACTCACATGCAGACATTCACTTTCAGTGTGCTCTCATACATGTGTATGTGTAACGGACTCGAACTAGTCAGCTACATTAAAATAACAAAATAAAATAAATCTTGGCCGATGCAGAGAAGTAGACGTCAGGCAGGGTCTCGATCAGTCAGTAGTCTGTTTATTTCTGAAACAGATTGGGGCAGACAATTTACACATGACACGGGGATGGGGACAAGTGCTGGCATTCCCCTTCCCAGGCTTCCAGAGTGTGAGAAACATAGCTTACAGCTACGTGGACTACGTAACTTTAGATCGTATAGTTACAGTATACCACAAGCAAAGAAAAAGTTTAGCACCAAATACATGACAGCATTACATGACAGAGTTACATGACTGATCGTTTTTTCTATTTTTTACAACAGTACATTTAACATTTTAACATACCTGAAACAGATTGGGGCAGACAATTTACACATGACACGGGAATGGGGACAAGTGCTGGCATTCCTACAGAACAATGGACTCGTTAGCGCCTACTTAACTAGCCATCAATCATCGGTATTTATGACACTACTTTGAATATTTTACATCGGTATTGCAAACGAAAATGTAACAGAAAATCTTACAATCAAAATTAGTACAATAACTTAAAGAAAACTACAGTAAATCAATCACATTAATCAATTCCGTTCCCTGAGGAATTACACACAACTTACCCCTTCCCAGGCTTCCAGAGTGTGAGGAAGTTCCCAGATGTGTCACACTAATTATCGCCCCATCAGAAACACTTGACATATTTACAACACGGACATTTTGGGAAGTTCATTACTGCAGGAACATATTTATTCTTAAGACTACTACATACTCCCCTCTGAACTTCACCAAAATACCACTACAAGTCAACCACCAAAAAACCACTGGATAAGTATATCCCACAGTATACTGCAACATGTATGTCACCCAATTCAAAGGGAAAGCAACTACGGAGGACTGCGTAGACCCCCCCATAGTGTACTTGCTACAGGAGTGCCGTATACACTACCCATATCATACCAGACTAAATACCACCAGTTGACTTCACATGAATTGGAGAAAAGGAAATAAAGAGAAGAAAAAACAAAGAAAAAGAACAAAGCTGTCATTCTTCAACTGGACAGAAGGCCTATGTGGTGTGTGTGTGTGTGTGTGTGTGTGTGTGTGTGTGTGTGTGTGTGTGTGTGTGTGTGTGTGTGTGTGTGTGTGTCTTCCCTTACGGCATCAGTGCCCTAGCCAAACTAAGAACTGAACTGTTTGAGCGTTGAGTATACTGTTGGGCCATGTTCTGAATCAGCCGATTCACTGGTTTAACTACCCTCCCTAACCTGGTTCTCACTGCGCCCACTGTACTACTAGGGGAACTCCCAATGCTGGAAGGCGGCATGGACACTTCAGATCTTTGGTCACCACAAAAACTGGCAGATAGACAGGGCATTTCTGAAAGATCATTGGTCAACTGAACAGTCTCCGCTGTGTTCAACTGCACGGGCAGGTCAGAATCTTGTGTGCATGAAGCCTCTTGTAGCTGATTGGAGGCAGAGGCCCCTGCCACCCAACTGGCTGTCCAAGCAGACCTGTCGATCTCTGATGCAGCAACATGTGAATCAAGATCATCACCTGACTCATACGACTCACTCAGGGTCACTTCATGAGCAGCACTGTCCATGTCAATTGGCAGAAAGTTGACCAAGAGAAGCAGATTGCGGTGAACAACCCTTCTTGCCCATTGGTTGTGTTCCTGACACGGTAAGTATGGCACCTAGGGTCGGCAGAGACGACGACATACGGGGTGGACCCCCACTTGTCTGCTAATTTCCTGCGCCCCCGTTCACCCTTGTTTGCCAACAAGACTCGATCACCTTCCACAATGTCACGTCCTTTAGTTCTCCTATTGTACAAGTCTGCTTGACGTTCCTGGCTTGAAAGAGCATTGGCCTGAGCAGCTGACAGAGCCTCCTTCAGATCTTGTCTCATCCTAGCAACATACTGGTCATAGTCCACAGTGTCGCAGTCCCTTACAGTATTCTGAAACATGACATCCACCGGTAGACGTGGCACTCTGCCATACATTAAAAAGAATGGCGCGTAACCGGTGGATTCGTGTGCAGTGCAGTTGTAAGCAAACGCTAGAGTCTGTAGCATCTGTGGCCATTTCTGCTTTGCTCTAGGGGGAAGGGTTCTTATCATGCTGCCCAAAGTTCTATTGAACCGTTCAACGTTCCCATTCCCCATGGGGTGATAGGCAGTAGTTCGGGACTTTTTGACCCCAGCAACTTGCAACAATTCCCTGATCAGCTCACTTTCAAAATTGGCACCCTGGTCTGAGTGAATTCTGTCAGGGAACCCATACACACAAAAGTATTTGTCCCAGAGCTGGCGGGCAACTTGTTTTGCAGATTGGTCACGGCAGGGGTAGGCATGGGCCATTTTAGTAAAATGGTCAGTGACCACTAGCACATCCACACTTTTCCCACTGCTGTCCTCCGCGGACCAAAAATCAATGCACACAAGTTCTAATGGGCTCGTGGTCTTAATGCTTTCGAGGGGCGCTCTGGCTTCCGGTTCAGGAGTCTTACTGACCACACAACGCTTGCATGTTTTCACATATTCACGGACATCCCGTTCCATGTCAGTCCAGAAGAACCTCTGCCTTGCCAAGTATAAAGTTCTCTGCTGGCCCTGGTGGCCTGCGTCATCATGGATGCCTTGCAGCACTCGCTGAACCAATGAGGCTGGAACAACATACTGGTGTCTTTTCTTGCCAGTCAGTGGATCTTTGCTCACCCTGTACAGTAGCCCATCTAACATCTTGAGTTTGTCCCACTGCTTCAACATTCTCAAGACGTCATCTGTCTCGTGAGGCCTTTCTCTTCGCGACGGTCGTCTCCCGCGTGTCACAAAAGAGATGACTCTGGAGAGGCAGGCATCTTGCTGCTGCTGGCCTTGCAACTCCTGAATGGAAAACACAGGTAAGGGGTTCTGACCACAGGCAGCCAGCTGCTGCACGTCCTGGACAAGCCAACACGAGGCTCTCTCAGCTGATCCCATCTCCCACTCAGCATGACCCTCGAACACGGCCTTCACTTTTTCGCTGTCGAGTGAGGAACGCTCTATCCTGGAGACTTGCGAGAGACAACTGACCTCCTGGTGGTTGGCACTCAGTCTAAAGACTTCCTGTATCATATTGTCCTTAATCAGCTGTGCTTCTTCCAGCAGCGCTCCGTATGGCTCAGACACAAGCCTCTTGCTGATACAGCCCTGAACGAAAGGCTGCCTGCTGAGGGCGTCCGCCACAATGTTTTTCTTGCCAGGAATATACTTGATACTGAAGTTGTACGGGGCTAACTTCGCAACCCATCTCTGTTCGCATGCGTCCAACTTCGGCTTAGTCAGTATATATGTCAATGGATTATTATCCGTCCAGACAGTGAACTCATGCCCTTTTAACCAATGACTAAATTTATCACAGACTGCCCACTTAAGGGCCAAGAACTCCAGACGATGCGCTGGGTACTTGGTCTGGGATTGCGTCAGAGACTTGCTTGCGAAAGCAATCGGACGGGCCTTGTTCTCCCCTTCCGGGACTTGAGAGATGACTGCCCCTAACCCATCTAATGACGCATCAGTGGACAGGATAAAGGGACGGCTGAAATCTGGATGAGCTAAGACGACTGACTTGAGTAGGGCCAACTTCAGTTGCTCAAAAGATTTCTGTTGGTCACTTGTCCAGTCACTCGGCTTGAGTTTCTTAAAGGCCACATGCCTTGTCTGGCCTTTACTCTTCTTTGGCGTTGCAGTGAGGGCAAAGAGAGGCTTAGCGATGCTAGAGCAATTCTGAATGAAGCGCTGATAATACATGACCATGCCCAAAAAGGACTTTATTTTTCTTGGGGATGGGGTCACGCCATCTTCATGCATTAGTGCTTGTTCAGTCATGGCAGCAATTGCTTGTACTTTCTCCGGATCAGTCGCTACTCCACTCTCGTCAACGACATGGCCCAGAAACTTCACACTGCGCTGAAGAAAATTGCACTTTTTGGGCGCAAGCTTTAATCCGTGCGCACTCAGCCTGCTGAACACTACATCGAGCCGCTTCAGTGCCTCACCTTCGTTCAGCGCGAAAACCAAGAGGTCATCTAAATAACACAACAGAGTCAAAAAATTCTGGTCGCCAAAGATGTTTGTCATGAGGCGCATTAAGCTGGCTGGCCCATTACATAGCCCCTGAGGCATGCGATTGAACTCATGCAGCCCCATGGGCGTGGTAAAGGCAGTCAGTTTCTTATCCTCTTCACACATGGGGATATTGTAATATCCTGATGTTAAGTCCATGGTGCTGAAGAATGCACTCCCCCCAAGAGCAGCCAGGCAATCCGCCTGATGAGGCAATGGGTGGGCATCTTTGATAGTCCTGGAATTCAGCCATCTGTAATCCACACAAACCCTCAGATCACCGTTCTTCTTCCATACGAGTACCAGGGGTGACGCCCACTCACTGGAAGACTTACAGATGATTTCTTTTTCCTCCATCTCAGACAGCACCTGTCTCAGCTTTTGGTAATGACCAGGTGGGACACGTCGATACGGAAGTCTGAATGGCCGAGGATCAGTCAGGTGGATCCGATGAACAAAACCGGTGGCCTCACCGCAGTCCAACTTGTTCCTAGAAAATAGGCTCTCATATTTCCGTATCAAGTCGAACAACTGGCCTTTCCAATAATCTGTAACATCACATGAATCAATGTCGAGGTCACTCAATCCGAGTCGATTCAGAGCATCACTGAAATCAGGGGTAGAGGAGGATGAGTCAGCATCATGTAGGCTCTGGCTGTTCACCAGAAGGTCATTTGGGGGGGTTTTGGAAGTGGGTACATCCAGGTCTTCCAACGCAACACACGGGAACACATCAGCTAACTTAGTGTTTTGCTTCAATGTAATTTGTTTGTCACTTGGATTGATCACTTTAATAGGTACCCATCTGTCCCCTGACATTGTAGCGACAGCCCTCCCCACCATGATACCCTTCTTGTGTGTGTTGGAACTTGGAGCGTCAGCGAGAATAGCGCTCCCTGCTGAAACAGGTGAGTTGGCTGGGAGCCTACCCCACACAAGGTGTTCATGATGTGGCAGCAGTGTTACGGCTTGTGTCAGCTTGGCTGTACCTATCATGTCAGGAATCACATTCCCCCTCCATCTGTTAATTCCAGATAACATGTTAAGAAAATGTTCAACCCCTGGGTCATTCGTTGATTCAGGCTTCTCAATCACTTTCCAGTAACTGGAGTTTTGTTTGAGGTGATGAATCAAGTGCTTTATCACGTTGGAGCCCAGGATCATTTCGTCACACTGACCTGGCACGACCAGTGTGGGAACACTCACATCCTGTCCATACACAGTCATCTCCAGCTGATAAATGCACTTCGGCTTCACTTGAACCCCACCACACCCCACCAGTACCATGCCTGTGTCTGCAGTAATGCACTCAGCACATAAGCCCACACTACGTAGTTTCTGTTCGGCCTCTTCATTCATTGTGCAGGCCATGGACCCACTGTCAATTAATGCATGCAACAAAACTTGGTTCTTCACTGAGACGTCAGTATAAAAGAGACTATCGGAATTTGCTAATTTGTGCACATTTTGATAAACAATCTTATTTCCAGCAGGAGCACACTTGCATTTTTCTTCATAAGTAGATTGCACATCATCTTCAAAACTGAGGGACTGACTAAATGCACCCACATCGTCCCCTCCCACATGTGGGTGGCCTAGTTTCCCTGAGCAGGCGCAGTGGTATTGGGCATTGCTGTCCTGCGCTTGGAGCAGTCCTTTTTTTGATGTCCAGTTTCAAAGCAAGCAAGGCATCGCTTTTCTCTCATGCAGTGCGATCTTGTAGAGTGGGTGCTGTCGCCACAGACGCGGCAGGGAGTGACTTGAACCCACTGGGCTGGTTGCGCAACACCCGGTGCTGTGGCCTGGTTTGTCTTCTCCAGCACCCTCTCCAGCATACACAGGACACGCTCAAATGCACCCCCCTCCGCACTGGAGGACTCGCTGAATCTGGACGGGCTAGACGCACTAGGCTCACGAACACTCACTTCCTCCTTAATGTCTGGCATGGAGTAAGCGACAGCCGCGGTCACCTTAGATGGTTTAACTTCCACTGGCTTCCTCTTGGACAGGAACTCCCTCTGATACTCATCGATCGCTTCCTGCACCTCTGTCAAAGACCACTTGCTCATAGGTTTACTCTTAAATACACTGGACAGCTCAGGATCATTGCAGTTCCTAATAAACATCATGGATATTTCAGCATTCATGTTCTCCAATTTCCTGCCTTGCTTTTTCAGGAGACGATCTGCCTGCTCTGCTGCTGTATTCAAGCGCACCCAATAATCCACTGGATTCTCACCCACACTGGGCTGAGTGGCATAAAAATCAGCCAACGGTAAGCATGATGCAGGGGACTCACTGAAATACTTCCGCAGGATATCATAGATCATGTCTGGCTGGACTGCATGGTCTGGTGTTAAGCTACTCCTTATTCCCACTTTAACTATTTTCTTGGCCTTTCCCATCAGATGACTCAGGATCTCATCAACTTGATCCGAAGTGGGGAATTTCTTTTTGCGTAAATACATTTCCATCAGCTCTATCCATTCCTGTACTGAGCATTTATCAGACCCCTCCCCTCTGAACACAGCAGGCTCACGAACATCTGACTTGACTACCACATTGACATTGGTGAGATCAAGAGTGCCACTGATGTTACTAGATTGTTCATGCCTGTCTGGCGCCATTGGAGAGACCGGGTCACATGACTGTGTGACAGGCTGAGTAGAAGGTAACAGCCGACTGGCTATGGAATCTCCAATTCGATTCCCTAATTCAGTAATTAGATCACGCAGCTCAGCTGAGGGGTCATTGCTACCAGGAGGAAACATGGGCGTGGAGGATGCAGGCCCTACCTCACATGCCTGTGCTGGTAAATCCCCCTCCCCATCACTGATATGTGGCTGTGGTGTCTGTACAACATAAGTAGCCCCCACTGGGTGTGTATGCATAGTACCACCCTCTCCCACCATGTCAGTGAAAGTTAACTGTTTAACTCCCCCACCCCTCAACAAAAAAAGACCCCTGCCTCTATCTGCCCCAGCTACAGGGGTGTGAGAATAAAGGCTATGAGACATATCACCATCCATTACTAAAAACTAGCTCAATTAAATGGTAATAAACACAAAATAGAAATTTCAAAACAGGCTACTCTGATATAACACACATAAAATAAAATTCAAAGCCAAATAATACTGAATGAGCTTCTGTCAAAAACCTTAAGTAACTGAAGGATGCGTTGTGTTGATGAAGACTGGACTCTCCTTGCAAACCTCCACTCAGCAGGCAGCTGGACCCCGGAGATCAGCTGTGGCTGATCAGAAGAATCCTTGAAAGGTCACGGTACCAGTTTATGTAACGGACTCGAACTAGTCAGCTACATTAAAATAACAAAATAAAATAAATCTTGGCCGATGCAGAGAAGTAGACGTCAGGCAGGGTCTCGATCAGTCAGTAGTCTGTTTATTTCTGAAACAGATTGGGGCAGACAATTTACACATGACACGGGAATGGGGACAAGTGCTGGCATTCCCCTTCCCAGGCTTCCAGAGTGTGAGAAACATAGCTTACAGCTACGTGGACTACGTAACTTTAGATCGTATAGTTACAGTATACCACAAGCAAAGAAAAAGTTTAGCACCAAATACATGACAGCATTACATGACAGAGTTACATGACTGATCGTTTTTTCTATTTTTTACAACAGTACATTTAACATTTTAACATACCTGAAACAGATTGGGGCAGACAATTTACACATGACACCGGAATGGGGACAAGTGCTGGCATTCCTACAGAACAATGGACTCGTTAGCGCCTACTTAACTAGCCATCAATCATCGGTATTTATGACACTACTTTGAATATTTTACATCGGTATTGCAAACGAAAATGTAACAGAAAATCTTACACTCAAAATTAGTACAATAACTTAAAGAAAACTACAGTAAATCAATCACATTAATCAATTTCGTTCCCTGAGGAATTACACACAACTTACCCCTTCCCAGGCTTCCAGAGTGTGAGGAAGTTCCCAGATGTGTCACACTAATTATCGCCCCATCAGAAACACTTGACATATTTACAACATGGACATTTTGGGAAGTTCATTACTGCAGGAACATATTTATTCTTAAGACTACTACATATGCACACACATGCACACACACACGCATATGTTCTTTTACAGGTGCAGATACCAGACTCATGATGAGACCTTTTCAGATGAAGAAACAGTTTGTCTTCTCTTTGTTTCAGTTGTGTCAGTTTGTTTTTTTCAGTTTGTTCCTCTCCTCTCTTTTCTCCCCCCCCCCAAAAAAAAATAATTGGCTCTATCATGGGAAAAACTATTTAAATAAAGTATTAAAAGTTATTACAAGATGAGTCTATAAATAATATACAGTACATAGACATGTGCTATATAAAGCTCCTTTTGGCAAAGTAAATCTGTTTGGCACAAGAAGGGAAGCAGATTTCTGTTCTGCTTACCTAGCTTTTTGACAGGACAAAGGGGAAAAAAGAAAATACCTGCTGAAGAGATTGGGTAGAAGAGAAAACCTGCAGGGTCCTGGCCCTCCAAGGCACATGATTGGACACCCCTGACTTTGGCTGCATTCAGACCAGGATAGTCTGGGGGTCTCTGTTCGCCTGGGTGGTGAATGCTGAGAATTTTCACACCTTGGTTTGGTTTGGTTTGCATTCACACTGCAGTGGAACAAACTGCCTGGACAACATCACACAGTTACAACAAATGCTCGTTTGGAGCACTGTGGCTGAAACCAGGAAGAAAAAATCTCGGCGAAGAACAAAACTCAGGCTCATCGCTTGACCAGGACCAAAAACGGAAATCCGTTCCTTTCAGCCAGGTTGTTTGTCCACCACAAACAATACATTTTTTTTACTTTTCTCCTCGGTTTTCTCCAGTAAAAGGATTTCTCGGATTCACGCGTCTGTAATTATTGTTATTTTCTACTCAAAATCAGTGTTGGGCAAGTTACTAAAAATAGTAACTAGTTACAGTTACTAGTTACTTCTTTACAAAAGTAACTGAGTTACTTTTGAGTTACTGCATGATTAAATTAACTACTTACTTGGAAAAGTAACTTTCATGTTACTTTTAAATGCATACTTAAATCATCTTGCACACTTAGCAAGATCAAGGGTCCCTTGTTCTCATCAGAAAAAAGAAGAAAAAGAAAACTGATGAGAAAAAAGTCTCATCTTACAGAGAAAAAATGTCTCAGATTTACATAAACTATTGTAATCAGTAGAAAGTCAGAAATTTACTAGAAATAAAGCTGTAAATTCACAGAGAAAACTTTGGACCCCCTGGTGGGCCGTTTTTGGCCCACGAGCTATATGTTTGACACCCCTGGACCAGCCTATTAAAAATGCATATTTAGAGAATTTACTTCCACAAAGTAGTTGCATATCATATCAGCATGTAAAATGAATGGTAAAATAAAACAAAGCACAGATAAATGAAAGTTCACCGCTTAGAAGAAGCTGTTCTTTACTGCAACAAATCACAGCCACTTTCTCTGTGCATAAGAAAACTTTAAATGCATTTAATGCGGACATTAAATGTGAGCTTCTTGCTCAAAAAATACTCACGTTTAACCACAGAGGTAGGGGTTGTTAGGGGCTACTCACCGCTCGGACAACGGGTGATCAGGGCTCTATATGAGAAGTTACCACTGGGTTGCAGTGTGAACTGGAGCAGGACAGGAAACTGACAGCTGCACCAGCTATGGTAGGGTCAGTTTATTTGTGCTAAAAATATCTATCCATATTAATAAAATGAGTAACGCATCTGATCAAATTTCAGTAACTGTAACACATTACTGAATTTTTAAACAGTAATTAATTTAAACAGTAATTTCGTTACACAGCATGTTACTGCAAAAGTAGTGACATTACAGTAACATGTACAAAGTGATGTGTTACTCCTAACATTGCTCAAAGTGCACTATGGAAAACGCCACTTCCTCTTTTCAGACTACGTGTTGCTATGGTTACACAAATGCCGAGGGGCACTTCTGCCCTTTGGGCTGCTGGATAGTCCATTTGGATTCACACTGCAAGGCGAGCACACCGGACTTTGTTTGCAAGAGAACTAAGACCCCTGTTTTCAGGGGGACCAGACTTCGCTTGTTTGGTGTGCACCAGAGTTCCAACGCACACTCAGACTATACCAAACAAACCAAACTATCCGCAGAAGCCATTGTTTGGTCCTTTGGTCCGGCCCAAACAGTGGCTGTCTGAATGCGCCCTTAGATACTGATACACCTACTTCTTCACTTGGGTGGAGGCTGTGAATGGGGTTTTTCTTCACCATGGAAACGATCCTATGATGATCCACTGCTATTGTCTTTCGTGGGTGTCCAGGCCTTTTTGAGTTGCAGAGCTCACCAGTGCACTCTTTTTTCAGAACATACCAAATTGTTGATTTCTACCCTCCTATCATTTCCGTTCTCTCTCTGATGGATTTCTTCTTTTTTCAGCCTAAAGGTGCATTCACACCAAACGCGAACAGACAAATTTTTCGCACGGCACAATTACATTAAAAATCAGTGTAAACACATCAACAGACATGAACAGTGAGATGCAGACAGGCGAAGTTGCCTTTAAAACTTCTGCAGCTGTGTTCAATCTGCTGTGGAAATTCCCTAAATAAGGTCATGCTTTGGTTTATATTATCCAACCGGGGGCTCACCTGAAAATGTCGTCTCAAGCCTCCAAAACTTCACAGATGATGGGTGTTTACATTGCTAGCTTGCTAGGACATCCGTGACCAGAAACCATGGTTAAATAATTCCAAAATCATGAGTCAGCTGAAGAGTTCCCAGTCCTCCTGTCTTCCAGTAAGTGAGTTTCATTTTCAAACTAGTTTACTCTGCAATGGCTCTCTCTCGGGACCGGTGGAAACCCAGGAGAAACAGGAGGGGACACAGGAGAAGAAGGTGAGGATAAAGTTGCAGCAGCAAATGGTGAGGACTCAGTTAAATTGAGCTGCTGCTGAGCCTCACCACCAGGAATAAGACAAGGCATATTTCATCTGAAATTATTTGAGAATGAAAATATACTTGCCTTATCTCCCGGGGCATGATGATAATTGCTGCTGAAAGCCCAAATAACTCCCTCTCTGTGGCTGCAGCGGGCAGGGGCACCCATGGAGACTCTGGAGGAGCCAGCTCTGCAGACATGTTACTGTCCAATACAGCTGCTGCAGCAGGGGAGTTCCACTTGTGTGACAAAGCTGACTGGTGACGAGAGGTTGGGCTTGCCTGTCCCGGAGAACGCTTTCTCTTTGGCTCAGGAACAGGCTGTGAATGGAAAGGACCGGGGATAGGCACTGGAGGACGGCGTCCCGAGGCTGGTGAGAGGCTGGAGGCGGCTGCACAAGGGGACGCTTCCTTGCTGGCTCCGATGAAGCTGGAAATGAGCCTCTCACCAATCCTTGAAACGTCATGTGGAGACAGTCGTGAGGAGCTCTACGTACTCAGGGTAATTTCTCAGCCCGGGATGTGCCTCCACTATCACCGCCGCTGACTCCACGTTCTTCAGGACTTCCTTAGAGGAACAGGAGGCAAGAGTTTCAGAGACAAACTCCCCGGTGAAAGATGCCGCCCACTGTTCATCCACGTTGAGGCCTCCAGCCACTAACCCCCCTCTGTCAGCAGACCCACAGTGTGCTGAAGGCATACTGTCCACTCTCACTCCAGTAAGAAAAAAAAACAGATGAAAAAGAAAAATCAAACACACAGCAACTTGTGCCCACACAGGCCGTGTCCTTCTATCATAAATTGCCCTTTTTAAGGGCTATGGAAGGACACCAAACACATGCTGTGGTTTTGCACATTTATTAACAAAAAGACAAACACGACCAGAAACACTACACTTACATATAAAGGGATAATGAAGGCGCCGGAGGAGAGCGGGGCTCACAACCAGGAGGGAGAAGAACAGCCCGGGAGAAATACTGGCTGGGAAAAAGAAACGAATTCAGCCGGAAGCACACCCAAAGAGAAATGGGGCTCACGGCTGAAGGAATTGGAAAAAAGGATAAATTTACCTGGTCAGAGTGCTCCCATTCACCTCTACGGCAAAACCAAAAACACTCAGAGTCTGACGGGGATCTACTGAGGAGGTTAACAGTAGGACACAGCAACCTGAGAAGCATTGCTGTATCCTTAAATAGATGAATGACAGGTGTGGGTACCTGGATGAGGACATAATCAAAACAATGAATGACAGCTGTGCAGACAGCGAAACAGTTTGACAGCCGGAAGCTGCACGGATCGCTGTCAAAATAAAAGCTCAACCAGAAACTAAGAAATGAAACAAGAATAAGATACACAACCCTAAAAGATATAATACCATAAGTACAAAATGACACACAATAAATAGACAGGACCATAAAGACCAAACCAAGAATACAAACAACTCATAAATGAACAGAGACCAAATACAGCAGATTATAATAAACAAAGAAACAAACAGAAAAAACCAAACTCAAGCTGGAAACTGAGCATGGCCCCCACCGTGTTCAGGATCATAACACAACTTGTGTCAGTGTCCAAACATAAGGTATATGGACCTAACTGTATAAAATCTATAATAACTGACCCCTTCTGCTGAAAAGGCTGGCAAAACATAAGCTGTCTGGAAGAAGTCAGGGCTATGCATCTGGACACAAGCTGAAGGCTGCTTTTTCCCTAAAGAATTTAACTCATCAGGTATCAGGACTAGTTTAGAGAGAACTCCCAGCTAGATCAGTGGGGCTAAACCTTTTTTGTCTCACAGACCACTAACACATAGAAAATTGTCATGAGCGTGCGCCTTTATGTGGCACACGAATGGAAAAGAGATGAGCCCACGTGCTGGATGAAGCGTGTGTTTATTGATAACAAAGGGCAACAGTTCAAACAGTGTCAAACACAAAATGAGACTAGAGAAGACTTACGTAGTGAGTATCGGGCGAGGCTGAACTCCGGGAAAATACCACATCAAACGCAGTCCAAGAGAAGAGGCTAAACTAAATTTTTTCGGCGCAAGATGGCGGCGCGTGCACAACGCGAGGCTCAGCGTCCTACCAGATTCTGGGGACTAGCAGTGTTATTTCTGCTCATTTCGGGTATGTTCGTTCAGAACAGCTCTGCTTTTACATCTTACACCCGAGATGAGCTTTTGAATATTGGTTTACAAAACAACGATAACGACCTTTTTATCAGCAACCTACGTCTGAATCTACGTCTCATCCCGGAGCTCTGGAGAACTCCCGACGCTCGGCAGGCTTCCCGACCGACCGGAAGTGCTCGCAGGCGGCGTAAGGAATGTAAACAAAGGAGGGGTAAGCGCGGTGGGCTAAGAGCTAAGCTAAAGCTAACACCGCACCGGCTATCGCTACCCAGTATTTTCCTTGCTAATGTACGGTCTCTGGCGAGCAAAATGAGTGAACTACGGCTTCGGATCACCAACAATAAGAAACTTATGAACTGCAATATCATGATTTTTACGGAAACATGGCTTCACAGTGGAATACCCGACAATGCTATCGAGCTAGCCGGCCTACACATGCTCCGGGCAGACAGAGCAGCAGTTGACTCCGGTAAGACAAGAGGGGGGGGATTGTGCATTTATATTAACAAGGCTTGGTGCACGAACTCTGTCACTGTTGAGAGACACTGCTCAGCTAACCTGGAGTTTCTCATGGTTAAATGTAGACCTTTCTATCTGCCACGCGAGTTCACTTGTACCATCATAACAGCCGCTTACATTTCTCCGGATGCTAATGCTAAGCTTGCTATGAAAGAACTGCATGCAGCTATTAGCAAACAACAAACTGCACACCCAGAGGCAGCATTTATTGTGGCGGGTGATTTTAACCACTCTAACCTCAAGACAGTGCTTCCTAAATTCTACCAGCATGTCTCCTGTCACACAAGAGGGGACAAAACATTGGACCATGTTTACACCAATATTGTGGGAGCCTACACAGCAACTCCCCTCCCCCACCTAGGTCAGTCTGATCATTTATCCTTGTTCCTTACCCCCAAGTATGTACCGCTTATCAACCGGGTGAAGCCATCAGTGAGGACCATCAAAGTGTGGCCAGAGGGGGTTGACTCTGTACTCCAGGAGAAGTTTAGGAACACAGACTGGAGTATGTTCACCTCTCAGGCTACCTGTGGCTCCCACATAAACATCAACTCTTACACCCACTCAGTCCTGGACCATATCAACACCACTATTGACAGTGTCACCACGGAAAGACAGATCACCACGTACCCAAATCAGAAGCCGTGGATGAACAGAGAAGTGCGACTTCTGCTAAAAGCACGTAACAATGCCTTTAGATCTGGTGATGCACAGGCCTACAGTTCATCCAGGGCAGATCTGAAGAGGGGCATCAAGAAGGCCAAGCACAGCTACAAGCTGAAGGTGGAGGAACATTTTGGGGACTCTGACCCCCGACGTATGTGGCAGGGCATTCAAGCTATCTCTGATTATAAGCCCAGCAACTCCATACCTATAGCCATGACTGTGCCCTTTTTCAATGAGCTAAATAACTTCTATGCTCGTTTTGACAAGGACAACAATGAAAAGAACATCAATTTCCCACCCTCTGATGACCTCCACCACCTCACACTCACCCACACCGACGTCCGTAATGCACTGAGTCATGTCAACGTACGTAAGGCTGCTGGCCCTGATGGCATTCCTGGGCGTGTGCTGAGGGCATGCGCTGAGCAGCTGGCAGGGGTCTTCACAGACATCTTCAATCTGTCCCTGGCCCAGGCCGTGGTACCAGCGTGCTTCAAGACCACTTCAATAGTACCAGTGCCAAAACATTCAACACCATCGTGCCTAAATGACTATCGCCCTGTGGCACTGACGCCCATAGTCATGAAGTGCTTTGAGCGACTGGTCTTGGCACAGCTCAAAAAAGGCCTGCCCCCTACACTGGACCCTCATCAGTTTGCCTACCGGAGCAACAGGAGTACAGAGGATGCAGTTTCTACAGCGCTGCACTGTGTACTCTCACACCTGGATGACAAGAACACCTACGCAAGAATGCTGTTTATTGACTTCAGCTCAGCATTCAACACAGTTATCCCCTCCAAGTTGCTCACCAAACTTGGGGACCTGGGAATCAGTACCTCCACTTGCAACTGGATCATGGATTTTCTGACCAACAGACCCCAGCATGTTAGATCAGGCCCCAACCGTTCTTCCGTCATCACACTCAACACTGGTGTACCACAGGGCTGTGTGCTCAGCCCATTCCTCTACTCCCTCTACACCCATGACTGAAGGCCTATGTATGGATCCAATTCCATCATAAAGTTCGCAGATGACACCACGGTGATTGGACTCATCAGGGACAACGACGAGTCAGATTACAGGGCAGAGGTTGAGCACTTGGCTACTTGGTGCGCTGACAATAACCTGCTCCTTAACACCAGCAAAACCAAGGAGCTCATAGTGGACTACAGGAAGGAGAGGGAAGAGACACATGACCCCATCCATATCAATGGCATAGCTGTTGAACGTGTCCCCAGCTTCAAATTCCTGGGGACCCACATCTCAGAGGACCTGTCCTGGTCAGTGAACACCACCAGCCTGATCAAGAAGGCCCATCAGCGCCTCTTCTTCTTGAGGACACTGAAGAAGAACCATCTGTCAACTGACATCCTGGGCAACTTCTACCGCTGCGTGATAGAGAGCACCCTGACCAACTGTATCACACTCTGGTATGGGAGCTGCTCTGTAGCTGACCGCAAGGCGCTGCAGCGGGTGGTGAAAACCGCCCAACGCATCACAGGGACTCCACTTCCAGCTATAGAGGACGTCTACAGGAAAAGATGTCTGCGCCGGGCACGCAGCATTCTTAGGGACTCCAACCATCCTGCTCATGGACTGTTCCAGCTTCTCCCCTTCAGAAGACGTTTCAGAAGCCTTCGGACTAGAACCAGCAGGTTTAGGAACAGTTTCTTTCCAACAGCTGTCACGTTATTGAACTTAGTTCCCCGCTGACTCTCTTACAATCATCTTTTACCATCCTCACCTGTACATAACTGCATAACTACAAAACTACATCTAACTTATTGCACATTATTTGCACATAACAGTACTTTTAACTTTCTGCACTGCTGCATATATTTGCATATATTTGCTTAAATTGCACATACTGTTGATTACCGTATATACTGCACTGCTGTCCTTTGCACTTCTGATTGGATGCTAAACTGTGTTTCGTTACCTTGTATTCATACATGTGTAATGACAATAAAGTTGAATCTAATCTAATCTAATCTAAACGCGGAAGTAAAGACTAGTAGGATGACTAGGGGCTAGGGTCTCCAGCTCAACTAGCCAGGTAGACTGACAGAGTGACAGAACTGACAGGGTAAAATACAAAATGAGCTGATTACATGAGTGGGCACAGGTGTAAGAGCTGGCTGCAGGTGAAGTAATTGAGAGCTGCTTACAGCTGAGCCGAAACTGTGAATAGCAAGTGGAAGTGTCTGGAAAGAGAGGGGCAAAACAGAAACACAGACCAACCTGGACAAATAAGCAGACAAAAACAGAGACGCAAAATACAACAATAAACTGTGTCTGAGGTCTGGGATGACATTAGACCTCAAACACATGATAGAAAATGTTTTTTATGACCCACCGGTTGGGTGGTGGGTAATGGGGGGGGGGGGGGTTAAAATTAAAGGAAACAAAGTGTTTGATTAAAAAAAGAAGTCACCTTCAGTGGGAGGCCTGCACTTGTTTCTCTGCATAAGACAAACCGGTCTGGAGGGAGGGGAGCGATGTCCGTGGTGTCTTGTCTCTTGTCTAGTCTGGTTTGGAAGTGTGAGTGGGGCCTCTACTGCTTCAGTGGGGGTCTTGGATTGCTCTACCCTGGTTTCAGTCCAGGGTTGAGCAGTGGGGATGCTGCCGCAAGTACGCTTTCAGGTCCACCGTAATTTGCAATCCTGGACAGTTGGTGTTTCTGCGCATGCAGGGTTGACTTGCGTGGTGCACTCAAACACTGGTAAAAGGGAAGCCCATACAGTAACATAGCATGCTTATAAAAGGGTCGCGGTCTTTTCTTGTTGGAAAGTAGCGCTCAAACTTTCTAAGGATAACTTTTTTTAATTCATTTTAGCTAGCTAGCTTCACCATTAACTACTGACCAAGCAGACACCACAGGCAGGAAGTCAGGTCAAAAAAGAATATCCAGGTCAGATGAGAATATTTGGTAAATTTTCAAAATAAAACTCTTTGATAGTCAATACAGAGGAACAGAATAAAATATTTATTTTTTTCACTGCGGCTCTCTGCAACCCGCTATCAAGTGGTCCACGACACACTGGTGGGTCTGAAATATTTCTCTTCCTGTCTCTGCTAGATTTGTTCTGCAATCACCACCAACACACACACACACACACACACACACACACACACACACACACACACACACACACACACACACACACACACAAACTTGCAAATAAAGGGAGATGCAAAACTCAGGACTGCAGGATTTATATTTTTTTTTTGATCATACATATATAGACAACAGGGCCTCATCCACCTACAGTATGGTCACCACCACCAAAGTCTGACAGGAGTGAAGACAGGAGATGAGGTAGATTATATAAGCATTGTCCTCACACAAACATTCAGTGTGCTGCCCTATCCTTGCTCTATTGAGCAGGCAGTAATTACTGTAGTGCCTGTGATGTATAGTATTAGATATACAGTATATTAACCCATTCATTCATTGCCTTGTGGGACTTTCAGTGCTTTAGTTGTCTCAGCAACAGCCCAGGGAGTAGCTTACCTTGGGCTTTTTGAACAACTTTCAAACATCAGTTCCAGAGACAAACATGTAATACACAAGGGGTAAATGTCCTTTATTTTTCAATCCATATGTGATGTTTGGAAAATTGCATAACACCATATGATGTTAACATAATGACCCAAAAAAGAAAAAGAAAATTTAGTCCAATATCCCACTCAACTGTATTACAGATGTGGACAAATTTGTTCGTAACCTTGTGTTACAGAATGAAAATACCACAACGGTCACTGAAATAACTTGAAACAAAAGTAATAATAAATAAAAATTACTAAAAATTAAATAAAAATCAGACATTGCTTTTTACCCCTCATGGATTGTCACCTTATCGTCACCTTGTCGTGGTGGGGGGTTTGCATGGGGGGTTTGCATGCCCCAGTGATCCCAGGAGCTATGTTGTCTGGGGCAATTTGCCTCTGATAGGGTCACCCAAGACAAACTGGTCCTGGGTGAAGGGCCAGACTAAGAACGATCCAACAGACTCTCATGATAAATACTAGATCAAGGATTCAGTGTACCCCGCCCGGTATGGAGTTACTGGGGCCCCACCATGGAGCCAGGCCCGGGGGAGGGGCTCAATGGCTAGCATCTGGTGGCCAGGTTTCCACCCATGGGACCCAGCCGGGCTCAGCCCGAAGGAGTTACATGAGTCTGCCCTCCAGTTGGCTCACTACCTGCAGGAGGGATCATGGCGGTCTGGTGCTATGTGGAGCAGGTGGCGGTCAAAGGTGGAGACCTTGGCGGACTGATCCCAAGCTTCCTAAACTGGCTGTTGGTACGTGGAATGTCACCTCTCTGGTGGGGAAGGAGCCTGAGCTGGTGCATGAGGTTGAGAGATACCGGCTAGATATAGTCGGCCTCACCTCAACACACAGCTCCGGTTCTGGGACCAGTCTGCTGGAGAGGAGCTGGAGCTTGGCCTACTCTGGAGTTGCCCCAGGTGAGAGGCGATGAGCAGGGGTGGGTATTCTTGTATCCCCCCACCTTGCTGCCTCTATATTGGAGTTTTCCCTGGTGGACGAAAGGGTGTTTTCCCTGCACCTTCAGGTTGGGAAACGGGTCCAGACCATCATTTGTGCCTATGCACCAAATGATGGGTCAGAATACCCACCCTTTTTGGAGTCTGTGACTGGGGTGCTGGAGGGTGCTCCTCTTGGAGACTCCATTGTCCTACTGGGGGACTTCAATGCGCACGTGGGCAACAACAGTGAAAACTGGAAGGGGGTGATTGGGAGGAACGGCCTGCCCGATCTGAACCCAAGTGGTGTTCAGTTATTGGACTTCTGTGCTAACCAGTTTGTCCATAACAAACACCATGTTCAAACATGAGGGTGTCCATATGTGCATCTGGCACCAGGACACACTAGGTCACAGGTTGATGATTAATTTTGTTATTGTGTCATCAGACCTGCGATCGTATGTCTTTGACACTCGGGTAAAGAGAGGTGCAGAGCTCTCAACTGATAATGTGAGCTGGATCTGATGACAGGGGATGATGCCATTCAGACCTGGTAGACCCAAACGTACAGTGAGGGTGTGCTGGGAACGTCTGGCTGAAGCCCCTGTCCGGGAGGTCTTCAACTCCCACCTCCGGAAGAACCTCAACCACATTCCAAGGGAGTCTGGAGACATGGAGTCTGAATGGGCCATGTTCTCCACCTCTATTGTTGAAGCAGCAGCCCAGAGCTGCGGCCGCAAGGTCGTCGGGGCATCTCGTGGTGGCAACCCCCAAACCAAGTGGTGGACACCAGTGGTGAGGGAGGCCTTTAAATCACCCTTTATTGTCATTCAACCATACAACCAATCATGTACAGTAGAGCCAAATTGTGTTTTTCCTATCTACAGTGTTAATCACACACACCCCATATGTAGAATCAGAGGGCCGCTGCCATGCAAGGCGCTGCCACAGATTTCCTTCCTCCATTCCGTTATTGCTGAGCACCAAGCTGGACGGCAGAAAGTTCCGCTTTTATAACGTCTTCGGCATGACCCGGCCGGGATTTGAACCCCTGCCTCCCGGGTGTGGGGTGGATGTTCTACCAACTGAGCCACCACTCCGGTAGAGTGGTGGCTCTACCATTAAGCTGAAGAAGGAGTCCTATCAAGCTTGGTTGGCTTGTGGGACTCCCGAAGCAGATGAGGTGCACCGGCAGGCCAAGCCGAGTGCAGCTCGGGTGGTTGCTGAAGCAAAAACTCGGGTATGGGAGGAGTTTGGTGAGGCCATGGAACAAGGCTTTCAGTCGGCCTCGAAGAGATTCTGACAAACTGTCTGGTGGTTCAGGAGGGGGAAGCAGCTCAATGTCCACACTGTGTATGGTGCGGATGAGGGGCTGTTGACTTCGACTGGGGATATCATGGGGCGGTGGAAGGAATACTTCGAGGATCTCCTCAATCCCACTGATACGCCTTCCACAGAGGAAGCAGGGCTTGTGGACGAGGGGGACGACTCGCCGATCACTGAGGGTGAGGTCGCCAAGGTGGTTAAAAATCTTTTTGGTTGCCGGGCCCCGGGGATGGATGAGATTCGCCCTGAGTACCTCAAGGTCCTGGATGTTGTAGGGCTGTCATGGTTGACACGCCTCTGCAACATTGCGTGGAGGTCGGGGGCAGTGCCTTTGGCATGGCAAACTGGGGTGGTGGTTCCTCTCTTCAAAAAAGGGAACCAGAGGGTGTGCTCCAACTTTAGAGGGATCACACTCCTCAGCCTCCCTGGGAAGGTCTATGCCAAGGTACTGGAGAGGAGAGTCCGGCCATTGGTCGAACCTCGGATTCAGGAGGAGCAATGTGGTTTTCGTCCTGGCCATGGCACATCGGACCAGCACTTTACCCTCTTGAGAATCATCGAGGGTTTGTGAGAGTTTGCCCAACCAGTTTACATGCGTTTTGTGGACTAGGAGAAGGCATTCGACCACGTCGCTTGTGGTTTTTTGTGGAGGGTGCTTCGGGAGTATGGGGTATCGGGCTTGTTGTTACGAGCTATTCGGTCTCTGTACGACCGTTGTGAGAGTTTGGTTCCTATTGCCAACACTCAATCGGACTCGTTCCCAGTGAGAGTTGGACTCCACCAGAGCTGCTCTTTGTCACCGATCCAGTTCATAATTTTTATGAACAGGATTTCTAGGCGTAGCCAGGGAACGGAGGGTGTCATGCTTGGTGACCACAGGATTTCATCTCTGTTGTTTGCAGATGATGTTGTCCTGCTGGCTTCACCCAGCACTGACCTACAGTTCTTACTGGGACACTTTGCTGCTGAGTGTGAAGCGGCTGGGATGAGAATCAGCACCTCCAAGTCTGAGTCCATGGTCCTCAGCTGGAAAAAGGTGGATTGTCCTCTCCGGGTTGGGGACAGGTTCCTGCCCCAAGTGGAGGAGTTTAAGTATCTTGGGGTCTTATTCACGAGTGAGGGGAGAATGGAGCGAGAGATTGACAGATGGATCGAAGCAGCATCTGCGGTGATGTGGACATTGTACTGGTCTGTTGTGGTGAAGAGGGAGCTGAGTTCTAAGGCAAAGCTGTCGATTTACCTGTCAATCTACGTTCCTACTCTCACCTATAGTCACGAGCTTTGGGTAATGACCGAAAGAATGAGCTCGCGGATACAGGCGACTGAGATGAGCTTTCTCTGTAGGATCACTGGACTCACCCTCAGAGATAGGGTGAGGATCTCAGTCATCCGAGAGAGGCTCAGAGTAGAACCACTGCTCCTCCACATTGAAAGGAACCAGTTGAGGTGATATGGGCATCTGATCAGGATGCCTCCTGGACGCCTCCCTCTTGAGGTGTTTTGGGCACGTCCCACTGGGAGGAGACCCTGGGGCAGACCCAGGACTTGCTGGGGAGACTATAGGCGCTTTTCCACTAGCCCCGCTCAGCCCCGATTGAAAACCCGGCTCTACTCACTTCGGTTCGGTTCAGCCTCAGTTGCTTTTCAACTACTGCTGGCGCACCTGCTGGCACACCTGCTGTGGGTGGGATTTGTTGAACAGCAGGCAACGCCACACCCTCATGACGTGAAACACGTGACCGAATCCTCCACAACAAACAAAATGGCTGATGATGAGGAGAGAAGGAAGGAGGAAGGAGAGAGGAATGACTATGACATGAAACTGGTTAAATCTATGGTGCTGACTTGTGCTCTGCACAGTCTGTGTGAGAGTCATGGAGAGACGTTTGACACTACATTGGATGATGCAGTAGATCAGGGGTGTCAAACTCATTCCATGGAGGGCCAAGACCCTGCAGGTTTTACTTCCACCCAGTCTCTTCAGCAGGTGTTTTCACTGATCAGCAATCAGTAGGAAGAAATTCAGAGAAATCACCTGTTGAAGACACTGGGTGGAGGTAAAACCTGCAGGGTCTTGGCCCTCCATGGAATGAGTTTGACACCTGTGCAGTAGATGAACCAGTGGTGGCAGCGGCACAGAGAGCAGAGGAGCAGGGTGGTGATATTGTAGCAAACTCAATATAAGCACCCTACTTGGCTTACCAAGTGGGTTGACCCTACTGGCGACACAGGTAGAGTGTGGGACTCTGGAGCAGGAGGCGTGAGTTCGAACCTGCCGGTGGGATGTTGCCATGTCGAGCTGCATGTTACAATATAATACGAGATGCTGTGATGCAATACTTGACAATTTCGTCCACATTTATGTGCATACATATTTCAAAAATGTTTTTTGTAAATAAAATGTTGTGCATGGTCCATCTACCTGTCCTCTTGTTCATAACGCTTATCTGTTAAGAAGGTGCGAAGCCATCAGCCTAATGATGAGTCCACACTTCGTCACTGTTGTGATAATTGCTCATGCTGAGCGCTCTGACAGCCCCGCTGTGGGGGTCACACACGACGTGTTCCTCCCCACACTCTCAATTTTTTTTCCCGTGTAGCGGGTTGAATTCAACCCCACCACAACACACAAAGACATTCACAGCAGTCAATCTGGGCATTTGCATATCAGAGGTACAGTAGTAAGTGCTGACCGGGCGCGCCAAAAATTGTTTGCTGCTCCGCGATGTCGAGGGGCTGTCCCGTTGAACTTGTGGAGATCACCAGAAGAAAAATTAGTCTCTGACTCCACTGGTGACCCTGAACATGCACACGTTTTGTGCAAATGCAACTTTCTGGTCTGGACAGCCAAGCTGGCGACCTGAGGCTGAAGAAAATGAGCTGCCGGCGAACGCAGCACCCGGCAGTGATGCTCCGCCGACGAGCGAACGCAGCAGCCTGACTGATCTGCCCTCCCTGCGGCTTCAGGGAGGCCTCAACGCAGAGCTCACGGCAGGCGAGCTACTCTCCGGACATCGCCCAAGACCGGGTAAACGGCAGTAAACATCATGGCGCGACCCTCGCCGAGATCGGGGCGTCCATGCGGGACAGCCTGAGGGACAAAGATCGTCTATCTCCCCTCATCGCTTCAACGCACCATGACTATTCTGCAGCCACAGATCATCATAGATGTTTTTCGGCGCTGACTGCGCCGATCTCCACCAAGTTTCCTACCCTGGTTCCTCTCCAGCGGGCCCACCCACGCAAGGAGCCCCGGCACCGGGGGTGACGAGGACGGCGCAACACGCACGGAACAAGAATGGCTCCAGAGACCACCATCGTCCTGCGCAGCTGCACGCAGAACCTTCAAGGCTGCGCGCTCACCTGAAGCAAGCACGCGCGCAGCGCGCCCACAGGATTCAATGATGGTTTCAGCCACGGCGCACAAAGGATTCAGCCGTCTCCTTTTCCCGAGGGCTTTAGGGCTGCGCACGCACCTAAAGCCAACACGCCAAGTTCCTCTGCTTTTGTTTATGCAACCTCGCCGCTCCTGTTTTTCTTCATGGCCACAAGAGGAGTCAGAGACTAATTTTTCTTCTGGTGATCTCCACAAGTTCAACGGGACAGCCCCTCGACATCGCGGAGCAGCAAACAATTTTTGGCGCGCCCGGTCAGCACTTACTACCCCCCTTTCCCCCCCCCCTCCACCTGCACAGAGCTTTTCCCTGCTCGCTGCCCAAACTGCAACATCGAGGTCTCAGCCCCCTGCCATGCCCTCTGGGGGGGAGCGGTGTAGCGGGTTGAATTCAACCCCCCCACAACACACAGAGACAGTCAGCTCGCACTCCTGGGTTTTTTCCGCTGCATGCTGCGTTTACAGCTGTGAGTGACATAATGCACGGCTCAGGAGACACACACGCAGGCTCAGAATAGGTTTAACAGTTTATTCAATAACAAGTGTGTGTATGGCTGCGTGTCTGTGATATGTGGATGCATTGGTGGTGGCGTCTGCGTCAGGCACGGGGGCAGGAAGCCGTTCAGCCGGACAACCCTATGGGAGAAGCAGAGGGAGAAGGGTAACGGGTACCACACCAATACTAACTAACTAACTAACTAACCTGCACTTATATAGCGCTTTTCTAGTCACAAAGACCACTCAAAGCGCTTTCATTAATACTAACCCTCTATTCTAAGGGCCTATAGGAAACAAATATCTAGGGACAATTTAGAACAGCCAATTAACCTAACATGCATGTTTTTGGCATGTGGGAGGAAACCGGAGAAATCCCGGAGTAAACCCACGCAACACGGGGAGAACATGCAAACTCCACACAGATCAGTATCAATACAGGAGATAATGATAGTGACAGCTGGCTTACTTGGTCTGGGCAGGTGGCTGGCGTTAAGCAAGGGCATAGCCCGGTAGACAGCGACCTGGAGCGCCTGAAGCAGCAGCGAGGAGATGGTGGCAAGGGAACGTAGTCCGCCACCGGGAAATCCACCTGTGCACAGGGGAGAATGCTGGGAGGAAAAGGTAAGAGATGCTTACGTCTTATCTTGCTTGACGAAGGGGGTTCCTTGTGGCAAGAGTAGCCGATGAGAACAGACGGTTCAGGCTGAAGCCCAGGGCGAGGCAGCTTAAATCCCTCACCGCTGACGAGGCGCAGGTGTGCGCACAGCTGGCGCCGCTGATGAGCAGCGAGTCGTGACAGTACTCCCCCCTCTAGCAGCGCCTCCTGGCGATGGTTTCTCCGGGTGCGCTCGGTGGAACTCAGCGATGAGGGACGGATCCAACACAAACGAGGAGTGCACCCATTGTCTCCATTCAGGTCCGAAGCCCTCCCAATTCACCAAGTACTGCAACCTGCGACCCCGGCGCCGGGAGTCCAGAATGGTAGAGACTGTCCAGGCCGGATGGCCATCTATCATCCGGGGCGCGGGCTGCGCCGCAGGTGGAGGGCAGAGGGGATCGGAGACCACCGGTTTCACCTTGGAGACGTGGAAGGTGGGATGGATGCAGAGGGAGGGGGGGATAGCCACACGCACAGCCACCGGGTTGATGATCTTGGTGATGGGAAATGGACCGATGAACCGTTGGGCCAGCTTTCTCCTCTCACCCTTTAAACAGACGTCCTGAGTGGACACGTAGACTCGTTGGCCTACCTGGTAGGCAGGGGCAGGTCTCCTGTGCCGGTCCGCCGTGGACTTGTTGCGCTCCGCCGTGCGTAAAAGTGCGCTGCGCACCGAAGACCAGATGGAGCGGCACCGCCTGAGGTGCGCCCGGACAGAGGGGACAGTCAACTCGCTCTCCTGCATAGGGAACAGAGGAGGATCATAGCCCAGGGATGCCTTGAATGGGGACATCCCGGTGGCAGAAGAGTGAGCGGTGTTATGGGCGTACTCCACCCAGGCGAGATGGGTGCTCCAGGACGCAGGCTTGGATGCAGTAACGCAGCGGAGCGCAGCCTCCAGTTCCTGATTGGTCCGCTCACACTGCCCGTTGGATTGGGGTGATGGCTGGAGGAGAGGCTTACCTTGGCTCCCAGGGCATTGCAGAAGGACCTTCAGATGTCCGAGGCAAACTGGGGGCCTCGGTCCGAGACCACGTCTACCGGAATCCCATGCAGCCTGACCACGTGCTGGATGAGGAGGTCCGCCATCTCCAAGGCAGATGGGAGCCCCCGTAATGGCACGAAGTGAGCAGCCTTGGAGAAACGGTCAACGATGGTCAGGACTGTGTCGAAGGTGTTGGAGGCAGGGAGACCGGTGACGAAGTCTAGGGCGATGTGCGACCAGGGCCTACCAGGAACGGGCAGGGGCTGGAGCAGGCCCGCGAGGGGAGCGTTACCTGACTTGCTGGTGGCACAGACGGGGCAGGCCCGGGCAGGCCCGGGCGTAGCGGGCGGCGTCCCTCCGCAGACCCGGCCACCAGAAGGAGCGTTGGAGGAGGTTGATCATCCGGGAGGACCCAGGATGGCAGGTGAGCTTGGATGTATGAAACCAGTGGATAACCTCCCCCCGGACAGCAGATGGCACAAAAAGCCTCCCCTCTGGTCCGCCGCCAGGGTCCGGTTCCAATTCCTGCGCCTTCTGGATCTTGCTCTCGATGGCCCAGGAGACGGCCCCCACGACGCACGACCTGGGCAAGATGGTGTGGATCGCGTCTTCTGACGCCTCAGGGGCAAATTGCCTGGAAAGGGCATCGGGCAGGCCTTTCTTGGAGCCAGGTCTGAAGGTGATGTTAAAACGAAACCTGGCGAAGAACAAGGACCAACGCACCTGGCGGGCATTCAGACGCTTGGCAGTTCTTAAATATTCCAAGTTCTTGTGATCGGTGAGTACCACGAACGGCAGGGCGGCCCCCTCCAGCCAGTGGCGCCACTCCTGAAGTGCGAGCTTGATGGCGAGGAGCTCTCTGTCCCCCACGTCGTAATTACGTTCCGCCGGGGACAAGCGCCGAGAGAAGAAGGCGCAGGGCCGTTTGGCGCCGTTGGCAGGCGACCGCTGAGACAACACCGCCCCCACCCCCGTGTCCGAAGTGTCCACCTCAACAATGCACTGCAGCGCGGGGTCGACTTGGCTGAGGACCCGGGAGGAGGGAAACTCCGCCTTCAGCGCCTGGAAGGCAGCTGCGGCCTCTTCAGTCCACCGGAACGGGGTCTTAGGGGAGGTGAGGCGGGTCAGGGGACCGACGATGGCTCCAAAATTAGGGACGAAGCAGCGGTAGAAATTGGCAAACCCAATGAACTGTTGTACCTGCTTCCTTGATGTAGGAGTGGGCCACTCTACCACCGCTTTGACCTTCGCTGGGTCCGGGAGCACCTGGTCATGAGAGATGACGAATCCCAGGAAGGATGTAGTCTTGTCGTAGAATTCACATTTTTCCGCCTTAACATATAATCGGTTCTCCAGCAGCCTCTGAAGGACCCGCCTCACGTGGACCCGGTGCTTGTCCCTGGATCTGGAGAAGATGAGGATATCGTCCAGGTAGACGAACACAAGCAGGCCGATGAAATCCCAGAGGACGTCATTAATAAGGTGCTGAAAGACGGCTGGAGCGTTGGTCAACCCGAATGGCATAACCAGGTATTCGAATGGCTGTTCGGGGTACGGAAGGCTGTCTTCCACTCGTCTCCCTCCCGGATCCGGACGAGGTGGTATGCGCTGCGAAGATCCAGCTTGGTGAACCAAGTCGCCCCCTGGAGGGAGTGGAAGGCGGTATCCATTAGGGGCAAGGTGTAGCGGTCCTTCTCCGTGATGTCATTGAGGGCACGGTAGTCAATACAAGGACGAAGGGAGCCATCCTTCTTGCCCACGAAGAAGAACCCTGCGCCTAATGGTGATGATGAGGGGCCGATGATTCCGGCACTCAGCGACTCCTTCAAATAGGTGTTCATTGCCTCCTTCTCCGGCGCTGACAGGCTGTAGAGACGTCCCGAGGGTAAGGGTGCCCCCTGGCGGATGTTAATAGCGCAGTCATAGGGCCGGTGTGGAGGAAGAGACATCGCCTTGGACTTGCTGAAGACCATGCCCAGGTCGTGGAACTCCGAGGGCACCAGGGTGAGATCCGGAGGCACGACGTCCTTGGGAGTGGGAGGAGAGGACGGGGCGCAGGCAGCGGATTGGAGGCAGGTGCACATGCAGAAAGAGCTCCAGGCGGACACTCTGCCGGTCTTCCAGTCCAGGACAGGATTGTGGAGGCGGAGCCATGGGTATCCAAGAATCACAGGTGTTACTGAAGATGGTAAGACGTAGAAGGTGATATCCTCCCGGTGATTTCCTGAGATGATTACTGGGACAGGGGTCATCCGGTGTGTTACTTTTCCCAGGGAGACACAGGAGAGATTTACTAGGGCGGGAGGAGACTCGAGAGGGTGGCAACGGATGCCCAATCGGGTTGCCAGGCTTTGTGAAATGAAGCTACCCTCCGCGCCTGAATCCACCAGTGCGTGCGTGAGGTGCCCTGTGGGATTATGGCAGAATCGGATGGGCAGCGTCAAATTCATGAGGGGACTCGACCGGTTAGAATCTGCAAGGCCCCCTACAGTGATTCGCGGACCCCTAACCGGCTTCTCTGGACAATGCTCCACGGGGTGTTGACTGCCTCCATAATGCATGCAGAGGCCCAACTCCCGGCAGCGTTGTTTCTCCGCTAGATGGAGCTTCGACCGGACCACCGCCTTCGCCTCCGACTTCTCGGAGGAGTCTGGCGGTGGTGACACCAGGGGGCGAGCTTGGGACATGCGAGGCGAGCCTCCCCACAAGCGAGAAGCAGACTTCTGCTCTGAAGACCGCTCGCGAAGCCTGTTATCCAAGCTAATCGCTAGCGATATCAGCTCCGAAAGCCTCCCCGGAATATCGCGACCAGCCAACTCATCCCTCAGACCAGAGTTCAGACTGCGGAGGAAGATGCCGCAGAGCGAGGGCTCATCCCAGCCAACCTCCTCCGCGATGACCCAGAAGTCGATCGAGTAGTCTGCAGCTGACCGACCTCCCTGTTGAAGGCAGAGAAGGCGATCAACTAACACACTATCTCGACGACTATGGTCAAACACGTTGAGGAACTGTTGCACGAATTGGCCGTAGGAGAGGTTGGCATAGCTGGGCTTCGCCATGACAGCGTAAGCCCAGGTGAGTGCCCGCCCCTCCAGGAGGTTTCCCATATAGCAAATTCGGCTGTGGTCTGAGGGAAAATCCCCAGGGACGCGGGAGAACACCGACTCACACTGCATGATGAACCCCCGCGCTCTGCCGAGCTGTCCGCTAAAGCGGACGGGGGTCGGAATGGGTGTGAGCCGGGTTGGCGACCCGGGAACAGTCTGACCGGCCGCCGGAGCGGCAGGAGCTGCACCTCCCTGACGAGCCAGGGGGAACGGCTGCGGGAGGTCCAGGCAATCTAACCGGTGAGTGATCTTAACTAATTTATTCAGCATCACCTGTTGCTGATGAACTATTAAATCTATTTGAGCCTCGAGAGAGGTGAGACGGCATGTGAGCCCGCTGTCCGCTGAGCCGCTCTGCTGAAGCCGTACTGGCATAATGCACGGCTCAGGAGACACACACGCAGGCTCAGAATAGGTTTAACAGTTTATTCAATAACAAGTGTGTGTATGGCTGCGTGTCTGTGATATGTGGATGTATTGGTGGTGGCGTCTGCGTCAGGCACGGGGGCAGGAAGCCGTTCAGCCGGACAACCCTATGGGAGAAGCAGAGGGAGAAGGGTAACGGGTACCACACCAATACAGGAGATAATGATAGTGACAGCTGGCTTACTTGGTCTGGGCAGGTGGCTGGCGTTAAGCAAGGGCGTAGCCCGGTAGACAGCGACCTGGAGCGCCTGAAGCAGCAGCGAGGAGATGGTGGCAAGGGAACGTAGTCCGCCGCCGGGAAATCCACCTGTGCACAGGGGAGAATGCTGGGAGGAAAAGGTAAGAGATGCTTACGTCTTATCTTGCTTGACGAAGGGGGTTCCTTGCAGCAAGAGTAGCCGATGAGAACAGACGGCCTCAGGCCGAAGCCCAGGGCGAGGCGGCTTAAATCCCTCGCCGCTGACGAGGCGCAGGTGTGCGCACAGCTGGCACCGCTGATGAGCGGCGAGTCGTGACAGTGAGGTTAAAGTGTCATCCATGCATTGTGTTCATGCATCCTGTCTGTACCTCTGATATGCAAATGCCCAGATTGACTGCTGTGAATGTCTTTGATGTATTGTCTGAGCTGAGTATATAAGCTGTCTGATTTTCATGTTCATTCTCTCATTCTGATTCTGCAACTGCTGCTGGACATACACATTTTGTGTCCCTCTGGAGAGCCGTGGGCTCGCTCCCGGCGCGCATGCACGGCGCCGGGAGCGGAGCTCGTGACGGCAGTATGATTTAATAAAACCAACTTAAAACTCCATCGCTGTCTTTATTTTATCATGCCGCTTCACCCGTATATTTTTCTCTTTGGCGTACAGAAATGGCAATACGCCCGTATTTGCTAAAATTGCATTTTCCCCGTATTAAAATACGGCGAAACCATATCACTTGACAGGTATGTAATTACATTCAGAAACACCGCACAGGCCATCTTCACAAAAATCCAGCTCGACAAGCCACTTTTGCTTAGGTGGAAATGCAAATTGAACTATAAATCATGTGCTGATACATGTCATATTTTCCCATGTAAAGGTCTCCCACTTTTACTTACAAATTGATTTTTAATTTTTGGGAAAAGGGAATATAAATTTTGCACTTGTTGGTAACAACAGTTGTGTGCAACAAAAACACAGTTGCATATCCTTGTCCGATTTGTCTACTGTTATTAGTGCCAAATTTTTGCTAGATTCCTTCTTAATTTATTAAATTTTGACTGGTGATGCAACATTCAACTTACACGTACTTACCTTTAGCAGTGTCTACAAGTTCAAGCACACCAGTACTACTGCTTATAACATAAAAAAAAATGTACCCGTTCAAGAGAAATGGATTCAGCATTGCAAATTTGTTAAAAATAAAAAAAAACAAACTACCAAGACATTACGTTTCGTTGTGTTGTTAAAAATTAAATTACCATTAGAAGGCTATACACCTGACCTGATGAACAGCAGCATGTGGAGTGAACAGAGAATGGAATGTGTATGTAATTATTGGCTTTTCTCATACGATGTCATAACAGATAAACCAGACTTTTGATGCAAACAATACAATTTTATTCCAGAAGCAAAATTTACAAACAAAAAAACAGACTGGGCGATGACATCTCTGCGAGCTCTTCCCTTCGTAACGCAGCGTCCTGCTCCAGGGCTTCACGCACATCTGCCCGCACATCTGCGGCCACCTGTCGCAAATGCTGCATGTACTCCTGATTCTTGCCGCTGGTCATGTTACCGTTCCAAGAGCCGCATCTCTTCGTCATGCATGTTGACCATCGCTAATGTAAGGTCAGCGATGGGAGTTGTCTGTTTTCGTCTTGCCAAGATGGAAAGACAGAAAGGCATGGTCGTTAAAGCTGGATCACTACATATATTATGGAATTACACAGGTGAAAGTCTGTGGTGGAATGTCACTATTATATTATGCTTCATTGCTGTATATAAGCTGAACTGTCATGTTGCTGCCCCTCAGTAGAGCAGATTTTGCAACACGCAGGGTGCTGTCTTCGGCTGCAGCCCCCCTGCAAAACTAAAAAGGATTAAGATTAAGAATATGGATGGATGGATGGGTAATGTTTAAACTAGTTGCTTGTAGTGTGGCTGCAGAAATCTGAATGGGTTAATACAGTCAGCTGACGCGAAGCATTTCAATGAAGCATGTTGATTTCAACGGCAGTTCATGCGCTTTATTTGTTTGTCTAAAACAGGAGTTACACCAGCACCAATCACCACACCTAAAAATGGTTGTGGAACACTGATAAGTGAAGACCAAAGAATAACCTTTTTGTACATTTAAAAAGACATTTTCAATTAATTAATATGCAGCTACAGGAAACTGCATTAATCAATTTGGGACATAACTTGTTAGGCTCCAGCCCCCCCGCGACCTGTAAAGGATTAAGCGGTAGAAGATGGATGGATGGATTTTCGACCCTGGTTTCCGCTGCTGGACCTGTTTCAACCAAAAAAAAAAATCGTGGTTATTGTGTCTTACCGGCACTTGAACGTGATCCAGATGGAGCTGGTGATGTGGAGTCGATTCAGCTGGCGCTCCGGCAGACGCACACGCAGACGCAGCGCCAGGAGAGTCCGCTGTGTCCATCATCTCCACTGAGGTGGACCCCTGTGATATGAAATGCGATTCTAGAAAGAAAATGCACGCAATTTAAAACTTAACACCAAAGTGCAACATGTACACAACACTCTCAAGTTTTTAACCGGAATACAATAAGCGTAATTCAGTGTTTTGTTCGCGCTAATACTTAACACAAAGCAAGCGTGAATCTGCAGTTGGCTGCAAAACAATAGGCAAGCCTCAGTAACAACCATTACCCACAATCTAACAACCTTCCTATTTCTTAAAAACAGTGAGCTTGGCACAGAAAGGATCAAGTGGCGAAAAGATGCGCAATATCAAAACAACACTCACCATCCATGGTTTCCAAGGGCCGTGACCATGACCGTGACCGTGACCGTGTCGAGCCCAATGTCTCTCAGCGAACCACTTCCACTCCTTCCATCCGCTGAACTTCGAGCATTGTGGTCCTTCACTGCTCGGTAATCGCTTTTCAGCTTTTTCAGCTTCTCCCGACACTGTTTGGCAGTACGGATGTGCCCTTGGGAAGCCATCTGCTCGGACACCTGCATTTCGAGTAGATCCGTCCACCTCGCGCTGGATGCGATCGTCGCCTAATATAGAAAGAAAATTGTGCACCTCCTAATATATAATATTAGGAGTATATTATTATATATTATACAGTATATTAATATAATATACCGTATTAAAGGGGCGCACTGTGTTCACTGCTGAACAGTTACAAATGGCGGTCGTGGAGTAAATTCAGCAGAAAAAGTCGCTTTCATGACGTTACGACCTGACCAATCAGCGGCGACCAGTCTCTTAAAGTCATATCACAGCCATACTCAGCCCTACTCAGCCCAGTTAGACCCTGCCCTGGATCAGGTACGAAAAAAGTACCTGCTAACCAGTGCTGGGGCTAATGGAAAAGCGCCTAAAGCGGGCTGAGTGGTGCGGTGTAGGGCTAAGTGAGGCTAGTGGAAAAGGGCCTTATGTCTCCCAGCTGGTCTGGGAATGCCTTGGTATCCTCTCTGAATAGTTGGAGCAGGTGGCTGGGGAGAGGGAAGTCTGGACTTCTCTGCTTGAACTGCTGCCTCCGTGACCCAGACCTCCAAAAAAGCGGTAGAAGATGGATGGATGGATGGATGGCATTGCTTTTGAATTTTGGTTCAACAGAATCATTTTAAAAAAAACAAACTAATGAAGCTGGCTTGGACAAAAATGGCCATCTCCTTAATTTAACATTTTGTTGCACAACCTCTTGATGCAAGCAATTTCTGTAACTCTCAATGAGACTTCTACACCTATCAACAGGTATTTTGACCCACATCTCATGAGCAAACTGTGCCAGCTGTCTCACGTTTGGAGGGTGCCTTCTCTGGACTGCATGTTTCAGGTCCTTCCACATATTTAACAGGATTTAGGTCAGGGCTTATAGAAGGTCACTTCAGAATAGTCTCATGTTTTGTTCTTAACCATTCTTGGGTGTTTGTAGCTGTGTGTTTTGGGTCCTTATCAAATCAAATCAAATCAAATCAAACTTTATTGTCATATTGCTGTACATACAACTGTAGTGCAGGCAAGATGAAACTGCGTTTCTCTCGGCATCCATATAAGAAGCAGCATGATTAAGACACACTCCCACATAGCTCCACCCCCCACCCCACCCCCACCCACCCCATCCATTCACACATCCCTGAGACATACTTGGGGAAAAAGAATAACTAACTATAATATACAAAATGTCCATAGGTGCAGTAGTGTGTATGTGAGGATCCGGGTCAGCTGTTCAGCATCCTGACAGCTTGTGGGAGGAAGCTGTTGATCAGTCTGGTGGTTCTGCCTCTGATGCTCCGGAATCGTTTACCAGATGGAAGAAGTTCAAAGTGTTTATGCAGAGGGTGAGAACGGTCCTTGACAATGTTCAGTGCCCTGCTCCTACAACGGTTCTGAAAAAGTTCTTGGACAGAGGGGAGGGAGACTCCAATTACCCTCTCCGCCCCCTTGACTATCCTCTGCAGGGCTTTTTTGTCTGACATACTGCAGCTGGAGTACCATGTAGCAATGCAGTACATCAGAACACTCTCCACCACACCTCTGTAGAAGGTCCTGAGGATGCAGATGGGGAGAGAGGCCTGTTTGAGTTTCCTCAAGAAGTGTAGTCTCTGCTGAGCTCGCTTCCTGATCTCCAAGGAATTCTTGCTCCAGGTCAGGTCCTGCGAGATCTGCACTCCGAGGAACTTGATGTTCTCTACTCTCTCCACTAAACAGCTGCCGATGCTGAGGGGGACGTGCTCAGGCTGTGACCGCCGGAAGTCGATAATCATCTCCTTCGTTTTGTCCACATTGAGCACCAGATTGTTCTCCCTGCACCAGCCCTCCAGGTCTCTCACTTCTTCCCTGTACATTGATTCCTCATCCCTCTGAATAAGTCCCACCACCGTGGTGTCATCTGCAAACTTAATAATCTGGTTCCCCTCGTGTTTGGATACACAGTCATGTGTTAGAAGTGTAAACAACAGTGGACTGAGTACACAGCCTTGAGGGGTTCCGGTACTCAGCGTGACAGAGTTGGAGATGTTGTTTCCAACCCGGACAGACTAAGGTCTCTCAGTCAGGAAATCCAGGATCCAGAGACATGTGGCAGTGTTCAGACCGAGAAGGAGTAATTTCTCTATCAGTCTCTGGGGAATAATGGTGTTGAATGCTGAACTGAAATCAATGTACAGGAGTCTGGCGTAGGTGTCTTTCTGGTCCAGGTGGGTGATAACAGAGTGTGGGGTGGTGACTATAGCATCCTCCGTGGAGCGGTTTGAACGATATGCAAACTGGAGCGGGTCGTGTGATGCAGGGAGGCAGGCTGTGATGTGTGGTTTGACAAGCCGTTCAAAACACTTCATCACAATTGGTGTAAGTGCAACAGGACGATAGTCATTCAAACAGGACACCACTGGTTTCTTTGCCACCGGTACAATGATAGAGGTCTTGAAGCATCTGGGAACGATGGCCTGACTCAGGGAGATGTTATAAATGTCAGTCAGGACATCCGCCAACTCGCTCACGCAGTCTCGGAGCACACGTCCCGGAATGTTGTCTGGACCTGCAGCTTTGCGTGGGTTGATTCTGGATAGGGTCCTCCGTGTGTCCGCTGTGTTAATGGTAAAAGCTGGTCCGACCGATGGTGGGAGTGGGCCGGCCCTCCCTCTGATCCTATTGGAGGACCCATGACCTGCAACTGAGGCCAAGCTTTCCGACACTGGGCAGCACATTTCACTCCAGAAGGTCTTGATAGTCTTGACATTTCATTGTATCCTGCACAGATTCAAGACACTCTGTACCAGAAGCAGCAAAGCTGCCCCCCAAAAAAACCAAGCCTCCTCCATGTTTGACAGCAGGTAGTGTTCTTTGTATGCTTCATTTTTTTTCCTTATGTAAACATAGAGCTGATGCGACTGCCCCAAAAGCTCCAGTTTTGTCTCATCATTCCAGAGAACAACCTCCCTTAGACTTTGAGGTTTGTCAGCATCCATTTTGGCTAGCTTTTTAATGTTTTTCTGTTAATAGTGGAACACTCCTCAGTTTCTTCCATGAAGCTCAATGTTGTTCAAAATGTGACCCGTGGTGCAATTACAAAGCAACGTACCATGACCTAGGAGACCTCTTTGAACCTCTGGCGTCCACATCCTGGGAGCTTGGCTACAGTCTGTTGAAGCTTATTCTTTTTAATAGTATTGGTAACTGGTCACAGGAGCATGAAACTGCTTAGAGATGGTCCTATAGCCTTTACCTTTAACATGGTTATCTATGATCTTCTCTCAAAGCTCCTCAGACAGCTCTCTGCTTTGCCTTCTCTGGTCCATCGTGCACATCGTGCGCACCATGTGTGGCACACACAATGACACCACACTATGGTTTTCTCCCTCTAAATAGTCTGAATGGCTATGAAAAGCTTGAAGACACCTGTGATGCTAATCACAGGACACATCTTAGTTTAACATGTCCCTATGGTCAAATTATTTTCTTTTCTTTTCTAGGAGTAACATCACTTGCAGGCCAGTTTTATTAGTTTGTTTTTAAAATTACTCTGTTGAATCAAAATTCAAAAGCTCTGTCTGATTTTCATTAGATAATTTTCAGAACATTTTTATTTATTATTACTTTTGTCAGTTTCAAGTTACTGTATTTCAGTGACCATTGCGGGATTTTCCTTACTTTAACAGAAAGTTACCAACATCTTTGAATATACTCAGGGGTTTTTTTGTTTTTTGTTTTTTTTTTTTATCAGGAGAAACATTATTCAATGAACATTATTGTTATGTCTGGAAAACAGGACTGCGGAGGCAGGAGCTGTACTGAACTGTAACTTTATTACAGATGCAGTTAATGGATACACGTGTCACAGTGTAAAGGCTAGCAAGCTAACACTAAGCTAATACAGGCCGTTGTTATAGAGGTGGAGCGCCAAACTCAGGACAACTCCCGCCAACAGTCCCTCTAAGTAGACACAGCATGCTGATGTCACCCGTGCGTCCAACGTCATGTCCGTGATGCCCATTGTTAACCTGTTCATATCCAACATCTACCTCCCCCTTGGAAAAACCCAAAACATTATCAATTTCAATTCACAGCAGCTTTCTTTTTGCTGGCCTCTTTCGTGCGACGATTCTCATCCGTGATGATGGGACCGTCTGGGTCCAGGCAGTCACATCGTTGGGCCGAACCCAATCAAGTAGTGCAACCTGTTTGTCTGCACTCGGCGCTGCTGCTCTCTCTGATGCTGGTTGTTGCTGTGGAGATGTACCATTCACGCCAGTGGCAGGATGCACTTGCGGTTGGCATTGCTCCGCTTGGTCCTGCTGGGGCACGAACTCTCCATCCTGCCATGCTGCTGCTGTTCTCTGAGGCTGATACTCGGCGAGGATGCGAGATGAGTTTGGCTTCTGCTCTCTCTCCTCTGGTGTTGGTTGTGACCACGGTGATATGTCGCTGTCGTCGGCGACAGGATGCGTGCCGGGTTGTCGTCGTTCACCAGGGTCCCCCTTCTCCACGAGCTCACTCTCCTGTGGCTCTACAGCAGCTGCTTGAAGCTCATGGTGGGCGAGGATCAAAGGTGAGTCCAGTTCGTGCTCTCTCTCCGTGCTGTATTCACTCTCTGTGCTGTGTTCTCTCTCCATGCTCTGGTCTTCGGCTGTACCCACATCTGCGAAGTCATACTCTCCCTCCTGTGGTGAAGGTGCAGCTCAAGACCACTCGTGCTACACTGGGACAGGCTCCAGGTCCCGCATGGTTGCAAACTGACGCTCTTGTGGCTGCCCCAGTTCTACTGGGTTCTGCTCGGCATGTGGTGCGAGACAGGGAGAGGCTGCATCCACGTCTGCGTGCAGTGGACTTGAGTCGTCGTCGTCCAAGCTGAGTTTGCTGATGGGTTGTTGTACTATAGTGTCCTGCTGCCCCACAGTGTCTACTTTGGGGCCCTCCCGAGAAGGTTTGGGGTTGGCGGGCTCAGCAACTGGGGCCACCATCTGTATCAGTGGAGCTGACTTTGGGGAGCATGGGTTGGGGCCCGCTAGCTGCAGTGCTACCTGGACAGCCCCTTCTAGCTCTAGCTGGGATGCTATCTCCAGTGCTTCAGCTAGTGTCAGGCCGTCGGGTGCCGTGAACAATATCACCCACAGTTTCCTATTTGTAGTGTTCGCCACCAACTTGTCTCACACAAACTCTTCCTCCAAGTGTCCGAACTCACACATGCTAGCCAAATGGCAGCGGTCGGCAACAAACTGCTGGACTGACTCACCCGCTCACTGTCGGCACTGGCCAAACTTGATTTGCTTATTCCACAGCTTCCTCCGGAGTGCCAGACGCTCTTCCATGTGTGCATCCATCTTCAGGAAAATGATTAATTTTCCTGCGGAGGGCTAGGTTTTCTCCTTGTCATCAATTGTTATGTCTGGAAAACAGGACTGCAGAGGCAAGAGCTGTACTGAACTATAACTTTATTACAGATGTAATAATGGATACACGTCACAGTGTAGAGGCTAGCAAGCTAACACCAAGCTAACACAGGCCGCTGTTATTACAGAGGCGGCGCACCAAAGAGGACAACTCCCGCCAACAGTCCTCCTAAGTAGGCATGGAATGCTGACATCACCTGTACATCCAGCGTCACGTCAGTGCTGCCCATTGTTAACCCGTTCATATCCAACAATTATGTCATCTTTGTTCTTGGACTGAGTCAAGATATCTGCCAGGGATTGAGATCACAAGAGACCTTACGATACAATCTCAATACTTATCCTGTTTTATTATTATTATTATTATGTTTTATTATGGCTTATCCTGTTTTATTATTATTATTATTATTATTATTTTATTATAGTGGGGCGCATGCACACGCAGCGACTGGCAGCTGGTGAAAAAGTCCATCGTCTGTGTGTCTGTTTTTACGCATTTTATGTCGTTTCTGTCCTGGATTTTTTGTAACCTGTATGGCGAAGAGCTCCCTGGTTCTATCAATATGGATTTCCTCCCCTTTTTTGCACTGCTGCTACTTTTCCACCAGCCCTGTGTCTCTGAAGTGAGAGCAATCGGGATCATGCCGGGCAGAATACAATATTCCAGGGACATGTTGCTGCATTTAAACACGGATGATGCAGCGTCTGTGATTGAGTCTAAGCCGCAACTGCCGGACTTTATTTTGAGAGACGTTCATGGACACAGCGGTGAAAAGAGAGACGAGAGAAGGAAGCGCGGAAAGCGTGGAGGCATGAAACTACGCCTGAAGAAACATCAGTTTGGTAACATTCCTCTTCCTTCTATGATTTTTGGGAACGTACAATCTCTGAGGAACAAGGTGGATGAAATTCAAGGGAATGTACGCTACCAGAAGGACTTTAAGAACTGCTGTGTCATGGCTTATACCAAGTCTTGGCTTACTGCGCATGACCGGGACGCGGACCTGTGGATTGATGGCTTTGGAGCCCCACTCCGCTCTGATCGGCAGGAAGAGGTAACGGGGAAACGTCAGGGGGGCGGCGTATGTTTATATATTAATAAGCAGTACTGCACATCTGTCACGGTCAGAGAGCGCATCTGTACACCCGATGTGGAGCTTCTGTCTGTGTCACTATGCCCCTTTTATTTGCCTCGCGAGTTCCCCCAACTCTTTATCATGACTGTGTACATCCACCCTAGGACAGACGCTGACTCCGCCTCCAGCACCATCTTTGATGTGGTGCAGCTGCTGCAGTCAATTTCTCCAGAGGCGCCAAACTTTATTCTTGGGGATTTTAACCATGTTTCTTTAAAGAAGACACTTAAAAACTTTTATCAGTATGTCTCCTGCCCAACCAGGCGAAAAAAGACATTGGACCTGTGCTATGGATCCATAGAGAGGGCCTATAAATCACTCCCCCTTCCTCCTTTAGGATCCTCAGATCACAGCTGTGTACATTTGCTGCCCACATATAAAACTTCTCTCAGAAGAGGCAAGGTGGAGACCAGGGACATAGATGTGTGGACAGAAGATTCAGTGCACAGCCTCCAGGAATGCTTTAACTGTACAGACTGGGAGATGTTCACACTGTCCTGCGGGGATGATTTGGACCCTTTGGTAGACGTCACATGCTCATACATGGCTTTCTGTAAAAATATGATCGTTCCACGTAAATATGTCAAAATATATCCCAACAACAAGCCATGGGTTACAAAATCAGTTAAATCCTGCTTACAGAGGAAAGCACTTGCCTTTAAACAGGGGTCTGTTTCTGAGCTGCAGGTTGCCACAAAAGAGCTGAAGTCAGAAATTTTAAGAGCAAAGCACAATTATAAATCAGAGTTGGAAAGCAAGATGGCTCTGGAATTTCCCCATTGTGGGACTAATAAAGGCTTATCTTATCTTATCTTATCTTAACAAAGAAACTTGGTTCAGCCTGGGCCAGTATGAAAACTATTGCAGGCCTTCAGAGCACAGAACACAGTAATCGTGTGTTTTTAGATCGTTTTAATTCAGACACAGAGCTGGCTAATGCTCTTAATTGTTTTTATGGTCGTTTTGACTCCTTTGATTTTAGCACAGAAACCCAAGATCTGAAACAGAAACTCAAAGACAATGAGCACTTTAATATTGAGGTGCAGGATATTAAAAGGGAGTTCTGCGCTGTAAAAGTGAACAAAAGTCCGGGCCCTGATAATATATGTGGATGCTTGGTAAAGTCCTGTGCACATGAACTGAGTACTATATTTCATTACATTTTCAATAAATCCTTACAGACACAACATGTGCCTAAGATCTGGAAAGAAGCCGTGGTTGTTCCCGTTCCAAAATCCAGCTGTCCTAAAACGATAAACTACTTTAGACCAGTTGCTTTGACTTCAATTTTAATGAAAACTTTTGAAAAACTGGTCAGATGTGAGGTCCTAAAGCAGACTGAGCATGCATTGGATCCTCCGCAGTTTGCCTATAGGCCTCACAGAGGAGTGGAGGACGCCAGTGTCACTCTGTTTAACATGCTTTTTAAACATCTGGATTTTAATGGGACACATGCCAGGCTTTTATTTGTGGACTTTTCCTCCGCCTTTAATACAATCCAACCTCATATTTTAGTTGAAAGGCTCCTGCAACAATTTGATTTGAGCAATAATCTGGTGGGTTGGATTCTGGATTTCTTAACCAACAGGACGCAGAGAGTAAGGGTCAATGGTACATTGTCTGACCTAAAGTGCTCTTCTACTGGCTCTCCTCAGGGGTGTGTGTTGTCACCACTACTCTTCATCCTGTACACAAACATGTGTCGGAGCAGACATGACAACAGACACATTATAAAGTATGCTGATGACTCAGTTATTGTCAGTTTCCTCCAGGATGATGAGAGTGGCCACGGCCCAGTAGTTGATGATTTTGTTCACTGGTGTGAGGATTCCTACCTGCAGCTGAATACGACAAAAACTAAAGACATGATTATTGACTTTAGGAGGAAAACTCCCAGGCACAAAGTCACCGTACTAAAAGGCCAGACCACCGAATGTGTACAATCCTACAAATATCTTGGGACGATTATTGATAGTAATTTAAACTTTGAAGAGAACTGTGAAAGGGTGTGCAAAAAGGGTCAGCAAAATTTGCATTGCTTGAGGAAACTTGCACGCTTCCAAATTGACCGAACCATAATGACAATGTTTTATCAGGCTTTTATTGAATCTGTTTTATCCTTTTCTTTAGTGTCATGGTTTGGTCAGATAAAACTGAAACAGAGGAAATCTTTGGATCAGGTAGTTAGATGGTCCAGTCATTTGCTTGGTGAGTCACAGCTAAGCCTGACATCCCTGTACACCAGACAAGTACAGAGGATGGCTACCTCTATTTTAAATGATGACTCCCACCCTTTGCACTGCAACTTTCAGCTTCTCCCCTCAAGACAGAGGTTTGCTGTCCCAAAAAGTAAAATCCAGCACTACAAAAACAGCTTTGTTCCTGCTGCTGTCAAAGAGTTGAACAAGTTGTAACAATATATTGCACATAATTTAGGCACCTATTTATTAACTCCATTTTATATTTACTTATTTTTGTAGGATGTTATTTGGGTTCTAAATATTTTATTGGGTTTTAGACCTTTGAGTTTTTAACCTCTCTGACTAGTTTTTAACTTTTTAATATGACCCTTCTCTCTTACCTCTGGTTTTTCTCTCATGTCTTTGTCTTTATACCCTGATTGATGGAGCCTTGAGTATTTTTATCATGTTTATAGTCAGATTCATGTGTGCCTGTGTTTGTGTCTACATTGAATGTGATTGTGGCTTGTAAATATGGATGTCACCAGACTGCAAAACAAATCTACCTACGGGTACAAATAAAGTAACCTGAACCTGAACCTGGGACCCAAGTGCAAATACCACAACGAGAGAGAGACAGGGAAGAAAATTAGTGTTAACAGGCTTTATTAAACTGACTCAGTAGAGATGAATAATTAAGACCTCACTGCAGGGAGACAGCCTAGGGAGGAGAGAGAAGGAAAGTATAAACACAATTGGTATGGTGGACAGTAATTATGGAAAATGCACTGACTTTCAGATAGTTTGGCCTTCCCAGCTGGTGAGGAGGATGAGAGAGTGAATTCAACTCTTACTTGCAGGAGAGGGAGTTAGGAAAATACTCAGAGCTGTTTAATTGTTTTTCAGATGGGGATGGGTCCAAGAGAGTTTTAATGTCCTTTTCTTCTTTCCTCCTTGATAGATTTCCAGGTTCAGATGAAGTTCAGGCCGGAGGGGTGAGTCTGTGACTGACAAAGATAGAGAGTGATGGTTGTTTCCAGAGACTTACGTGATTTCCCTTACAGATGAGGATAAGGCTCCAGGCTTGGAGCAGAGGTGGCAGAAGCAGGTGAACGTGCACAAGCAGGGCAACCCAGTGGCAGGCTGGTAGGTTGGCAGTAGTGATGGGACATCAGACACCGGAACTTAAGAGTGTGCACCAAATAATCCAGGAAATATTTAGTGAAGCATGTTTTGAGGCATGTATTGCTGACATAAAGTATGTGATGACGTTGGAAGCCTCATCAGCCGGTCGTATCACGTGACTGTGTGAGGACATGGTTAATAATTTTGCACACAACATGAAATAATGTGAGCAGTAATTCACAGTGGTCCTGGTCCCTCACATTTTGCATTGTCAGACCTTTGACTGTGTATGGGATTTGTCACAGCCAGTCTTCATTTTCAGATAGAGCCAGCACTAAAAAGACGGACTTCTCCCATTTAGGAACATTTTGAATTACTAGTTATTAAGTTGGTACATTTTTGACAAATAGTGGATACTTCTTGTAACTGGAGTGGTGGCCGAGAGGTAGAGCATCTGTCCCAGAGGCCAAGGTTCGAGTCCCAGTCAGGTCATGCCATTCTTGTAATTTATTTTAGATTTATTTTTATTTGCAAGGTGAAGTGTCTGTTGTGTTCCAAAGAGCTTGGATACAACAATAACACATCATTATGCCAAGGCACTATTGTGCCCTGCATGAGAATAAGGACAACAGAAGTGAATGTACTAGGAAAGACAGAAACGTGTCTACCCTACACTGTACAAACTTGCAGTAGCCTTCCTTTGCACACCTGCATCCTCTGTGCCCTGTGAGAGAGTGTCTCCAAAGCTGGTGAAATAATCTAAAAAAAAATTGCCTTAGTCCAAAGACTGTTGAAAAGTTATCATTGTTTAATAAAAATGGATAGGTACCACAAGCACACCAAGTAACACAAGCACATTCACTGCAGTCACCCCAGTTTTTTTCCCTTATGATTATTGATATTTCTTAAAAGACAGTTAGTTAGGCCCATCACTCCTCCTGGAGCATAGGCTGCCGACAACAGTCCGCCAGAGTGCTCTGTCCTGGGCTGCTCTCTCCAGCTGTCTCCAGGTCTTTCCCATTTTCTTGATGTCAGCATCGAGGTCTCATCGCCAGGTGTTTCTTGGCCTTCCTCTCTTCCGCTTCCATTGGGGGTTCCACTTGAGTGCTTGCCTTGTGGTATTACTGGCTGGCTTCCTCAGGATGTGCCCAATCCATCCCCATCTTCTACGCCGGATCTCGTCCTCAGCTGGCAGCTGGTTGGTACGCTGCCACAGGTCTACATTGCTGATGGTGTCGGGCCAGAGTATCTGAAGGATCCTTCTCAGGCAGCTGTTGATGAACGTCTGCACTTTCCTGATGGTGGTCTTCGTTGTCTTCCATGTCTCTGCTCCATACAGTAGGACTCACTTGACGTTAGAGCTGAACAGCCGGATCTTTGTGAGTGTTGACACCACCTTGGAGCTCCAGATGTTCCTCAGCTGCGAGTATGCTGCCCTCGCCTTGCCGATTCTTGCTCTGAAGTCTGCGTCTGTGCCGCCCTGCTTGTCAATGACACTGCCCAGGTATGTAAAGGCCTCTACCTGTTCCAGCTCACTCCCGTGCAGTGTAACTGGGTGCTCATTTGCTGTGTTGATCTTGAGGATCTTGGTCTTGCCCTCGTGGATCTTGAGACCAATTTGTGCTGAGGTGGCTGCCAACTCTGTTGTCTTGTCCTACATCTGCTGGTGGCTGTGGGAGAGCAGGGCCAGGTCATCTGCAAAGTCCAGATCATCTAGCTGGTCAAACAGTGTCCACTGGATTCCGTTTCTTCTGTCTGCTGTTGACGTCTTCATGGTCCAGTCGATCACCAGGAGGAGGAGGAAAGGTGACAGGAGGCAGCCTTGTCTGACTCTGGTCTTCACCCTGAAGCTCTCTGTTAGCTGTCCTTCATGGACTACTCGACAGGTCATTCCTTCATAGGAGTTCTTGATCAAGTTGACCGGTTTGGTTGGCACTCCGTAGTGGCGAAGCAGCTTCCAGAGGGTTTCGCGGTCCATGCTGTCAAAAGCCTTCTCGTAGTCAACGAAGCTGATGTACAGTGAGGAGTTCCACTTTAAAGACTGCTCGACGATGATGCGCAAGGTAGCGATCTGGTCAATGCACGATCTGTTCTGGCGGAAGCCGGCCTGCTGGTCTCGGAGGAGGGGGTCGACGGCACTTTTCATTCTCTCAAGTAGGATCCTGTTGAAGACCTTCCCTGGCACTGACAGAAGCATTATTCCTTTATTAAAAGACAGTGCATTTACTGAAATGGAAAAAATACACATTAAACAAATAATGCATTTGAAAAAATCTGCATGTTGTATACTTTTTGTCCAGTAGATGGCCTAGTAGAGCAAATGAAGCTTCACATGAGGCTTCGTCCATATGAACCAATTTGATGAAAAGCTTCAAGCCTTCAAGAAAGCTTTGTCTGACCATCACTACTAGGCAGTTTTACCTGAGAGCAAACGAGAATAAGTTTCCAGGCTAGACAATAGTTGTACAAACAAGACTTCAGGGTCTGAGGTGCTGGCAGTTTCACCAAATGGTCCCACACTGGTCTGCTCTCCATCACTCCTACTTATGCTCCTTCAGCAATTAGAAACAGGTTGAGACAATTACCCAGCTGCCAGCAGTTAGGGTCACCCGAGTCTGCAAAGAGAAACATGTAACAGCACAGACTCACACAGGAACCACTCACTCACCAGACACTACAATACTTGAATCACGATGCAATCTTCTCTTCTTCTTGGTTGTCCATCGAGCCGATGATGACTGTCCCTCATGTGTTAAGTCCTCTTCTTGCGTGAACACGGAGATGGCTGTTTAGGCCGATCCTCGATCAGCAGACACAGCTGCAGTACGGGCAAGGAAACTGCCCAGGTAATAACGCCTTTCTTCGTGCCCGTGCTTCAGCTACATCAGCTCGCTTCTTCTCTTCAAAGTAGTCTCGTGCCTGGGTAGTGAGGGCGTGCCAGCCTGGCCTGTCCATAGCCCACAGCTCTAATTTTTTGAGAAGGATGCCAGTGTGTCTGATGTTGAGCTTCACGCAGTCTTTGAATCTTTTTGTCACCATGGGTTGAGATGCCGTCTCGGCACTGAGCCCATGTTTTCCCTCATCCCTGCCTCCCATTGAGCAGCGTCTCAGCTGGCCCCCAGCTGGCAGCATTATGGACGGCTGGGGCCAATTAGTCTTCATCAGCTGGGGCGCTGCCAATGAGGATAAATAGGAGCAGCCTCGATGACTCGGGGCTGCGACATAAGCACTGCTAGGCTGAAGCCCCTTCGTCTGGTGTCAGCCTCAACTCCCCTTGCAGCATTCCTGTGTTTGTATCCCGCTGTGAGGATGTACGTCTTGCTACCCCCACGTCCGGTACGAGCTGCTTACCTCTGCGCTGTGCAACCTGTGAGTGTACCTCTGCATGAGTATCTGTGCTCTCCTCGTCCCTTATCCCTTACCCAAAATAAACCATCTCGACTCACTGGCTTGTCCCTGGCTCTGATTGCCCGGCTCCCTAGAGCCGGATATGACAGTATGTCGCAGCCAGAAGAGTTGCCGGCGGCCGTGAGTCGCTGTGGAAATGTACCTTTCTGTCCGGGTGTCAGCGCTGCTAGCATGCCGTTTCCCAGGAGTCACTTCCGGCGCCAGGGCGACGAGCTGAGGTCCATCTCGGAGGCTGTCGACGGGACGTTCTTCACCCTGCACGACGTCTCCAACGCGAGACGCTGGCATCCGGGCCGTGCTGAGGAACTCCTGGACTGTCACCCTCACTCTCAGGAGGACGCTGGAGGACGCCAGGATAGACGCTGCAGGTACACAGCGAGAGAAACTCCACGGGGTGGATGGAAATCCCGGCAGGGAGTCGAAGTGGGCGACGTCTTTCCCCGCTTCGGAGTCCCGTTCCTGCCGCCATTCCAGTCCGGGAGTTCGCGCCAACCAGAGGACTTCCCCCGACCTGCGCCACGTCACTCGGGATTCCCTTCAAGGAGCCGCAGCTGACAGCAGTTATGTCCGGGGTCGAGTGGCTGTCGCGAGCTCTACTGTGTTTCCTGTCACCACCTTCAGGCATGTGGCGGCGGCAGTGAGATTGATGGTGAGGACTTCAGGGCTACGAAGCTTTCCCGTGCTCGACGCCTTCCTCGTCTCGATCTCCGATCTGGAGCGGCGAATCCTGGGTTTCCCCCTCGCTTCGTCCCCTGGGAGTAGTCGTCATCACATCGCCGAGTCACCTCTGCACGAACCTCGTCCGGATCCAGTTCTGGGTCATCGTCAGGACCGTTCCTCCCACGCAGCTGTCATCCCTTCGCCTCGTCAGTGTGGAGATTCTACAGCCCCGTCCCCTGAGCCTCGTTCCCCCGCTGTCATTCCTGGACATTCGGGCTGGCTCACCCCGGCTGTTTTCCCCTCCTCCTCGACGCGCTTCCTGACCGCTGTGTGTGCCTGGAATTCCGGCCTGGTGAGCTCTCTGCTGGAGACAACGCGAGCGACCCTCAGACGAATTCCCGGGGGGTCCTCCGTTATCGCCGGGCGGGGAGAGGAAGAAGCAGATTCCACTACAGCAGGCGATACTCAACCTCCAGGGGGCAGGCAAGTCATTGTTTTTTCACACCTGCTTAATGATTTGCTCTGTCACATCCCTGGAGGAGAAGTTCAGGGTTCGCAGCTCCCTGAACTCTCCCCACCTGCTGTAACCTGTATTCCTAATCCCGCATCCTCTGTGTCTCTCTCCGCCGAGCGGTCCCCGGCTCCGGGTCAACGTGGTGGGATATGGAGAGGGCCTGTGGTTCCGCAGCTACATTGCGGACGGAGGAGGGGGACTGACTGCTGCGTGGAGTCTCCGCCGACGACTGAGCGTCCCCGGGTCTCCACGGAGGAGCGGTTCGGTCCAGCGGGACGAGATTCTTCTGGCTTCACGCCGAGTGGATCGTCGGCGGGGTTACCTGAGCTGGAGGGATCTCAAGCTGCGCTGACCATCGTGCTGGCTGCGGGGCCCGACGCGGCTAGATGGGAGCCTGACAACGACCTCCTGACGACGGATCCTGGATCTTCGCAGTCCTGGACGGCGTCAGAACCCGAGATCAGGCGAGTGCTCTCCTTTCTTTTCTCTCTTTTTATCCCCGAGCACTTCAGCCTATCTCCAGGGGAGACGAGCCGGGTGCAGCCGTCCGCTGCGTCTGAGCTCGTCTCGCCGGGTTCTGGCGCTGCCGGTGATCCTGATCCCGGTTCTGTTTTCTCTTCTGAGCCTTCTTCCAGGGTCACCGGCAAGGAGTTGCTGTTCCTCGTGGTGCTGGAGGGTCCGGGTTCAACGTTGGAGGTCGGTTCTGGTGCAGTAGTCAACGTGGGATCGCCCGAGACCCAGTCGGGGTCCAACGTGGGTTCGCCTGAGGCCCGATCGGGGTCCGACGTGGGTGCTGCCCCAGTATTGTCCAGGTCCGGTGAGGAGGTGGCCGTTTCCCTGAGGCCCGCCGCCCTCGTCATCGGCTCTCCCCTGAGCCTCTTCCACCGGGATCCGCTCTGACCCTTCGTCCGTCTCAACGGTCCTGGTGGTTGAGTGATGCGGGTCGACGACCCGACCCGCAAAACTTTCGGTTCGGTGATCTGGTTCCCCCCACTGGTCTGTGTTTCCCTCTGGGCAGCCTGGTTCGGCTGCCGGTGGACTGGATTCCTGGGATCTGGGTCCAGAGTTCGCCGTCCGAACACTTCTTCCCCTGATTCGCCAGCTGGACAATGGGCGGGGAGATCTCCGGAGCCATCTCGGCTATTTTTGGACTCTGCCTGCCATACACCTCGGGTGTCACTTTTTCTTTTATCGTTATTAAGGTCACTTGGGTGTAATGTCTGTCCTGTTGGTGGATGTGTATTTATAGTGCTGTGTGTTTTCCTTCCCTCGTACCCAGCATTTTATTTTTTGTACCATGTTTTTAGTCTCGTTTTTGCATTGTAGAGTTATGTTTTGTTCCCTTTCAGACCATACTCTGCAGTTGCCCATTCATTCCAGTCACTTTCATTTCTTTAGGTGACTGGGTATTTATATATTCATGTGTGTGGGTTTTTCTTTGCCTGCACTCAGTATTTCTTTTTTATGCCCTGTTGGTTCATTATAGAGTCATGTGCCTTGTTTTCCGTAACACCATGCTCTGTAATTGTCCATTTGTTCCAGTCACCCTCACTTTTCTTGGTGACTGTGTGTATGTACTTATATTGGTGCTGTGTATTGTGTTTTCCCTTTATTTGACCATACTCAGCATTTTTTGCCCTGTACCTTTTTGGTGGTTCTTTTTTTTTTTTCTTGCTCTGGGTCACGCATGGTTGGTACTCTCTGGGTAGTATGTAACCGGCGTGTTGACCCAGTTCTTCTCCCCATCTGTACCTGGGTTAATTATTCTGTTGTCAGTATTGTATTTGGGTTTTTCTTTCCCGCTACCCTACATTGCCCCATTGGTGTTGTCCTTCCCTTGGCTTCTTCCCCTCCGGTCCGCCTCCCTTCCTCCCACCCTAGGTGGGGGGGGGGGGGGCTGGGATGTTCCTGGTCGTTCAGGAGCCCGACCTTGAGGGAGGGGCTCTGTCACCATGGGTTGAGATGCCGTCTCGGCACTGAGCCCATGTTTTCCCTCATCCCTGCCTCCCATTGAGCAGCGTCTCAGCTGGCCCCCAGCTGGCAGCATTATGGACGGCTGGGGCCAATTAGTCTTCATCAGCTGGGGCGCTGCCAATGAGGATAAATAGGAGCAGCCTCGATGACTCGGGGCTGCGACATAAGCACTGCTAGGCTGAAGCCCCTTCGTCTGGTGTCAGCCTCAACTCCCCTTGCAGCATTCCTGTGTTTGTATCCCGCTGTGAGGATGTACGTCTTGCTACCCCCACGTCCGGTACGAGCTGCTTACCTCTGCGCTGTGCAACCTGTGAGTGTACCTCTGCATGAGTATCTGTGCTCTCCTCGTCCCTTATCCCTTACCCAAAATAAACCATCTCGACTCACTGGCTTGTCCCTGGCTCTGATTGCCCGGCTCCCTAGAGCCGGATATGACACTTTTGCGTGGTCTGGGCTTTCAGAATCATGGCCTCGATGCTGGTCATCTCAGCTCTGTCCAGGACCTCAAGGTTTGTGACCCGGTCTTGCCAGTGAATGTTCATGATCATCCGTAGACTTCTCATGTGGAACTTCTCCATCTGCTTCAGGTGTTGTTTGTACATGGTCCAGGTCTCACATCCATAGAGAAGGCTGGTGAGGACAATGGCCCTGTACACTTTGAGCTTCATGGACAGCTGGATGTTGTGCTGGTTCAGGACGCGAGCTCGGAGACGACTGAGAGCTTGACTGGCCTTGCAGATTCTGGCGTTGATCTCCTTATCCAGGCTGCCATCATTGCTGATGGTGCTGCTGAGGTATTTAAAGGTGAACTGAAGTGAACGGCATTGAACGGCACTGGGTGATAATTTATCATTGGCACCCCCTCCACCAATCCCGGAATCTTGGAGAAAATCGCGATTATGAATTTCCCGCCCTGAAAAATCCTACGAATCCACCGATTATCTGAAAGTGCAGCCGGAGTTCCGCGTGACGTCATGAATGTGACCCAGTCCTCATGTTTACCATTGCGAGCACATCGACAATGGTTGTTTTTGGTGCATTTTGTCGTGATAGTCAACTACAAAACACTTCCAACACCTGGGAAGATCTGTTCAGTGGCCAAGGAAAGCTGTCATGGCAACAAAAGAAAAGAAAGGGGGAGGAAAAGCGACCGGGAAGCGATGTGTTTCTAGATATACAGTGATCCCTCGCTACTTCGCGTTTCACCTTTCGCGCCCCAGTGCATCGCGGATTTTTCAAAAATATTCATCAAAAATTCAAAATTGAGAAAAAATGGCACGAAAGTTGCCCGGGCGCTAGCAGAAGGCAAGGAGACTACATTAGAACATCAGGTATCAACACGGAGAGCCCGCACAACTCAAAATCCACCTCTCTGACCACCGCTCCACTCCTCTCCGCCCACCTCTTCACCGCTCGGGAATCTTACAAGCTGATTGGCCGAGACGTTTTACCCAGCTTCTCTCCCTGCAGAGCGCCCATACCCAGCGAAGGAAGACCGCATTCATTGTTCTTTATCGCTCGTGTTGCTTAGTGGCACTTTTCGCTGTTCTCTTGTGCCTTTTTGTGCAAAATAGTGCTTGTGACGCCCTTGGGGGGGGGGTGACGCTACTTCACGGTTTTTCACTTTTCGCGGTCGGTTCTGGTCCCCATTAAACGCGATAAGTGAGGGATCACTGTAGATATTATTTATAAATAGCACAGTCAAATGCAGAGGCCAGTTCTGTTCATGTGTATTGCCACTATAGTCTGTAGAAGTATTGTAACACATAGCCCATGGTCATGGAACCTGTCCTGAATACACGTGTTAACCCTACGCCACGGATGTGTCTATTCAATGCCAAGTGTGTACACGGCCAGGCTATTGTACAGTCCTAGCCCTATGTATAAATAATAAGTTGGAAAAATGCTGATGGTTTTTTTTTTCTTTCTTTTTTATTGTTAATTTTCCTTATCCTGACACCCCAAACATGCCAAAGTAGAGAAGTAAAGACTCACCATTCTGTATTCAATAAGCGACTCTCCTCCCCATCACTGCTGCGGTCTGACTCTGAGTCGGTGCCGGAATCCCCCGAAAATTCTGGCTCGAATCTGTACGGTTCGATGCTTCCCTCGCTCTCTTCCTGTTCACTTGACACTCCTGCATCCTCCTCTGTCTCGTCACCGATCCTGAATGCCTCTTCACTCTGAAAACTCTGGTTTTCTTGACTGCTGGAACTGCTATCATCTGCCATTGTTGTTTTGATAAGGGTCACAATCGTGACGTCACGCAGCGTCGTCTGCACTACTTCCGGTTTGTTTGGCACTGCCAGCCAGAGGCAAAAGTTTATCGGCTTATAGCTTGGCCATCGCACGGCCTAAAAATTTCTTTTATGTGTTGAAAAATACAATAGGTAATAAGGAATTAATCCGCTATTCTACTTTCTGCGCAAAAAGGTGGTTTCAGTTCACCTTTAAAGTCATCTACTGTCTTCAGTTGGGTACCTTTGATGAAGATAGAGGGGGGTAGGACGGTGGAGGCGGATGCTGGTTGGAACAGTACCTCTGTTTTGCCGAGGCTGATGGTAAGACCAAAAAGGCGGGAGGCTTCTGCAAACTTATTCACGATGATCTGGAGATCAAACTCCGTGTGGGCCATGAGGGCACAGTCATCAGCGAAAAGTGCTTCCAGGACAATCTTTTCTGCGAACTTGGTCTTAGCCTTCAGTCAGCACAGGTCGAACAGTGAGCCATCAAGTCTGTATTGCAAGTATACCCCAAGGTCCAAGTCCCTGAAGGCATGGTTGAGGATGCAAGAGAAAAAGAAGTTGAAGAGGACCCGGACCAGAACGCACCCCTGCTTGACGCCGTTGCTGATATTGAACGGCTCCGATACCTCTCCACCTGAGAGAACCTGCCCAGTCATGTTGTCATGAAACTGGCATATGAGGTTTACAAACTTATCTGGGCACCCAAGCTTGGATAGGATGATCCAGAGGGCCTCCTTGTTCACCATGTCAAAGGCCTTAGTCAGGTCGATAAAGACCGCGTATAAGTCCATATTTTGTTCTAGACATTTCTCCTGCACTTGGCGGATGGAGAAGATCATGTCCACGGTGCTGCGGTTTGAGCGGAATCCGCATTGTGTTTCTGGCAGGTTCCCTTCAGAGATGTTGTTTATCAATCGGTTGAGGAGGACCCGAGCCAGTATTTTTCCGGCAATAGATAGAAGGGAGATACCTCGGTAATTGCTGCAGTCCGACTTGCTACCCTTATTCTTGAACAGGGAGACAACAGTGGCATCCCTGAAGTCTTTGGGCAGTTGTTCTTCATCCCAGATGCTGGTGAGGAGGGAATGGAAGATTTCAAGGGCCACAGGACCGGCTGATTTGAATATTTCCGCCAGGATTCCATCCATCCCAGGTGCTTTGCCTGAATTGGTCTGCCTAATTGCCTTCAAGACTTCTTCCATTGTAGGGGGGAGGTCGAGGCAGTGGCCGGTGGGTTTTTGTGGGATCAGATCGAGGGTGTGGGGGTCTACAGTGAAGGGCCTGTTGAGCAGGTTGCTGAAGTGCTCTCTCCATCGCGCATTGATGCTGCTCTTCTCCTTCAGCAGAGTTGAACCGTCTGCCGACAGGAGTGGAGTAGTACATGGATTGGCAGGTCCATATACTTCCTTGATGAAGCTGAAGAACATCTTGGAATTCTGCATGTTGGCGTATCTCTGCACCTCATCGGCCTTCTTCTCCCACCATTCATTCTGCATCTTTCGCAGTGCTGCTTGTGCCTGTCTCTGGAGGTGCTTGAAGTGATTACACTTGGAAATGGAAGTGGGGTCATTCTGCCACTCAACAAAGGCCTTCTGCTTGTCATCCAGGAGTGTCTTGACGTTCTCGCTGTTCTCGTCGAAACAGTCCTGGTGCACGCGTTTCCTGGGGCCGATGGTGGTTTTTGCTGACGCCGTCACCAGTGCTCTAAATTGTTCCCACCTTTGTGTTGGGCAGCCAGTCAGGAGTCCATGGGCAATCGGTCGGCCATCCAGATCTTCTGCAAATTCACTATGTCACTGAGGTTGTTCAAGTTTGGCAATGTTGAATGCTGGCCTGATGACTTTTGGCGTCTTGCAATGTGTTGGGGCAATATGCAGGGATAGGTTGGATCTGACTAGACGGTGGTCAGTCCAACACTCTGCTCTGCACATGGCCCTGGTGATCCTGACATCACAGATGTCTCTCTGATGGGAAATGGTGAAGTTTATCAAATGCCACTGCTTGGATCTTGGGTGCATCCATGATGTCTTACATTTGTCTGCTTACCGGAACGGTGTGTTTGTGATAGCGAGGTGGTTTTCAGCACAAAGGCTTAACCTCTTGCACTCCAGGCAATTTTCCTAAAAATGCCAAAAAATAACATGCCCAAAGTAAATCAAAAGCTGTTCTTCAACCCTTTGCAGCATCTTCATGGGGTTGGTCTTATTTAAAAGAAAACACTTTGAATTTTTTGGCAAAAAAACATAATCTCTCTACGTGCTCCGGCCACTGAGTTACAGTCATCTAAACATACTGAACTTGAAGAAAAAAAATTTGGACACAGTGTTTTTTTGGATACAAATGCTTGTAAATAACACACAGCTGTCCGATCTGGCTGGAAAATGCAACAGAAATGTAGAACCAAGTGTTATCCAGCTGAGATCCAAATTTGGTAACAATACCACAAAAAATGAATATTTTACACAGCTTTGTTCTCAGGCTGTTCCCAGGCGTTTTGGAACTGTGCCAAATTGTGCCAAATGGCACAGTTTGGAAAAACGTCTGTAACTTTTGAATAATTCAATGTAGAAGCTTCATTTTAGGCTCAAAGGAAAGGTCACACTCAGGGCTGTGTCTGTGTGTGTGTGTGGGGGGGGGGGGTCGTCCCTCCCCTGCTACCAAGGACAGAGTTCGGCCCTCGCTACATGACGGATTACACTCGTTGCATGTTTCCACAGCAACGCTGTCACAGCGGCTTCCCCCCCCCCTCACTACTGTGTGTGTGGGGGGGGGTTGCCCCCCCCACTCACTACAGAGGATGGACTTCGGCCATCGCTACACAACGGATTAGCCTTATGTGGTGATGTAGGACAGCAGTGCAATCACCGCGGCTCCCCCCCCCCTCGCTGCAGAAGAATAGCGGGGGTGGGGGGGGGGCGTTCACAGCCTGTACACTGCGAGCAACTCCTTGTACCTCGGCGCACGAACTTCAGACTTCGTGAACCGCACAGCTGTAATTTACTGATCGGTCAAAAGTCATTTTGGATTACAATTTTCAGGGATAGAGAATAATTTAGCTTATAACACCTTACCTCTTCACAGCAGTGTCCTGGCGAACGTCTCTTCCTCATTGTCAGATGAACGCGACACTGGTCCGCTCTGGTTCTGGTCTCGTGACTCGATCAAAACATAATTCCATTATTGCGGTTTTGTGCTTCCATGATTGCGGTTTTTGGCGAACGATTTTTCAAAACAAATAACAGTAGTAATTAAAAAAAAGACTGGCGAAGGCGTGTGTGTCACTCAGCCTTCGTCGTCAGCCTCCGTCGGTCTATGATGACCATGGAAGAAATCATAACGTCTACTCTGCTGGAACCAATACAAAATAAGCACCGCCTGTGGCCGAACATGCCGATCCACGAATGGCACTCCCTGTCACACAGGTTGCATTTGTGGATGGTCTCCATGCTGCTGGGTCTGTGGGGCTCTTCCTGTGTCCTTTTTTGATCCGCTCCAGCAGCCAGTCTTCACCCAGCCTTAAAAAAAAACAGCTCACAAACTTCTCTGCTTCAATTGGCTCACTGCATTCAAAGCGTTGGGAGGCGGGTCCTCCTTCCTAGGTTTTCATTCATTGGCTCTTCAAGGTTTCAGAAACCCAATTCAAGGCTCTTATTAGTCGAATGAGAGGTCAATCAAATGAACTAATCTGTTCGCGGCTGTGTTTGCAGCTTTTTTTTTCAGTGGCGCTTGGAGGCCACACCACCTACACCACCACCATCAATATCCTTATCATGCGTCATGCGCAGGAGGGTGCACGAGTGCGCTCTCGTGCGCCCTAGGACGCAGAGACTTGCCCGCCCGTGGAACAACGGAGTGCAAGAGGTTAATGGCATCAAGCCATTGGAGTTCAATTTTCCAGTGCCGTTTGGCCCCAGCACTCCTTTCCAGTTACAGCAGTCTGTTCCGACTCTGGCGTTGAAATCGCCAAACAGAATGAGTTTGTCATTGGGGGGAATGTCCTTCACGAGGGTACTGAGCTCCTCATAAAAGGCTTCCTTCACTTCATCGCTGCTGGTGAGAGTTGGGGCATACGCGCCGATGAGGGTAACGTGGTAACGTGCTGGTTATGGTTAAGGGGGAAACAGAGTTTCATCAGCCGTTCATTAACTGACGTTGGTAGGTCAGGAAGTTGCTTGAGAACCGCTGTCTTGATGGCCAGTCCTACTCCATGGATCCTCTCTTCATCTTTGGCCTTGCCTTTCTGGAAGAAGGTGTAGCCACCTTTTAGTTTGGCCACAGATCCTTCTTCGGCTAGTCTGGTCTCACTGAGGGCCGCGATGTCAATGCGGTAGCGGGCCAGTTCCCTTGCAATGAGGGCTGTTCTTCTCTGAGGCCTCGAGGAGGCATCTTTGTCTGTGAGCGTGCGTACATTCCACGCACCAAGAATTAGTTTCTTTCTTCTTTGGTTTCGACCGCTTGGGGGGTAGAACTGCAAGCCACAGTATGCTGGCCAGTTGAAAGGGACAAGCATTTGTTTGGGACACATTTTCTAGTTCCCTCCATCATGTGAAGGTGAGCAGTGCTGTCCTAAAGAGGCTGCTCAGTCGCCTGGGGGACCGCCGAACTCCACTGTTGTCCCGGGGTCAGAAGGAGAGCGACTATTGCCACCAAGCCGCCTGTGTGCAGGGTTCAAGCTACAACTGCCAGTGGTCACCTCCACCTGTTGCTTCACTCGTTCCCCATCGCCGCAGGACTGTTATAGGGTTGTGAGGACTAACACACACGAGGAAAACCTGTGCAGGAAAGTTTTTTTAAAAGTGGGAAAGTCGATGCACAAGGGCAATCCCACTCTCTTGGCCTCAAAAGCCAGGATCTGGTGGTACGAAAAGAGCCATCATGACCAGGGACTTCCTCGGCTGCAGCGGATGACCACGACATCTATAGTGCCTTGCCTTGCCCTTGCATTCCACAACGCCTGCTGTCACTGCCTTCATGACCGTTGGGACAAAAGATGACCTCATCTGCTCAGTCTGCCGACTACAGTCTTCACATACTTGCATCGCAATAAATTAGAATGTCATCGAAAAGTTAATTAAATTCAGTAATTCATTTCAGAAAATGAAACTCCTATATTATATAGATTAATTACACACAGAGTGATATATTTCAAGTGTTTATTTCTTTTAATTTTGATGGTTATGGCTTACAGCTCAAGAAAACCCAAATTCAGTTTCTCAAAAAATTAGAATATTACATAAAATTAATTTTAAAAAAATGGATTTTTAATAGAAATGTTGGCCGACTGAAAAGTATGTCCATGTACACACTCAATACTTGGTCGGGGCTCCTTTTTCATGAATTACTGCATCAATGTGGCGTGGCATGGGGGTGATCAGCCTGTGGTACTGCTGATCCCTTCTCTTGATCATATATGATCATATATGATCACTAAAAAATGTACAAGACAGTCAAAGCAAAGACATCAGTGAAAGTACACCGTAACAGGTTTAAACTGACATGTCATCAGCCATGACATAGAAATTAGCATGTGTGGAGGGTCACAAAGAAGCTGTTTTTGAGGATGTAAGCACTCGATGTGGAGCAAGCAAAGTAGGGAAGCATTCACCTACAACATGTGAACTATGTATCAAGGGAATTGGTAGCACAGTTTCTATAATCATCATGGAAGGGAAGTTGAGACATATCCAAAGCAGTATAATTCAGAGCTGAACTATCAGAAGCATTTGCAGGCATATAGTGTAGCATATTGGTAACAAATAACTTTGAAATCATATGCCTGATAAGGGGAAGAATACAACAGCTACAGAATAGAAGCATCACTACTACCAAGAGCAGTATTAAGCCAATACGGTGAAGCAAATTCCACCAGCCCCCACTAAAAAGCCAGTTATACAAACCTCCCCCCTGAACATGGTCACGAAGGGAAGCATCATGAAGTGCAGTTAGATTCTGTATGGCCTGGGAGATAAGGCCACCATCCTCATCATGGGGAGGAATGTACGTGCAGCAGGAAGAGCCCACAACCGCACACACACACACACCCTGTGAGGCCGTGAGCTGGTCCAGGACCATTCGGTCTTGGAGCTCCAAAAGCCGTAGAGCATGCAACTCGGCTTTAACTCCTTCCAAGGCCTGAAGGGTAGAATTCGTGAATAGGCCAAGCATGTAATCCAAAGTCTCCATACGTAGCACAACCTTCCCTACCCCTAACCAAGGGAAAAGCGACAGGGTGACTTTCTGAGCATCTGTCCACAATTTGTGGTCTCTAGGGACATCCGTTCCCCAAATAGAGTCATGGCTGGACAGTGTTTGGCGTATGGTCCTTTGCACTGATGTAAGGTTAGTAGTGACAAGGAAAGAGTGGCCTGTGGCTTGAATTGGCACACAGCGTCCCACCCACCCAGCAGGCAGATCCTGAAAGACATGGGCGCCACATAACCATACACAGTCTGACTGGGGCATGACGCCTAAAGCATCTGGTGCGGTAAAGTATGATTTGCATGTGGCATACGGCACAGTTTGGGACTGATTCAAAGCGCCAGTGGAATTTGCCGTGCACAGGGAGCTGATATTACTACAATGCCGCTTTGGTATCCTGCCCATCTTATAGACGGTCGAGGAGAAGGTAAAGTTATTAGCATAGCACAGAAATTTTGCATGAAGGGGTATAAAAACAGGGCCATAGAGTGGCGCATTTCTTGTGCTGTTCAACCTAAGCAATTTGGTGAAATTGCGGCCAGTATAGCTGGGTATCTGGGGAAACCCGCCACCAGTTTTGCTCCGCAGTGAAATATTTAGTATGTCGGGCAAATGCAGGGAGACAAGTATGTCTGGAAAGAGATCGGTGCCGTTAATGGGCAGTGGCATGATGCTTGGGTTAGCTGCAGCTATGGGCATCTTAATGCACACATAGCAGCTAGTGGCATTTTCAGTTTTTGCCAAAAATTTTACATATTGATACCATATATTGAGTTGGAAAACATTGGTGAGGTTTCTCCCCCACCCAGGGGAAAACAAGTAAGGGTCAACCTGTGGGTCAACCTGTGCTCTTTTGCTCACTATGGGGTTCTCCTGTGTTGGTAAGAAAAAATAACAGGTTAGCAGACATATAAAAAGTCCCAACAACATCACAACAAAAGTGTTTCAGCTGTGGCTGGCGTAGTCTTTCTCCTGATGTCTCTGTGGGGTCTGTGCTTCAGCAGCCTGCTGTGGCAAAGGATGGTCAATGTCCTGGTCATCCATGTCTGGTGGCACTCTGGCAGGGGAACCAAACAGTATGTCTCCCCACTTATCATGTGTGCCCCATCTGTTTCTCTATTGCAAACGCTACGCTGGACACCAGAGGCGCCGTCAGAAAACCTTTGCACAGGTAAACAGGTGGGCACCTGTTATCAAAAGGTGTTACTTGGTCATCTTTTTCTCATCCAGGTCTACAATGTAGGATGGTGGTCATGGCTGATCACTTCTCTTCTGCTTCTCGTCCATGTCTGGTCTAGGTTCTTCTGGCTTGACTTCCAGGATCTTCTTACAGTGCGTTGCATGGATCCACGTCGCCCTTTCCGCAATCTTCACAGCCGTGAATGTCGTCATAAGGACCTGGTATGGACCCAACCACCGTTTACTGTGCCAGTTCTTCCGTTTGAAGCTTTTGATGACCACCCAGTCACCGAGTTTGATGTCATGCAGGATTCCCTCTGCTGGCCTAAGCAGGGCAGCCTTTACCTGCTGTGAAATGTTTTGAAGATGGCAGGACAGTAGAGAGCAATAAGATAACATGGCATTTTCAAAATGTGAAGTAGTTAGTGGAGGTGCAGGTCTCTTTTCCATGAAGAAACCTAGAGCAGGGGGTCGAGCAAACAGAATCTCAAAATGGGACATGTTATATTTCTTCCTAACTCACATGCACATGTACATGAGTGCTAATGGGAGGCACTTAGTCCAGGGTAGGCCAGTTTCATCTTCAAGCTTGGCAAGTTTGTTTTTCAGAGTGCCATTTTCACATTCAATGGCACCACCTGATTGTGGGTGGTAGGCACATTTTTTTCTCAAGTCAAAGTCCAATGTGATGCTCAAATTTGTCAATGTTTCATTTACAAAATGCTTACTGTTGTCACTGGAAATTTTCTCTGGTATTCCCCATCAGGGAATAATTTCTGATAATAATGCTCTGGCCACAACAGTGTTTGTTGCATGTTTGGCTGGAAAGGCCTCTACCCATTTGGACCACATGTCAGCCATTACCAAACAGTACTTTTTACCCTCAGCTGGGGTGAGCTCAATGAAGTCCATGCTGAAAAGGAGGCGGATGGGCTGCTGGAACCTGTTTGGCAACCCTGTGGGCATTATTAGTGGCACAGATTAGACACTTTTTGCAAAAATTGTCAGCATATACAGTGAAACCAGTAGTGAACCAATTTGCATGCAGTGGTTGTATCATCCCTTCTCTTGACACATGGTCTTTCCCATGAGTCAACTTAGAGAAATTATGAAAAAAGTGAGCTAGGAGACAGGGGAGGGTGTTAGGACCTCTCCACACCCCTGCCTGGTCTTTGTAGCATCCTTTCTTTGTCCACTTCTGGCATTCCTATGGGGAGGAAAGAGACTGCATGGTAAGAAGTGAGTCAACAGGAGACGGAGGTTGGTTAGTAGGAGGGCAGACACACAAAGGGGAAGAAGGTGTCATGGCATGGGCTGCAGCAAGAGACAGGGCTGCAGCTTTAGCCGCAGCATCAGCAAGTGCATTACCCTTGGACACAGGGTCAGAAGATGAAGTGCGGGCTGTGCATTTGCACACCACCACAGATAAAGGAAGGAGAATAGCTTCCAGCAGGCGTGACACATATACAGAATTTTTTTTTCCCCACCAGTGAGCCTGAAGAGGCAAGGAATTTACGTTCACACCAAAGGACATAAAAGTCATGCACCACTTCAAAGTGACCGATTGCCCCGTAGCATAAGTGCATGCCTCTGCCAAGGCAACTAAAGGGCCTTTTCCACTAGCACGCTTTAGCGCGACACGGGACGGCTCAGCACGCTTTGTATGCTTTTCCACAAGCCCCAACACGGTTTAACAGCCGTGATTCTCAGCCCCGCTGAAGGGCAGGGTACAGCAGTGCTGAGCTGTGCCGTGTTGTGACGTTAACAGACTGGTCGCCGCTGATTGGTCAGGTCGTAACCGGCGCTGATTGGTCAGGTTGTAACCGCCCCTCTCCTCCTCCTCATCTACCAAATCTTCACGACCTTCTCAATAAAGTTTTTGAAAAAAAAAAAAAAAAAGAATCTTCGCGACCGCCTTTACTCAGCACACAACCACTGTTGGCGGTTCCTTTTCAGTGTATTGCTGTGCTATTTTAATTTATTCTCTATCAAAAATGGCTTCGCGTAATAAGGGTGTTCCATGGATCAGTAAGGAGCTGCAGTGTCTGCTGACTGCATTGTCAGACGAACGTATTCAGCGCGAGTTAGACGGAGCCGCCCGGAATGAAAAAATATACCGGGAGGTCTCGACATCGGAGTCCTTTAACGGTGAGTTTTAATTTTTTTTTATTGTGCGTTTTTTCGCAAATATATTCGGTAAGACGCTCAGTTTATTTATGCAATAAAAAAGCTGTTCATTTGTGGATGGATCGCTGCTTTATTGCAGCACACTGCGGACTAAAGCTTTTATTGTAATTATTCATATGAACAATACGCTGAAATAAGCTTATGTATTCTTGTTAAAAACTATTGTCTTTTCTGTATATATTTCGTGCTGTATTTAATTGTGTGCATTTTCCTTGTAGAATCATCCCACGCGTCCGCCGCGACAGCCCGCACGGATTATTCAACCGAGCCTTCCTGACCCACAGCTGGCAGAGACGCCTTCATTCTACCGAGCCTCAGCACTCAGTGGTCGGCGTGTATAAAATGTCGATTAACCTTCATGTTGTGTTGCAAAGTTTTTTTTTATTTTAATATTTTGTATATAATAAAATGGAATTGTTTTGGAAAGTGTGGTTTGTCTGTTATAACACTGAATTATAAAACAGTATAATTACATAGAAATTCCTTTGCCTAGTCTGATCAAAATGATGCTGAGGGTCAACCATTGTAAAGGTAATGTAATTTTTAACTAGACCAAAAAAGAAATCTTTTTGTAAGCTTTCTGTTCTTTTTATTGAAATATCATAAAAAATTAGCACCAAGTCAAAGGTACAAGTATATGTAAATTGAATGTTCTATCGGCATTCCAAATTCAGAGATTTACAAGACTTTAGGAGTGTAGCATCATCTAAACGGAAAATAATAATACTGTTGTTCCAAACGTTGACCTCAAGGTGAAAAACATGAATTTTTTTAATTCAGTACATCCAAAATGCCCTAGGATGTGGTGTTGGCCAGTGTGCCACCGTCTCATTATTTAATACAAATAAAAACAAGTTTCAGCTCATTATTTCTAGGTCATTTGGCAGTTAATTCAAAACAAAAGTGACTTGTGTTGTTGCAGCTTAATTATGAGATAAAATTAATTGTGAGATAAAACCACAGAGCGAGCAAGACAATAATCCTTGGATCCTCCATTTTTTGTCTCGTGTAAATAAGGACTCAGTCCGGTGCATAACATCACGGGAGTGTGGCCCCGCCTCGCTGAGAATCTGCTGCTGCCCCGCAACACTGTGCTAATGGAGACAGAAGCATTCCGAGCCGTACTGAAGTGAATCGAGCCGTACCGAGGTGTGCTGGGCTAGTGGAAAACAGGCTTAATTCAGCAGCCTGTGCAGAGAGATGAGATGGCAAAGAGCCAGAAAGCAATGTGCAATGGTCATTACAGACAGCCCAACTCACTTTGTTGTGGCCTACAGAATGGTCAACAGATGCAGAGTTGTCAACATAAAGGACAAGGTCAGAGTTGGGAAGTGGAGTGTTAGAAAGGTCAGGTCCAGGAGAGGTGACAGAGTCAACCAAGGATAAACAGTCATGGTCACAGAGTGAGTCAGCATCACACTGTGGAAGCAGAAGGTATGAAAAATCAGGAATGAAAGAGTGGCAATGAGATGCCATGCCAAGGAAAGAAAGGAGCTCCTTTTAGTTTTAGGCCTGGCCATGTGACAAATAGCATCCACACGTTTGGGAGAGAGATTTGCCCTGAGCCGATATTCGATGACCCAAAGAGGTTCCCACAGGTTTACAAAACTGTAGTTTGGGCTTGGAGGCTTTGTGGCCTTCATCAGCCAAATGGCAGACAAGTTTGATGGAGTCTGTTTGACACTGTGATTCATTAGGTGCACACAGCAAGAGGTCATCGACATACTGAATCAGGACAGAACCCTCTGTGAGTGTTAATGAGCTTAATGAGTCTTTTAAAGCAGCATTATAGATAGTAGGGCTTCCATAATAATATCCTTGAGCTAACTTGTTGAAAGTGTAGAGCGCCCCATTAAACGGAAATGTAAACCCAGAAAAGATTCAAACCCTGGAGTGATGCCGTCATGTGCCTCTGGTCTGAGTGGGTATTGTGAGCATTTGAGTCTGAAATCAGACTTTGGTGTGATTACCACTGGAGGGCAGTTTTTTATAAGCCCTACATCGTATTTGTGTGCAGCCCACAGAGATGATGGAACACGTGAGAGCATGTGATCTTCCTGCATCTGTACAGAGGGCATAATAACAGATTTCATCCATCTGTACTGCCTGTTAGCATCCAGCATTTGGATGAAATGCTCACATGGAAGTGAAACTGTATACTCTGCACGAAGCATTTGCAGAGAAGGGGAGAATAAAACTGTGGTGAGGCTGGCATAGAGAAGTGGTGGGGATGGGACCCAATCGTCAGTGTGATGAGCAGCGAGAGCTCGTGCGCCGATGCAACACCACGCTGTGGATGGGATTTTCGTGGGTGAAATATGTTGGTGGCTGTGTGGAACTGAGACCATGATAGACATGTGAGGTGTCAGTGCAATCAAAAGAAAGCAGAAGTCAGCCGTCCACACGACGTGTGTCATTTGCAGTGGTGTGGGTTGAACTTGTAACCATTGTTTTTCATATGCTGTCAGAGCCCTGTGAAAGGTGTGATGTGCAATGCATCCTGTGTGGTGGAATGGAAACTGTGGCATCGGGCGAAAACTTCTTTCCCATTTCAATCAAATGGGAGCTTCACCCTTTATCTGTCAGTGCCCATTCATAAATGTACAGCTGAGATGGTACGTTAGCAGAAGTCGAGCTGGGTGTTTCAATTTGAGTTCCCTGCAGGGTGCAGGAGAGAGAGAGTGATAAACTGCACATCAAATCTCGACCTAACAGGCTGAAAAGGCACTGAGGAGAAAACAGGAAGCCATGACTAAAAGTTTTTCCATCCACCACACATGACTATGGTTCAGTGAAAAATTCATGTGTGAAACCGCCACTTGCCACTTGCGATGTGAGTGAGCGGGAAGTAAGAGGGGGCTTCAACCCAGATGCTGAAGATAACACTGAATTAGTAGCCCCAGAGTCTACCATAAAATCTATCAACTTCCCTGAAACTTCTACTTTCAGAATTGGCAAATCTTTGAAATTGGAAGTTGAATACCTAACTAAAGTGGTGTGCACATCTTTATGATGGTATGTGTGTGTATGTGTTGCTGCAGCAGATTTTTTATTAGCAAGCTCATGTATGGCGTCTGCTGGAGGTGAAAATAAAGAAGGCACGCATGCACCAGTCTTATCTGCCTGACATCACTGTTGCTGCTGTTGTATCAGCCCTTGGCCTTGTGCTTGTGAATGGGGCTGTGGTGGCTGTGGTATGTTGCGCTGCTGCCAGGATCGACGTTCTCCACACTGAAAATTGCCCCTGCCTCTTCCTCTGCCTTGGAAGGTGTGTCTGGGTTTTATCGGGCAGTCTCTCACTCAATGTCCTTCTTGTTTACAGTAGGTGCAGCTGGAGAGCTGTGGGCATTCCCTCACCCAGTGCATGTGTTCTTTGCATCAGTGGGAAAACTGGGAAGAAGGTCTGCCATAAACTACATGTCGAGGTGCGTGCCATACGCCCCTGTATCTGTCATGTAGTCTTCAGGGCAGGGAATGGCTGCCGCTCCATTAAAACTTTCCTCAGCCAGTAAAAATAGTCACCCGGCGGTTTGTCGTCCTTCTGCTTGCAGTTCGCCACCTTGCTCAGATCTGAGCATTTTCTACACTCCGTGATGATGGCCTCCATCAGTTTAAAGAGACCGTTCTTGTACTCTTCATTGTGTGTGTCTGACGATGTGCCCCAGCCCTTGTGATCCGGTCAAATGTCCTTTTCAGACAAAGGCTTTGCCATATTTGTCGGGGTACATTTTTGTGCCATAATCCGTCGAAGCTCATGGAAAGTGGGCCGATAAGTTCAACAGAATGTGTCCAACTGTTCACAAAAATACAGTGAGTCATTCTCCAACTGTGGGAGTGTCGCTGCAAACTTTGGTATGTCCTCCAGTGCCCATGGTCTGAACACAGCTTCGGGTCCGTCCCGCCCCATAACCTTTACCATTGGCATAGTGGTAAGAGGGTCTGGTTGAGGTTTGATGTCCCCTTGCCTTTTATCTGCTGCTGATTGGCCATGGATTGAAGGTCCCAACAATTCCTCAAGTTCCCGTTGTCCCTTATGCTTCATAGCACCTGACAGTGTCTTCTGTTCAGACTGGATATGGTTCTGTTCGGGGGGAGACATATCATCTACCAACATCTTCTGTGTGGGGGGAGGCGTATCATCTTCAGGTGTGAGTGAAAATGGTCCAGGCAGAGCTGGATACAATGCCGCAGTAAAAGGGTTAGTGGGAGGGGAAGTGGGAAGACCGGACGGTTGCGCTTATAGGGAGGGGGAATGGGATCCCCAGCAGAGTTTAAAAATTGTTTTTGTTTAGTATGTGTGTTTTCCCTGTTCTTTTTTCTTTCATTTTGTAATTTATTCTGCTCTTGCTTATCTCTACGGGTCTTTGTTTCTGTCAGCCACATTTCAGCCGCGCCCTTTTCTAACTGCAACTGCGTCAGCTTTCCTCTGTCCTTCTTACTTTGCTTCTTATGTGTCTACCTTCTGAATTTCACCATTGATCTTATCCCTCAAGGCGATAATAACCTTGGATGAGAATGACCCCCCCCCCCCCACAGGAAATTCAGCTTGGCAGATCCACTCCTCAATAAGTTCAATAAATTCCACACTTTCAGGACGATAATTGTCAGTCATAAATTTCACCTTCGGGGCCACTCACGCCGGAAGGACAATGTTTAGGTCCTGACTCACAGGACCCCGTTATTGACCAATATGACCAGCAGACACCACCAAACATGTTAAGTGCGTGCCTAATGCATCCTTATCTTGACCGCTGGTCAACCCCAGGCATCCCCAGGCGTGCCCCAAAGAGTCTCACTGTGACTTCAGACTATGTCCCCAAACCTGTTTATAACAGGTACTGTACACCGTCTTCAATTTAGTCCTGCCACGAGATCAACTCGCCGGACCCCAGAATTTGTCCTACCACAGGACTTTAACCCGCTGGACGTGCACAGATATTGGTCCAGTGAGGTGAACTACACAACTGACAATTTACCAATACAATTTGCATAAAGGGCACAATGAATTTTACTTTAACTTTAGGAGACTTGTAAAATGGATTCTTCTGGATAGTGTTTCACCCCTACGCCACCTCCGCACTCCCATCGCCAAACTGGGCAGAAAGAGACGAACTCCGTTCGGGGTGATCAGCCTGCATCAATGGACGAAGATTAGCGATCAACTATCCCACTTCTGTACCACCAGGAATGTGACCGAATTTTATAGCCCATTATTAGTGTCCTGAAGTGAAATAAAGAGAGATGATTCTGCCAGCTGGATAACCTTTATTTCTCTGTATACAGGAAAAGAGTGGAGAAGAGACAAAATCTGCTCCCACTGTTCTGCTTTTGTCAGCAGATTGGCTACCTTTATAGTATCCTTCTCTAACCCAAATATGGTAGCAGCCTTGAAGATAAGACCCGAAGACACACTGTCGGAGCACGCGACTCACAAGAATGTGATCTGACTTGACTTGACATTCTTAACAGTTATTCTTTACAAGGGTCACCCACTCCCCTGCTCACTGAGAACATTCCATACAGAGGAGAGACAAAACATGCATGTTGAGCATAAATTCATTATGATTCATCTCTCACACTATGCACTGAATATGTAGACACTACATTACTGAGTATGTCGTCTAAATCAATCATTACACAACAGGTTAATATATGAGCAACAATTTCCCACTACAATAGAAGATGTGAATAATAAATGGTGAATTTCTACCACAGTTAAAAAGGCCCACGTTGCTTTGATAGCGGCCTTCAGCTCATCTTCATTGTTGGGTCTGGTGTCTCTCATCTTCCTCTTGACAATACTCCATAGATTCTCTATATAGTTGAAGTCAGGCTAGTTTTATGGCCAATAAAGCACAGTGATACCATGGTCATTAAACCAGGTTTTGGCACTTTTAGCAGTGTGGGCAGGCACCAAGTCCTGATGGAAAATGGAATCAGCATCTCCATAAAGCTTGTCAGCAGAGGGAAGCATGAAGTGCTCTAAAATTTGCTGGTAGACGGCTGCGCTGACTTTCGTCTTGATAAAACACAGTGGACCGACATCAGCAGATGACCTCTTTTCAGATGAAAGTAAATTTTGCATTTCATTTGCAAATCAAGGTCTCAGGGTCTGGAGGAAGAGTGGAGAGGCACAGAATTTAAGTTACTTGAAGTCCACTGTGAAGTTTCTACAGTCAGTGATGATTTGAGGAACCATGTTATCTGCTGGTGTTGGTCCACTGTGTTTTATCAAGTCCAAAGTCAGTGCAGCCATCTACCAGAAAATTTTAGAGCACTTTATGCTTCCCTTTGCTGACAAGCTTTATGGAAATATTGGTTTCATTTTCCAGGAGGACTTGGTGCCTGTCCAGACTGCCAAAAGTACCAAAACCTGGTTAAATGACCATGGTATCACTGTGCTTGATTGACCAGAAAACTAGCCTGATTTCAACTCCATAGGGAATTTATGGAGTATTGTCAAGAGGAAGATGAGAGAAACCAAACCCAACAATGCAGACGAGCTGCAGGTCACTATCAAAGCAACCATGGGCCTCCATAACACCTCGGCAGTACCACAGGCTGATCAACTCCATGCTACGCTGCATTGATGCAGTAATTCATCCAAAAGGAGCCCCGACCAAGTATTGAGTGTGTACATGGACATACTTTTCAGTCAGCCAACATTTCTATTAAAAAAACATTTTTTAAAATTAATTTTATGAAATATTCTAATTTTTTGAGAAACTGAATTTGGGTTTTTCATGAGCAGTAAGCCATAACTATCAAAATTAAAAGAAATAAACACTTCAATTACATCACTCTGTGTGTAATGAATCTATATAATATTGGAGTTTCATTTTCTGAATTGAATTACTGAATTGAATTAACTTTTTGATGACATTCTAATTTATTGAGATGCACCTGTATAAGATTGGTGTGTGCATTTTGGGATCAATGCATCCAAATGCCAAGTATCATAATATTACGATCTCTGTTGAATCAGTCATTTTAATCCCAATGAATTTGTCAGCAGGCCTTTCACTCTGTATCTACTCAAGTGGTTTGAGTGGATACTGTTTTCATACATGTATAGGATAAACAAAATTACTGGCAGATGCAGCTCAGGCTTCACTGGAATAGGCAGAAGGGAATTTGATTTGGCCATGCTCATGTGAGATCAAATTGAATGCTGGAAATAAAAGTCAATGCACTTCCTTCAGGGATTGCTGCATTTTCATCCAACAGGTTTCATTTGTCTGCATTATCCCTTTCCGTTAAGATCAGCGCCTCATCCAGCTGGTTTTGACAGTCAAAGACCTCTCAGTTCTTCACTTTGCCCTGTCTGTTTTGAAATGCTAATGATGCGCATAACAATAGATTTTCACAAAATTCCTATTACAGATAGAACGGACTGTTGATGCCAAAGCAAGTGGCACAAATTGGCTCACACATTCAAGCATTTATCCATATTGTATTATGCATCTTCATGCAACAAGTGTGTAATATGTTATATGTGGGATTTGACTTTCGGGGCTTGCCATAGCCTAGCCGAGGGGGTTGGGGTAATGACGTAAGGCGGGCTACGGCTAGAGTATATAGTCTGTTGTTCATGATAATAAAGGTGGTTCAGTGTTCAGTTGAGAGAGGCTCCTGTTATTCGGACATAACATTTGGTGATGAGGATTAAAATGGGGGCATGTGTCAGACAACCACCTCCATTTTTGCAGTCTCCGGGCGCGCCAGCTGTACCATGGGCCAGCTGGAGGGAGATGTTCAGATGTCCATCGTGTATGTGGCTGCGGCCAGCCTGAGTGGCGCCGACGAGGAGAGACAGAGGAGCCTAATGGTCCACCACCTTGGTGAGGAGGGCCAGCGGATATTTTTTGGGCTGTGTGGCAGCAGCTCGTGGAAAGACGGTTTGGAATTAATGGACTGTGTTTTCTGAGATCATTCCACCATCACGGCGCGGAGATATGAGTTTTTTGACCGCCAACAGCAAACAGGTGAGTCCACTCACTCCTTTTTTACGGAGTTATGCAGCCTAGCAAAAGAGTGTGCCTATCGAGGAGGAGCTGGTCCAGGATAAGCTAGCCCACGGTACTAATAACGTGTGGCTGAAGAGCAAGCTAAAGCTAACTAAAGACTCTCTGTCTTTGGAAAACGTGTTCAAACTGGTTAGGCAGAGTGAGTCCACAGTTCAGCGAAGTTTGCTAGTGTTGGCTAAAGAGCGTGTAGCCACTCGAGTTTCCCCGCCAAGCACAGCCACTAGCAAGGTGGCTAATTCTCCGGTGTGGACCCCCAGGAGGCAGCGGACTGGGGCGCGGAGCAAGGCCTATTCTATCACTGCTAAATCATCGACGGCGGAGTCTTGGACACGTGTGAAGAAGGGATCATTGAAATGGTACGTGCTAAAATTCGATGTAGTCGATATGCCACTTTTGGTGGACTCAAGGGCAGGCAGGTCCATTCTAAGCATGGCTACTTTGAAGAGACTTTTCCCAAATAAAACCATCAACACTGGAACAGTGAGAATGTTTGGATGTAAGATGCCGAGATCGAAATGGCGGGCACGATTGACTTTTCAGTGAAATGTGGGTTGAAGACAGTCCCTATGTTCACTTTCCAAATCTCGTGCCGGGGGCAGACTTGCTAGAGCTAGATCTGCTGGGTGAATTGGGATTTTCCATCAAGGACCCAGAGGGTGCTACGGTATTGACAGTATACCCCGAATGGCATGTCCACTGGCCGGCGCTGTTCAGAGGCCTGGGATGCATCAGCATGTTCCACCACCGCCCGCTCGTGGACCCAAGTGTGACGCCAAAAATTCAACCGCTATGGCGGCTTCCCCTACGAGACAATGTGATGGCGGAGTTGACCAAACTGCTGGATGGGTGGATGCAGGGTGGATCCAGGGTGGATGCATCACCCTGGATATCAAATATCGTGGTGGACCAGAAAAAATCGGGTGGCATCCGCTCATGTATCAATCTCAGGATGGTAAATAAGGCAATTGTCCCGGACAAGTATCCACTCCCAACGATGGAGGAACTTACTGCAACATTCAGCAGTTCACAAGTGTTCACAAAGCTGGACATTTGCCAGGGTTGCCTGCAGGTGCCCCTCCACCCAGCCAGCAGGAACGTGACAGCGTTCGTGACCCACATGGGTGTGTTCAGGTACACCCACATGCCGTTTTGCCGTTTGAGTTCAGCACCCAAACTGTTTCCAGAAAATAATGTCGACGATTCTGGCTGGCCTCAAGAGTGTGGTGGCATACCTTGATGACATCGTGGTACATGGCACATCATGTGAGAAACACGATGATCGGTCCGGACGGGTGCTGATGGTACTACAGGAACACGGAGTCACCCTGAACGGAGAAAAGTGTATTTTTGCACTGGACTCCATCGAGTTTGTGGTGTTCCGGTTGACGGGGGGTGGGGGCTGTGGCCCTTACATTCAAACGTGGAGGTGGTCCTACGCCTCCCAGAACTATCGACACCTGCACAGATTTCCTCGTTTCTGGGTATGGTGAACTTTTATGGGCGTTTTATTCCCCGCTACTCTGAAATGATTGGACCCCTCTGGGCGTTGTTGAAACAGAATGTGCCATGGCAATGGACCCCAACCTGTTTAGCGGCGGTTACTAAGCTGAAGCGTCGACTCACTTCCCCTCCAGTACTGGCCCATTTTGATCCAAACCAGCCGTTGTGACCTGTGACGCATCTGGATCGACGGTGGGGGCGGTTATGTCCCAGGTGCAGGACGGCACGGAACGCCCGGTGGCGTTCACATCGAGATCTCTCTCAACAGCTGAACAAAAGTATGGCGTGGGTGAGAGAGAGGCACTTGCCTGTGTCTGGGCGTGTGAACGGTGGCATATTTGCCTTTATGGGCGCCATTTCACTCTACGGACAGACCACCGAGTGCTGACGACACTACTGGAGACATCGGGATCAGGACACAGACCTTTGCAGATCCACAGGTGGACGGAGCAGCTGAGGGCCTAGAATTTTACCACCCAGTTCACTCCTGGTAAGGATAACGTAGTGGCGCGCCACGGCCAACTCCATACAATCGGACGACGATGATGACGGTGATCCAACAGAGGCAGATCTGGTTAATACTGCTGCATGGGGCCCTCCGGGATATAGTATCCCCCCGGGAACTTCAGGCGGAGTTGGAACAAGACCCCATGCTGTCACAACTGCGCTGGGTGATTAGAGAGGGTAGGCTCACAAAGGTGCAGGACGGGCTGGCATCCTTCCATTGGTTTAAAGATGAACTGAGCTGTTGGGATGATGTGTGTGTTGCGAGGGGACACTGCACACTAATCCTGGTGTCCCTGAGGCCGCGTGTACTGGCAATGCTCCACGAGGGCCACCTGGGTGTGGTCAGGGTAAAAGTAGAGTTGCAGGGATTCTGTTTGGTGTCCAGGTATTGATAAGGACATCGAAGTGATGGTGAAAAACTGTGTTCTGTGTTTGGAGAGTGGGAAGATCGACGGACAACCCCGCCCACCCCTGCGGCTGCTGTCATACCTGGAAGGCCCTTGCAAACACATACAGTTGGACATTTGTGGCGAACTGCATGCAGTACCCCCGAACAGTCGGTTCCTGCTCATGGCCTACGACTTGTTCTCAAAGTTGCCGGAGGTGTTACCCACTAACTCAGTCACAACGGATGTCATTACGGCTTTCTTCTTGTTGCTGTTCTCCAGGTGGGGGGTCCCAAACGTAATCACGACTGACAATGGCCCACAGTTCACCTCTGGGGCGTTTGAAGAGCTCTTGAGCAGTAGGGGCATGGAACACATTAAAACCGCGTTCTACCATCCCCAGGCCAATTGGGATGTTAAACGTTTCAACAAAACCCTGAAAAACAGACAGAGAGCCCATTTGGTGGATGGCATCGCATTTTCAGACGCCCTCCAGAGTACCTGCTTCACTGCAGGGCAATGGCCCCGGTGGCTCTCATGCTGGGACGTGAACTGCTTCTACCGTTGGATCAACTTAGGCCACCCACAACTCATTCTCCAAGGGATATGGCCTCTACACGCCACCGGGTCGCTGCACAACAGCGTAAAATGAAGTGACAATTTGACAGGAAGCACAGGGCAAGAGCCCACGGACTGAAGGTGTCGAACGGAGTTTGGATTATATGCCCTAACCGCACACATAAGCTGCAGCCGCTCTGGATGGGGCCCCTGCAGATCACGAGGCAGCGGGACCAGGACATGTTCGAGCTCGCAGACGGGTCACGGTGGCATTTCAGCAGACTCAGAAAGTCACCACCGGAACAGAGGACTAGAACTACGATGAGACAGCCTGATGTGAGGTGGGACTTGTTGGACTGGGGTGGTGAGAACTCACAGGCACGACCGACGGTGACTGGTGCAGGGTCCCTGTCTAGGGGACGCCTGGCTAGGGTTCGTCAGAGGCCCAGGTACCTGGAAGATTATGTATTGAGGACAGCAATAGCTATGTTAGGACCAAGCGGCAGAATAACCCGCTCCAACATGATGGGGCATTCTGGTAGTCTACCCAGATGACCATTTGGTTGGCTGAGTTTTGCCTATTTACTGATATATATATATATATATATATATATATATACAGTATATATATATATATATATACACTACCGTTCAAAAGTTTGGGGTCACTTAGAAATTTCCTTATTTTTGAAAGAAAAGCACTTTTTTTCAATGAAGATAACTTTAAACTAATCAGAAATACACTCTATACATTGCTAATGTGGTAAATGACTATTCTAGCTGCAAATGTCTGGTTTTTGGTGCAGTATCTACATAGGTGTATAGAGGCCCATTTCCAGCAACTATCACTCCAGTGTTCTAATGGTACAATGTGTTTGCTCATTGCGTCAGAAGGCTAATGGATGATTAGAAAACCCTTGTGCAATCATGTTAGGTCTGCAATGCTGAAATTGCTGCAAATGGAGGATTCTTTGACGAAAGCAAAGTTTGAAGGAAAAAATTATTATTTCAAATACAGATCATTATTTCTAACCTTGTCAATGTCTTGACTATATTTTCTATCCATTTTACAACTCATGGTGGTAAATAAGTGTGACTTTTCATGGAAAACACAAAATAATTGTCTGGGTGACCCCAAACTTTTGAACGGTAGTGTATATATATATACACACACACACATATACATATATAGTATATATATATACAGTGGGGAAAAAAAGTATTTAGTCAGCCACCAATTGTGCAAGTTCTCCCACTTAAAAGATGAGAGAGGTCTCCAATTTTCATCATAGGTATACCTCAACTATGAGAGACAAAATGAGAAAAAAAAAATCCAGAAAATCACATTGAAGGATTTTTAATGAATTAATTGGTAAATTCCTCGGTAAAATAAGTATTTGGTCAATAACAAAAGTTCATCTCAATACTTTGTTATATACCCTTTGTTGGCAATGACAGAGGTCAAACATTTTCTGTAAGTCTTCACAAGGTTTTCACACACTGTTGCTGGTATTTTGGCCCATTCCTCCATGCAGATCTCCTCTAGAGCAGTGATGTTTTGGGGCTGTCGCTGGGCAACACGGACTTTCAACTCCCTCCAAAGATTTTCTATGGGGTTGAGATCTGGAGACTGGCTAGGCCACTCCAGGACCTTGAAATGCTTCTTACGAAGCCACTCCTTCGTTGTCCGGGCAGTGTGTTTGGGATCATTGTCATGCTGAAAGACCCAGCCACGTTTCATCTTCAATGCCCTTGCTGACGGAAGGAGGTTTTCACTCAAAATCTCATGATACATGGCCCCGTTCATTCTTTCCTTTACACGGATCAGTCGTCCTGGTCCCTTTTCAGAAAAACAGCCCCAAAGTATAATGTTTCCACCCCCATGCTTCACAGTAGGTATGGTGTTCTTTCTCCTCCAAACACGACAAGTTGAGTTTTTACCAAAAAGTTCTATTTTGGTTTCATCTGACCATATGACATTCTCCCAATCCTCTTCTGGATCATCCAAATGCTCTCTAGCAAACTTCAGATGGGCCTGGACATGTATTGGCTTAAGCAGGGGGACACGTCTGGCACTGCAGGATTTGAGTTCCTGGCGGCGTAGTGTGTTACTAATGTAGCCTTTGTTACTTTGGTCCCAGCTCTCTGCAGGTCATTCACTAGGTCCCCCCGTGTGGTTCTGGGATTTTTGCTCACCGTTCTCGTGATAATTTTGACCTCACGGGGTGAGATCTTGCGTGGAGCCCCAGATTGAGGGAGATTATCAGTGGTCTTATACGTATGTCTTCCATTTTCTAATAATTGCTCCCACAGTGGATTTCTTCACACCAAGCTGCTTACCTATTGCAGATTCAGTCTTCCCAGCCTGGTGCAGGTCTACAATTTTGTTTCTGGTGTCCTTTGACAGCTCTTTGGTCTTGGCCATAGTGGAGTTTGGAGTCTGACTGTTTGAGGTTGTGGACAGGTGTCTTTTATACTGATAATGAGTTCAAACAGGTGTCATTAATACAGATAACAAGTGGAGGACAGAGGAGCCTCTTAAAGAAGAAGTTACAGGTCTGTGAGAGCCAGAAATCTTGCTTGTTCGTAGGTGACCAAATACTTATTTTACCCAGGAATTTACCAATTAATTCATTAAAAATCCTTCAATGTGATTTTCTGGATTTTTTTTTTCCTCATTTTGTCTCTCATAGTTGAGGTATACCTATGATGAAAATTGGAGGCCTCTCTCATCTTTTAAGTGGGAGAACTTGCACAATTGGTGGCCGACTAAATACTTTTTTTCCCCCCACCGTACATATATAAAAAAGTGGAGAGGATACTGTGTTTGTTTGGGGGTTTTTTTATTTGGGGGGGGTGACTTTGTAAAGGGGGTGGGGGGAATGTTATAGGTGGGACTTTCGGGGCTTGCCGTAGCCTAGCTGAGGGGGTTGGGGTAATGATGTCAGACAGGCTACGGCTAGAGTATATAGTTTGTTGTTCATGATAATAAAGGTGGTTCAGTGTTCATTTGAGAGAGGCTCCCGCCTCCTGTTATTCGGACATAACATAATAGGCTTAACAGATCACAGCCGTGAGATTCTTGGTCTGGAGCCAAAGGCTGTCTGTAAAGGAAATTACAAGCAACAATGCCTTCATACCACACATAAGCAGGATGGACAATGAAGATGAGCTAATCTGGGGCGTTTTGGTAAAATCTGTCATTGTTGTGATGCTATGTGACAACCGTGTGTGACTGCTATAAGGAGAGATTGATCATTTCAATATCAAAATCAGGAAGTGAAAGGCAACAAACATGGGTAACTGAGCAGCCCAAAGTCATTTTGGCCATGACAGGTGATGAGTTTCCCTCAGGTACATACAATAGGCAGACCTGTCAAGGTTCACATCTCATCTTTGCTGCCTGTCGAATCCATTTTCCCCCAACTGGAGCCTGGACAGTCAAAAATACTTTCCACTTCTGCATTTAGCACAGCCCTGTCATAAAAGTTTGTAAATATAACACTGACAGAGTTAAACTTACAGTGATGCCATAGGAAGGAGCGAGTAGAGGCTGCAATAGTTACTGCATATGTACAAATGTTTTGTTTGTGAAATAAAGTTGTGGCTTACCAGCCACAATTCAGTTCCTGAACCTGTTCTGCAATAGAAAATGACCACATAGCAGTGGTTCCCAAACATCCACGGATCCCTTGGTACTGGGCTGCAGAGAATGCAGAGAGAGAGAAAAAAAAATCTATTCCTCGAAGTCTGCTGGGTGTTTTATTTTGAAAAATGACCGGATATGCTTTCTCTTCCCACGTCTGTCTGTGCAGTCTTGACACACACCTATCTCAGTAATTAGTGGTGATGCTGGAAAACTAAACCTGCAAGCTGGCTAGCCAGTTTGGCTAGCTGGATCCACAGACTGCAGAAGAGTAGATCACTGAGACTGGCTGCTTGGGACTGCAAATGACGGTGGACTTGAAAGTGTGTTTGAGTTGGAGTATCCAGGGATTTCCCTAGAAGCACTGGAGGACCAGCTCAAATATTTAACTTATCTTTATTTGGCGGGATTTTCAGCAGTGATGGCAACCAGGATGAGGTGTTGGAGCGGACTGGACGTGGGGAACACATGTCAGGTGTCACTCTCTTCTGTCCCCCTAGATGGATCCATCTCCTTGCAGAGAGCCAAGCTCAGCGCTCCCACTGTCGGTGTTTTTTTTAATCACAGTTTGTTTTTATGCTGATGTATTTCATTCATTTTAAATCCATCCTGTTGCTAGTCCACAAAAACATTTTATCCAGTCCGTGGGGCAAAAAAGGTTGGGGACCACAACAGCATTTTAACCATCAGAAATTACTGTACACCTTGTATTTACTGTAGGTCTTTGAAAAAGTGACCTTTAGTGGTTGTGAAAGTAACTACATGAAGTGAAATAGCAAACAGAGAGCTATAAAGTGGATGAGATGTAATTGTGTGAGGAGTTTATCTTCCTTACCCTGATCAATAAATGTTTTAGTTGGATTTGTTCTCAAAAAAGATGAAAATAGCTTCTGGGTCAGTGTGACAAAGTGGGAAGAACAGTTTTGTGACATATTTGTTTATTTTCAATAATAGGTTTGCGCTTATCAGTTTTCAAATTTATTATCACATACAATTGCAATCATTTCATGATGTTACAGAGAAAAAAAACCCCACTTGTTTCTTTGTTTTGCCTCACCATCTGAGATGAGCTTGGTAGAGAACCTTCCAGCACTATTTTCCAGTTTTATGTAAAGAATATTTTCATATGCAGTTATATATCAGAGCAGTGACATAAATTTTTACTTACTTTTTTATTTAAGCTTTATTTATACAGGGTAGTTCCACTGAGAGGCAGCCTCTCTTTTTCAAGGACACCCTGTTCATACTCACACCAGGAAGCTGACCAGTGCAACCACAGACTGACCTGTGGCCACTGAAGCAGATGGGGTTAAGGGCCTTGCTCAAGGGCACCACAGTGGGGTTAAGGAGGGTGGGGCAAACACTGCTGTGTTATCTGTCTCACCCAGATCTAATCCTGCCGGTCCAGGGATTGAACCCGTGACCCTCTGCACACCAGTCCACATCCCTAACCATTAGGCCACCACTGTCCTAAATACTATCGTGACATGTGGAAAAAGTGCAAGACAGTTACTGGTTTGTCTGCTAGTCAAGTACAATGTGAAATGCAAGACAAACACAGGTTCCACACCCTTATGTCCCACGTATTTGGAACATAGATGGGCACTCGAGAGAGTTCAGAACTCTTCTGAGGATCGATGATAATGATGATCTTTTTTTCCCATAGAAGCAGAACGCAAAGTTTACTTGCCTTTTATGGAGCCATTTAGTCATATATTGTAAATGAGTAAAAGAAAAATCAGTTAATGTTGTTTGGTTTTCTGTTTGGGTTTCTTGCTTTATAAATCTATCTGCTTACGTAGGTGGATTGAATTGGCTGGATGAAACTGTCCTGAACTGAGAAGCCTGTATTTCATCTCTGGAGATTTTGTCTCACATGAGTGCTCAGAGTCACTATAAGTTAATAACGTTCTTGAGAACAATCATTTTCACACAGAGTAGTAGGACAGGTGTTAGTAATTACAGACATTTGCATACTAACACCTGTGTTTTCTCATTAGTGTCTGTTAAAATGGCTGTTGAGAAAAAGGTCAGTTTGAAATTATGTTGTTTTCCTTTTTTATTTTCCCAAGCTTATGATGAAGGACACTAATTCAACTACGGGGCACTCAGAGAGTGCATACCTCCACCAAGGCTCCGTCCCTCCAACTCTTTGTCCATCCATGTTGCCATTCATCTGTACATTGCGAGATAGGGCCTTGGCGGAGGTATGCACTCACGGATCACCTCCAACATCTAATGAGCTCATCTTTGGGCCAAGGGCCACCTCTGGTGAAAATTTCACCCAAATCCATCTAGGAGTTTTTGCACGATCCTGCTAACAGACAGAGAAACGGCAGCATCAACAATAAGACTACATTATACGACTACATTATAATAACAAGACTGTCATAATTGTATTGACCATACATTGGGGCTGGGCAATTCCACCTTAAATCGGCGTCATGGTTTATTGAATCTTTCAGGCTGGTTTTCATTTTTTTCCCTCCTGTCTTCTCCCTTACAGTGAACTGACAAGGTTCATAACACAACATAACAAAAATAATTTTTTTATAAGTTGTCTGTGTTTTTTCAACTGATTTAAGACAATGTTTCACCGCTGAATCTGAAAATGACATCTGTTTCTCTCGATCAGGTCAGGTTTTTATGTTAAGTTATAACCAGTTGTACAGTTGTACTGTAAATTGAATAGTAGACATTGATAAAGGTAAGTACATGTAAATCAAATGCTACATCATCATTGTTCAAAATTCAGAGAATTTCAAGAAATAAAAAAGAATTTTGCATCATATAAAGCGAAAATACCCGTATATGTAAACAAAAATGTAAGAAAACACGTGGCCATAGTTCAAAAAGTTGACCTGATTGAGCAAAACCAATGGGATTTTTAGATTCAGCACATCAAAATTGTCCTAAATCAGCTAAAAAAAACTTAGACAATAAATTTGGTGTTGACCAGTGTAATTATTAAGCAGTATTACACAACAGTGCAGTATCATATCACTGCAGTGCGTAGTAAACGAGCATAATAGAACAAGCCTATTGTGATTTCACAAACAAAAAATTAAACATTGATCAGTGCTGAAGTTTACTGTGTTTACATACCATGTAGGGCACATGGCTCGCAATGACATGTCTGTCGGTACGTGTTGCCGGAGTTATGTCCGCACGCACTCCGAACCCCATCTTAAACTGCACACTTTGCTGCTTTTTCTTGGTGTCTTCAGATGAAATAATGTTAATCATCACATACTATGTGGCTGGAGACCAGCGCTAAGAGTGCACTGCTTCCGGGGTGCGGAGGTGCATGGCCCCACATGTAACTCCGCAGACATGTCTTGAAGGGAAGTACATGAAAAGCTCAATATTAATAGATAAAATAATTTTCAAAAAAATTCTTAGATCCAGATCGTAAGCCAGATCACCACCAAAATCTAATCATCTGTTACCTGTGCCATTACACACCTTTCCTGAAAATTTCATCAAAATCTGTTTGTAACTTCTGGAGTAATGTTGCTAACAGACAGACAGACAAACCAACAAACAAACCACAAACATTACGTCCTCCCTTGGCAGAGGTAATTAACAAGAGCTATAATTAAAGATGCACTGCGGTGACTATAAATCCCCTTAAAACAATTCTACATTTGTCTAAAATTGTATCTTATGCCCTTTTTTCCCCACAAAAAAAAAAAAAACTTTCAGTGTCTTACAGTTGCTTGAAAAAATCTTTTCCCTTTTCTTCCTTCAAATGACAGCATCTAATTAGGCCCATCCACATCCCATCCACTAGGACTCAGAAGTCTGCAAGCTGGCAAATTTGAACCGCCAGTGCGTCGTCCTGATTGGTTCACCTATTACAGTTGTCAGATGCAACCTCCAGTAGAACAGGAATAATTGACTCCTTTAGGTGGGTAGAACTCCAGTGTAACATGTTTTATTGACAGGGTGCAAAAAACTACAGCGCGGGTGCTGTCCAAACACAAGATGATGGTAGGGCTAAACACTTACGAAAGACGAGGTTAACACAATAAAGGACTGAAAACTGATAATAATACCACACAGAACTGAAACACAAACCAACAAATAAAGGGTAACTGATAATTAACTGACGCAGGACTGGTGGGTACAAGTCAAGAGCTCGCTGATTACACATGAGACAGGCTACAAGTATGGGAAAACAATGGGGAAGACTAGCAAACGTAACTGAACCAAGAAGCTAAGGATAACCCAGCAAACTAATGATAACAGAATAAAGGTGCAAACAGTTCAAAAACAATAGAAAACATGGACATAGTTGGAGACCATGTCCAGATATCACAACAGTGACATCACAAAAACACTCTGTCTAAACTTGGAAGGAGCTTTATCGAATTTTCACAGCTGAAAAATACAGACATTTAATATTCATTTGAAAGGAACATTACATACTAATGAACATTAATACAATGTAAGTATGCCAGATTTAGCAGTACTGCTAATTTGCATGACACACAGTGATTTAGCTCTTATGTCATGTAAGCCATAAAAATCATGTTGCAGACATGTTAACATGAAAAAAGAAACATGATTTTCGCTGTTGTGCCACTTTAAGTAAAATTACATTTTTTTCTCAAAAATGTGCTCAAGTATGAGTCAAGAGTATTCTGCAATAGAAGTACTCATATATTATAATTTTGTAAAAAACATTACTAAGTACATGCAATTGAGTGAATGTTACTCCTAACCTCTGAGTGTACATCATGGAGGGCAGAGACTGTTCTTGGTTAAGGTCCCATTCACTGCACTTTCCCCACATGTAAACAGCTCCTATTGGTCTTAATTAAATGTTTGTGACATATTTTGGTCAAACTGCTTTTAATTGTCTAATTATTGCAGCATCATTGTAAATCATCCTTTGCAACCTTCCTCAGAACAGCTTGTCACAGTGCATGTCTCTTTAAATGTGTAAGAACTGCATTTAATTCAATTCAATTCAACTTTATTTATATAGCGCCATTTCACAACAACAGTCATCTCATAGCACTATCAACTGTAGGGAGGACCCCCACAGTTGCAGAAAGACCCCAGCAATCAGGCGATCCCCTGTGAGCAAGCACTTGGCGACGGTGGAGAGGAAAAACTCCCTTTTAACAGGAAGAAACCTCCAGCAGAACCAGGCTCAGGGAGGGGCAGTCATCTGCTGCGACTGGCTGGGGGGTGAGGGGATAGAGAAGAAGAAAAGAACAGACATGTAGAGAGCAAACAGCACGATGGGGACTCAATCTATGGGAGAGAACAAACAAATGTTAATGACCAGCAAAAAAAAAAATTTCATAGAGAGTGAGGAAAGGAGTGAGGCCCAGTGCATTACTGGAGGTCCCCCGGCTGACTAAACCTATTAGCAGCATAACTAAGGGAGGGTTCAGAAAACACATGATCCCTCCCTAATTGTAGGCTATATCAAAAAGGTAGGTTTTAGCCCTATTCTTAAAAACAGAGATCGAGTCTGACTCCCGAATCCAGATTGGCAGCTGATTCCACAGGAGAGGAGCTTGATAACTGAAGGCTCTGCCTCCCATTGTACTTTTGGAGATTCTAGGTACTACAAGTAAACCTGCATTTTGGGAGCGTAGTGCTCTGTTAGGATGATACGGTAGTATCAGATCTTTTAAATAAAAAGGAGCCTGATTGTTTAGAGCTTTGTAAGTAAGAAGAAGGATTTTAAACTTAATTCTAAACTCTATGGGAAGCCAATGAAGGGAGGCCAGAACCGGAGAGATATGATCTCTCTTTCTAGTACCTGTTAAAACTCTTGCTGCAGCATTTTGGATCAGCTGAAGACTTTTTAAAGATGTTTTAGGACAACCTGATAATAAAGAATTACAATAATCTAATCTCGAGCTAACAAAAGCGTGGATCAGCTTCTCAGCATCACTCTGAGACAAGATGCTCCTAATCTTGGCAATATTACGCAAATGATAGAAGGCAGTCTTAGAAACAAATTTAATATGTGAATTGAAGGACAAATCCTGATCAAAAATAACTCCAAGGTTCCTCACAGAGCTATTAAGAGAAAGAGTAACTGCATCCAAACTGAAAGTTTGATTTGGAAAGGAATTTCTAAGGTTTTTTGGACCAACAAGAATGACTTCAGTCTTATCTGAATTTAATAGCAGGAAATTACAAGTCATCCAAACTTTGATTTCCTTAAGACAGGCTTCTAACTTGGCTAATTGATTAGTATCATCTGGCTTCATTGACAGGTATAATTGTGTGTCATCTGCATAACAGTGAAAATGTATACAGTGCTTTCTAATAATGTTGCCTAACGGAAGCATATATAAACTAAAAAGAGTAGGGCCAAGCACAGATCCCTGTGGAACTCCATGACTAAGCTTTGAGCTGAGAGAAAACTCATCATTTACATGAACAAACTGGAACCTATCAGATAAATAAGATCTAAACCACTGCAACGAAGTTCCATTAAGTCCAACATAGTGTTCTAATCTATCAAGTAGAATATTATGATCAATAGTATCAAAAGCTGCACTAAGATCTAAAAGGACAAGTACAGAAACTAGTCCATTATCAGATGCAATGAGGAGGTCGTTAGTGACCTTCGCTAAGGCTGTTTCAGTGCTATGATGGATTCTAAACCCAGATTGAAACTCCTCAAATAAACCATTTCCCTGCAGGTGGTCAAATAATTGCATAGCAACAACTCTTTCTAAGATTTTTGAAATGAAAGGGAGATTAGAGATTGGTCTATAGTTAGCTAAAGCTCCTGGATCTAGCGTTGGCTTTTTGAGTAAGGGTTTAATTACAGCCGTTTTAAAAGCCTGCGGTACATGGCCTAAAGTTAATGAAGAATTGATTATATGAAGAATAAAGCTACCAATAAGTGGGAAGACTTCTTTAAATAACCTGGTAGGAATAGGGTCTAAAAGACAAGTTGAAGGTTTGGATGAGGAAACTATTTTGTCTAACTCACAAAGGTCGATTGGAGTAAACTCATCAAGACAGACATCAATAGAAGGAGTTGTAGTAGTTACAGTATTTAAGTTAACTGTGGGAAGAATCTGATTGATTTTATCTCTGATGGATGAAATTTTATTATTGAAAAAGTTCATAAAGTCCTGACTAGTAAGCTCTAAGGGGATGCTAGGATTGACAGAGTCCTGACTCTTTGTCAACCTGGCTACAGTACTGAAAAGAAACCTGGGATTATTCTTGTTCTCTTCTATTAATGCAGAGTAATAACTCGTTCTAGCTTTTCTAAGAGATTTTTTATAAATTAAAAGATGATTTCTCCAAGCTAAATAGATTTCATCTAAATTAGTAGAGCGCCATTTTCTTTCTAATTGACGAGTCTTCTGTTTTAAGCTACGAGTTTCTGTGTTGAACCAAGGAGTTAAAAATCTCTGATTAGACTTTTTCTTTTTTAAGGGGGCCACCAAGTCTAGAGCCTGATGCAGAGAAGCTGAAACACTATCCACCATGTTATCAATTACAGAAGGAGCAAGCTGTCTATAGCTTATTTCCGTTGTGTTGACACATGGCATAGAGGAAACAATCTGCATAAATTTGGAAACAGCATCATCTGAGAGGCATCTACTGTGATAATATTTTTCTTTAGGAGCCAAATAGTCAGAAATAGTAAAATCAAAGGTTAACAGACAATGGTCTGACAGTACAGGGTTATGAGGAGACACTACAAGATTTTCTATTTCTATGCCATATGTCAGAACAAGGTCCAATGTATGGTGGAGGTAATGAGTAGAATTTCCTACTTTCTGAGAAAACCCAATCGAGTCTAATATTGAATTAAAAGCCACATTAAGGCAGTCACTATCTACATCCACATGTATATTAAAGTCCCCTACTATAATTATTCTATCAGATTTCAGCACTAAATCAGCTAAGAAATCAGGAAATTCGGATAAAAATTCTGAATAGGTTGATGGGGGACGATAAACTATGGCAAATAAAATTGGGTTTAACCTGGAATTGCTAAAGTGCCCAATACTGAGGACCAGGCCCTCAAAGGAATTATAACATGTTTTTTGCTTTACATTAACTAGTAATTTGGAATGGTAAATTGATGCTACTCCTCCTCCACGACCAGAACTTCTGGGATTTTGACAGTTTAAATAACCAGAGGGAGTTGATTCATTTAAACCAACATAATCCTCTTGCCCTAACCAAGTCTCTGTAAGGGAAATTAAATCAATCTGATGATCAATTAACAGATCATGGACTAACAGAGACTTGGGAGTTAGAGACCTAATATTTAATAAACCACATTTAATTTTTAAATTATGAGGAGGAACAGAGGCCAAATCATTCAATTTAGAGGCTTTATGTTTAATTTGAGTTTTACCAATATTTTGCTTTATCACTTTGGGATGCTTATACATTATATTTTTATTTACTTTGGAGGGAGCAGACAACGATTCTCTGATGGGGAAGACAGGGGCTAAGCTGAGGGGTGGCGGATGAAGAGGAGCTGCAGAGAGGCGTGTAAGACTGTGACTCTGCTTCCTGGTCCCAACTCTGAGTAGTCAGGGTTTTGGAAATTTGGATAAAAAAGATGCCAGATTGTTAGATAAATGAGAAGCACCATCCAAAGTGGGATGAATGCTGTCTCGTCTCATAAGACCAGGTTTTCCCCAAAAAGAGCTCCAATTGTCAATGTAGCCCACGTCATTTTTAGGACACCACACAGACAGCCAGCGGTTCAAGGATGACGAGCGACTAAACATGTCATCACTGGTCAGATTGGGGAGGGGCCCAGAGAATACTACAGTGGCTGACATCGTTTTTGCAAAGTCACACACCGATTCTACATTAAGTTTCGTGACTTCCGACTGCCGGAGACGGATGTCATTAATGCCGGCGTGAATAACAATTGTGGAATATTTACAGTTACTTTTAGCCAGCATTTTCAAATTTGACTCGATGTCGCCTGCTCTGGCCCCAGGAATACATGTGACTATGGCCGCTGGAGTCTCTAGGTTCACGTTTCTGACTACAGAGTCGCCAATGATCAGAGTTTTTTCCTCAGCGGGTGTGTCGCTGAGCGGGGAAAAACGATTAGAAACGTGAACAGGTTGGTGGTGAACCGGGGCTTTGCGACTAGGCTTCCTTCTCACCGTCACCCACCCAGTCTCCTCGCTGCTGAGGAGAGCCGAGGGACCGCTGACAGTGGGACCTAAGCTAGCTAGCTCCGCTGCAGCTAATGGGCGTCCGTCGAGATTAACTGGCGCAGACGGTGTTTCAATGCAGCGGAGCCGGGATTCCAAATCAGACAACCTTGCCTCGAGCGCCTCAAAAAGACAACATTTATTACATTTACCGTTATCACTAAAAGAGGCAGAGGTGTAGCTAAACATCTGACAGAGAGAGCACACCAGAGGAGGAGAGGAAAGAGAGCTAGTAGCCATAGCTAGTGGCTCGAGAGCTGGAGAGCAAACCACACAGGCAGACAGCAAAACAGGAAGTGACGATACGTTACCACAAGGAAGTAACTCCACCTTCCCTCTTTCGTCACTATTGCTGATGTTAGTTGACTAGCTCCTAGCTTGGATAGTGAGCCTGAGCCAACAAATGTAAATTTAATGAAATAAAGAATCACTGGTGGATAGCAGTGTGTGGTTTCAGTGGTCGATAGGATATGTCCAGTCTCTGGAGGACAATAATACTGACCAACTCTGACTGCCTAGCCAAGCTAATACTAATGGTTCAATGTAGCACCATGGCAAAAATATAACAAAATATGCCAGAATGATGCAAGATAAACTCCTCAAAAAAGTTTGGAAATATTTTTTCCAGTCATTGATTTCTCCCCTTAGAGGATCAAAATTAGCTGAAAAAAGACCTGAGTATGTACATGTCACCTTGACTCCAAGATGTTTTAACCCAGAACTGGCAAGGCTAAAAGGGAGGTCAGCTTGTTTAAGTTGCAAAGCTGCTTTGTTGACAGGAAAACATTCACTCTTTTGAAGAAGCTCATACGTGTCTTAATGAAATGTTTGTCACATATTTTGTTCACATTTTCTTAATTTTTTAAATTATTGAGGCAAATTTGTTTTGTATTTTGTAAACACTCTGAATTAAAGTCTATCACTTTAAGAAACATCCTTCACCTATTCAACTCTGCTGTCCCTCTTATGTCAGTTAGTCATTAGCTGACTAGTTTCTAGCCTTTAGCTTTAAGCATCCTAGTTCGGATGAGTGGCGCTGGTTCACTGATCCACAGTCGCCAGGGCAGTACGCGCCACCTTGGCCCACCCCCCAACAACATCACTGTGACTCCACAACAAATCACCAGCACCATGTGCCGCGTGGCCTCCCTGGTCACCGCAACCGACCCAGCCTGGGATCTGAGGCTGCCAGTTGGAGGCCAAGTCGAGGCGAAGCTCGCCGAGCCGAGCTGCTGAGCCACGGGATCTCAAAGAGCAGTGTCCCATTCTGTGGGGCTCCTCTCCCGCGGCCAGCCAGGGGACGCGCCCTCACAAGGCGGCTATCCTACAGTGCCCGTGAGAGCAGAGTTGCACAGAGCCCCAGAGGACAGTGGGGGAGCTGGCCGTGAAAGCCAGCAGCCCTCCAGCCAGCAGCCTCGGGTCCTGGGCCAGGTTGGTTGCAGCAACCGACATACCGGTGCTGGCATTCCACCGCGGAATCATGACGAAACCACTGGGGAGATGAGTCAGCGTGACGCGAGGCACACTGCCAACTGTGGACCGACAAACCAGGTGGTAACAAGGATGGCTAGTAGGGTGGCTAAGATCTAAGATAAGGGTTCTAAGATAAGGGCTGCTAATTACTGCACTGAAGAGACAAGTGGGCCATTAAAGCACTCACCTGGAGAAGACCACCAGATCCTGCTGAAAGAGAGCAAGAGAGCAGCGGAGAAGGTAAGTTGAGAGATGGAGACCAGCACAAAAAAGCCAGATCACTTGGAAAGGCCATCATTGCTTACATCAGACAGCCGTGCATGAGACAATGGACTCAGAACTTTGTAAAAAGAAGACTTGAGTAAGCATACTGCTTAAACAGACAGTGTAACCTCACATTGATGTCCATCGAGTATGATGTTATTCATGAGCTGGACTTAAAGGACATAATGAAGGATTTTTCATTGAAGAAGGCTAGAAGAAAGAACTTCTAAAAAACAGTAAGACATGCTCTTTGTAGCTTTCCAGTCACCTGTGCAGGTTTTTAATTACCTCTGCCAAGGAGGTAATGTGATCGGGGCAGTTTGTTTGCTTGTTAGCAGGATTATGCAAAAACTACTACATGGATTTTGATGAAATTTTCACCAAACGTAGCCTTTGGGCCAAGGATGAACCATTAAATTTTGGTGATGATCGGAGAGTGCATACCTCCACCAAGGACCTTCTTTATATTTGTACAGCAGGATTACAGAAAAACTACTGAATGAATTTGGATGAAATTTCCACCAAAGGCTGTCCTTGGGCGAGAGAGGAACCCATTACATTTTGGTGATGATCCGAGAATGCATACCTCCACCAAGGCTCTTACCTTCTCACAGTGTGTTAGTAACAATACTCCAAAACTACTGGATGGATTTGGATGAAATTTTTACCAGAAGTGGTTCTTGGGATACAGAGGAACCCATTACATTTTGGTGATGATCCAAGAATGCATACCTCCACCAAGGCTCTTATCTTCTCACAGTGTGCTAGCAAGAAAACTACTGGATAGACTTTGATGCAGTTTTCACCAGAACTAGCTCGTGGCCTACACACAAGCCCATTACATTTTGTAGGTCATCCATGAGAGATGGAGGGAGCTTTGGTCGAGGAATGGGCTCTCTGAGTGCTTTTCTAGTTGCTGCTGAGAGAGAGAGAGAGAGAGAGAGAGAGAGAGATTTTGATTTTTAAAAGATCTTTAATAAACACACTTGTCCATCATTCAATACAATTTCTATGCCATGCTATATTACACAGAAAATTATTCCCCCAAAAAACGCCCAAACAAAAGCTGCCCATCACGAACTAAACAGAGGACATCCTCCAGGGACCAGAGGGTCCTAAAACCTTCCACATCCCCATTCCCCATAAAAAACTGAAAGTCCAGCCTGATTCTGGCTTTAAGTAGCCTCACAAATAAAATTTTGACATCAACATCATTCTCAACATTCTCAAGCTTTCTTCTCCGGCTTACATAAATAGCCAACTTTGCCTGCCCTAAAACAAAGTTCAGTAGTTGACACTTCTGCTTAAAACGACGATTGTACATAAAACCACAAATGAAAACCTGCTTAGAGAAAACTTCCTTAAAAATGTGAAAAAGTTCTGTGAGAAGTTCAAAGAGACCACTCAGGCGCTGACATTCAGTAAAACAATGAAAAACTGTCTCCCTAGAGCACAGGTGTCAAACTCATTCCATGGAGGGCCAAGACCCTGCAGGTTTTACCTCCACCCAGTGTCTTCAACAGGTGATTTCTCTGAATTTCGTCCTACTGATTGCTGATCAGTGAAAACACCTGCTGAAGAGACTGGGTGGAAGTAAAACCTGCAGGGTCTTGGCCCTCCATGGAATGAGTTTGACACCCCTGCCCTAGAGGAACAAAAAACACACTGATCACTGACACTGCTGTTAATTACAGAAACAAAAGCATTGACAGCTATAATGCCATGCAAGACCCTCCACTGTAAGTCTCCATGCCTCTTAGGGAGAGGGGCTTTATAAAGAGCCCTCCAGGCAGGCCGATGCCCTTTTCCTAGTCTAAAATAGGCTCTCCAAGGAGTGTCCACACAGGTGTTCAATCTGTCTTTGTTGAGTGCCATCACCACCAGTCTGTAGAGTGCCTTACCACTGGCTCCTCCAAAGTCCACACCAGTGGGAGCACAGAATGCCAGTAAGGAACAAGGAGAGACGTCAAAGTCCATACAAAGCGTGAGAGAGGGAAAAGGGTCCGTGCTTTCTGGCTGCAGCGTGCCATTGCCAAAGTTCATGAGTAGGGAGCGCTCAAGTCCATGAAGCTTCTGTTTCCAGTGTGCAAGAAAGCCATTGATGAAACGATTTGATCTGACACCAAGATGAGCTGCTAAAGCTGAGGCGTTGTTGAGGCCAGGACCAGCCAGTTCCACCACTTGCTTCAGAGTGAGAACATTCCTGGAACACAGCCTATCAAGGAAGGTCCTTCCAACTCCCGGCAGGACACCAAGGCGACCACCAAAAACCAGCGGCTCCCTCAACAACCAGTGGAGGGAAACGCATGGCCCTCTTTGTTTTTTAAAAAGAGTCCATACTGAAAAAAGACTGCGGTAAAAACTGGGCAAAGACAGTGCACTAGAGATCTTAAAATCCATTAAAAACACAGGGAGGTCTAGTCCAAGCCCAAGGACTCTCTGTAAAATAACACAGGCCAAAGGCCTCCATATCAGGTCCTGGGGGCCCGTCAGCAGTCTCTGTATGAAAGTCAGTCTAAAAGCAGCACCTCTACTAGCTAAATGAACCACTCCTTGACCCCCTTCCTCTTTGGGAAGAAATAACAGGGCTTGAGGGACCCAGTGGAGTCCACCCCCCCAAAAAAAGTCCACCATAACAGACTGGATTTTTGACAACAAACCAGGAGGGGGGTCCATACACATGAGGCGGTGCCACGGGGATGAGGAAACAAGATTATTTAAAATGAGCACTCTTCCTCTAAAAGATATTCTTGGCATTAGCCACTTCCACTTGTTTAGTCTCCCATTGATTTTCTCTATGACCCCGTCCCAATTTTTTTGCTCAAATTTTTGATTTCCAATAAAGACACCAAGATACTTAAACCCTTCTTTTTTCCAAATCAGCCCACCAGGCAGCGTAAGCTGATTTTCTAGGTTCTCCCCCACCATCAGAGCCTCGCTTTTTCCCCAGTTTATTTTTGCAGAGGAAAGTTGGCCAAAAAGATTGACACTCCTAACCAAAACGTCAATGTCACTCTGCTTGTTCAGCAGAATGACTACATCATCTGCATAGGCTGACAGCTTGAACGTGGTGTCACAGCCAGGAAAAGTAACTCCTGATAGGTTCCTTCTCAAGCAGTGAAGCAAAGGCTCTATGGCGAGGGAGTACAGCATCTCTGAGAGAGGGCAGCCCTGCCGAACCCCCCTCTGGACTTTTAAAGGGGCAGACAGGCCCCCATTTATCTTCAGCACACTCTCAATGTCACTGTACAAGACCCGTATCCTGGCTATGAAGCCTGGGCTGAACCCAAAAGCTGCTAAAACTGTCCATAAATATTGGTGTTCAACCCGGTCAAACGCCTTTTCCTGGTCAATTGAAATCAAACAAGTTTCTACCGCCAATGAACCAGAGACCTCCAAAACATCCCGAATTAAAGTGACGTTGTCACTAATCAGCCTGCCAGGCACACAGTAAGTCTGGTCTACATGAATGAGCTCGCTCATCAACTTTCTCAGTCTTCGAGCCAGAGCTTTTGAAAGAATCTTATAGACCGTGCAGAGCAGAGAGACTGGCCTCCAGTTCTTTAGGCTCTGTAGGTCCCCTTTTTTTGGCAACAGTGTGATGATGGCCCTCCTGTAGGTCGTGGGTAGGGTCCCCCTTTTCAAACTATCTTGGAGAACCTCCAGCAGGTCTGGACCAAGCAGGGGCCAGAATTCCTTAAAAAAGTCCACAGAGAGACCATCTATGCCTGGTGATTTTCCATTCTGGAGGCTCATTAGCGCCGTATGCAGCTCAGACAGAGACAGTGGAGCATCCAAGCCGGCAACAAGGTCCTCTGAGAGCACTGGAAGACCATCAAGGAAAACCTGGCCCAGTGACGTGTCTTCCCTCCACTCTGCTCTAAACAATTCACTGTAAAAGCTAGCAGCGTATTTCCTGATCTCTGCTGCTGTGGAGATTGTTCTCCCGTCATCGTCCAACAAGGAGTGAATGAGTTTTCTCTGTCCATTTTTCCCCTCCAGTCCAAAAAAGTACTGGGAGGGCGAGTCCATCGGAGCTACATCCATGTAGCATGAGCGGACCAGAGCACTCTGTGCGGTGACCCCTAGCAAGCTAGCCAAGGCTGACCTTTTTGACTTAAGAGCCTCTAAGTGCTCTTGTTTTCCTGTAGAACTGAGCAACTCCTCTAGCTCTACCACCTCAGTCTCCAGAACTTTCAAGGATTGGGTCAAGCTACGAGTGACATTTTGAGTGTACTGTTGGCAGAGTTGTTTTATCTGTGCCTTACCAAAATCCCACCACATTTGGAGAGAACTAAAAGAAGGTTTTTGTTCCCTGTGTGACTTCCATACATCATGAAAAACTCCTTTAAAAAACACATCATTTAAAAGTGTATTATTAAAACGCCAAAAAGCACTCTTACACTTTACATTTTCAATAAAAACAGAACAAAACAGCAGGCAGTGATCAGTGAAACCAACAAGACAGATACAACTATTTTTAAAAACACTCATTTGATGTTTAAACCCATAAAAATGGTCTAACCTTGCCATAGATAAAAGGTTATCTTTAGCATGGCTCCAGGTGTACTGCCTCTGGTCCCCATGATGTGATCTCCACACATTGGCCATTTCATGTGTCTTCACCAGTTCCCTCAGCCTATTGGCAGATGCAGGGTGAGGCTCCTGATGGTTCCTGTCTAGTCTGTGGTTTAATGTACAGTTAAAATCACCCCCCAAAAATAAAAAAAAACTATTTGGATTACAGGATCTAACCGTATCTGATAGCGCATTAAAGACCCTGATCCTCTCTGCTCTCTGTGTTGGCACATACACATTTATAAAAACCAAGTTCACGTTTTCAAACTGTACCTTTAGTAAGAGTACATGTCCTTTCACCACCTCTTCTACCTCATAAGAGACAGGCACACAACCCCTAGAGAAAAGTACAGCCACCCCACTGTTATTGGATTTGTGGCTAAAAAAAATGCAGCCATCCCACTCTTTTCTCCACTGGCTCTCAATGTCTACAGTGCTGTGAGTCTCCTGGACCATCAGCACGTCAAGTTTCTTTAAATTAAAAAGCTTGTATAAAGAGGCCCTTTTTACATCATTCCTGGCCCCATTTATATTAAGAGTGCCCATCAGGTGGGGCATTAAAAAGGATAAAAATAAGGTACAGTAAAAAAAAACACACACATAGCATAAAAGGGAAGAAACAAACTAAGAGTCAACATGACTGTTAGTAATTTGTGATTTCAGTTTAACAACCAGTTTCTTTATATGATATATTTCCTGATCAGTGAAAGTCTCATTCCCATCATTCAGTTTCATAAACTTGCGAGCTGATGCCACAAATAACTCCAGATCTGGAAAGTAATTTTCCACTTTCACAGCTCTGCTCCCCTTAGTCACCTGGAGAAATTTCCTAATTTTGATAAAACAATAGGAGCTTTCCTCCTCCTGCGTCTGCATCAGTTCAGACTCAGCTCCACTTTCCTCAGAAGCTCTCTCATCCAGTATTTCTAAATTCCCAACCCTACTAGATTTAGCAGAGCTCTGCAAGTTTTCAGCACTTTTTCTTTTTTGTGCAGCTTTAAAAGGATCCTCCTCAACAAAATTACATCCCTGCATTTCTTCGTCAAATGCAACGTTTGTCATGCAGTGTTTACTCTGAGTGTCCACCACAGCCTCAAACCGCTCCTCCCCTGCCTGCAAAGTCTGTTCATTCACGTTCTTTTGTTTAACTGCACTCATTTCGCCCTCCACCTCTTTACTCCAGGTGACAGGCTCGTCACAATGATCGGAGCTGCCGCCAGACAGAAATTCCCCACCATCACTGTTTGGGGGGGCAACTACCGCGGCCGCCGCGGCCGCCCCAGCACAAGCGGACGCGGACACGGCCGCGGACGCCCCTGCAGAAGCGGACGCGGCCGCGGCCGCAGCCGCGACCGCCCCAACAGAAGCGGGCGCCGCAGCGGCATCCGCCGCACCACATGTAGCGCTACCCTCCGGACCACCAGAAACAGCGGCGTCGCCTTTCTTACTGCCAGTGTTCTTTGTGTTCACCTTTTCAGGACATGATCTAATGAGATGGCCCTCTGCGCCACACGCAAAACACTTCATGGTTTCGGATGTTGCAAAGACTAAGTAGCTGAAGCCCTCAATCCTGAAGTTAAAAGACACGTTCAGTTCTGCAGAGCTGTCTTTTAACACCATGAAACACTGCCTCCTGTGACACACGACATGCTTCAGCAGGGGGGATTTACTACCCAGAGAGACCATTCTGATGGGGGAAACAACTTGGCCAAAACGGGACAATTCTCTTATCAGCTGATCGTTTTTAATGAAAGGAGGAGCGTTAGAGATGGTGATCCTCCTAGAAGGGTTCACCAGCAGTAGAACAGGAGTAAAAGTGTCATTTATGACAACCCCCTGTTCCACCACCTGATCAGCTTTTTCAGTGGAATCCAGAAAGATGACAATTGTGCTATTCATCCTTGATGCTGACTTTATACAGTCATGCCCAACCACCTGTCCTACAGCGAGGCCAGCCTCTTCCACAGAACAGGGAACTGTCGGCAGGATTCTCACGCCATGCCGCCAGGTCGAGCGCTCCAACTCCACACCACCGTCAAACACCGGCATGATGCCGGCCGGGAAAAACGGGCAGCAGAAGCTACCGTTCCCCGACACACTCACACCAACACTCACACCCCAGCACACACACACTCAACCCGCTATATACTAAACACACACACCTCAACACACACAATAGAGAAAAGTTAGAAAAAAAACAAAGTTTAGAGTACTCACTTAACACCACTCCACACCCCTGCTCCCACAAACGCTCACGCATGCGCACGAGAGAGAGAGAGAGAGAGAGAGAGAAAGAGAGAGAGAGAGAGAGAGAGAAAGCAAGAGAGAGAGAGATTACACTTATTTGTGTTTATGCTGAAGGTAGCAGTATCTGTCACTGTAAAAATGAAAATCTCAGTAAGTGATACAGTATGTTTCAAGCTTAAGCAGGATCCAAGGAGCAGAGACCACAACAGGTTCACAGGTAAGGTACAAGATAAGTGATTTTATTAACAATAATAGTGCTTATAGTGCCAGGTCAGGAGCCCTGTAGAGGGGAGAAGAGAAAGGGAACGTTAATGTCAAGTTCATTTCTGGCAATGTAATCTTGTTTGTGAAGGCTGCAGTGAGGGGCAATAGTTACCTGTTCTGCTTGCAGGAGGAGATTCGGGGAAAAGAGGCTGAGACTGCAGGTAGGGTGGTGAAGGCTCCTGAGGTGAAGGTGAGCAGGGACCTCCGGGAAGGGAAAGCGTCCAACCTTCCCGAGACGCTGGTTTCCCAGAGGCGAGCAGGCAGAGTACAGTGACTGAGCTGGGGAGACATGGCAGAGGAATCCAGAGTTGCACAATGAGCAGGTGAATTTGCAGGCATACTTTGTTCTGGGAATGCTGGGAGGTCAGGGTTAGGGCAGAGTTGCATGCAAGCTGGAGCACACACATGATGATGAGCAGGAACAGTATCCTTGAGAAGCAGAACATCTCGTGGCAACGTAGGCTGTGGCGTCGAGACAATTCCACAGGGAAATGTCGCCAGCTCACCCCTTAAGTAGAGTGGAGCCCAGTGGCTGCACAGCTGAAGCAGATGAGAGATGATTAATGATGGTGTGTATGTGTGCTTGCTCACCACATGCCATGACAGTGCCCCTCCTTCAAGGGGCGCCTCCCAGCATTCCACGGGGCTTGTCCGGATGTTGGTGATGAAATTCACTGATCATGGTGGGGTCGACGATCAGGGAGCAAGAGATCCAGGAGCATTCTTCAGGGCCATACCCCTCCCAATTGACCAGATGAGATATGCACCTTGAACCCTGTGCTGGATGTCCAGAATGCATTGGATGGTGTTCATCTTATTCCTAGGCCCCATGATGCCTTGGGTGAATTATGGCAGCAACTTCCAGTACTAGTTTAGAAGGTATGGTTGTCACTGAAACGGGACACTTTTCCTTGTTAAAAAGTAATGACTTCGACATCAGAAATGCGGGAACATGGCCTTTTCCACCTCAAAAACACTAATATAATAATAATATAATCATACCACTTCCATCGACTATCGAGAGATGAGAAGATGACCTTAAAAAGTGGCCTGGCAGACTGTAGCTCTGTTTGTTAGTGCTGCTGCTAAGATGCTAACGCTGCAAACAAATGACTCGTGCTGGCAAAATGAGTCACTTTAAGGACATTCTCAAAACTGATGTAAACTTTATTTCCATATTCTGTATTGAAAGTGTTATGTATGCCCCTTTCAGGGCATAAATGAGGCACCAAACGTCAGCAGTAAGTTTGCTTATTAATTAAAGGAAAAGGAACAAAAGAACATGCCACGAGGGGTAAAACACAAACAGCTATACACACGACCTCGCAGGGAGATAACGTGAGACATATAAAGGATAAATAAAGAATCAATGTAGCCACTTACATATAAATAGCGAGAGCAAAACCTGATGCTGAAGAGAGGGCTGGAATCAGGGTTGGGGATTCCAGCCTGAGTAGGGCGAGATCATAGCGAGGAGTGAACTCGCTAGCGATCTTAAACAAGGAACCAAAAAAACTCCAAACAACAAACCTGTGTGCAGTAAAGTAATTAATACACACAACAGCTGTGACAGGCTGTGAGCAGACTTGACAGATGGAAGTCTGGCCATGGCACTGTCAAAATAAAAGCACAAAAAATCCCCATAATAAACAAGACTAAACTGACAGACAGAAGAATGAGGAATATAATAAGTGACTTGAGCACGGAACAGACCCACACTCGGGATAATTACAGTGACCCCACTTTAAGGGATGGATTCCAGGCATCCCACCGAAACATCAAGAGAGAAAAAGGAACACCCCCATCCTCAACCAGAAAAACTACCAAAACCAGCCTCGGGAGGGCGGAGGGTGAATCCAGGCCCAGAGGGAGAGACACCAGCATGTAGACAAATTCAAAACCCATAATCACATACTAAAGAGCAGGATACAAAGAAAACCAGAGCATATGTATTAAAAAAAAGAGACAATTCAGGTGGCCTTCCAAAGTCCTGGCTCCACCCGACTATCAGGGAGAAAAGGTCGGGCGGGCTACCAGGTGTCCAGAGGCCCCAACCAGAAAGAAAGAGTTCATTGGGTGGTCTACCAGAGTCCCAAAACCACCTCACTAACCTAGAAGGCTCAGGTGGTTGGCCAGAGTCCTTGAGCCACCAGGACTAGAGGGGTGAATAGGGAGGCAGTTTACCCACCAGGAGGCTTAGTAGCAGGAAACCAGACTGGAGGAGGGGAACCCCAACGGCATCTGGTGGTGGAGAGAGGAGAGGAGCCCTGACGGCATCTATTAACGACAAATCTGCAGCACCCACGTCGACCTCAGGCCGGAGCTTAGTGGCACCCACGGTGACCCCAGACTGGAGCTCAGTAGCACCCTCGGTGGCCCCAGATTGAGGGGCAGGTGCACCTTCAGTGGCCCTGAAATGAGGCATAGTTGCACCCTCGGTTGCCCCAGATTGAGGCGTAGCTGCACCCTCGGTGGCCCCGGATTGGAGCGTAGCTGCACCCTCAGTCGGAGGAGCTGGACCCACTAAGATCACAGGCAGTGGACCGGAACACACAGAGATCTCTGGTGTAGATGGATGTTCCCCAGTGACCCTGAGAGAAGACTCAAAAACAGGAGGAACAGGAACAGGGTCAGGGTCACCGGCAGCAGTGGAACTCAGCAAAGTGAGCTCAGACGCTGCTGATGGCAGCACCCAGCTCCCCCCTCCAAGAGCCAGACAAGATCTCTCCAGTACAGAAATAATGAAAACAAAGGAGAGTACTTGACTGAGCTCATGTTCCACCACCGTCCAGCATTATGTCAATCTGGATGGCGATCTCACTGGCCCGGCCTCCTGGAGGTCCAACTCCAACTCTGCTGCAGTGGTCCCAACAGCAGGGGTGATGGTCTCAGCAGTCTTAGGACCCCCCGACGTAGTCACCCACACAGATGGCTCGCTCGGTGTGGCGACAGGAGACCCACTACCAACTGGAACTAGGCTGTGCATAGGTGAAACCCGGGGACGCTTCGTTGTTGGGATAGGTTCCAGGTAGCAGACGGCCCTCCTCCTCTGTCCAAAACACGGCTGCGGAGCTGGAACCAGGCTCTCCAGGCCCACAGGCTCCTCCTCCGTCTGGTGCTAGGTCCTGGAACCAGCGGACACTCGGGGAATAAAGGAGGAGACACAGAGGAAGCTAGTAAAATTTTGATGGCTGCAGCAGGTGGTGAGAACTCAGTAGACTGCATAGACTGAGCCTCACCCCAGGAATCAGACAAGGTAATTCATCAGATAGAGGTAAAGAATGAAAAACACTTGCCTGTCTTCCTGGGATACAGTGGTGACTGCTGCAGCAGGCTCAGTTTTTCTGTTTTCCGTATTGGCGGTGATGGTGGACCCCTCAGGAACACAAGGAGGAGCCGTTCCTGCAGGCTCGGTCATGGGCGTCGCTGGAGAAGAAACCACTGGGCTTGCAGCAGCTGGAGGAAGCGCCGTTGAGGAGGGAGGAACAGCTGAGGCAGTCTGGGGAAGGGGAGCTGGTGAAACAGCTGACAAAGAAGACAAGGAGGCTGAAACTGCAGTCATACCTCTCTGCAGTGACAAAGAAAAAACAGCTGGCTGGGAGATGAAGGAATTTTTCTGGCGGCCCGTAGCTGGATCCAAATGGGAACCTCGCGGCGTATTGACCTGGCGATTCTCCTACCTCAGCTTCGGAACAGCCGTATTATGGAGAGGTGAAGGGTTCAGTGCTGGGCGGTGGCATCTTCGGGCTGGAGACGACCCAAACATCAAATCTGGAAAACGTCACTGCTGGGCGGAAGTGGTGGCCAGCAGCTCAGCGAACTCAGGATACTTGTTCAGATCAGGATGTGCCTCCAAAATCCTGCCACCTGCCACCACGCCCTTAAGAACCTTTTCTGGGCTGCAGGAAGAGTGAATTTCAGTCATATGGTCTCTGATGAATTAAGCTGCCCACTGTTCATCTTTGCTGGGAACCCCGGCTGCCTTCCTCCTACGGCATGCTGGGAAACGGCTTTCTGGTGATGGAGACCCGGGAGCTGGAGCCATAGCAGAAACCTGACAAGGAGTAGATGGAACCGAGGTCCGGGAGTGCTTACCCGTCAGCCCCGATCTAGGCTTCCTGGTCGAGTTCTTCTCCAACTCACAGTTCTTGCTGAAGCACCGATAACAGAGATATCCTCTCCCTTCCCTCAGCATGCTCAGAAAGGCGAGGATGACGCTTCACAGCTGCCTCCGCAAAGTCCAGGTACCATAGAGCATCTTTGGGTGTGGAAAGTTGACGGGCTATGGCCAGGAGGTCATTTATCTCCATAAGAGCCTGGCAGAGTTCAAAACCCAGGCTCATGGGATACCACCTGCCAGACAATGCCATATAAAAAAAAAACACAAAAAAAACGCAGGCACCTGAAAAAGAAAAAATAGAGCCAAAAACACAAACTCACTACCGCTGGCACCAACTGGCTGCGACCTATTGTTATGTATGCCCCTTTCAGGGCATAAATGAGGCACCAAACGCCAGCAGTGAGTTTGCTTATTTATTAAAGAAAAAGGAACTAAAGAATGTGCTACGAGGGGCAAACCACAAACAACTATATACACAACCTCGCAGGGAGATAACGTGAGACATACAAAGGATAAATAAAGAATCAATGCAGTCACTTACATATAAATAGCAAGGGCGAAACCTGACGCTGAAGAGAGGGTTGGAATCAGGGTTGGGGATTCCATCCTGAGTAGGGCAAGGTCGCAGCGAGGAGTGAACTCGCTAGCGATCTTAAATAAGGAACCAAAAAACTCCAAACAACAAACCTCAGAACTCAGAACTCAGAAAAGATTTATTGCCAAGTACATTAACAGGGACTGATAACATACGAGGGATTTGACTTGACACAGAAAATGACCTGCATTTCCGGTGACGCGGCAGCATCTGAGAACGCGCCTGTCATCAGATGGGTACAGGATGCATAGGGAGGAAAAGGATAACACAATAGGAAAGAGCAAAAAACCATTGATTGTCAGAATACCGGTCATATATGATCAATATTATGATTACAAGAAAAAATGCCCTCAATGCACAGTTAGCAGACAAGAATGTACACAAGAACACAAAGAGAGCAGTGAGTGAGTGATCTTTTTCATCAGTTTTTGAGTCAGTGTGGGTGTAGTGTTGAGTGTAGGTGTTTGTATCAGTTAAGAACAACAAAGTCTCTTTGGCAGGAGATGTTTTGTCTTAGCTGCTGGCATTTGTCCTTGGGCCATGCAGCTGGCTGTCCGTGGAGTCAATGCAGCTCAAATGTTTTGAAAACAAAAAACTGCAGATAATCTGGAGGACTTGTGTGAGGGGGGTCAGATTAGTCGAATAGTACTGATCCCAGAGGAAGAAACTTTATATCCTCTTACAGATTCAGTACTTAATCCTTCAGTGCTGGATGTTGAATCCTTCATGGACGGCTCTCAGCGTGATCATGATGTAATCCATTTTCCTAGACAGTTCTCCATTTGCCGCTGTCAGAGTCCTCTCCATTTTTTCAATTTGATGGTTAAGCCTCGCCTGGCCAGCATTTTGATAGGCTATGTCCATCTTCATCAATTTACGGTACACCAGGACAATCCCAGATCCAATCAGAACGAACCCGATGACCATTACTACGAAGACGTACAAATCTTCAACATCTTCGATGGAAAGATCAGACAGGCACAAGAGTTTCCAATTACTTGTGTCCCTCAAATAGCCCGCAGCAGCCGTTCCTGCGGGGCAAACAACCTCCCCCGGGGCACTTTTCCTCGTTGAAGAAATAGTGTCAATTGCGTTCAAAGCCCAGCTTATTAAATCCATAATTTCGTTCGATAATCAGCAGTAGAGACACGCAGACAGACGATAGCAAGCTGGGATCCAGTTAGTTAGAGGAGGAAGGAGATAAGTCAGAGCAGGAGAGAAGAAAAAAGCGTCTGCTCTCTTTGGTGTGCAGTAAGGTAATACAGTGTGCAGTAAGGTAATACACACAACAGCTGTGACAGGCCGTGAGCAGACTTGACAGGCAGAAATCTGGCTATGGCACTGTCAAAATAAAAGCACAGAAAATCCCCATAATAAACGAGACTAAATAGACAGAAGAATGAGGAAAATAATAAGTGACTCAATCATGGGACAGATCTGCGCTCAGGATCACTACAGAAAGATCTTCAAGATGATATTTAGTTTGTAGGAAGTGCACAAAAATGGACGGAAAAAGACGATTTGTTTATATTTTGGCTAAGTGGAAAACTCACATTCGATCGATCGGGACTTACATCTTCTGCAAAAACATATGCATTTTTAGAAAGTACGATTTCTAAGCTTTTCAATGACACCAGGCACTCATTGGGGTTTTCCCAGGACTTGCAACTAGCAAACAAAGAAAGAGTCATGATTTATGACTTCTCTGCCTGTAGCTCGTAATGATGTGGTGCACATTCTGACTCATTTTGCCAGCACGGATCACATATATCAATGTCTCCACCGCAATAAAATCGGCTGCATTTTGTTAAAATATGTTGGACATAATCAGATTTACCTCAGAGCAGACGTAGAATCCAGTCAGAGCCAAAAAGAAGCCTCCATTTATACAGTCTATGGCACAACCACAAATACCAGCAACAAGTACCAGAACTATGCCAAAACATTCAAGAAATACAAAAACTACAAGTACTGAAATTAGCTGCCACTTGAATGCAAAACACATATGTCAACTATACATTAAAATGAATTTAAAAAACTTTTAAAAACGCTATTTTAAATGCCCCTGCTACTCCACTCTCACTGACTGATTTAACACTATGTCAGCTGAAATCATAAGCTCCGCCCAGAATTGTTCCTACAGCAGCACCCCCAGGAATAAGGTGGATACACAGGGCCTCCGTCGACGAACCTGGTAGGAGGAGGGGGTTTGGTGGGGGGACAGAGGGGGGACAGAGGGGCATGGAGAGCACAGGTTTGATGCGGGAGACATGAAAAGAGTGATGGATGCGCAGAGTGGGAAGCAACGCAAGGCAGACAGATGATAGGTTGATGATACGGGGTATGGGAAAGGGACCAATGAACCTGGGAAGTAACTTTCTAGAATCAGTCTTTAGTGGAATGTCATGTGTGGAAAGCCATACCTTCTGTCCCACAGAGTACTTTGCAGCCGAGGTCCTTTGCTGATTGGCCATGGCAGAGTTCTGGCTGGTGGTGTGTAATACGTAGGGCCACCCTGGTGGATCGCAAGATGCGGTGGCAGCACCACATGTGATGCTGGACAGACGGGATGGCAATCTCTCCTTTGGTGATAGAGAGCAGAGGGGTTTACAGCCTACTGATGCCTCAAACAGGGTAACACCCATGGAAGAAGAAGCAGTGCTGTTATAGGTGTATTCAATCCAATGCAGAAACGTGCTCCAGGTGGTAGGGTGTTGACAGGCCACGCAGCAGAGAGATGCCTCTAGCTCCTGGTTAGTTCGTTAGCATTTCCCATTGCTTTGGGGATGGTATCCTGAGATGAGGCTAGTAGATGCTCCAGGGCTTGGCAGAAGGCCTTCCATACCCGAGATGTAAATTGTGAGTCGTGATCTGCCACAACGTCTGTGGGTATTCCGTGTAGTTGGAACACTTGGCAGAGCAGGATGTCAGCAGTAACCTTGGCAGGTGGGAGCTTGGGCAAGGCGAGAAAGTGCACGGCCTTGGAGAATCTGTCCATGACAGTAAGGACCACAGTGTTACCCTTGGAGACTGGGAGGCCAGTAACGGCGTCCAAGGCTATGCGTGACCATGGGCGACTCAGGATGGATGGGGCTGCAGGAGGTGAGTTAGAGGACTTCCCAGCAGCGCAGGTGGTGCAGGCCCAAACATACTCCTAAGCATCGGTGCTGAGGGACAGAAAAAAGTAGGCTCGGCGAAGGTGGTGGATGAAGCGACCCACTCTGGGATGACAGGTGAATCAATCCATGTGAACCCAACGGAGAACGTCTCCCTGAACTGATGTAGGGACATATAGTCCGCCCCGGGGTTGGGTTCCATTAACTGAGCAGAACACACCTTCTTCTCCACTTCAAAGGAAACTCCGCCCAAAACACATGAGGGGGGAAGAATGGGTTCAATTATGGAGAACTTTGCATCAGACCTGGTGTTCTTGGTTTCTGGCCGGTAGGACAGTGTGAAGTTAAACCTGCTAAAAACAAATTCCACCGGGCCTGGTGGGGGTTCAAGCGCTTGGCTGACTTGAGATACTCAAGGTTGCGGTGGTCTGTCCACACCAGGAACAGTTATGCTGCCCCCTCCAGCTAATGGTGCCACTCCTTTAGCACCAGCTTGACTGCCAGGAGCTCCCGATCCCCCACGTCAAAATTCTGTCCTGCCAGACTGAGACAGCATGAGAAGAAGGCGCATGGGTGCAGCTTGCCTTCAGAGGGGGAGCAGTGAGACAGGATGGCCCCCACACCACAATCAGATGCATCCACCTCCACTATAAACTGAAGTGCTGAGTCCACCTGTGCAAGTATGGGTGCTTGAAAAAAACGGGTCTTCAACTTGGTGAATGCTGTCTGAGCCGCATCTAACCACCTGAATGGGTTCTTGGTGACGCAAGATGATTCAGTGGGGCTGCCATCCGACTGTAGTTCTTGATAAATCTTCTGTAAAAGTTCATGAATCCCAGGAAGTGCTGTAGCTGCTTGTGGGTAGAGGGAATGGGCCAGTCCATCACGGCTTTGATCTTAGTAGGGTCCGGCCTTAATTCCCCCTCCACAATGATGAATCCAAGAAAGGATGTAGTAGTGGTGAAGAATTCACATTTCTTGGCCTTCACGTATAATTGATTCTCCGACAACCGCTGCAGCACCCGTTTGACATGGACCTTGTGTTCCTCCAGGGAGCAGGAGAAGATTAGGATGTTGTCTAGGTAGACAAAGACAAAGACGATCAGAAAGTCTCTCAGCACATCATTGATTAGCCTCTGGAAAACCCCTGGAGCATTGGTCAGACTAAAGGGCATAACAAGGTACTCAAAGTAACCCATGGGTGTATGGAAACTGGTCATCCACTCAACTCCCTCCCTTATCCAGATCAGATGATATGTGTTTCTCAGGTCTAATTTGGTGAAAGCTGTTACCCCTTGGAGGAGTTCATAGAGTTCATTAAAGGTAGTGGGTATTTGTCCTTATTGGTGATGGTGTTTAATCCATGTTAATCAATACAAGGCTTGAGGGAACCATCCTTCTTACCCACAAAGAAGAAGCCTGCTCCTACTGGGGAGGATGATGATCTAATGATCCCAGCCTGTAGTGATTCCTTGATGTACGCCACCATCGCCTCCCTCTCAGGGCCAGATAGGCTATATAGCCTGCTGGTGGGGAGTCATGCCCCCTGCTGGAGGTTGATAGCACAGTTGTACTGTCTGTGTAGGGGAAGAGACAAGACTTTAGCTTTGCTGAAAACAGGGGCAAGATCATGAAACTCCTTAAGTACAAGGAACAAATCAGGGGGCGTCTCTGGGCTAGGGGACGAGGTGGGTGACCAGGAGGCAGAAAGGAGACAGGAGGATAAGCAAAAACTGCTCCAGGAGCTGATCTTACCCAGGGCCCAGTCAATGGAGGGGTTATGCAGCCTCAGCCAGGGAACCCTAGGATTTTTTCAGAGGAATGAGCGGGTAAAACTAGGAATTGGAGGTATTCTTGATGATTGTCAGATACTGTGATAGAAATAGGGATAATCATCCTAGTAGTGGTGGCTAACCTAAAACCAGATAAGTAGACTACGGGGATAGGCAGGGACATCTTATCAGTGGGAATCTGAAACTGGGGCACCAACTTGTCGGAAATAAAGCTTTGTTCTGCCACTGAATCAATTAGGGTGGAAGTGGAATGTTCAACTGAATTGACCTGGATAAAAACGGGCAAGGTAAGCTTTAGAGGGGCTTTGGATGTTGGCTCCTCATCCGTCAGTCCCCCTATAGTGACTAGCAGGCAGAGTCATTTGGACATTCCGGACAATCAGCAACAAAGTGCACAGAAGTACCACAGTAAAAGCACAACCTTGACTCTCTCCTGCGCTGACGTTTGGCAGGTGAACACCGAGTACAACTGAGCTGCAAAGGTTCAGCAACTTCCGCTGCAGAGCTCGGAGGGGGCGCTAGGAGGTGGGGCACGGAGAACGCAGTGCAAGGAGGGAAAGCAACAGCGGGGCGTGAGCACCCAGAGGCTTGGTCAAGGAGGCAGTTGTCAAACCGAATAGCCAGGGAAATTAAGTTGTCAAGCAAGGATTGCTCATCCCTGGCCACTAACTCAACCCTGAGCGTGGGGTTTAATCCCCACAGAAAAATGCCCCTAAGTATGGCGTCATTCCAACTAGACTCAGTGGCAAGAATACAGAAGCGGCCGGAATAATCAGCTACAGTTTGGGTGCCCTGCTTACAACCTAGCAGGCGGTGAGAAGTGTCCCCCTTCCAACTCGTGTGGTCAAAAACCTTCTCGAACTCGCGGGTAAATTCATGATAAGGAAAATCAGGACTGCCTGAACTGTTAACAAATGCCTGCGCCCACTCAAGGGCGAGGCAACCAAAAGCATGATAATGTAGCTCACTTTGCTTTGATCAGTCAGAAAATCCACTGGGGTTCTTTGAAAAACTAATTGGCACTGCAAGAGGAACCCTCTGTAGCTCCCCATCCTCCCACTGTAGTGGGCAGGAGTTGGGATGGAAAGGGATCAACCGGCAGACGCGGATTCGGTGGGCGGGGCGGCAGCAGCCGACGGAGGTGGGTCAGCTGCCGCTGGGCCAGGTAATAAAGAAGAATCAAGCTGATTCATGAATTGGCTCAGCTGATTCTGGGTAATGGCTGATTGATGCGCTAATTGATCAATCTTAATTTCGAGCGCAGTGAGGCGTTCTAACAGGGAACCTGATGTGGCTCTGCCGGGTCCGGAGACTGGTGGGATTGTAATGACATGTTTCAAGCTTAAGCAGGACCCAAGGAGCAAAGACCACTCCAGGTTCACATGTAAGGTGGAAGGTAAGTGATTTTATTAACAATAATAGTGATTATAGTGCTGGGACAGGAGCTCTGTAGAGAGGAGAAGAGAAAGGGAGCATTAATGTCAAGGTAATTGGTAAAGTGTTCCGCTCTGGTCCATCTTGTGCTGTCCAGAAGGTAAATATTTCACAGGGAGGAACAAATGCTTCCTCCCTGTGGAATATATGTTGCACAATTGTTTATACATCTCTTCTTCTGAGCCCCAGAAGTGGTATCAGATTCGACACAGTTCTGGTTTTGCTGATCTTAGTCCTTCATTGCAGACCAGTAAGCTATATGTGTCTGCCATCTAGTGATGTGAACTGCTTAGTACATCTGTGTTTATTTTGGTTTTTTTGTCAGACTTTTTGACCAATCACGTGACAGGCACAGATCCGCGACACCAGCCACAGGAGAGGCAGATCATGTAATCAAATGCAATCCTTAAGGAGTTAAGATAGTTTTTACTTGTTTTAAGAAATGTAATCTTACTTTGTTGGCAGATATTTTTTTCTAATTTTAACTAAAATTATCTGTTGCCAGAACTTTTTGCTTATTCTAAGTAAAATTATCTGCCAACAGAGCAAGGAAATTTGACTTAATCAAACTGCATAAAACAAGTTAAAACTATATGAAAGCATGTAAAATTTTCTCACACATTAACTGCACAGCAAGAATAAATATCTTGCCAGACAAAAAGACAAGCATAAACAGCCTTAATTTATTTCATTTTACTTATATTTGACTTTTTGCAGTGTAGTTCTGTTTACTAGCTCAAAGTTGCATTATTTCTGAAAGAGAACTAAAAACGAGGCCATAGTGGTTCAGGAGGTAGAGCAGGTCGCCCAGTAACCAGAGGGTTGGTGGTTTGAATCCCACTCCTTCCACTTTACTGTTCTTGTGTCTTGGGCAAGACGCAAGAAGTGTCTTGGGCAAGACACTTTACCCACCTTGCCTCCAGTGTGTTCATGGCTCATGACACTGATGTATGAATGTGAATAAATGTTCAGTGGTGGTTGGAGAGGCTGTTGGTGCAGATTGGCAGCCATGTTTCGGTCAGTCTGCCCCAGGGCAGCTGTGGCTACAGAAGTAGCTTACCACTATCATTGTCAGTGGAGTGAATGAATAACGGACTCATTGTAAAGTGTCTTTGGGTGTGATAAAAAGTGGTATATAAACACAATCCATTATTAAAAACATAGCTAGTACATATTTTTAAACTGAGATTCTATTGGGGGGGCTACATAACTTCTCAGCCCAAGGGCCTAATGGTAAGTTAAGGTGGCAATGTTGGTATGTGTTGGCTCGGGGGCCAATAGCTCAGGAGCTAATGGGCTAGCTTTAGCACACACCCCCTCCATCGACATGATGGACAGTTAGACGGGCCAACAATAGAGCAGTGGCTGGTGTTATGTATGAGACATGGGTGTCTGGGGTGCCGTGCCCACCCACAGGGTGATGTCAGGTGGGCACGGCCCACTCTGTATATTGTTGAGTGTTCGGCCTAATAAAGTTCAGTTGGATGTCCCTCAAGAAGCTCTCTGTCTCGTGTCATTTTACAATAAACCATTTGGCGACGAGGAGACTAATGGGTGCGTGCTGGCTTAATCAACGACTGTTGCCGTTTCTGGAGAACCCAGGTGAGTCGTTGACTTTGTGGCCACAGTGAAAACATGAATTTGAAGAATATGTCAACTCACTGGGTCTCCCTTGGCTTGACGGGAGATGGTGGCGGGCCCTCCTGGCCTGTAACCTTGGCACAGAGGGCCGAAGGATTCTCGACTCGCTGGGCACGAGTGAGGGCTACATGGAGGCCGTCAGGCACATGGAAGCGCATTTCACAGAGCAGACGAGGGCCAGAGAGATGCGGACGAAGGAGCTGGTGGCGCTAGACACGACGGGGCTAGTTAGCTTGGGTGAGCTAACGGCTCAGTCAGAGCCTATGGACAGGCTAGCTGACAGCCTAGTTTCACGCAGAAGCAAAGCTAAGGGCTTGGAGCTGGGCCTCGAAGCTGAACCGGGGCCACGTGTGGAGGAGTCCCTGGCCACTGATGACAGCGGACAAGGTGTCAACGTCGCGCACCCCGAAGAATGGTCGGGACCGCAAGAGGTGGTGAAGCTGGACGGTGTGAGGGTGCCCATGCTGATAGCCACCGCAACCACGCGCTCCATCGTGAGTGAGGCCTGGGTTCGGAGGCTCACACCCCGGCGCCCGGGTGCTGCAGAACTGCCGGACAACGAGGACCCTGGGAACGGCAGGAGTATCACGCTGGCGGTGCAGTACGGTGAGAAGACCCTTCCTGCGTTCAGGTTCCAGGTGGCATGCCAGGGCGAAAATGTGATGGGGTGGGACCTGTTTGATGAGCTGGGTTTCACTCTTGAGATCGGTGGTCAACCGGTCAGCGGCCCAGGACCGGTTCACACTGGCTTTGTGGACGTGGGTGCGGCCAAGGATCACAGTGAGAGTGAAACGGACAGCTAATGGGACTCAGGGAGTGACTATGGCTCGGACGATGAAGATGAAATGGTGGATGAGCAGGACCCGGAATTGTCCCCACCCCTCGAGCAGCCAGAACCGGAGCGAAGATGGAGAGAGCCAGAGTTAAGCGAGACCAACACTGGTGGAGAGGTGGCGCAGCAGGAGTTAGCCCCACCGCTGGAGGCCATGCAGCGCGAGGCTGGACAATGGTTAGGCGAGACCAGAAAGGCTGACGGCCCCGGGGAGGAGCAACAGCTGCAGGACACAGTGGCAGCGCAGCAGAGCACCAATGCCAAGAGCACTGGATGCAGCAGTGAGGAGCCCAGGATGGTGAGCGGCCCCGATGAGGGTGATGGTGTATGTCCTGGAGGTGAGCAGCAGCCGGACACAGAGGCTACACAGCAAGAAACATGGAGCGAGGGGGCTGAGAGCAGTGACAATGTGCCCGGGTTGGGAGACGGAGCTGGTGGGAGTGTCACAGAGAGCCCCGAGGGACAGCAGCTACAGCCAGACATGGCTGACGGCGCAGTTCGGGACACAAGCTGGTCTGGCGAGCTGGGAGTTAATTGTGACTGGAGTGACGATAACCCAGGGAGGGTTGACCCCGGTGCCGGTGGCCGTGTTACCCTTGGTGTGGGAACCGGACAGCACTGCGGGGTCCCCGTGAAGAGGACTGCCGAGGCTGGAGAAGAGAGCGGAGCGGGAAAAATTGACGAAGTTCTGCAGAGCGCCAAACGCCATCGTCAGGGTAAGAGTTTGGACCGGGTCGGCGGGACAGCACGACGCAGGGAGGAGGTCCTGAGACGATGTGGCAGGCACGGGAGACCGGGTCGGGAGACCGGGTCGGGAGACGGGGTCGGGTTCCCCTGCGGGTCGGCAGCGGGGTCCAGCCCAGAGAAGAAAAAACAGTTTTTAAGGTTAGAGACATGTTGGCCAGGGAGGGGTGTTTTGACCCTGGGGGGTGGCAGCGGCCGGACTTAATGATGCCGTGGGGCTGCCTAGGCCCTCCATGGCTGTATAGAAGATTTTGGCGGCAAGAAGACATGTTCACCAGGGAGGAGGGTTTCGACCCTGGAGGTGGACGGAGGCCAGGAACGCATATGCTGTGGGGGTGCCCGGGGCCTCCGAGGCAGTTTTCTGGATGGTGGCTACCCAGACATTGGGGTTACCTGAAATTTTATTTTTCCTGATGTGAATGAATGTGTTTAGTTTACTGCTGGTGTGGTACCCCATTTTACTTCAAAAAAAAATGGTGTAGAGAAGAAAATGTGCTATATAATGGGATTTTATTGGCTCATTGGAGGTGGATTAATTATGTAAAAAGTGACATATGCTTGAATTTGGTTTTAATGCCCAAGTTTGGGGTTTGTCTATCCTGTTTAATTGACTATTTGTGTGAATTTACATACCCAACGTTGATTATTGTATGATGTGCCCATTGTGGGGTGAGTGTTGGGGGGGGGGCGACAGTAGTCTATATGTGTATTGTAATTTTGCGTGGCTTTTTGTGTGGAGCTGTTTCGGGAATTATTTTGGTTTAAGAACACGGCTTTATTTTGCTTTACGTGTTTGGCGGCAGAATAACCACCCAGCTGTGTAAGGGGCGCTGGTAGTCTACCCGGCCCCAGCCTTGGTTGTATGAATGGATAGGAGTTTGTTTCTTTTGTACATATTTTCCCCTTTAAAGCGTGAGTCGGGAGACAAATTAGGGTGGGTTGTCTGTGTGCTTGGCATTTTTTTTGAAGGGGGGGGATAAATGTTATGTATGGGATATGGGTGTCTGGGATGCCATGCCCACCCACAGAGTGACGTCAGATGGGCACGGCCCACTCTGCATATAGTTGAGTGTTCGGCCTAATAAAGTTCAGTTGGATGTCCCTCAAGAAGCTTTCTGTCTCGTGTCATTTTATGATATAACAAGTGGGTCTCAAAGATGGCGGTGGGCTGGCATTTTCTTATCATAATGTATACAATTTACCTGGAAGAGTCAAAAATGTTTCTAGCGTTTCTGGAAGAGAAAAACAAGATAAAGGCTATGTTTTTTGAAGAGAATTGACTGTTTTGAAATTTTTTCTGATAATTATGTGACCAGTAGACTCATTTCAGACAGTTAAAACCTACAAACACACCATTTTTCAGTCAAGGACCCCTTTTTATTAGTGAAAACAGTTGATTGTGGGTGTGTACTGTATGAAGGCAACACCTACAAGTGTGATGGCACTGAGAGCTGACATCAAGATATAAATCACACACCAACCAAGCAGCATAATCACACTTGTATCCTCACTCCACTAAAACATGGATGAAAACGGACTGGAAGCAAAGCTGGAAGTCCCATGAGATACACAGAAGCACTTAAAAAATCAACACTTGCCTTGTTCATTCTGCTCTCTCTGTCCTTGATCCTACCTTTACATCCTATTCTCTGGGTCTGTCTGTCTATGTTTTCTTACATTCTTGTGGTTAATGTCCCCATCATTTGCCCCTTCCTGTCAATAAGACACGTGTGTGTTAAAATTTAGGGGTGATAGTTATGGCTGAGAAGAGAAGGAAGGCTGGGGTATTAAATGGCAAGCCTGTGTCTCATTGGGCTGTGACAGCTCTCAACTAGTTGGAGATATAAAATTGTGAGAAAATATGTGACAATAGCAACAATTTTCACTTGGAATCTCACTGAATTGGCAATTTAAACACATTTGCGCATGTTGCACAAATATTGGCTAAATGTTGTGCAAACTCTTGATGAAATTTGGGCCAAAATTTGCCTGGAGATAGTATACAAAATGTGCGAGTGTCGCATGACAAAACTGTGCATTTTTTTGCACTTATGACTGTCTTGTGATGGCCTTGCGAATGCCGTGCAACACTTGCAGTACAGTTATAAGATAAGATAAGATAAGCCTTTATTAGTCCCACAACGGGGAAATTCCAGGATTGCAACAGCACAGGGATAGCAACACTCAGAGCAACAATCAGAAGGCAAGAAAAAAAACAAGCAAGCAAGAGCAGCTAATATACATATGTACATATTACTATAAAATATATATATACACACACACACACAGACACACAGTGCAGAGCATTGTAGCTGGATGGAATAAATATATGAATATATGAACACACAGTGCAGAGCATTGTAGCTAGATGGAATAAATATGCAAGTATATAAACACACACAGTACGGAGCATTGCAGCTAGGTGGAATAAATATGCAAGTATATAAACACACACAGTGCGGAGCATTGCAGCTAGGTGGAATAAATATGCAAGTATATAAACACACACAGTGCGGAGCAATGTAGCTAGATGGAATAAATATATAGATATATAAATATAAACACACCCAGTGCTGAGCATTGTAGCTAGATGGAATAAATATGTAAATATATAAACACACACAGTGCAGAGCATTGTTGCTAGGTGGGATGAAACAGCACAACCGTCTACTTAGTTATCCTACATGGTATGATTATGTGCCCATACATATTCTCACCCTCCATAGCGACCGGTATGTTCCTAGTTGTATGCCGGAGAGGACCATTGTGTAAGTCTATTGCATCTTTTGCATTCAAAAAAACTATTAGTTTGTTACGTCTTTTTGCTATCTCTGCGAGCAGCCCTGCTTAGGTTGTACAGTCTGACAGCTGTTGGTAGGAAGGACCTACGAAACCTCTCGGTTGTGCACCTGGGATGATGTAGTCTGCTGCTAAATGAGCTCCTCAGTGCATCCAGTATGTCCTGCATAGGGTGGAACTCGGACTCCAGCAGAGATGACAGTTTAGCCACCGTCCTTCTCTCTCCTATCTCTTCCATCGGATCAAGGCGCTGCCCCAGGACAGAGCTAGCTTTCTTAATCAGTTTGTTCAGTCTCTTCCTATCGGCTGCAGTAATGCCACTGCCCCAGCAGACCACTCCAAAAGTGATGGCTGATGCCACCACCGTGTCATAGAATGACTTCAGCAGCGCCCCTTGTACACCAAAAGACCTGAGTCTCCTCAGCAGGAACAGCCTGCGCTGTCCCTTCTTGTAGAGTGCGTCAGTATTGTGTGACCAGTCTAGTTTATTGTTCAGATGAATACCCAGGTACTTATAGGATGTCACCATCTCGATGTCTGTTCCCTGTATATTTACTGGTGCTATGAGGGGCTGCCCATGCCTGCGGCAGTCCACCACCAGCTCCTTAGTTTTCCTCGCGTTGATCTGGAGGCAGTTCCGATGGCACCAGTCCACAAAGTCCTGGATAAGCCCTCTGTACTCAGCTTCATCTCCGTTGGAGATGAGACTAACGATCGCAGAGTCATCAGAGAACTTCTGTAGATGGCAATGTGTTGTGTTGTGTGAGAAGTCCGCAGTATAAAGAGTGAACAGGAAGGGAGCCAGCACCGTTCCCTGGGGGGCCCCCGTGCTACTGATGATCGTGTCGGAAACACAGTCCCGGGTTCTCACAAACTGAGGCCGGTTCGTGATGACAATTACAAAATCAGGACCATATCCATCCATCCAGGGGTACTGCCTGTCCCCATCAGCTGCAGCTGTCTTCTTTATTTTTGTCTTCTCTAAGCCTGGGGCAGGCTGTGTGGTGATCCGAGATGTGTGCTGCTTTCTCTCCTCTCTCATTGCTTATTTTCCACAGCTGCGGATTGACCCTCACCTGTGCTTCCTAATTAAGCAGCCTTTAAGTGGAGAGGGGCCCGCCGCTCCTGCACAGAGACGTCAACGCATGCATACAGTCTAGAGAGCTGCTCAACGTTGTGTGCCGCTTCCTCTTCCAGCTTCGACCCCCGCCTCAGACTCGGAATTCCGTAAGCAACCTCACTGTTGGTACCTCACCTTTGCATTCTCCTCTGCATTCCTGGACTTACCTGTGCACAGGTGGACCTTTTTCCTGGCGGACTGGCACCCTTCCCCTGGGCGGACCAGGATCCTCCCCTCGGAGCCGGAGTTTCCACATTTTTGTCATCTCCCTGTAAGTGCACATAATTATTTGGACTGAGCCGTTTCCCTTTTCCCCTCGGCCGAGGGTAACCTCCCTTCACAGAGCACTGTATATATCTGCACCTGCACCTCCTTCACCTTCGCGGGACCACTGCAACCTGGAGAAGATGTGGGACCGCTGTTAGCTCCCTCCCAGCTGCTCAGCACTCCATAAGATTATTATTAACTTCCCATTTCCCCGCTGTGTGCTGCAGATTACTCGCCTCTCTCTCTCTCTCTCTCTCTCTCTCTCTCTCTCAAGGCCTTGTTGAAAGTCAGACTCCAGGTGGAGTTCTCTTACTACCAAATGGTGGAGAATTTGGAGGCATTCACCAATAGATGGACTGTAGGGAACGTTTTGTGTTCTGTGGGTCAGGGGGATGAGTTATGTTTGCACTTTTGAGATGTGACGCCCTTGGGGCCGTGATGTTGGTGTTTTTGCATTTTTGAATTGTACAATAAAGCCTTTTTTAAAAGTCAAAGTCTCTCTCTCTCTCTCTCTCTCTCTCTCTCTCGTGCGCATGCGTGGGCGTTTGTGGGAGCAGGGGTGTGGAGTGGTGTCGAGTGAGTACTTTAAACTTTGTATTTTCTAACTTTTTCTCTATCTTGTGTGTTTGAGGTGTGTGTGTTTAATATAGTGGGTTGAGTGTGTGTGTGCTGGGGTGTGAGTGTTGGAGTGAGTGTGTTGGGGAACGGTAGCTTCTGCTGCCGGTTTTTCCCGGCCGGCATCATGCCGGTGATTGATGGTGGTGTGGAGTTTGAGCGCTTAACCCGGCGTCATGGTGTGAGAATCCTCCCGACAGTTCCCTGTTCTGTGGAGGAGGCCAGCCTCGCTGTAGGACAGGTGGTTGGGCATGGCAGCATAAAATCAGCATCGAGGATGAACAGCGCAATTGTGATCTTTCTGGATTCGACTGAGAAAGCTGATCAGGTAGTGGCACAGGGAGTGGTCATAGGTGACACTTTTACTCCCGTTTTACCGCTGGCGAATCCGTCTAGGAGGATCACCATCTCAAACGCTCCTCCTTTCGTTAAAAATGATCAGCTGATTAGAGAGTTGTCCCGTTTTGGCCAGGTTGTGTCCCCTATCAGAATGGTCTCTCTGGGTAGTAAATCACCCCTGCTGAAGCATGTTGTATGTCATAGGAGGCAGTGTTTCATGGTGTTGAAAGACAGCTCTGCTGAACTGAACGCGTCTTTTAATTTCAGGATTGATGGCTTTAGCTACTTGGTGTTTGCAACATCTGAAACCATGAAGTGTTTTGCGTGTGGCGCAGAAGGCCATCTTATTAGGTCATGTCCTGAAAAGGCGAACACAAAGAGCACTGGCGGTAAGAAAGGTGACGCCGCTGTTTCTGGTGGTCCGGAGGGTAGCGCTACATGTGGTGCGGCGGATGCCGCTGCGGCGCCCGCTTCTGCTGGGGCGGTCGTGGCCGCGACTGCGGCCGCGTCCGCGTCCGCGGCCGCGTCCGCTTCTACTTCTGCGGGGGCGTCCGCGTCCGCGTCCGCTTGTGCTGGGGCGGCCGCGGCCGCCTCTGCTGGGGTGGCCGCGGCGGGCGCGGTAGTTGTCCCCCCAAACAGTGATGGTGGGGAATTTCTGTCTGGCGGCAGCTCTGATCATTGTGACGAGCCTGTCGCCCGGGGTAGACAGGTGGAGGGTGTAAGTAAAAGTGCAGTTAAACGAAGGAACGTGAATGAACAGACTTTGCAGGCGGGGGAGGAGCGGTTTGAGGCTGTAGCGGACACACAGAGCAAACACTGCATGACAAACGTTGCGTTTCATGAAGAAATGCAGGAATGTAGTTTTGTTGAAGAGGATCCTTTTAAAGCTGCACAAAAAAGGAAAAGTGCGGAAAACTTGCAGAGCTCTGCTAAATCTAGTAGGGTTGGGAATTTAGATTTACTGAATGAGAGCGCTTCTGACGAAAGTGGAGATGAGTCTGAACTGATGCAGACGCAGACGCAGGAGGAGCAAAGCTCCTATTGTTTTGCTAAAATTAGACAATTTCTCCAGGTGACTAAGGGGAGCAGAGCTGTGAAAGTGGAAAATTACTTTCCAGATCTGGAGTTATTTGTGGCATCAGCTCGCAAGCTGATGAAACCGAATGATGGGAATGAGACTTTTACTGATCAGGAAATTTTTCGTTTAAAGAAACTGGTTGTCAAACTGAAATCACAAATTACTAACAGTCATGTTGACTCTTAGTTTGTTTCTTCCCTTTTATGCTATGTGTGTGTTTTTTTACTGTACCTTATTTTTATCCTTTTTAATGCCCCACCTTAGAATTGGCACTCTTAATATAAACGGGGCCAGGGATGATGTAAAAAGGGCCTCTTTATACAAGCTTTTTAATTTAAAGGCACTTGACGTGCTGATGGTCCAGGAGACTCACAGCACTGTAGACATTGAGTGCCAGTGGAGAAAAGAGTGGGATGGCTGCATTTTTTTTAGCCACAAATCCAATAATAGTGGAGGGGTGGCTGTACTTTTCTCTCGGGGTTGTGTGCCTGTCTCTTATGAGGTAGAAGAGGTGGTGAAAGGACATGTACTCTTGCTAAAGGTACAGCTTGAAAATGTAAACTTGGTTCTTATAAACGTGTATGTGCCAACCCAGAGAGCAGAAAGGATCAGGGTCTTTAATATGCTATCAGATACGGTTAGATCCTGTAATCCAAATAGTTTTTTATTTCTGGGGGGTGATTTTAACTGTACATTAAACCACAGACTGGACAGGAACCATCAGGAACCTCACCCTGCTTCTGCCAATAGGCTGAGGGAACTAGTGAAGGCGCATGAAATGGCCGATGTGTGGAGATCACATCATGGGGACCAGAGGCAGTACACCTGGAGCCATGCTAAAGATAACCTCTTATCTATGGCTAGGTTAGACCGTTTCTATGGTTTTAAACACCAAATGAGTGTTTTTAAAAATAGTTGTATCTGTCCTGTTGGTTTCACTGATCACTGCCTGCTGATTTGTTCTGTTTTCATTGAAAATGTAAAGTGTAAGAGTGCTTTTTGGCATTTTAATAATACACTTTTAAATGATGTGTTTTTTAAGGGAGTTTTTCATGATGTATGGAAGTCACACAGGGAACAAAAACCCTCTTTTAGTTCTCTCCAATTGTGGTGGGATTTTGGTAAGGCCCAGATAAAACAACTCTGCCAACAGTACACTCAAAATGTCACTCGTAGCTTGACCCAATCCTTGAAAGTTCTGGAGACTGAGGTGGTAGAACTAGAGGAGTTGCTCAGTTCTACAGGAAAACAGGAGCACTTAGAGGCTCTCAAGTCAAAAAGGTCAGCCTTGGCTAGCTTGCTAGGGGTCACCGCACAGGGTGCTCTGGTCCGCTCACGCTACATGGATGTAGCTCTGATGGACTCGCCCTTCCAGTACTTTTTTGGACTGGAGGGGAAAAATGGACAGAGAAAGCTCATTCACTCCTTGTTGGGCGATGACGGGAGAACAATCTCCACAGCAGCAGAGATCAGGAAACACGCTGCTAGCTTTTACAGTGAATTGTTTAGAGCAGAGTGGAGGGAGGACACGTCACTGGGCCAGGTTTTCCTTGATGGTCTTCCAGTGCTCTCAGAGGACCTTGTTGCCGGCTTGGATGCTCCACTGTCTCTGTCTGAGCTGCATACGGCGCTAATGAGCCTCCAGAATGGAAAATCACCAGGCATAGATGGTCTCTCTGTGGACTTTTTTAAGGAATTCTGGCCCCTGCTTGGTCCAGACCTGCTGGAGGTTCTCCAAGATAGCTTGGAAAGGGGGACCCTACCCACGACCTGCAGGAGGGCCATCATCACACTGTTGCCGAAAAAGGGGGACCTCCAGAGCCTAAAGAACTGGAGGCCAGTCTCTCTGCTCTGCACAGACTACAAGATTCTCTCAAAAGCTCTGGCCCGAAGACTGAGAAAGGTGATGAGCGAGCTCATTCATGTAGACCAGACTTACTGTGTGCCTGGCAGGCTGATTAGTGACAACGTCACTTTAATTCGGGATATTTTGGAGGTCTCTGGTTCATTGGCGGTAGAAACTGGTTTGATTTCAATTGACCAGGAAAAGGCGTTTGATCGGGTTGAACACCAATATTTATGGACAGTTTTAACAGCTTTTGGGTTCAGCCCAGGCTTCATAGCCAGGATACGGGTCTTGTACAGTGACATTGAGAGTGTGCTGAAGATAAATGGGGGCCTGTCTGCCCCTTTAAAAGTCCAGAGGGGGGTTCGGCAGGGCTGCCCTCTCTCAGGGATGCTGTACTCCCTCGCCATAGAGCCTTTGCTTCACTGCCTGAGAAGGGATCTATCAGGAGTTACTTTTCCTGGCTGTGACACCACGTTCAAGCTGTCGGCCTATGCAGATGATGTAGTCATTCTGCTAAACAAGCAGAGTGACATTGACGTTCTGGTTAGGAGTGTCAATCTTTTTGGCCAACTTTCCTCTGCAAAGATAAACTGGGGAAAAAGCGAGGCTCTGATGGTGGGGGAGAAACTAGAAAATCAGCTTACGCTGCCGGGTGGGTTGATTTGGAAAAAAGGAGGTTTTAAGTATCTTGGTGTCTTTATTGGAAATCAGCAGTTTGAGCAAAAAAATTGGGATGGGGTCATAGATAAAATTAACGGGAGACTAAACAAGTGGAAGTGGCTAATGCCAAGAATATCTTTTAGAGGAAGAGTGCTCATTTTAAATAATCTTGTTTCCTCATCCCTGTGGCACCGCCTCATGTGCATGGACCCCCCTGCTGGTTTGTTGTCCAAAATTCAGTCTGTTTTGGTGGACTTTTTTTGGGGGGGTGGACTCCACTGGGTTCCTCAAGCCCTGTTATTTCTTCCCAAAGAGGAGGGGGGGCAAGGAGTGATTCATTTAGCTAGTAGAGGTGCTGCTTTTAGACTGACTTTCATACAGAGACTGCTGACGGGCCCCCAGGACCTGGTATGGAGGCCTTTGGCCTGTGTTATTTTACAGAGAGTCCTTGGGCTTGGGCTAGACCTCCCTGTGTTTTTAATGGATTTTAAGAACTCTAATGCACTGTCTTTACCCAGTTTTTACCGCAGTCTCTGTTCAGTGTGGACTCTTTTTAAAAAACAAAGAGGGCCATGCGATTCCCTCTACTGGTTGTTGAAGGAGCCGCTGGTTTTTGGTGGTCGCCTTGGTGTCCTGCCGGGAGTTGGAAGGACCTTCCTTGATAGGCTGTGTTCCAGGAACATTCTCACTCTGAAGCAAGTGGTGGAACTGGCTGGTCCTGGCCTCAACAACGCCTCAGCTTTAGCAGCTCATCTTGGTGTCAGGTCGAATCGTTTCATCGATGGTCTTCTTGCACACTGGAAACAGGAGCTTCATGGACTTGAGCACTCCCTACTCTTGGACTTTTGCAATGGCACGCTGCAGCCAGAAAGCACTGACCCCTTTCCCTCTCTCACGCTCTATATGGACTTTGACGTCGCTCCTTGCTCCTTACTGGCATTCTGTGCTCCCACTGGTGTGGACTTTGGAGGAGCCAGTGGTAAGGCACTCTACAGACTGGTGGTGATGGCACTCAACAAGGACCGATTGAACACCTGTGTGGACACTCCTTGGAGAGCCTATTTTAAACTAGGAAAAGGGCATCGGCCTGCCTGGAGGGCTCTTTACAAAGCCCCTCTCCCTAAGAGGCATGGAGACTTACAGTGGAGGGTCCTGCATGGTATTATAGCTGTCAATGCTTTTGTTTCTGTGATTAACAGCAGTGTCAGTGATCAGTGTGTTTTTTGTTCCTCTAGGGAGACAGTTTTTCATTGTTTTATTGAATGTCAGCGCCTGAGTGGCCTCTTTGAACTTCTCACAAAACTTTTTCACATTTTTAAGGAAGTTTTCTCTAAGCAGGTTTTCATTTGTGGTTTTATGTACAATCGTCGTTTTAAGCAGAAGTGTCAACTACTGAACTTTGTTTTAGGGCAGGCAAAGTTGGCTATCTATGTAAGCCGGAGAAGAAAACTTGAAAATGTTGAGAATGATGTTGATGTCAAAATTTTATTTGTGAGGCTACTTAAAGCCAGAATCAGGCTGGACTTTCAGTTTTTTATGGGGAATGGGGATGTGGAAGGTTTCAGGACCCTCTGGTCCCTGGAGAATGTCCTCTGTTCAGTTCATGATGGACAGCTTTTTTTGGGGCGTTTTTTGGGGGATTAATTTTCTGTGTAACATAGCATGATATAGAAATTGTATTGACTGATGGACAAGTGTGTTTATTAAAGATCTTTTAAAAATCAAAATCTCTCTCTCTCTCTCTCTCTCTCTCTCTCTCTCTCTCTCTCTCTCTCTCTCTCTCTCTCTCTCTCTCTCTCTACCCTGCAGGGTTACCAGACTCTCCCCACGCTACACACTTTTATTGGCTCACAATAAAATCATTGCAACTATAACTGAGCCTGTAGTCTGCTTCTGGGTCTATCCACTAAATCATGTCAGTGTGTCTCCATCAGTTAGACCCAGCAGACAGTGCTTACGCCTGCCAATTAGACATCATGAAGGCTCGGCTAGATCAGGTTACATATCAGCAGCAGGTTATATTTGTCATATGTCTGACCTCCAATGCCATCCTGGAGCTCAGACTCAGTTTATTTTTGTGTTTTGTTTTTCCACCCATTGTCTGCTCTTAGGCTGGTTTGGTTCATTGTTTCTGTTTGCCCCTCTCTCCCTCTCCAGACACTCCCGCTGGTTGCTCACAGCTCACCAGGCTCAGCTGTAGCAGCTCATAATCAGCTCAGCTCTCGCACCTGCCTCCACTCACATGATAAAGTTCACGTTGTATTTAAGCCAGCTAATTCATTCATTCCTCTCTGCGTTGTTAGTCAGTCTCTCAAGTGTACTACAATTGTGCTGATCTCTTCCCCAGAGCTGCAGTCCCACTCCGAGGCACGTTTTGTAAGTTTTTCTATTTACCTGTTTACCTGCATGTAATGCTGTATTCCCCTCCAGACACCGCTGCCTGGCTCTGAGGCATTGCACGCTTTATTTACTCGTTTGCGTTTTGTATTGGACACTTTTGAACTGTTTGTCTTTTGTCATAACTAGGACATACCCATGCATACCCGTCCATGCCTGTAGAAACCAAGTATAAGCAAGTATTTCTGCATGCCCATTGCTGAAGGGTCTCCTCCTGTCTCAGACGGCTGTGTTGTTCACAGTCATGCCTGTGGCGTACTGCTGGAACTGTGCAGCAGTTCTCCTCACTGTATTGCTCTCCATCTGGTGGGTCTTCTTCTTCTTCTTCTTCTTCTTCTTCTTCTTCTTCTTCTTCTTCTTCTTCTTCTTCTTCTTCTTCTTCTTCTTCTACTTCTTCTTCTTCTTGCGCGAGTGGTTTCAGGCTTTGGGTGAATGTTTCTCTTTTGGTCTGTTCATTTACGGTCCAAAGTATAAAGTGGCAAGGAAGGCTGCCCACACTTTGATGAACTTCCTATCTGGTACTGCTAAACTTGCCATCTGGCTGACGAGGAAAAATTGGGCTAGCAACACTGGCAATGTGGATACTGTGTCTGCTTTCAAGGTCTTGTTGAAAGTCAGACTCCAGGTGGAGTTCTCTTACTATCAAATGGTGGACAATTTAGAGGCATTCATCAATAGATGGACTGTAGGGAACGTTTTGTGTTCTGTGGGTCAGGGGGATGAGTTATGTTTGCACTTTTGAGATGTGACACACTTGGGCCAGTGATACTGGTCTTTTTGCACTTTTGGAATGTACAATAAAGCCTTTTTTAAAAGTCAAAGTCTTCTTCTTCTTCTTCTTCTTCTTCTTCTTCTTCTTCTTCTTCTTCTTCTTCTTCTTCTTCTTCCAGACCACTGGTTGAGGGATAGGTGCGTCGTAATTGCAGTTCATGGACAGGATCATGAAAATAGATCTGAGCAAAAAATGGCTTTCAACCCTGTTCAGGAAGACCCGTGCATGCCCGTAGAAACCAAGAAACCGGAGGACCTGGATAAAATCAGTGCTTTGCTTGGCATTTTACACATCTGTAGTGTAGACTGCCATTCTTCAAGGTTACACGTTTTTTCTGCGTCAGCACCTCTTTAAAAACAACATTGCTCAGAAAGCGACGGTTTTGCTTAGTTTCTTCATCTTGAGCAAGAATAAGATACAAAGACTGCTTGATCTGCCAACTCTGCTCACGGCAACGTAGAATTTGCCATGGCTGAAGAAATCTGTTGTGCAGAAAACACCAACGCGCTGTAAAGACTGGCCCTGTGACTCATTCACAGTCATGGCAAAGCGGGGTCTTACTGGAAACTGTTTACATCGCAAGGTGAATGGAAACATGTTGTGAGATGGTGTGAGTGTGATTCGTGGAATCAGGAGAGTGCATCTAGCATTGACACCAATCACAGATGTTGCAACGAACAGGTGAGGGATGGTCTATATGACATCTTATAGACATCAAGGCAGGCATCACTGTACATGACATCATAAAGACATCAAGGCCGGCCTGTCCTATGATGCAAAGACATTATAGGAACATCATAGGCTGTCCTATGATGTCCTATGATCATGACACAGACGCCTTATTTACTCGTTTGCCTTTTGTATTCGAACTGTTTGTCTTTTGTCATAATAAACACACACTTCATGCAGCACATGGGCTCATCTCTTTCCCTCTGCACCTTGGAGATACGCATTTAGAAAGTGAGACAACTTTGTGAGGGGTTGGCAACCTATGAAACTAAACTGTGACTGATCGGAGACAAAAAGACATTGCCTTGCCTTTAATACCACCCAACCAAGTCCACTGCGGAGGGTCCCATTGGCCCTCAGCGAAGCAGGAAAGTGCACTTTCATTCTTTTCCCTCACTGGGTGAATTGCCTTGTCTGATCCCTGGGGGTGGAGCTCAGGGTTTACAGTCCCCCGAGCTCCCTCCGCCTGCTGCAGTAATTAATAGTGAACCTGCTGCTTCTGTGTCTCCTTCCCCTGAGCGTTCCCTGTGGTCAGGACTACACCGCCGGACGAGGAAGGAGCCTGCGGCCCTGGAGAGTTTGGATCCAGCCCCACAGCCACGTCACGGGCAGAGGAGGAGGTTGGACTGCAAGTTGGAGCCTGCGCCGACGACGAAGCATCCCCGAGTCTCCATGGAGGAGCAGTTCGACCTAGCAGGTTGAGGATCTCCTGCCACCACGCCGTGCGGGTTGTTGGCGTGGATGTCAGCATTGGAGGGTCCTCAGACTGTGGAGACCATCATGTCGGCTGCGGAGCCCGACGTAGCTGAGTGGGAGCCAGAGGACGTCCTTCTACGTCCCGAACCCGGATCGCCGAAGTCCTGGATGGCGACAGAACTCGAGATCAGGCAATTGCTCTACTTTGTCTTCCTCCTTTCTACTTTGGAGCATTTTTGCCTGTCTCTCGGGGAGACAAGCCGGGTGCAGCCGTCCGCTGCATCTGAGCCTGTCTCACCAGGTTCTGTCGCTGCTGGTGATCCTGATTCCGGTCCTTTTCCCTCTCCTGAGCCTTCTCCCAGGGTCGCCAGTGATGAGTCGGTCCTGGTCTCTGTTCTGGAGGATCTGGGCTTGGGGTTGGAGGTTGTTCCTGGTGCTGTTCTGACCCAATCGGGGTCCATCGTGGGTGCAGCCGCAACCCAATCGGAGTCCATCGTGGGTGCAGCTCGGGCTCACATGGGATCCGACGGGAGGACAGTGTCTCATCTAGTGAAGTTCGGAGGTGGAGCTGTAGATCCTCCGCTGATCACAGCTGGACTGGTCCCTCATTTTTTCCTCTCTCCTTGTTTCTGTCCATCGGGGGCCGCTGGGACTTCCCATTTTTGGCTTGGCTCTCCCTCGCTATCCCTCTCCATAGGGAGGCCGTCTCCAAGTGCTCTCCTGTGGTTCTGGTGGTGGAATGACGTGGGTCGGCCGCCTGGGACATTGCTTCGCTCTTTTGGCGTTCTGGGTCAGCCGCCCGACAGATTGGCCTTTCGATTCAGGCACCTGGTCTGGCCGCCAGAAGTACTGTTTTTCCGGGCCTGGGACTAGGGTAGGCCACCCGAACTGATCCGTTTTCCCTTATCAGTGATCTGGACGCTGGACGCAGGCAGACCACCTGAACTTGTTGTTTTTTGGTTTTTGTACTCCATTGCGCTCTGCCTGTCATCATTCCTGTTATTCCCCACCCCTCCATCCTCTGTGTGATTAGGGATGTTTTTGTTTGAGGTTTTGGACTGTATCGCCGCTCTTTTGCGTGTGTTTTTTTTCTTCCTCGATAGTCTGAGATATGCTCTGGTGTTGCCTCGGCCAGTTATTGTTTCTCATTGAACTGTATGTATTCGCCGCTATTTAGCGTGTTTTTTTTCCTCCCCCTTCCTCTGTTTGAGGGGTGATATGTGGTTGCCATTTCTTTTCTTCTGGGCCTGTGTATCTTGGTTTTCTTGACGTGGCTTTCCTGTTATTTGGATTTATTGTGCTGTCATTCCGCCCATGCATTATGGAGTATTTTTGTGTTTTGTTTTTTTTTTCCCTTGCTCTGTAATTGCTCCATGTTATGTTTTCTGTATTCACCCTTGTCACCTTTTTGCTCCGGTTCCTTGTCTTGACGGTTTTTTTCTCTCTCTTTCTTCTGGTTCTCTCCCCCCTGGCCTTTTCCCTCATCCCCTCACCCTGGGTGGGGGGGGGGGGGGGGGCTTGGATGTCACGCGGCGCCTGGAGTGTGCCATTCGGGGGGGAGTGCTGTCATGGTCTGAGTGCCAATATCGTCCGCGCTCGGGTCATGCAGTATTTTCCTCCCATTCGGTATTATTCCTTTTGACCCCTCTGAGCTCTTATTCTGACAGCGGCTTCCGGCTGTCAGAGCTGAGGCCGGCTGTGACAGCTGGAATTAATGGAGCTGATGACGCCCTTGTCAACTGTGCTATCATCTTCCCTATTTAAGGGAGCAGCTTCGGTCTCTCGGGGCTGCGACCTCGTGAATGGATAACGCTGGTCTCCCCAACGTTAGGCTGGAGTCCCTACGTCCCGACTCCAGTAATCCTCTAATTCCTCACTACTCACTGTAAGTTTATTCCTTTATCTGTGTGTACCGTCAGTGTGTTCTTGCCTTAGTCTTATTTGTGTTTTGCCCCTCATGGCTCATTATTTTGTACCTTATGCCCTTATTTAATAAATACGCAAACTCACTGGTCGCCTATAGCGTCTCATTAGCGGTCTGTGAGGGACCAGGCACCACCAGATCCTGCTGAAAGAGAGCAGGTCACTGGAGAATACCAGCTGAGAGATGGAAAGCAGCACAAAAAAGCCAGGTTGCTCTGAAATGCCATGTGTGCTTACATCAGACAGCTGTGCATGGGACAGTAAACTGGAGCTTGGTCTTGGTCCTTGGACTTAAAGGATGTGCAGTAATGAATGATTTTTATTTAAAGAAGGCCAGAAGAAAGAACTTCTAAAAAGGTAAGACATGCTCTTTGAAGTGTAGTTTCCAGTCACCTGTGCAGGTTTTTGATTGCTGCTGTTGTGCATTGTTTGAATCAGGAATACTTCACCAATATACTGTAAGCTTGTGTTCAGCTGTCATCAGTAGCAGTGATGTGCGGTCAGGGGAGGCATGAAAAAATAAAAATGAATTATAAATATATTATTATTTGTTCACTAGTTTGTAGTAGTAGTAGTAGATTAGTTTATTTGACAGGGACAGTCTTGTAGGTCTAAATGTAGTTTCTGAATGATTCCAATCATTTCAAGAATATTTATGTATTTAAAAATTGCAGAATCTGTGCATTTCCTGTTCAAATACAAAGGTGAGTGGTCATGTGAAGCAGCAACAAATGCAGCCTCAGAAGGATTGCACAATCCTTCACAGCTGGGTTAGAGCTTGTGCGAGATGTGTGTTCCTGTTGACAGCTCTGTGTATGTCAACAATGTATTGTTTGTAGGAGCTTTCATTTTGTGTCTGGCTTTTCCATAGTCTATGTAATGTTCTTAACATGTGTGTATAACATAGTCTTCCTAATCTGACATAAAACTTTAGTTAAAAATCACGGTCAGAGTCTGCACAGTAATGTTGCTCCAACGAGGGGGAGCGTGCTTGAGCACCGTAGGCACAGGAGTTTGTCCCAGTTGCGCTTCTTCTATGCCAAAGCTAAACGCCAAATAAGCCAAAGATAAAATCAGAAAGTCAAGTGTACCGAGTGCTCCGTTTGTGCTTCTATTTTATACATACTGAAAATGATTTTATAACTAAACTTAAACAAATTCTCAAAATTGGACTTTCAATTAATACTGGCAGCAATCTCGATTGAGACAGAGAGACTTTTAAAACTAAAAGAAGACAAGGAGGACTTTTACAACAAAATCACTGAGATTTTTGTCCAGAGGGATAGCAGATGGATTTCATTTACAAGTAAAGGTAAGACCACACATGCTTGTTTTATATACTTGTATTTGTATTGAATTGTGGAGCTACAGGGTGCACAGCAAATGTGCTCTCTGAGCCACTATAATTTTAGTTCTTCCTTGGCTTGAAACAAGTAGCCTACAATCAATTTTGGGCCCCCCAAATTTATCTGTAAAAAAAAACTTAATACATTTTATTTGTGTAGCCAAGGGTCTTTGCACTTTGTTTATATTCAGGAGAATTGAATGAAATGAAAACATGGAGGCATGGAGGTAGTCAGCGGAACTTTAACTACCTTTCTGCAAAACAAAAGCAACTGGAGTGTACTACTATATGCTGTGAGGTTTGTGGGTGGTGAGGCACTGACTCTTTCAAAGTCAGATTTACAAATAGATGAACACAGCAGCATAAGCTTGAATTTATTTTCCATTGAAAGCTTGCATGTTTTATGATCTGCTAACTGTACATTATAAAATCCGATGATATAAATAATTTATTAACAAAACAACTGAGGCATTTTACTGAATTGTCTCTTGATAGAATGTGCAGTGAATTTAAGTTCAGTTCTGCAATGCATGTCTAGAGCTTTTATTGTGAAGGGAAGAAGCAGAAATAGTAGTACACTCCAGTTGCTTTTGTTTTGCAGAAAGGCAGTTAAAGTTCTGCTGACTAACTCCATGCCTCCATGTTTTCATTTCATTCAACTCTCCTAATTATAAACAAAGTGCAAAGACCCTTGGCTACACAAATAAAATGTATTAAGCTGTTTTACAGATAAATTTGGGGATCAAAAATTGATTATAAACTGCTTGTTTCAGGCTAATGAAGAACTAAAATTATAGTGGCTCAGAGAGCACATTTGCTGTGCACCCTGTAGCTCCACAATTCAATACAAATTCAAGTATATAAAACAAGCATGCATGGTCTTACCTTTACTTGTAAATGAAATCCACCCGCCTATCCCTCTAGACAAAAATCTCAATGGCTTTGTTGTAAAAGTCCTCCTTGTCTTCTTTTAAGTCTCTCTGTCTCAGTCGAGATTACTGCCAGTTTTGATCGAAACGGTGTTGCGCAGCCTCTGACTGTGATTTATAACTAAAGTTTTATATCAGATTAGGAAGACTAAATATGTTATACACACACATTAAGAACCTGACACAGACTATGGAAGAGGAGGACACACAATAAAAGCTCCTACAAACATTACATTGTTGATATAAACGGAGCTGCCACCAGGAACACGCATCTTGCACGAGCTCTAGCCAGGCTGTGAAGGATTGAGCAGTCCTTTGAAGCTGCGTTTGTTGCTGCTTCACCTGGCTTCTCTCCCTTGTATTTGAACAGGAAATGCGCAGATTCAGCAGTTTTAAATATATAAATATAGTTAAAATGATTGGAATCATTTAGAACTAACATTTAGACTATAAGACAAATTAGTGGACAAATAATAATACATTTATAATTCTTTATTTTTTATTTCTTCATGAGCTTCGCTTGCCGCACGTCACTGAGAACCACCCCTGATCGCCGTCGTGATACAAATCATCCCAGGCAAAGTTTCTCCTCCAGTGTATCAGGCCACCGGAAAAATAATGCAGTGGACTACTGCAGAGCTCTCCTTTTCAATTAGTGGGAAGGTCAAGATTGTCAGAAGGAAGCAAATGAAACACGGCTTAGGTTTTAATGAGGCTTTACAGTACAGAGAGACTCTGCAACCTTATGTCTAATAAGATTTTTTTTTTTTGATCGTTAAAAAAATCTGTTTGCTGTAAGGTTAGAAAAAAAACCACCTTGTACTGTGTTGCATTTGTTGGATTAAATATGAAAGGAGAGTAGTTGAGCTTATGCCCTTTTCGGTTTGTAAAGATGACCCATTCTAAATCCATCACACTTGGTTTTTCACTTCTTCAGTTCTTTTGAATCATTTCAAAGGAGTCTTTTTATATGGAGAAACAGATGTACATGAAATACTTTCCAAAGCACAACCTTCCTAATTTTATGTTCCCATTCACTGAAAAATTGTGTTTTTGTAAGCTTTAACCTTCTGAAATGTGTCTATTGGTCATATGATTATCAAAAAAAAACCCAAAAAACATGAAAATGCTCACTTCTTTTAAAAAAAACATACAGCCTTTCTTTCAATTCTGTCTCTGAGAGCCGATGTAAGTGGTCCAGGTAAACACCAGCCTTGATACGTGCACGTTGCTCTATTATTGTCCAGCCTAGCTGTCTGTCTGCAAACAAGATGAGTGAGGAGCCAAAGGTGTCAGCTTCAGAGCTGACAGTGCGACTAGGGAGTTGGACATCCCTGAGTCCACCTGCTTCGCTAATCCACAGTGGGTAACACATCTCATGTCATTCTGTCTTATTTTCTTATATTTATTGCTGTGATGCTACATCAAACCATTAGCATTAGCCTGGCTAGGCAGTTGGAGTTGGTCTATCTAACCCAGGGGTCGCTCTCTGTGTTGGCCCTGCGATGGACTGGCGAACTGTCCAGGGTGTACCCTGGTTCTCACCCACAGATGCTGGGATAGGCTCCAGCACCCACCCACCCCCCGCGACCTGAAAAGGATTAAGCAGAAGAAGATGGATGGATGGATGGATAGATTATCTGCATGGAGCCACAAAAATATCTGAGCCTAAAAACTGCAGTAAAGCAGCAAATTACAACTACAATCTGGCCAGACAACATCAAGATAAACAGTTTTTTCTCAGAAATCTGCATTTTGATTGTAAATTTGTTACCTTTTTCTCACAAAATTGCTATTTTTTCTATTATATTTGCAAAAAAATGTGTCCACAGGGAGCCACCATCTATGGGCAAAAGAGCCACATGTGGCCCTAGAGCCACAGGTTGCAGACCCCTGGTCTAACTGCATTAGAGCTCATCTCAGCAAGGAGAGACTAGCAGACACGCCACCTGGTGTTAACTGTCAGTCTGGTCGGTTTTGATCGCTGTTTTCTATAAATTCTATTAACCCCTCACTAGAATCCCTGTTTATCTGCCAACACTTCACCATATGCGTGATTCTTAGATGTTATTTTAACTCAGAGTTCATTGTCTCTCATTGAGACCCAAGTCGGCTAGCTTTAGCTAGCAGTGTAGCCACTCATTCACAAATATTTCTGTGCTTATTGTACTCCAGATACCGGTCATATCCTATCGACCACTGAAATCACACACTCCTGTCCACCAGTGATGCTTTATTTCTTTCACAGTTTAAGGCAAATTTACGTTAGTTGGCTCAGGCACACGACCCAAGCTAGGAGCTAGCTAGTTAAGATTAGCAATCGTGACATAAGAGGGATGGTGGCATTAACTGTGGCTCTTGGGTATTTAAAGAGACATGCACTGAAATGAACCATTCTGAGGAAGGCCGCAAACAATGATTCTCTATGATGCTGCAATAATAATTAGTGAAAATTTGACCAAAATATGTCGCGCACATTTCATTAAGATCTGTGGGAGCTGTCAACATGTGGAAAAAGCGCAGTGAATACAACCTTTCACTTAAGAAAAAGAATCAAAGCCAGCCTCGTGTTGCACATCATTTCACCCGAGTCTGAGAAAGCCTTAGAAGCGATGATTCATTATAAAGTAGGTATTCCCTGTGAAGGATGGGATGCTAATGCCTGCAACAAGTCTTGGGACTATTTCTGCAGCACATAATGAATGCAGCCCTCCTCCTACTGGCTGCTCACCAAAGAATTAAGAGAGCCAGTCTTCTAGGATGTAATCTGATGCACTGCTCATTTTCATTCGACTGCTGCTCTAGACGTGTGCACGGCTGTGGGGTGGGAAAGTTCATCCACCCCAAGTCTTTGGAAGCAGGTTGAGAGGAAGTAACGGGACTAATAAGAGGAATTGAGTCTTCCTTTGTTTCTTTAGAGATAATTCCCAGATAACCTGCTGATACTGCTCAGTGATGAGGTGTTGGATTGCCATCTGAAGAGGGGTTTCAATATGACTGACTGTTTAAGAGGCAAGTGCATTGATTTATAAGACAATGATTGCAAACCATTAGAGTTAATACAGGTGGAGGCCGAGCCAGTGAGCCACTACAGACTGAGCTTAATATAGCCAATGAGCAACAGCATTAAGAGTCATGATAACAGCACAACTTTGACTGCCAGCTATTTTTACAGCAGGACTTTTCTTCAGAACCATTTTCTATGGCTGTAGCTTCCCTGTGGTCACATTTTCACAGCACAGTCACACTGAAATTACGTGATTACACAAAACATTTCAAGCTGTAATAGCTTAACACATTTTTATTGAATATTACTTTAGATGACAGCTTCACTAATATAACAAAATGAACACAAAACATTTCAGATGTCTCTACTGCAAAAAACAAGTATTTTATTATGCATTCATCCAGGAGTTTGGATTAAATTTGAACCAAAAACATCCTGAAAACCCCAGTTCTTCCTGCTGCACGGTTCTTTTCCTCCATGTTGACGCCTCCCACAGGTCTTAAGCATGCATCTAACAGAGCGGCGAATGATGATGAGCATCGCAATTTCTGGATTTGGCAACTCTTCTGACGAATGTTTGCGAAAATCAGGGTTCGCCTCTGTCATTAGCGGCAATTGCCAACATTTGTGTGAATGTTTGCAAAAGTGTTTGGAAAAGAAATTTGGTGAACATTAGCGACAGCGAATGTTAGCGACGATTAGCAACTGTTTGGGACCTTTTGCCAACTCCAGGTAAAATACCACATGAATCTTGGACCCAGTCTTCGAAAAAGAGTAACCAAACCCTCCCGAGTATTCAGATTTCAGGGATTCCTAAAGATTCTTAACCGTCATAATGTCCTGGTCTATTATAATTCCCAAGAGACAGTTGTAACAAATCAACTATAAATACACTTTACCTTTATTTAGACAGGGGAGGTCCACTGAGAGGCAACCTCTCTATTTGAAGAACACCGTGTCCATATTCACACCTGGAAGCTGCCCAGTACAACAAATATGGAGTTGGGGGAGGGGAGGGCACGTGCACAATACAGAGGTTTTTTTCTTTTTCAACAAATACACTTCTTTAGCTCAGAATAACCTTTAGAACACTTCCAGTCTGTCTGCCATGGCACTGGCAGCATTTTCCTTATTTTGGAGAAACAAATAAGGTTTGTGGTGTGACAACAGACGGTAAAAGAGTGAAACTCACTTCCAAACGGTGGGAGTTAGCAGCACTGGCTTTCCAGCACATGAGCCCCACACCTCCCAGCACACACACACACACCTTTGATTTGAAACGGGCCTTTTCTCACAGATGTTGGTGCCAAAACAGGGTATACTTTCATGTAAACAAGGTCTATTGGCCCTAAATTCCTCTTACATCACTGTCGCTACTCTTAGCTGGCTAGCTCCTAGCTCGGATAGAGAACCTGAGCCAACTAATGTTAATAGTGGTGCAAGCTTTAAATATAAGCAATCGCGATAACTAACTAAAACTACTACTCCTGTGGGGTGAGGGTTGGGTGGCCATCACCATGCGTAGAGCCAATCAGGTTAACCAGTGCGTGCCAACATTGCCGGTTTTGGGCCAGCTCCCCTGTGTCGTCAACAGCGACTCCAAGCTGTCGGAGGCCTCTCTCCACCACATCAAACCACCTGGTGCATGGCTTGCGCCGAGGTCTTTTCCGCCCTGAGGCCCTGGGGTCGAACATGAGGATGACTTTTGTCAGGTGCTCTGGTGGGAGGCGGCGGACATGGCCAAACCAGCGGATAAGGTGGGATGCTGCAGGCTGATGTCTGCGGGCTCGGAGCGCGTCATTAGAAGTGCGCTGGGGCCACCTGATGTTCTCGATGGTTCTAAGGGCCTGACTATCAAGCCCATCCACTCTCGAGGCCAGAGTCTTATTCAGTGGCCATGTCTCTGACCCATAGAGTAGGATGGAGAGGACTGACGCATTGTATATGTGGAACTTTGGCTTTCGGGAGATTGAACAATGGCACCAGAGAGGTTTCCATAGTGCCTGCAGGGCTGATGCAACGAGGCCACGTCTGCGGTTGATCTCTGGTTTCATGTCCCCATTGCTGGTCACTGTGGAGCCCAAACACACAAAGGAATTGACAAACTCGACGGCATCATTCCCGAGCTGTAATGGGGGTTTATCTCCGAAATCACGATAAACTAAAGTGATATTAATTGCATATCATGCAATTAACTAGACAGTGTTCTGTCTTGCCCATGTGCGGCCAATGGCAAAATAATTGCGTTAATCACGCTTTGTGATTTACATGATTAATTAACCTGATGCAATTAATCAGGATCAGCCATGATTACGAGCTAAAAAGAACATTCCATTAAGACCTGTGAGAGCTGTCAAAATGTGGGAAAAGTGCAGTCAATGACCCCTTTAAAGCAATAACTAGAACTAATGAAAACATCCGTGGAAAAGCAACGCCTCGTGCTTTGGACATGCAAAGGACACCCGTGTATTTGTATTTTTAATAAGACGTGACTGAGATCGGCACAGTTTTATTTTTCTGTGCTCATGAATTAAAATCATGAGCTGGCGGCTGTAGGTTACCTCACATTCTTTTTCATCAGGTTGTATCAGGTCAGCTAAACCGGTGCCTACATCATGACATTACATATAACTGAGTATTCAATTTGTTAACCAAATGTTACAAGCACAATAAACCTCGTCCCCAAGCCTATGAAGATAAATGTAACCATTAATCTTTAAATCTTATACCTTTCAGAAGAGGAGGCGCTAAAAGCAAATTAGGCATATCGGGGGAAAGAGGTGCTATAATTTATGTGGACAATGTGGGTCCTGGGAGGTCATTAAAGCAAGCTGAGTAATTCAGTAAATAAGCTCCTGGCAAAGTCAGTGCACTTCCTCTGTCTAACAACTGCAACAAGCCAGCAGGAAGCCGGGCTCCTGTTCAATCAGCCCCACAGAAAACTCGATCCACCTGACTATGAATTGTGCCGGGATAAACAGCAGCATGACACAAGTTTGCAAAGCGAGAGAGAGGGAAAAAACCACACAGTAAAATTCAATTAGGTTTTAGCTGGAAGCACCTGATAAGTTTATGAAAATTAAAGTTTTATGTAAATCAGTTGTCTGCCTGGCCCTGTGCCAGATCACAAGAGGCTGCACTTTATTGCATTTAAATTAGCTGCCTCAGAAAATGCTGCAGCTATGCCTAACAAGCCCACAAACAACATCAGGTGAAATCCGGGGAGCTGGCTGCATATTTAAAGAGAGATTTCATATCACCTGTCCTAAACACCTCAGTCATTACAGTAAAAAAATAACTAACTATCTTTAGGATGAGTTAGACTTTCTACTTCAGTACAGAATTGCTATAAGTGTATTTGCTGTTTGGGACAAAGGGGCAGCAACACTTACGGCGGCGAGACGTTCTTTTATTGAGACAATTCTCCTGTCAGTTTATCCTAGAGGACCAGATGAAATGTGTGAGCTAAAGCATTACTGTACCCTGCAGATCTGAGATCAGTTTTTGCAGACTGCACTGACATCTTGTGGACAATGAAAAACAGCACCAAGAACCTTCTCTTTATTCATGACCCCTCACATTCATTAGGACACATATCCATCCTCTAATTACATACAGTACATTCTATTATTCGAGCACAGTTATGCTCCCACAAGTACATCACTTTCACATTCCAAAGCCTTGTTATTTTCAATTTAAACCCATTAAGGAGAAAAATACTGTCTTTGAAGATTCCTTCCACAGTTGGTGGAGTCGGAGTTTTGCTTCAAGTTGCCTTTTGGACTCTGCAGAAGAGATGCTACCTTGAAACTGTAGAACTGGCACATGAATGGTTGGAGGAAGTAGTTGTAGCACTAAGCTGAGAGAAACCACTGTGACAAGACTCCAGGCTGGTCATGGATCCACTAGAAAAGAAAACCAATAAAATATATGTTAATTCCCAAGAGACAGTTCTAACAAATCAGCTATAAATACATTTTACCTTTATTTAGACAGGGGAGGTCCACTGAGAGGCAACCTCTCTATTTGAAGGACACCGTGTCCATATTCACACCTGGAAGCTGCCCAGTACAACCACAGACTGACCTGTAGCCGCTGAGCAGTTCCACTGGAACTGGCAACCCTCCAGTCACCAGCCCACATTCCTAACCATTAGGCCACCACTGCCTCCACTTCTATTTTACTTTAACATACCCAAAAACTACCTATAATTAATCATAATTTGAGTGTTTAGGAACAACAGTTATGTTACACCAAAGATGCCAGTGTATTTAATTACAGAGCTCTGTACTGAATTTACAGTTAAGGCTGGTCTGAATGTCCTTTAATTCCACTGTTTCATATACAGTTCGAGTCGTGACTAGGCCTGTAATTAATTAAATGTTTCTGACCCACTTGTCCATTTGTTTGTTTGACATACGTATTATGTTGTTGCATAATAGCTATTACATTTCACATCAGACTGACTTCAAATTTATACAGAAGCTTTATCTCATCACTGCCTCTGATGAGTTTGATTTTGACATACATCTAAACTAAAAGGACTTTAATATGAACTTTCTGCTATTGAAAAATATACTAATTCTTTTGGTTACATGCTAGGCTTATATTACAACATACAGTGTGACAACATTTCAGCTGTCGTGCTGCTTATGTCCATCTTCCAAACCTGTCTGTGGGAGCGGGGCTAATGCACACAGCAGGGACAGCCAAACAAAGTGATGCAGCCTGCAGAAGAATCTGCTCACACTGTAAAATTTGTCCCAGCGGAACCTAAAACTCTGCTTCTTTTTAATAGCGTGATTGCTTTATAATGCGAAGCCCTCAGATTTGGCTCAAATGGGCATGTCAGTAACTCATGTATGAGCACATTTACCCTACATGTGTATGATGTACACTGATCAGGCATAACATTATGACCGCCCGCCTAATATTCTGTTGGTGTCATGTATCTGCTTACGGCAGATGTAGGTGGAAAGGTAGGACTCAAGGTGCAGGCAGAAATGTGGTGTAATGATGATAATTTATTAAACAAAACCCAGGAATAAAGCAAAGCAGCACGAGGGCTGAAAACAAAAACTAAAACTCGGCAAGGCAAAATTCACAAAGAATAGGATGAGGCATGGGGAAACCACAGGAACAAATGACTATGACACCAGACAGAGCACAAGCACAAACTAACATAAATAGGGGAGCTAACAATTACATGGACGCAAGACAGCTGGGAGACAATCAGGGCCAAGCAGTAACACATGTGAGGGAAAGTGGCTATGAGCATGGGAAACATGAGGGCCTGGGAACAATAGGCAAACAAATATACACACAAGACCCCGAACCAGACAGGATGGACAAAACAGACTAAGAACTGGAGAACACAAGGGACAATAACACCAATAATGAAAATAAACAAAGGATTACAATAATGATAATAGGGACAAACAGGGGATGACACAAGGAATAAACAACATAACCAAGAAATAAGGAACACCACTGCTGAAAATTGAACCAAAATAGTAAAAGAGTCCAATAATAAGAGAAGAGCTGAAGTCTGAAATTTTTAAGAGCAAAACAGAATTCTAAATCAGAATTGGAAAGCAAGATGGCAACAAAGAAACTTGGTTCAGCCTGGGCCAGTATGAAAACTATTGCAGGCCTTCAGAGCACAGAGCGCAGTAATCATGTGTTTTAAGATGGTTTTAATTCAGACACAGAGCTGGCTAATGCTCTTAATTGTTTTTATGGTCGTTTTGACTCCTTTGATTTTAGCACAGAAACCCAAGATTTGAAACAGAACTCAAAGACAATCAACACTTTAATATTGAGATGCAGGATGTTAAAAGGGAGTTCTGCGCTGTAAAAGTGAACAAAAGTCAGGGCCCTGATAATATATGTGGGCGCTTGGTTAAGTCCTGTGCACATGAACTGAGTCCTATATTTCATTACATTTTCAATAAGTCCTTACAAACACAACATGTGCCTAAGATCTGGAAAGAAGCCGTGGTTGTCCCCGTTCCAAAATCCAGCTGTCCTAAAACGGTAAACGACTTTAGACCAGTTGCTTTGACTTCAATTTTAATGAAAATTTTTGAAAAATTGGTCAGATGTGAGGTCCTAAAGCAGACTGAACATGCATTGGATCCTCTGCAGTTTGCCTATAGGCCTCACAGAGGAGTGGAGGATGCCACTGTCACTCTGTTTAACATGCTTTTTAAACATCTGGATTTTAATGGGACACACGCCAGGCTTTTATTTGTGGACTTTTCCTCCGCCTTTAATACAATCCAACCTCATATCTTAGTTGAAAGGCTCCTGCAACAATTTGATTTGAGCAATAATCTGGTGGGTTGGATTCTGGATTTCTTAACCAACAGGACGCAGAGAGTAAGGGTCAATGGTACATTGTCTGACCTAAAGTGCTCTTCTACTGGCTCTCCTCAGGGGTGTGTGTTGTCACCACTACTCTTCATCCTGTACACAAACATGTGTCGGAGCAGACATGACAACAGACACATTATAAAGTATGCTGATGACTCAGTTATTGTTAGTCTCCTCCAGGATGGTGAGAGTGGCCACGGCCCAGTAGTTGATGATTTTGTTCACTGGTGTGAGGATTCCTACCTGCAGCTGAATACGACAAAAACTAAAGACATGATTATTGACTTTAGGAGGAAAACTCCCAGGCACAAAGTCACCGTACTAAAAGGCCAGACCACCGAATGTGTACAATCCTACAAATATCTTGGGACGATTATTGATAGTAATTTAAACTTTGAAGAGAACTGTGAAAGGGTGTGCAAAAAGGGTCAGCAACATTTGCATTGCTTGAGAAAACTTGCACGCTTCCAAATTGACCGAACCATAATGACAATGTTTTATTGGGCTTTTATTGAATTTGTTTTATCCTTTTCTTTAGTGTCATGGTTTGGTCAGATAAAACTGAAACAGAGGAAATCCTTGGATCAGGTAGTTAGATGGTCCAGTCATTTGCTTGGTGTGTCACAGCTGAGCCTGACATCCCTGTACACCAGACAAGTACAGAGGATGGCTACCTCCATTTTAAATGATGACTCCCACCCTTTGCACTGCAACTTTCAGCTTCTTCCCTCAAGACGGAGGTTTGCTGTCCCAAAAAGTAAAACCTAGCGCTACAAAAACAGCTTTGTTCCTGCTGCTGTCAAAGAGTTGAACAAGCTGTAACAATATATTGCACATAATTTAGGTACCTATTTATTAACTCCATTTTATATTTACTTATTTTTGTAGGATGTTACTTGGGTTCTAAATATTTATTTTTATCATGTTTATAGTCAGCTTCATGTGTGCCTGTGTTTGTGTTTGTGCCTGTGTTTGTGTTTGTGTTGAATGTAATTTGTGGCTTGTAAATATGGATGTCACCAGACTGCAAAACAAATCTACCTACAGGTACAAATAAAGTAACCTGAACCTGAACCTGAAATATGACAAAATGTGGACATGGTTGGAAACCCTGCTGAAAGAGGCCACAGCCATCAAGGAATACCATTAAAGGGTGTACAGTTCATGCCTGCTAACATCCTGATGTCAGATACCACAGCACACCTTCAGGGATCTAGTGGAGTCCATGCCTCAACGGGTCAGGGCTGTTATGGCAGGAAAAGGAGGATCAACACAATATCAGGCAGGTGGTCATAATGTTATGCCTAATCGGTATATGCTCGATGAGACCGTTCGTACTATCAATCATTTTACAACATAGCGGCTGTGTAAGCGACCCCTACCTGAAAAAAACACTCAAAATAAACCATAAGATCATAAGATTAAATGTTTATTATGTTGTTTTCTATTGTGCTGTCCGAGGCAGCGCTTCTCATAAACTAGTGGCTCTTACCAAAGAGGTAAAGCCATGCATGCTGGTCGTCCTTGTCAACATGTAAACAGAAATGGTGTTCCAGCCCATCTGTGTTAAAAACAACATAAGTGCAGGAGCGCTCATGGCTAAAGTTTTTCAATGGCTGCACAATTCCAGAAAGTTTGGAAGAATAAATGGAATTGATTCCAAAAGTGAATTCCAAAGCTCCGATGCGGGAGCATTTCTCATTGAAGCCGAATGAGCGAGGAGAGCCCAGTAATGTTAACAAAGCAGTATATCACCTATTTTTTAAAACAGCTGTAAAAACAAAAAACAAAAAACAAAAAAAACTGTCAATATAGCTAACCTCAAAATGCATTAAAAATGTAACCACCCAGTTTTTCCAAGTGGGAACAAAAACAGACATGCAGAACCTCCATTTCCCCACAGTCTGGTATAAAGGAGCCTTTGACCAACAATGCAGATATAAACATCACAGTGATAAACAGCACACGTTCGCAAACAGTGTTATCGCCAAACAGATCCAACCATTTATTTTTCCAATTTCAATTCCAGTTTTTAGTAATGTTAATAAATAAAACATAATGTACGTGGATTGTTGTTATTATATCACTATATCCTGGGCATAAAATGGTCTTCATGACACCAACGTTAATATCATTTATCATGATAATTTCTGGAAAAAATTAGTCTGCCAAAATGTGCTATCGTTACAGGCCTAGTTGTGACTGTCACAGACAGGCCTCAGCAGAATTCAGAGTGATCTACCCAAACTGCTTTTGGCACAGTGCTGACACCTAGGGTTTATAGTTGGAATTTATTTCAAAACCACACATACCTCCTTTTAATATCAGTGAAAGGCAGATACTTTCTACACAGTAAAAAATACTGTCCAAAAATATTACACATGAGCATTGAATCTTTCATTATAATTTTTAAAAAAAGAACAGGACTGGAGGGAAAAAAAACTCAGCTGAATAAATAAACTGACCTGAAGTCACGGGAAGCCAGGACCTCGGTGTAGAACATGATCTTACACTTGTGGGAGGGGACTTGCAGAGAGGCCAGCACATCATCCACACGAGGCAGGCTGGAGGCGGCACAGGCTGCAGAGCTGTGGAAGCGCCACTGAAGGATGTAGAAGCCAGGCCAGCGTGTTATGTGAGAGCCCTGTTTTTAACAAAAGAAAGCTCGAGGATCAGTTTCTGGCTGCTGGAGGGAACTTGTTTAAAACGTATCTAAATCACATCCTTACTCACCTGTACACTCTCTCCCTCCTTACACGTGAGGGACTTCTCCACCATGCTATAGTCCTGGCCCAGCACCCAGCTCTTGTCTATCAACTGGGCACTGACACCCCCCAGAGATGTGACGGTGTGGCTTCCGTAGGCGTCCTTCTTTGGAGGCTGAGGAGCCCTTTTTGAGTGGTAGATGCTGAAGACCACATCTCCCTTACACACATCAAAATCCCACGTGATGACCGAGGAGGCCTCAGTGATCTCGATCAGCATCTGCAGACAAACGGAAGGTCATGAAACACACAGGACAGCTGACTATAATTCATCATATTATTTAGTATAGGCAACAGACATGTAATGCAGCTTTGTTCCACTTGGTGGCAACCTAACACCATAGAATAAAATCCACTGTCACACCTTAGAGGTTTTTTGTTCAAAAGAAATCTGTGTGGAACTAGAAAACACATTTTAACCTGAAAATGAAGGTAAACTGCAAAGAAAAAACTGGCCTGTCAAGACTGGTAATGGAGAGGTTTTTTTTTCTTAAATGTCAAAACTTTCTTAAATTTCATTTTTTTTTTACTGACCTTGAAACTTTTCTTGTAAATTTCCTAGAATTTGCAAAAAAAAATATATTTTTTCAAAAAAAAATTTACTTGTAAATTTGCTAAATTGCCATGTAAAATGTAAGTTCTCATAAACTTGCTAATTCATTCTTGTAACATAGAAAAATATTTCATGTCAATTTCACAGATTTTTGTTGTAAATTTGCAACTTTTCATGTACTAAGTTTTGGACTTTTTCTCCTAAATGTGTGACTCTTTCATATTAAATCTGATTTTTTTTATTTATCTTTTTTTCATGTGAATTTGCATAGTTATTCTTATAAATTTTCATTTTTGTAAATTGGTTGAATTTTCTCTCAAATGTTCAAATGTTTTGTTTTAATAAATTGTGATTTTTTTTATCTTACACATTTGCTGGGTTTTTCTTGAAAAATTACAATTTTCTTATATATTTGTGAATTTTTCACTTCAAATTTATATCTTGTTCCATGTAAGTTTTTCTTACATGGAACAAGAAGCTCTTACAAGTTTTTCCATGTAAGTTTTTCCATTATTTTTGTACATTTACATGCATATGCAATTCTAAGGTTTATTATTATTTGTATTTATATATTTTTCTTTGTCAAAGTCACAATGATCACTATTAGGAGCTTAAGAACCAAATGTGGCTCTACAGCTGCGGATGACATTCCTGTCTGTGATGCTGTGTTTTAAGGTCCCATTCACTGCACTTTTCCCACATGTTGACAGCTCCCGCAGGTCTTAATGAAATGCTTGTGACACATTTTGGTCAACCCCTATGGATCGTCACCTTATTGTGGTGTTTTTTGTTTTGTTTTGTTTTGTTTTTTTTGTGCCCTAGTGATCCCAGAAGCTAAGTTGTCCCGGGCAATTTGCCTCTGGTAGGGTCTCCCAAGACAAACTGGTCCTGGGTGAAGGACCAGACTAAGAGCAATCCAATAGACTCCCATGACTTGTAAAGGAGGTGTAAAGACAATTACAGGAGGAAGTTGAAGGATAAACTACAGCAAAGCAATGTGAAGGATATCTGGACAGGAATGAAACACATCACTGGGTGTAAGAGGAGGGACAGACAGATATCGGGGAGCGTCGAGATAGCTGATGAGCTGGATCTGTTTTTTAAAAGGTTCAACTCACCGTTTGTCACCCGCACAACAGAGCCAGACCCCCACACACCCCTCCCCCTCCTGTGCAACACCTCTCCCCCCCCATTCACCCCCCCCCCCCGAGGACACAAGCACCAGCCCCCTCCTCCCCACATCATTGTGACTATAGACCAGGTTAAGAAACAGCTGGACAGACTCTGTCAACGGAAGGCTGCAGGCCCTGAAAGCATCTCCACCAGGATCCTGAGGACCTGTGCCAACCAGCTAGCTCCTGTACTGAAATACCTGTACAACCTGAGCCTGAGTCTGGAGACAGTACCATTGCAGTGGAAGACGTCCTGCGTGGTTCCTGTCCCCAAGAAGTTGTCTCCATATCACCTGAATGATGGTCGACCAGTTGCCCTCACATCTCATGTGATGAAGCTCCTGGAGATACTGGTCTTAAACCACCTGAGGCTGCAAGTGAAGATATGGCTGGACCCTCTGCAGTTTGCATATCAGCCCCATTTAGGAGTTGAAGATGCTGTCATCTCCCTGCTGCAACAAGACCATTTGCACCTGGGTGGTGGAGGAGACACTATGAGAATCACGTTCTTTGGTTTCTCCAGTGCATTTAACACCACCCAGCCACTGCTGCTGGGTGAGAAGCTGCGGGTGATGGGGGTTGACAGCTCTGTGATCTCCTGGATTACTGACTATCTGACAGGAAGGTCACAGTTTGTCCAGCTGTGTAGTGTTTTGTCTGATGTGGTGGTTAGTGATACGGAAGCTCCACAGGGGACTGTGCTTTCTCCTTTTCTCTTCACCTTATACACCACCGAGTTTCAGTACAACACCGAGCCATGCCACCTGCAGAAATTCTCTGATGACTTGGCTGTTGTTGGGTGCATAAGAGGAAGAGTGGAGGGTGAGTACAGGGCACTGGTAAACAGATTTGAGGAGTGGACCGAGCAGAATCACCTGAGGCTGAATGTCAGCAAGACCAGAGAGATGGTGATTGACTTCAGGAAGAAGAGGACGCCTTCACAGCCATTGCAGATTAGGGGGAAGGATGTGGAGGTAGTGGAGGACTACAAATCCCTAAATATTTAACACCGATGCTGCGTACAGACTCTACTTTCTGAGGAAGATGAGATCCTTCAACGTGTGCAACAGGATGCTGGAGCTTTCTACTAGGCCATTGTCGCCAGCGCCATCTTCTTTTCTGCTGTCTGTTCAGGTAGCAGTATCAGAGCCAGCAACACCAACAGACTTGACAAGATCATCATGAAGGCTGGCTCCGTAATTGGTCTCAGGCTGGAGACCTTTGAGACTGTGGTGGAGAGGAGGACACTGAACAAACTGCGATCCATCATGGACAATCCTGATCACCCCCTCCACCACACACTGGACAAACAGTGGCGCACTTTCTCCAGCAGACTGCTACAGCTGTCAAATGGACAGATCCCGGAACTCTTTCCTGCCACATGCCATTTCACTGTACAATAACTCACTCTAATGTTGAATTCTGGTCATAACAATGCTGCCATACTGCACCTTGCAGTCTAATTGGTACCTCACATTGGTCCCTGCACCTGATAGTCCTGCACTGTACAATGAGTACAATTCATATATCATATGGGCCATCATCTATTCATCTGCAATGTATATAAGTTATTTAGGCAGTTTTACTTTCCATGGGTAATTCCTTTTTCTTTTATGCTGTGTGTGTTTCTGTCGTTTTGGTAGTCTACTGTCATTCTGCTGTTATACTGTAATTTCCCAGTTTGGGATCAATAAAGAACATCCATCCATCTATCCATCTATCCATCTATCATGGTGAGAAAAAGTGCTTGCCCCCTTCCTGATTTCTCATTTTTTTGTCTGTCATGCTTAAATGTTTCATATCATCAAATTTAAATATTAGACAAAGATAACACAAGTAAACACAAAATGCAGTTTTTAAATGAAGGTGTTTATTAATGGTAAAAAAAAAAAAAAAAAATAATCCAAACCTGCATGGCCCTGTGTGAAAAAGTGATCCCCTCCCCCCCCCAAAAAAAAAAAATTAACTGTGGTTTATGACATCTTTGGAAAGCTGAGTTCAATTTCTCTAGTCACACCCAGGCCTGATTACTGCCACACCTGTTCTCAATCAACAAATCACATAAATAGGACCTGCCTGACAAAGTCAAGTAGGCCAAAAGATCCTCAAAAGCTAGACATCATGCTGTTATCCTAAGAAATTCAGGAACAAATGAGAAACAAAGTAATTGAGCTCTATCAGTCTGGAAAAGGTTATAAAGGCATTTCTAAACCTTTGGGACTCCAGCAAACCACAGTGAGAGCCATTATCCCCAAATGGCAAAAATATGGAACAGCGGTGAACCTTCCCAGGAGTGGCTAGCCGACCAAAATTACCCCAAGAGCACAGCAATGACTCATCCAATAGGTCACAAAAGACCCCACAACAATATCCAAAGAACTGCAGGCCTCACTTGCCTCAGTTAAGGTCAGTGTTCATGACCACCATAAGAAAGAGACTGGGCAAAAATGGCCTGCATGGCAGAGTTCCAAGACAAAAACCGCTGCTGAGCAAAAAGAACATAAAGGCTTGTCTCAGTTTTGCCAGAAAACATCTTGATGATCCGCAAAACTTTTGGGAAAATACTCTGTGGACTGACGAGACAAAAGTGTAACTTTTTGGAAGATGTGTGTCCCATTACATCCGGCGTAAAAGTAACACAGCATCTCAGAAAAGGAACATCAAAGCAACAGTAAAATATGGTGGTGGTAGTGTGATGGTCTGGGGCTGTTTTGCTGCTTCAGGATCTGGAAGACTTGCTGTTGTAAATGGAACCATGAATTCTGCCGTCTGCCAAAAAATCCTGAAGGAGAATGTCCGGTCATCTGTTCGTGACCTCAAGCTGAAACGCACTTAGGTTCTGCAGCAGGACAATGATCCAAAACACACCAGCAAGTCCACCTCTGAATGGCTCAAGAAAAACAAAACAAAGACTTTGGAATGGCGTAGCCATAGTCCTGACCTGAATCCGATTAAGATGCTGTGGCATGACCTTAAAAAGGCAGTTCATGCTCGAAAACCCTCCAGTGTGGCGGAATTACAATTCTGCAAAGATGAGTGGGCCAAAATTCCTCCACAGCACTGTAAAAGACTCATTGCCAGTTATCACAAATGCCTGATTGCAGTTGTTGATGCTAAGGGTGGCCCAACCAGTTATTAGGTTTAGGGGGCAATCACTTTTTCACACAGGGCCATGTAAGTTTGAATTTTTTTTCCCTTAATAATAAACACTTTCATTTAAAAACTGCATTTTGTGCTTACTTGCATTATCTTTGTCGAATATTTAAATTTGTTTGATCATCTGAAACATTTAAGTGTGACAATGTCATGTTTGGGGTCGTCACTCCGAGCGTGACTTGTGGCTGTTGGGTTTAATTATTGATTATTAATTCCAGCTGATGGATTGAGCCTTGCTCTCCATCAGTCCCACAGCCATGCCTCCTCCTCACCAGGCATCCACCAGCGGTATGGTTCACCACATACACACTCACACACTCATGCACGCACACACACTCATGCACACACGCACACATACATACACACTCACATTCACACTCATGCACGCACACACACATTGTTCAATCAGTCTCGCACCGGGTGGCCACACAGCTGTGTCCATTTGCCCTCATTCTGGGTTTGTGTATTTATAGGGTAAAATGTGACCAGCTGTTGTGGCAACTCTGTAATGTCGACCTTGGACATTCAGACTCGCTTCTGTTGGTTTTCCCTCGGACTCAATCGTGTTGTTGCCTCAGAGCCTTTCCGCTTCAACGCTATAGTAAGTCCTTGTGCCTTTTTCTCCGGTCCTGCTTGTTTGGAGCTCGTTAGGCATCCTTTGAAATAGCCGACCTTGTAGCCGGGTGTCTTCCCTTCCGTTGTGACTGTTTTTGGACATTCAACCCATTCATCCATTGTAAATAAACACATTACTCTGCATTTTGGGCTCGTTGCTATTTTATATGTTCGCTGCGCAGTTTGTGCAGTGAACATGACAGACAAACATACAAAAAAATGAAAAACCAGGAAGGAGGCAAACACTTTTTCACACCACTGTATCTATCTATGATGAATGAAATATCAAGGATTCAGTGTACCCCGCCCAGTATGGGGTTACCGGGGCCCCACCCTGCAGCCAGGTCTGGGGGAAGGGCTCAATGGCAAGAGCCTGGTGGCTGGGTTTCTTCTCATGGGACCCAGCAGGGCTCAGCCTGAAGAAGCTACATGGGTCCGCCCTCCAGTGGGCTCACTACCTGCAGGAGGGGCCATGGGGGTCTGGTGCAATGTGGATCAGGTGGCAGTCGAAGGCAGAGACCTTGACTGTCTGATCCTCGACTTTCTAAACTGGCTTTTGGGATGTGGAACATCACCTCTCTGGTGGGGAAGGAGCCTGAGCTGGTGCACGAGGTTGAGAGATACCGGCTAGATATACACTACTCAAAAAGTTGGGGATATTCAGCTTTCAGGTGAAATTTCAGGATGTACCTAAAATGCACTATAACCTTTACAGGTAAACTTAATTTGACCTTCTCTAACCTTTTGAATGCACATGTCCAACTGTTCAATGTTTCAGTATTTTTTGCATAACTTTTGAACTTAATTTGACCTTCTCTAACCTTTTGAATGCACATGTCCAACTGTTCAAGGTTCCAGTACTTTTTGCATAACTTTCTGTTCTCTAACAAGGTGCTTCATGGCAAAATTCACAACAGGTGTTTGATCCATGAATCAACCAATAAATTTTCTGGTTCAATTAGAATTGGTATTTAAACAGTCCTCTTCATCATGCTGTTCACATTTTGACATCATGAGACCAAGACGACACCTAACAATTGATCAACAGTACCTCGCCATTGCAAGGCTTCAAACAGGATGTTCTCAGAGGGAAGTGGCCACTGAGATTTGAGTGAAACAGTGTCATCAACAGGATGTCCTTTGGCCACATCCCACGCTGATGATTGCTTCATTGTGAACAGTGCCCTGCGGAACCGAATAATGAATGCTACTCAACTCCAGGCACTTTTAAGGGAGGTGAGGGGCACCGAAGTGTCACATCAGACCATTCAAAACCGTTCACATTAGCATGGTCTGTGTGTTAGACGACCTGCAAGGGTACTTGACCACACCATTAGGCACGGGCATCATCATCTGGCATGGGCCAAGGAGCATTTACGCAGGACAAGAGACCAGTGGGCCTCAGTGCTGTTCTCTGATGAAAGTCGATTCATGCTGAGCAGAAATGATGGCCGCCAACGATGTTACAGACATCAAGGAGAGCGCTATGCATAAGCGACTGTTGTCACCAGACGAGCCTTTGGTAGTGGTGATGTTACAGTCTGGCCAGGTGTGTCTAGTTAATACAGAACTGCCCTACACCTTGTGAATGGTACAGTGACAAGCCAATACTACCTGAATAACATCATTAATCCAGTCATTCTGCCCCTGCATGAACAACACAGGCCTAATTTCATCTTCATGGATGACAATGCTTCAGCTCATCGAGGTCGCATCATTAGGGAATGGCTCCTGGAGGCTGGGGTACCTCAAATGGAGTGGCCTGCACTTTCTCCAGACCTAAATCCCATAGAAAACCTATGGGATCAGCTGAGTCGCCGTGTAGAGGCTCATAACCCTGCACCCTACAACCTCAATGACCTGAGGGCAGCCCTTCAAGAAGAGTGGAATGCCATGTCTCAGCAGACAATAAGTCAACTTGTGAACATCATGAGACGTCGTTGTCAAGCTGTAATTGATGCTCAAGGGCACATGACAAGCTATTGAGACATTGACATTTTTTGTTGTGGTGTCCCCACCACTGTTGCTGGCTTTTGTTTCAATAAATTGTTGGTGATGAGGAAATCACCATTGCATGCTTCTAATTAAATGCCCTACTTTCATGATATATCACTGTAGTGTGAACTTTTTACATTTTCCATAAATTTCACCCAAAAGCAAAATATCCCTAACTTTTCGTGAGTAGTGTAGTTGGGCTCACCTCAACACACAGCTCTGGTTCTGGAACCAGTTTCCTGGAGAGGGGCTGGAGCATGGCCTACTCTGAAGTTGCCCCAGGCAAGAGGCAATGAGCAGGGGTGGGTATTCTTGTATAACCCCACTTTGTTGCCTTGGCATTGGAGTTCTCCCCGGTGGATGAAAGGGTTGTCTTCCTGCGCCTTCGGGTCGGGAAATGGGTCCTGACCATCATTTGTGCCTATGCATCAAATAATGGTTCAGAATACCCACCCTTTTTGGAGTCTCTGACTGGGGTGCAGGGAAGTGCTCCTCTTGGAGACTCTATTGTCCTACTGGGGGACTTCAATGTGCACGTGGACAATGACAGTGAAACCTGGAGGGACGTGACTGGGAGGAACGGCCTGCCCGATCTGACCCCGAGTGGTGTTCAGTTATTGGACTTCTGTGCCAACCACAGTTTGACTATAATGAACACCATGTTCAAGCATAAGGGTGTCCAGATAGATAGATAGCTACGTAGATGGATGGATGGATGTATTTTATTGATCCCAAACTGGGAAATTACAGTGTAACAGCAGCATGACAGTAGACAACCAAAACAACAGAAACACACAGCATGATAGACAAAGGGATTACCCATGGAAAGTAAAACTGCTAAATAACTAACTTAAATACATCATAGATGAATAGATGGTGACCCGTATAGATACATGAATCATACCCGCTGTACAATGCAGGACTATCAGATGCAGGGTGAAATGTGAGGCACCAATTAGGCTGTAAGGTGCAGTATGGCAGCATAGTTATGACCAGAATTCAACTTTAGAGTGAGTTATTGTACAGTGAAATGGCATGTGGCAGGAAAGCTTTATTGTGCCTGACTGTTTGGCAGCGAAGTCGTAGCAGCCTGCTGGAGAAAGTGCTCTGGTGTCTGTCCAGTGTGTGGTGGAGGGGGTGATCAGGATTGTCCATCTTTGTCATTGTCATTGTCCAATCTTGTCAAGTCTATTGGTGTCGCTGGCTCTGATACTGCTACCCCAACAGACAGCAGCAAAGAAGATGGCGCTGGCAACAACGGCCTGGTAGAAAAGCTCCAGCATCCTGTTGCACACGTTGAAAGATCTCAGTTTCCTCAGGAAGTAGAGTTTGCTCATCCCCATCTTGTATGCAGCATCGGTATGTGGCCCTGGCACCAGGGCAACCTAGGTCGCAGGTTAATGATCGATTTTGTTATCGTGTCATCAGACCTACAACCTTATGTCTTGGACACTCGGGTAAAGAGAAGTGCAGAGCTCTCAACTGATCACCACCTGGTGGTGAGTTGGATCCGATGGTGGGGGTGGACACAACTCAGACCTGGTAAATCTAGACGTATAGTGAGGGTGTGCTGGCAACATCTGGCTGAGGCCCCTGTCTGAGAGGTCTTCAACTCCCACCTCCAGAAGAACTTCGACCACATTCCAAGGGAGGCTGGAGACATGGAGTGTGAATGGGCCATGTTCTCCACCTCCACTGTTGAAGCAGTTTCTCAGAACTGTGGTCACAAGGTTGGCGGTGCATCGCGTGGTGGCAACCCCTGAACCAAGTGGAGGACACCAGTGGTGACGGCAGCCATTAAACTGAAGGAGGAGTCCTATCGAGCTTGGTTGGCTTGTGGGACTCCCGAAGGAAGCTGAGGTGTACTGACAGGCCAAGCGGAGTGCAGCTCGGGTGGTTGCTGAAGCAAAACCTCGGGTGTGGGAGGAGTTTGGTGAGGCCATGGAACAAGACTTTTGATCAGCCTCGAAGAGATTCTGGCAAATTGTCCGGCAGCTCAGGAGGGGGAAGTAGCTCCCTGTCCACACTGTGTATGGTGCGGATGGGGCATTGGTGACTTCGACTGGGGACATTGTCGGGTGGTGGAAGGAATACTTTGAGGATCTCCTCAATTCCACTGGCATTCCTTCCACAGAGTAAGCAGGGCTTGAGGATGAGGGAGACGATTCTCCCATCACAGGGGCTGAGGTCGCTGAAGTGGATAAAAATACTCTTTGGTGGCTGGGTCCCATGGGTGGATAAGATTCGCCCTGAGTACCTCAAGGCCCTGGATGTTGTAGAGCTGTCATGATTGACACACCACTGCAACACTGCATGGAGGTCGGGGACAGTGCCTTTGGCATGGCAAACTGGGGTGGTGGTTCCTCTTTTTAAGAGGGGGGACCAAAGGGTGTGTTCCAACTTTAGGGGGATCAAGCTTCTCAAACTCCCTGGGAAGGTGTATGCTACGGTACTGGAGAGGAAAGTCTGACCGCTGGTCAAACCTCAGATCCAGGAGGAGCAATATGGTTTTTGTCCTGGCCGTGGCACATCGGACAAACTCTTTACCCTCTTGAGAATCCTCGAGGGTTCATGGGAGTTTGCCCAACCAGTCCACATGTGTTTTGTGGACTTGAAGAAAGCATTCAACTGCATCCCTCATGGTCACTTGTGGGGGGTGCTGCAGGAGTATGGCATATCGGGCTTGTTGAAAATATTTACTACTCTTGACCACTAAGGGTTATGTCGCAGTTCGGCAATATGCACACTCATAGGTTTAATTATTGCAGCATTCCTGTGAATCATCTTTTGCAGCCCTCCTCAGAATGGCTTGTTTCAGTGCATGTCTCTTTAAATGGCTAAGCGCTGCTGTTAACTCCACACTTCCTCTTACATCACTAGTGCTACTCTAAAGGGGCTACTTCCTAGCTAGTAGTGTACCCGAGCCAAATATTGTAATTCATCTTAAGGAATGAATGGTATGTATAATGCATCGCTCATGGACAGCAGTGTGTGGTTTCAGTGGTCAATAGGATATGACTGGTCCCTAGAGTACAATAAGACGAGAAACATTCTCAAATGAGCATCCGTGAGCTGCCTTGTGTCGAGGATAAGAAAAACAAACTACAGTAAACGAAGCAAAAATAACGTCATATGGTCAAGTGTTGTTAGATAAACAAGGATTTCAGTGGGGTAAATAGAATTTATTGAAAATAGTGATCAAAACCTGCCAGACCGATAGTTAAGCTTAGACCAAGACAATGCTAATGGTTCAATGTAGCATCCCAGCGAAAATGTAACAAAATAAGCCACAATGACGTGTGTTATCAGCTGTGGATTAGTGAACCAGGCGGAAACAGGGATGTCTATTCAAATGATTGGAATTTAAATAAAATAATGCAATAACACTTGGTAAACCAACTCCCTAGTAGCACTGTTAGCTTGAATGTGCAATGTCTCCGCGACATGTTTGCAGCTCCGGCGGGAAGTGGGGCTGGTTTGGATCAGTTAGACTGGCCAATAGAGTAGCAGTCGGATGCTCTGTAGCAAACCTGGAGGAGTTATACTTCCTCCTTACAGACTGAAATGATATAAAGGCTGTGCGATTTTTAAAGAGAAGTGAGTGTTTTGAAGTATTTTGATAATTATGTGACCAATAGGCGCATTTTATGAGGTTAAAACCTACAAAACACATGTTTTTTCAGCATATGGGACCTTTAAGCTAGTCTCATTGTCAAATTTAAGTGGCACCTCATATGGAGCTCCCTTGAAGATACTCGCACTCTTATAGATGGATTCAGTCAACAGGGTGTTCTCCTCTCGCTCCAGCTCCTCTGCTGTCCTGTACAGAGATTTGGGGACCAGACTTCCCTCAGAGATGTCACACTTAAGAGGAAAGAAAAAAAGCTTATAAGTGATGAAAACACAAAGCTAATATATAGAGAGCAGCGTTTGCATAAACTGAAAATTATCCTTCATTGACAGATTCTTTTCAGCAAAATCTTAAAGCTGTCATTTTGACAGATTACACTGAGGGTGATCTAATTAAAATGACAGGTAATAATAGATTAGGATAGAATTTTTGCAACCCTGTCTGTCAAAATGGCAGATAACAAAAAAGTTGAGCACAACCTCTGATGTAGAGGCACTATAAATACAGAAATATAAAGAATTTACAGTGTTCACCAGTTACACTGAATTCAAGGGCATCATCTTCAAGTTGGTAGAGTTTAGTAGTTGTGTGTCAGACGATTTAAGAGAAATACGAGTACTGAATTGGGGGTTGGTGTCATCATCATCATCATCATCCGTATTTATTTTTGACAACACATAATTAGTCCTTCAGTTGGGGTGGGTCCAGCTTGACTGCACTTCTCAAGAGTCTTATTCCACTGGTTCCTGTTCAGTGGTTCAACCTGGGCCAGCTGTAGCTTCACCCGGTCTATACGGACACCCTCCAGCCGTGTCTTCTTCGGTCTTCCTCTTCCTTGACCTTTGCTGCTACCAGAACAGACATCCATGACCTTCTTCTCCAGAACAATGATGAAAAGCAGTGGGTCCAGACAGGAGCCCTGGTGTACACCGACCTTGACCTCAAACTCCTTGCTTAATCCATCACCAATGCATACTCTACTACAGGCATTCTCGTACATGCATTGGGTGAGTTGTACAAGCCACTTTTCCACATCGAGTTTCCTCATGGCCCACCAGATGACTCGCCTGGGGACCAGGTCAAACGCCTTCTCTAGGTCAACAAAAGCCAAGTACAGGGGCTTGTTCACACCGTGGTACTTCTCCTGCAGCTGGCACACAATGAAGATGGCGTCTGTTGTTCCACGACCAGGCATGAAACCGAACTGCATATCATCAATGCATACCTGCTGCATGAGGAAGCTCTCGGCCACCTTCTCCAACACCTTCATGTCTGAGTGTAAATAAGTTAGTGTGACTTATTAAAATGCCACTTAAGAACATCAATATTTAATATAAAGCATTTGTAAAATTGATCACAGGTAATTTTTGTTCTCATCACCTGATAGCTCATCCATTCTTATTTTTTCCTCTTATTGAAAAACTTCACAGCATGTGACATGTCATTTAAGATGTTTTAACCTTGTCTAAAGTTCTCTCCGCAACCCATCTCAACTCCGTTTAACAGAGCTTCAGGGGTTTCAAGGGAAGCAGGTGTATTGCTGCTGCTGCTGCTCTCCTTGCTTTACGCTCCCTTCACATGTCAATGGAAGACTGAAATCTGAAAACCTGAAAATTCCATTCTTTTTGTAGTGAGGACAATGGAAAACTCCACTACCTCTGGTGGTGAGAGTGTCATACTGAGCAGCCACAGATAAAGTACCACTGCAATGACATATGAGGCGTTGACCTTCAAACCAGCTCTTCAGTTATACTGTATATGTTCAAAATCTCTCTTTTCATTTGAGGGATGCTTGTTAGCGATTTCCCCTGACCCATTGTCAGTAATTGTAGGAGGCTTACACGTGTATTATAATAATACACATCCCTATAGGCCATGTGACAATTTACAGCTCTGAAACTTCTAAAAGTTTCTCTTTTACAGGTGCTAAGGTGGAGTAAGGTGTGATAATGGAGCCAGCTGAATGCAGACCGGTCATCAGGTTCCTGTACTTGAGAGGCCGCACACCACGGGAGACGTTCGATGAGATGAAAGAGACTTATGGGGAGTATGCCCCATTGTATAATGTAGTCAAGCACTGGCATCAACATTTCAAGTGTGGTTGGACACTGGTGGAAACGTCACCCACTCCTGAGAGACCACAGATGAAGACAGCATTTGGCAAGTGGAGGCCACCATTTTGGAGGATCACCACAAAACCATTCAGTAACTATCATTCATGACAGTTTGCACATGCAGAAGTTGTCTGCACGATGGATTCACCAATTGCTCACACCTTTCTAAAAGCACAAACGAGTCATGTGCTCAGGCTCTTTTGGCCATGTGCCAAGAAAGTCAGGAGGACTTATTGACAGGCTAATCATGCAGGAAGAAACATCACTGTGATCCAGAGACTAAAGCCCAGGCAAAAGAATGGAAGAAGCATTACGACTCACCACCTCTGAAGAAGGCACATGTCCAACCCTCAGTGGGCAAAGTCATGATCACAGTCTTTTGGGACCAGCATGGAGTACTGATGATGGATTTCCTGGCAAACAGTACTACAATTACTGGGACTTACTACGCCTCACTGCTGCAGAAATTGTGAAAGTCTATCAAAACCAAGAGGTGTGGCATGCTGTCCAAAGGTGTCTGCCTCCTGCAAGACAACGCCCCAGTTCACAACTCGCATGTTGCCCAGATGGAAGCGCGATCCTTCATCCGTGAAATCCTTCCTCAGCCCCCGTACTGTCCCGACCTCGCACCATCTGATTTCCACCTTTTTCCAGTCATGAAGTCCAGTTTAACAGTTTATTCACACACACACACACATCACACATTATCAACAGCATGAATGAATTACAATATGAATTATCAACAGCATGAGTAACAGTATACAATAGGCTTTTTTTCACATTGATTTGGAGTGTGAACGGGTCATCCCAAATAAGGTATTTAAAGCTTTTAGTAAGGAGCCCATTTCTACAATAAAATGATGATGGAAATCATTTATGAAGGTCAAACACTTTCAAGACAATGAAACACTGATTTCTGAGGACAAGTCATAGCTTCTGACGCAACCTGCAGACTTCTACAGGCAAGGTCTCCACAGCTGCATAAAGCAACTGGAGAAGTGGGTGACCCTTGGTGGTACCTATGTAGAAAAAGACTAATAACTGTATCAAGTTTTTATTCCTTTCAGTCCATGGAGAATGAGTCAGGGGAAATCTTTAATGAGCAGCCCTCATACATCTTTGTACTTCTTGAATTAGCCAACAGTATACACTCCTATGAAATGGGATGAACGTACCTGCACAGCTTCCCTGCCTTTTGTTACAGCTCTTCAAAAGAGTGTATAGTATAAAACAGTCAGAGCCAGCACTTCCTTTCTTTTAAAAATCTAGCAAAATTACAAATGGCTTTGCCTTCTTGAAATATTGTTTCCCCTCAAATTACCGTGGCAACAGTCTCCATCTACTATTGTTGCTTGTCATTTGGTCGATCAGTAAACAGAAATTCCAATCCCTGGTAAAGGCTTTCCCCCCCGAATTGTTAACAGTGCAACTTGAAGATATAAAACTTAGGGCATCATATGAAGTCACTCAGATACATCCTGAAAGTGTCTTCTCCACAAATAACATAAATTAATTAGTCATCAACTATAAAATTGATTGGAAATACATTGTCGAGCTCACCATGCAGTCGCCTTGCAGGAAGTCTGGGATGATTTCTTTGTCAATATAATCAAGCAAACCTCCTGGGCCCTGATAGCCATTTCCAGCATAAACTAGGAACTTCTTTCGAGTATTCTCATCGATAAAAGGGCTGACCTGGAAACAAGAACACCAACCGTCATCAGGCAACGGTGGAGAAACAGCAGAGGGATTTATCATGAACTGTGAAAGTTAATCTATAATCGCTGCATTATTCATGCAGGAGGAATAGGCTTGTTTGCTTATTAATGGAGTATATTCATCTATACTTTAATTTTATATTGATTTTATCATCATAATAACTCATCTTTTCATTTGTAATTTCGTTACCTTTTTTAAATAATTTGTTGTCTGTATGAGTTCTTGGCGAAGCAAATGTTGCAGCCTTGAATAAAACTCAAGTTATTATGCTTCCATTATAATGGAAGCATAATATAAATGCAATAAATAATTATTTATTGCATTCCATTTTCTTGCAGTTTTTGGTTCACAATTCTGTTATTTTATTTTTTTTTTGGCTGCTCCCTTTTGGAGTCACCACAGCATATGATGACTAGAAGGATTAGAAATTCCTGTGAAATGTGGACAGAGGGATTCCACGACAACGCATCTTTCAGCTTCACCTGACGAGTAAAAATTTTTTGAATTTGACCAAATGCACAGGAAAATAAAAACATTTTCAGTTCAGATTTAAAAATGGTTATATTTGGAGCACATTTATGATTGACTGGTAATGTATTCCCACAATAGGCAACATATATGATAAACTCTTCCTCACCATGTTTGGAATCGGTCATCTGTTCCACATGCTTTCCTGAGTTAGTAGATCTGAGTACTCTAGTAGGTTCAGATTTTTAAGCATCTCTGAATATATGCTGGGCCTAAGCCATGTAATGATTTATAAACTAACAGTACAATTTTGTTCTCCAGGACGTTCTATAGGAGACTGGAAACCTGTGCAGAGTTTTAATAACTGTAGTAATGTGCTCTATTCTTTTAGACCTCGTTAAAACTGTAGCAGCTGTATTATGTATAGACTAGTGATGTGCCATATCGCATCGTTCACGATAATACCGGTATAAATTTTAATACCGGTGTAAAAATGAATATCACAATATTTGGGGTCTGCTGCATGACGTCACACCGTTACGCTGTTGACGGACGTTATGCATCAGCATAGAAATGGCAAAACAAACATGACATGGGAAGCTGCAGCTCCGAAGTCAATTGAGTGGAAATATTTAAGTTTCACTTTCTGTTTCAGACTGGCGTCATGTAAAAAAAAAACAAAAAACAAAAAACGTTAAAGCAGTGTGGATAATCTGCCTGCATTTTTTCCCGTACGTCAACAACACTGCTGGAGTGGTATTAACGTTGGACAATGTGCCGCTCGAAGTGGCTGTAGTTGTACTTTAGTTCCGTTTTGGCTGCCTCTTGTTGATTTTATTCAACCACCCCAAGAGAGAAGAAAAAACATCCGTTCAGTGCAACAAGAGCCAAAAAGCACCAGGACAGGTCCATGCAATGACAGTTATGCAGGTAAAGTGATTCATCATAAAACCCAACATCTGTGTGCAGTTAAGATGTAATAGTTTATATTATTTTTTTTGTAATATTTGATACAGAACTAAAAATTATTTAAACTAAATCTGAGCTGCTGTTTATAAACTAGAGACATAAGGTTTTTTGTTTGTCTGTTTTAACTGAATATGTTGAAGGTAAACAATGCTGACCTGTGAAACTGTCCTTTTTGCATAAAATTTAAAAGAAAAAAAAAACTATGCTGCAATATTGTGAAAAATATTGTTATTGTGAAAATTAACAGAAATATTGTGATATTGTGATATATGTATGGGCACATAATCATACCATGTAGGATAACTAAGTAGACGGTTATGCTGTTTCATTCCATCTAGCAACAATGCTCTGCACTGTGTGTGTTTATATATTTGCATATTTATTCCATCTAGCTACAATGCTCAGCACTGGGTGTGTTTATATATTTATATATCTACATATTATTCCATCTAGCTACATTGCTCCGCACTGTGTGTGTTTATATACTTGCATATTTATTCCACCTAGCTGCAATGCTCCGTACTGTGGGTGTTTATATATTTACATATTTATTCCATCTAGCTACAATGCTCTGCACTGTGTGTTCATATATTCATATATTTATTCCATCCAGCTACAATGCTCTGCACTGTGTGTCTGTGTGTGTGTGTATATATATATATTTTATAGTAATACGTACATATGTTTATTAGCTGCTCTTGCTTGCTTGTTTTTTTTCTTGCCTTCTGATTGTTGCTCTGAGTGTTGCTATCCCTGTGCTGTTGCAATCCTGGAATTTCCCCGTTGTGGGACTAATAAAGGCTTATCTTATCTTATCTTATCTTATCATTTTTAGGCCAAATTGCCCACCACTAGTATAGACTGCAACTGTTCAGTACTTTTTTGTTTGTTTATTTCTTTGGGGTTTTTTGGGGGTTGCAATCTAGTTAAAGGACCATTACAATAATCCATTCTACTAGTTATAAAACCATATACAAGTTTTTCTTATCTTTAATGGGGATGTAGTCCTTTACTCTAACAATGTTTTTTAAATGAAAGAAAGCTGATGTGGTAATTCCTTTTATGTGGCTAATAAAAGTAAGATACTCATCTAGTGTAACACCCAAGTTACTAACATATTTTTTTTGTTACATAAATTAAGGAAATTCAAGCATTTACAAACTTTAGTGCTTTTGTCTTTATTTTCCCCTCCAAAAAAATAATTTCAGCTTTATCCTTGTCCACCTGGAGAAAGTGAAGATTCATTCATTTATTTATCTGGGCACTGATTTAGTTCAACAACTAGACTGAGATGGTCCAGTGCTAAAACCAAGTACATCTGAATGTCATCTGCATATGTATGATAATTAATTTCATAAACCAAGTGGGAGCACATATTAAAAAAAGATGACCAAGGACAGATGGGACTCCACATGTCATAGGCACTTGGTTAGACATATAGCTTTCTATATTTGTAAATTATTCCTTACCATCTAATTATGATCTAAACCAATTTAATACAGTTCCAGTTAGTCTAAGTGTTTTCCATGTGACACTGAGGTCCAATACTACTAAAACTGGCACTTTGTTAGAATCAGTGTTTAACTGAATATCATTTGACATTTTTTCAGATTCAGCAATGTGCCTGGATGTAAAGCCTGTACAATTATCTTTACTTGTGGATATTTCGACTTCTCTGATATACCCTTTTATCTTGATTTAAACATACAGTATTCCTATATCACGGCTAAACTTCTGTCTTATCACTACATTCTCTGTTTAAAAAAACATGCCTTGAGACTGATTCAGTCTTCTCACTGATTCAGTCAGAAAAAGACTGATTCAGTCTTTTTCAATTTTATTTTATTTATTTTTGTGTTCCACCATGTCAGACTAGTGAGAAAAATTATTGCCGTGTTCGGACCTGGAGGAACACTACATGTTAGACTCTATATCATCATATGCCCCCCTCATGACCAACATCGGGACTCGGGGGTTGCTGGGAGAAGGGTCAAGAAAGTGTTTGTCAACCACAGAAAGTGAAGAGTCCCATCATGGCTGCTGAAATGCTGTGCATACATGATACTACTAAGCTCTGGTTCAGAAAATAAAGAAATGAAAAAAGACTGCAGACATATTCATGGCTTTCTCAGAGAGCACAGTATTCAGTGTCATTTCTCTAAAGAGAACTTTAGATTATAATCCAAGAAAATTAGCCTGAATGCAGCCTAAATATAGCTATAAATTTAGCTAGCTAGCTAATGCTACCAGTTGCACTGTACAGTATGGAATGAGAAGGTAACAGAAAAGGAATATGTGCACTCAGCTGTCACTCTAGTGGTCACTGCAAAGAAAAGGACTGTCATCAGAGGATGTCGAACTAGGCGTTAAAATACAAAATGTTCTGACCAACTAGTCTTGCTCGTGAGGCATTGCAGCAAACCATGATGCTATTCATGGATTATGTCACACTGCACAGCTGTTCGTCGTGCCCAGTGTTCATGTCTGATGCTCTACAAAGGCTGACTGCAAACAAACTGGGTCAGTATCTGGCTGAGTTTGTGTAGTGCAAATCACGCATTATGCCTTCTTCTACAACACAATCATTAATTATGAAATCATATTTCTCACCAGGGTCCAGAGCACTGGAAAAACCCTTGGTGCCCGCAGTATGAGTAGTCGGCCCAGAGTTTCGGGATAATTGGCCTCAACCACCTCGATGATTCTCAGCAGAGCCTTGACGCCTGGTCTCCAAAGGTGGCGCATATTCAGACCCTCCAGATCCACAAGACAAGTCCAACAACTTACAAAACATTAAAACAGACATGTCATGACTAAATATAAACACAGGCATGCAGAATTTCTCCATTGTCATTAAAATAAATTCATATTTAGGCACCTAATAGGGCGACCAAAAACTTTAGTGTTTTCCTCACAGCGCCTCAGTCCCTCTTCATTGATGGACAGGACCTGTGCAACAGCCACAGAGCAGTAAATTAAAGTAACTGAGACTGTGTATGTATGATGTATGTATCTATCAGGGACTGGGGATACAATATGTTGACATTTCATTTCTACAGTGAGACAATATCATTTATTCCGATATTGTTTATGCTGCATTAAAATGATATCTGTCTTTCTCTCTCCTACACACACCACTTCACATAGCTGTTCCCCTCTCCCTCTGTGTACAGTCCATCCCTCCCTATCCTTTCCCACCTCCCATACATTGTCCATATAGAACACTCTGCAATGCACAGGGTACAGTGCATGGAGCTTGTGCTCAAACAATTGCGTTACGTTGCTTTCAAGATATCAGATGACATTTACAGCTAGTTGTCCAATCAGGAATGGATATACATTTGCGCAACTGTTGGAGGTCATAGTGGGGACAGGTAAACTGTGAGTCATTTATCTATAGTTTCTTGCCATACTGAAAAGCAGTGCAGTCCCTCCAGTGAAACGAGAAAGTCAGTGATGGAGTAGCTCATTCCAGACTGATGAAATCACCCCAGGAGTGCTCAGATCTTCTGAATGTTGACCTTGAGCACAACCTAGATGCAGACCCACCTGAGGATCACTGTCAGAAGGGTTAGGGAAAATAATCATTCTTCTGATCCATCATGATGTGGATGTGTACGATTCTGAATCAATGCACAAATGTCCAGAATTTGATTAATAAACATTAATTAATAATGTAATTAATTTTGACGGAACAAAAAAGTGGACCTCAGAAACGCACAACTATAGCTTCCAGACAGTTTATGGTGTGACACAGTGGGATACTCATCTGACACCTCCCCCACAAAAGCAAGAACATAGCAGCACCCCAGCCTCCATGAAGCCAAATGGAAAAAAGACCCGGACAAGACACACACGCAAGCAACACCAAATCAAACCAAAATACCACTTAAACTTGGCAAACACTTGAAACCACACCACACACCCCCACCCAGAGGAGGACAAAAAACAGCAGCGACCGCCAACGCCGACCAGAGGGCTACTGATCAAGTGACGCCAAAGGCCCCACCGAATCCGCAAAAGGTGCCCTCACTCCACCATCGGGAACCAGGGCCTCCATGCCACACCACACACCAAAGAGCAGTGGCACAATGCCCCACCACAGAGACACCCCACGGACACAGCAACCCACAACGAGACCAAAACTGAAGCCACGAAACCACCTAAGACAGCGGGTAGGATTGCTTCTATTTTTTATTAGAAGTGTAATATCTATTTGTAAGAAATTCTGTGTACAGTATATTTGTCTAAAGGACTGTGTTTCCTAAAGGAGAAAAAAAAAATCCTGAATAGAAAAAAAAAGATGCATTGAGATGCATAGAGAAGCATTTTAGAGTTGAATCAGAGTGCCCTGAATCATATCATTATGCGCCTCAAGATTCCCACCCCTAACTGTGAGCTTAGTGAGCACGAGGCAATTGCCTGGGAGGAGCACTGATTTTTCTGAAATCACACAAATGCCCAGATCTTCTGACCTTTGAACTTGACAATTTGGATGCAGACCCACCTGGGGATCTTTGTGAGTTAGTCTAGTGGCAATTGGAGCAAATGCCTATAAGGAGTAGTGATTCCCGTGAAATGTGGACAGATTGACAGATGGATGAACGGACACTGTGCCATTAGCATTAGCTCCTTTTGGCTCTGTCAGAATGAGCTAACTAGACCGTCAATGACGGAGTAGCTCATTCCGGCCTGACAAAATCACCCCGAGAGCCTAGCTACAGACACATCTAGGATGTGTGTAAGGCCAAGGTCAATGTCCTAAGAGGAGTAACATTTTTCATGAAATCATAAATGACCAGATCTTCTGACCTTTGACATTGACCTTTGACCTCAACCTGGATGCAGACAAACCTGAGGATCCTTGTGAGTGAGTTTGGTGACCATCGGGGAAAATACCTAGCAGGAGTAGCGATTCCTGTGAAATGTGGCTGGTCGGACGGACGCCACGTCATCGCATTAGCTGCTTTCGGCTTTGTCAGAGTGAGTTCAAAATTCCCCAATAGACACAGCAACTTGCACAACTGTATGACACTGTTATTTAATACCGGGCAGAAGTTTATTTTTATATTTAGTTGTCTGCTAATATCACCGCCTGTGACATTTCCCACATGTGGCTTTGACTTGAAATTACTTTTTTGTCAATTTACAGGGAAAAAATAATGAGACAGGCACAACATGTGAAGACATGGCTGAAAAATACCAAGATACAGTTTATGGTCCATATATTCCATCCCTAATTCCCGTTTCTATCAGCCTGTATGTTTGTGTCACCTGTCTCAGGAGCATCTCCTCTCCCAAGGCTCGTACCAAGCCCTTCGTGTCCATTTGACCCAGACGTAAAATGTACAGAGGACGACCATCTAGGTGACACATCACACACACACATGGAAATTCAGGGACTTTACAGCAAAGCACAATAAACAGCAACAAGGGACTTTTGGTAAACATGAGAGTCATGACAGGTGGTGCTTCGACTTGCGTATGTTAATGACTAACAACAAGAACATTATAGAACTATAAATAGTTTATTTTGACATTTATTGATAAGGTTTTACTCTGACTGGAACAAAACCTCCAAACAATAACAGTAAAGAGAAAATGGTGTGACTCATCTCTCGATCAGTACCTCTGTCATGGTGGTGCCACCCCCCAGAGTAATATTCATTCAGCAGTTGTGGGCGCTCCCATGTGTCCAAAAGGAAATCCACCTGATGCTGCTTCCTCCAGGTGAGTGAATGGCACAAGAACTCCCTGGCCTTGTCCAGGTTGAAATCTCTGGCTTGGAGGAAGCGCAGCACATGCTGATCTTTGGGAATCTATACCCAAAGAGCAGGTAGGAAATGTTACTCAAAAATTCATTGTCTAATCTATTTAACCAATATAAACCTGCTATCCAGTTACCACCATTTACAGCAGTTATTGTGAGCAGTAAAACTGGACACATGCATTCTGTACATGGCTGTACAAACAGCTCTGAAATGAAAGAAGCCATGATTGTGTACTGGTGACCTTGCCCTTGTGGGTTTCCTGGAGCCACTGACGAAGTCGAATCAGACAGCTCTCCTGCAGAGGCGTTAAATCACCTAGGTAACGTCTGATGTAGTCGGAATCCAACTTATCTACAGGTCAAAAACACATTTACAGTGGGAGGTTAGCAGAGTATACAACAAACAGGGGATCCAGTATTTTAGAGTAAGATAAAGAATGATATAACTAATAAAACAATAACTTTGGATGATTTTCTGAATTTGCTGCACTTAAAGGGCACAACACACCTCTATTTACTAGCAGCTGATTTTAACTTAAGGTTATACATTTAAATCAGGAGTCTTAAAATTAACCTCTGTCATTGCCAACAAAGGGTATATAACAAAGTATTGAGATGAACTTTTGTTATTGACCAAATACTTATTTTACTGAGGAATTTACCAATTCATTCATTAAAAATCATTCATTGTGATTTTCTGGATTTTTTTTTTCTCATTTTGTCTCTCATAGTTGAGGTATACCTATGATGAAAATTGGAGACCTCTCTCATCTTTTAAGTGGGAGAACTTGCACAATTGGTGGCTGACTAAATACTTTTTTGCCCCACTGTATGACCAGATCTTTTAAATAACAAGGGGCCTGATCATGTAGAGCTTTGTAAGTGATGAAAAGGATTTTAATCTTAACCCTAAATTCTATGGGAAGCCAATGACGGGAAGCCACAACCAGAGAGATATGATCTCTCTTTCTAGCACCTGTTAAAACTCTAGCTTTTTGGATCAACTGAAGACTTTTTAGAGATGTTTTAAGACAGCCTGATAATAAGTGTGGAGGAAAAAATAAGTGCAGGCGGACACGGCAAGCTGAAGGTTAAGGGTGCTTTATTCCTCCACCACGGGGCTCACCCAGCGCTGTGGCAGTGCGCTGTGAGTGAGCCCTGAGTCGTCGTCAGTGCGTTCTGAATGCATCTCCAGTGAGCTTTGAGTGAGCACATTTATACCAGCAAGAGAGAATGCATGGGACATTTACATAACAGTCACGAAAGAATGCCTGTAACATTTACATAAGAGTCACACATATCAATAGCTTGATTACTGGCGCCGGAATACCTCTCTTTGCTCCGGGGCTGTAGGACAAAAGAGAATGCAAGGCACATTTACATATTGATATCAGTCCATACATGTCATTGTTCTGTTTCCTGCTCAAGCTGAGTGCTCTGTCTGTCCAAGTAGACAGACTGTCTGTCCCCCTCATGGATCGTCACCTTATCATGGTGGGGGGGTTTGCGTGCCCCAGTGATCCCAGGAGCTATGTTGTCCGGGGCAATCTGCCTCTGATAGGGCCACCCAAGACAAACTAGTCCTGGGTGAAGGGCCAGACTAAGAACAATCCAACAGACTCTCATGATAAATTCTATATCAAGGATTCAGTGTACCCCGCCCAGTATGGGGTTACCGGGGCCCCACCCTGGAGCCAGGCCTGGCTTTTTACTTTGACCAGCACTCGGCCCTCCATCTTGGTTAGAATTTTGTCCAGTGCCCACTTCAGAGTCTGAATCTGTCCTCTTTAAATATTTATCATCGCTGTTTTCCATGTTATCACCGCCATCTCTCGCAGGTTTTACTTAACAAGTTCATTAACCTAGCACTGAAAGAGAACTTTTGTTAAAAATGTGACGACAAAAAAGAAGAAGATTATCGCATTCATACTGCCATCCACGGTTCCAAGGTTGTCATAGCCAGGAGTGGTACTGGGGTTAAGCTCCCAGTGCTCATAAAATGCTCCTTACGGCATGCATCTCGAAAAGCCTCTGACAACTAAGTCCAACTCCTAGCCTGCCCATGTGGTTTAGTCTCTAAGCCCGGCGGAACTGCTTTTACTAATAGGAGAAGGGGCGAGGGCGGATCTCTGGCACCTTAAAACCAGATGCTTCGGGTAGATAGTGGCTCGTCAACCTGGGAAGATAGCTCATCTAGGGGAAGGTAAACCCTGATTTCAAACCTCCGCTGCCTTGCGGCACACCCGGTCACGGGAAAGGCTTTGGGAGTCAACCCTGAGGAAAAATCCGGAGTCGGAGCCCCTAAGGCAGTTCTCTGTTGTGCTCAACATCGTTCTGGCAGCTCCTGCGACGGCGCTGGTGCCAAACTATAGCAGCCCTGCTGTTCCTCTGGATTCATCAGTGACGTGGAGAGGGGGGACATGCTGCATGGGTAACATCTTGTCCTCCATATCTTCCTGCCCAGGCTTGAATCCTACCAACGCCCAACGCCGGAAGGTAGAACACCGGTGAGCATCGGCCTGTTCAGCCACAGGCTGTGCTGTTCCAGCAGAGTAGACGTTTAGGATTCTCTTCCATGGTCATCATAGACCGACGGAGGCCGACGACTGCCATCCACTGACATGGAAGAGCCACTACACTGAAGGCACAGACACACAACAACAGCAAATTATTTGTAACAACTACTTTGTAAATGTCCCCCTCTGGGGCAGAAAAAGACGGGTCCACATGCCAGACTGTAGTGTGACATTTTATTATCAAAAAAGACAAACAGTGCATGACATACAAAAAAATGCAAAATAAGGAAAACTTACAGACAAGCACTCTGGGGCCCGCAAGTGCAGACAGGAGAAACTAGAGGAAAGTCCAGTACGTCCAAGTATGACTGCCACAAAGAAACAATGAGCCGGCAGTGTTTAAATAACAGGTTATCAAACGAGGCACAGGTGTGGGGAGCAGAATGAGCAAATGACCTGATTAATCAATAACATGCAGCTGAGCTGGCATTGTGACAGCCTGGGTAGTAAGTGAGTGTGACTAGCAAGAGGGAAGGGCTCAGAATGAAAACAAACCGAAATAAACACACAGAACAGCAAACATCATAATAACAGACAGAAAAATACCCAAAACTACAAAAGGAAGTCTGCGCGCTGAGAACAACGCTCAGACACATGACAGCGCACCCCTCACCAAGGGGTGGAAACCAGACACCCCAATCAACACCAAAAAGGACCCCCCCCTTTACCAAGAGAAGGAGAACAACAAAACACTAACCAGGGAGGGAGGTTGGAGAGCCTGCCAGAAAATATGGACCACCCGATCCAGCGCCTCAGTCTTTCAGGTGGCCGGCCGGAGTGCTTCAGCCACCTGAACAGCAGAGGAGGCCTGGGAGGCGGCTCCCCCACCGGGAGACCCAATAATGGAGGGGTGAGCCGAGGAAGGGGAACCACGACATCGTCTGGCAGTGGAGGAAGGGGGACCACGACGGTGTCAGGTAGTGGAGGAAGCAGGGGGACCACAATGGCATCTGGCAGTGGAGGATCTGCAGCACCCGCGGTGGCTCCGGGCTGGAGCTCTGTAGCACCTGCAGTGGCTCCGGGCTGGAGCTGTGTAGCACCCGCGGTTTGCCCCGGGCTGGAGCTCTGTAACACCCACGGTGGCTCCGGGCTGGAGCTCTGCAGCACCCGCGGTGGACCCCGGCTGCGACAACGCTGCACCCACGGTGGACCCGGATTGGACCAATGCTGTACCCATGGTGGACCCCGAGCTGGGGCGTAGTGTCCATGACGGGCCCATGCAGGAGTGCAGCACCCAAGTTAGGTTGAAGCTGGGCCGCAGCCCCCATGAGGGTCCCTGGCCGGGACGCAGCACCCACAGAGACTCAGTCTGTGGAGGAACCCACAGGACAGCCTCAGGCAGAGGAGGAGCTTGATCAGGAACGACCTCAGCGGGGGAAGCTGGACCCCTGACATCATCCGAAGGTGAGCCTGGATTCTCGGAGACATCAGGTAGTAGTGGTTCTTCCTCGGCGACCTTAGGAGAAGGCTCAGGAGAGACAGGGAGGAGAACGTGGTTAGGGTCACCGGCAGCGGCGGAGCCCGGCAAGGTGAGCTCAGATGCAGCTGAGGGCTCCACCCGACTCTCCTCACCAAGAGCCAGACAAGATCTCTCAAAAACAGACATGAGAAAAACAAAAGAGAACACTTGCCTGAGCTTGAGCTCCACCGCCATCCAGGATTCCGTTGATCCTAGTGATGACACCTCGGGCCTGGTCTCCAGGAGGTCCAGCTCCAGTTCCCACTCTGCTGCAGCGGCCTCCGCAGCAGGCATGATGATGATAGCAGTCCCAATGTCCCCAGACGAAGAGGCCCTCGCTGGTGGCTCGCCCGGCAAGGTGGCTGGGGGTCGGCTCCGAGCTGGTACTGGAGTAGGGTCTTCCAGGACCACAGGCTCCTCCTTCGTCCAGCGGCTCAGTTTCAGATCCGGTGGACACTCAGGAAGGACAGGAGGAGACACAGAGAGAGCTGATGAGTTAAGGATGGCTGCAGCAGGTGGAGACAGCTCAGGGGACTGCTTTCCCAGAGTCTCTCTACCAGGGATAAGGCAAGATAATTCATCAAAATTTGAAGTAGAATTAAAGAAAACTTGCCTGTTCACCTGGCGAGGGATGTTGCCTGCTGCAGCTGATAATGTGTTGCCCCTCTCCGTGGCTACAGTGATCCTGGACCCCTCTGTGGATTGTCGAGGAGCCGCCCCTGTAGACAATGGAACGGGCATTGCCGGTGGAAAAATGGAGCACCTCTTGACAGCAGGAAGAGGCACGGAGGGGAGGGGCCTCGCAGCAGTAATGGAGGGAAGTTGGGCTGACAAACCAGCCGACGAGGAAAAAGAAGAATGAGAAACTGCTGCGGGAATAGTCAGGCTAGGTGTTTGGGAAAAGGATGCCCAAGAGGTGGATTTCTTCTGGCGGCCCGGAGCTGGGCGACACTGTTGCCAAGGAGCTGCTGGAGAAGGCGAAGAGGAGGCAGACGGCATCGGCGGGTGTGAAGGAAGAGAGAGGCTTATGACTCGAGGATGGAAGCGCACGCTGGGTCTAGCCTCCACCAGGTTGGCAACTCCACTCCAGCAATACATCTCGTCTTGCGGGATGAGCGGCTCCCTGTACCGGCCGCCATATCCTCGATCATGGCTACCACCTCCAACTCTTCCTGACTCCACTTCTTCCACCTCCTGTCTGGTCCACCTGCTGGAAACAAGACTGCTCTGCCGGACAGGTAAGTGAAAAAAGGAAAAAGACAAAACGGAAAAAATGCACACTAGAACCACTGGACCTTACTATGGCGGCATTCATCTGTTATGAACGCGCCCCTCTGGGGCAGAAAAACAGTGGGAGCAGTGGGAGCAAATGACCTGATTAATCAATAACAGGCATCTAAGCTGGCATTGTGACAGCCTGGGTAGTAAGTGAGTGTGACTGGCAAGAGGGAAGGGCTCAGAATGAAATCAAACCAAAATAAACACACAGGACAGCAAACATCATAATAACAGACAGAAAAATACTCAAAACTACAGAAGGAAGTCTAAGCGCTGAGAACAACGCTCAGACACATGATAGTAAATAATAATTTTTTGAACCAGTTAAGTGAAATTAGGCAATTTCCCGTGGCACACCTGATGGCACAGTGATTGAAAATCATTGGTTTAAGTAATATTTTATGACAAAAATGTTCTTTTTTAAAAACTGAATTTCATTGTATGAACTGTATGTAAACTTATGTTACGGGTAGTTTGTAGTGACCTGTGACCCGTGGCACTGAGCAGCTCCACTGGAGCAGTTGGGGTTAAGGGCCGTGCTCAAGGCCACCACAGTGGGGTTAATAAGGGTGGGGCAAACACTGCTACAGTGGTGTGAAAAAATGTTTGTTCCCTTCCTGAGTTCTCATGTTTTTTATGTTTGTCACACTTAAATGTGTCATGTATCTGAACTCAGATTTTCTCTGAGTTCAGACTCTCACTTTATTTCCTAGTTTGAGCATTTGTTGTTAGTGTTTGTTTATTTGTTTGGGGTGTGACAGAGTCTTCCCCTCTCTTACCAGACCTTCCCTTCTTCTGCCCTCTTCCCTCGCAGTTTGTGTATGGCTATCTGCTGTGAGTTATGTTCTTTCTCTCTCCCTGCCCTCGGCCTTGCAGCCTCTGTGTTTCTCTTCCTGCAGCTGAGGGCGGTTAGTAATTGGTACTCCCTGCTCTACTCATGCACCTGCGTCCCATCAATGTCATGTTTTTAAACTCTGTCTGTTCACCTAGTCCTTGTCACAGCCACATCAATGTTTGGACTTGACAATTGCTACGGTCAGTCTCCCCCTCCTGTCTGCTCGTGCTCAATCGGTTTGTTCTCTGTTTTCACTTGCACTGGTTATTTTTGAACTGTCTATGTGTGTTTCACCAAGAAATTGCCTCACTGTAGTTAAGCGCCCGAGCTTGTTTATTTGCCCCAGAGGGGCGTACAAGGCAGTTGGCTGTGACCAAGTTAAGAGTTCAGCTTCTGCAGTGAGGCATTTTTTCATCTTTTGTGTTTTTTCTTCCACTCACCTTTTTGGAGTTCGCCATGGACGAAGTGGAGTGGCGGGCGGTGCGCCTTCTGGACGATATATTGTTGCAGCCATGGACCTTCCATTCTCCCAGGACCGTCCAGAAGAGCCGGGACGACGCGGCACGTGTGATGCAGGTGATCCCTAACCTATGGAACCATCCGGAGGCTATAAACGTCCTCTCCTCCATTTATTCCCTTCCTCATACGGGTGAGGAGCCGGAGGAGGTAGCCTCTAGGCCCATGTCGATCCCAGCACGCTCATCACCAGCTTCAGCTCCAAAAAGACGACGTTGTCCTATCCCAGATCCCCTGACAAATTATCCAGCTCCCTTGACAGCCGCTTCTCGTACACCGAGCCTGGCTATCCCCGCAGCGGACCGTCGTTCTCCTTTTTCCTCGCCAGCAGTTCCACCTGCTCACTCGTCTCCCACTTCCGCTGCGAGGCCTTCTCCCTCGGTGTTTCTGTTGACTGTCAGGGGGTGTCTGATTTCGTCGTAGGCTACTCCCATTCCCGTGGTCGCAGGGGCGGCTCCTCAACAATCCTCAGGGGTGCCCAGAGCCTTTCCAGCCATGAAGAGGGACGACTTTTCGCCAACTGAAGCAGGAAACATCGGTTACCAGAAGAACAGGCAAGTTTTCTCCCCTTATACTTCCAATTTTGAGAATAAATCTTGCCTGATCCCTGGTAGAGAGTCTCTAGTTATGCAGTCCCCAGAGGCCTCGCCACCTGCTGCAGTCACTCATTACCCACCAGCTCTCTCCGTGTCTCCTCTTATTTTCCTCGAGTGCCCACGGGTCCCGAATCCTGACCGATGGATGATGGTGGAGGTCGTGGCCTGTTCCTGCACCTGTGGAGAGCCGCATCCCAGCCACCACGCCAGACAGGTCACCAGCATGGTCCCCCTTGCCTGCGAGTTCTGAGACTGCAACAACCGTCACGCCTGCTGCAGAGGCTGCCGCAGCAGTCAGCGCCTGAGCTGAACCTCCAGTGGGCTGAGCCCGAGACTACATCACCAGGATCGTCGGAGTCCTGGACGGCGGTGGAGCTTGAGCTCAGGCAAGTGCTCTCTTTTGTCTTTCTCCTTTCTATATTAGAGCATTCTTGCCTGGCTCTTGGTCAGGAGAGCCAGGTGCAGCCACCCACTACACCTGAGCTCGTCTTGCCAGGCTCCGCCGCTGCCGGTGACTCTGACCCTGCCTCTCCTTGTGTTCTTTCCGAGCTCTCTCCCAGTGTCACCGGAGATGTCCCAGTTCCACTTGAGGTCTCCGTGGGTCCAGGCTCGCCACTGGAGGTCACCATGGTTGCAGCTTCTTCCACTGGGGCCGCCCCGGATCCTGCTCCTCCTCTACGTGAGGCTATCGTGTGGGTCCCGCCGTGAGCTGAGTCTCCCTGGGTGCTGCATCCCAGCCGGGGACCATCGTGGGTGCCGCACCACAGTTTCAGTCCTAAGTGGGTGCTGCACTCCAGTTTTGGCCCGCCATGGGTGTCGTGCCTCAGCCCGGTGCCCACGGAGGGTGCATCGTTGGCCCAGCCGGGGCCCACCAAGGGTGCAGCATTGGCGCAGTCTGGGTCCACTGAGGGTGCAATGTTGGCCCTGTCTGGGTTCACCGTGGTTGCGGCTGAGCTCCAGTCCGGAGCCACTGCGGGTGCAGCTGAGCTCCAGCCCGGAGCTACCACGGGTGCAGCTGAGTCCCAAGCCAGGACCACCGAGGGTGCAGCCGAGTCCAAAGCCGGGACCACCAAGGGGGCAGCCGGCCAGCCTGAGTACGCCGGGGCCTTCCCTCCTTTTCCAGAGGCCCTCAAGGTGTCTCCTTCTCCTCTGCCAGGCGCTGTCGTGGTCCACTGTCCTCCGCTACCAGAAGCCATTGAGGTCCCCCTTCTCTGGTCCGACTTCCTGCCTTTGAGCCTCCCGGCGGGAAGGCTGTCTCCTTGTTCACCCCTCCGGTCCTGGTGGCTCAACAACACTGGCCGGCCGCCCGGAGGACTGGGTATCTGGGTCAGGTGGCCCATTTTTCCCAGCAGGCCACCTGACTCTGTTCTGCGGGCCATCTGCTTGGCTTGAGACTTTGGCCGGCCACCCGAACCCTGGAGCTCTGGGACTGTGGGGGCTTAGGGGTTTGCCGGGGTGCTGATGTGAGTGTTTGAGATGGTTTGTTTTTCCCTTCTAGCCGTTTTCCCCCACCTCCCTCCCCGGGTGTTTTTTTCTGCACTCCTTTATTTTTTTGGGGGGGTGGGGCATTTTTGATGTTCCTTGGGGGGTGTCTGGTTTCCACCCGTTGAGGGGAGGCTCTGTCATGTATCTGAACTCAGATTTTCTCTGAGTTCAGATCCTCACTTTATTTCCTAGTTTAAGCGTTTGTTGTTAGTGTTTGTTTATTTGTTTGGGGTGTGACAGAGTCTCCCCCTCTCTTACCAGTTTGTGTATGGTTATCTGCTGTAAGTTATGTTCTTTCTCTCCCTGCCCTCGGCCTTGCAGCCTCTGTGTCTCTCTTCCTGCAGCTGAGGGCAGTTAGTAATTGGTACTCCCTGCTCTACTCATGCACCTGTGTCCCATCACGGTCATGTATTTAAACTCTGTTCACCTAGTCCTTGTCACAGCCACATCAATGTTTGGATTTGACAATTGCTACGGTCAGTCTCCCCCTCCTGTCTGCTCGTGTTTAATCGGTGTAAGTATTCTTTATTCTCTGTTTTCACTTGCACTGGTTATTTTGGAACTGTCTATGTGTGTTTCACCAATAAATTGCCTCACCATGGTTAAGCACCTGAGCTTGTTTATTCGCCCCAGAGGGGCGTACATGACAAAATGTTTCAGATCATTAAACAAATTTAAATATTAGACAAAGATATCACAAGTAAATACAAAATGTAGTTTTTAAATGAAGGTGTTTATTATTGAGAGGAAAAAAAATCCAAACCTACTTAGCCCTGTGTGAAAAAGTGATTGCCCCCTAAAACTAATAACTGGCCACCCTTAGCTGCAACAACTGCAATCAAGCATTTGCGATAAGTGACAATGAGTCTTTTACAGTGTTATGGAGGAATTTTGGCCCACTCATCTTTGCAGAATTGTTGTAATTCAGACACACGGGAGGGTTTTTGAGCATGAACCGCCTTTTTAAGGTCATGCCACAGCATCTCAATCGGATTTAGGTCAGAACTTTGACTAGGCCACTCCAAAGTCTTCATTTTGTTTTTCTTATGCCATTCAGAGGTGGACTTGCTGCTGTGTTTTGGATCATTGTCCTGCTGCAGAACCTAAGTGCGCTTCAGCTTGAGGTCACCAACAGATGGTCGGACATTCTCCTTCAGGAATTTTTGGCAGACAGCAGAATTCATGGTTCCATTTACCACATTAAGTCTTTCAGGTCCTGAAGCAGCAAAACATCCCCAGACCATCACACTACCACCACCATATTTTACTGTTGATATGATGTTCCTTTTCTGAAATGCTGTGTTACATTTATGACGGATGTAATGGGACACACACCTTCCAAGAAGTTCAACTTTTGTCTCTTCAGTCCACAGAGTATTTTCTCCAAAGTCTTGGGGATCATCAAGATGTTTTCTGGCAAAACTGAGACAAGCCTTTATGTTCTTTTTGTTCAGCAGTGGTTTTCATCTTGGAACTCTGTCATGCAGGCCATTTTTGCCCAGTCTCTTTCTTATGGTGGAGTCATGAACACTGACCTTAACTGAGGCAAGTGAGGCCTGCAGTTCTTTGGATGTTGTTGGTGGGTCTTTTGTGACCTCTTGGATGAGTCATTGTTGCGCTGTTGGTGTAATTTTGGTCGGCTAGCCTCTCCTGGGAAGGTTCACCACTGTTTAATGTTTACACCATATGTGGATAATGGCTCTCACTGTGGTTCGCTGGAGTCCCAAAGCTTTAGAAATGGCTTTATAACCTTTTCCAGACTGACAGCTCTCAATTACTTTGTTTCTCATTTGTTCCTGAATTTCTATGGATCACAACATGATGTCTAGCTATTGAGGATCTTTTGGTCTACTTGACTTTATCAGGCAGGTCCTATTTAAGTGATTTCTTGATTGAGAACAGGTGTGGCAGTAATCAGGCCTGGGTGTGGCTAAAGAAATTGAACTCAGCTTTCCAAAGATGTGATAAACCACAGTTAATTTAGGTTTTAACGGGGGGGGGGGGGGTCACTTTTTCACACAGGGCCATGCAGGTTAGGATTTTTTTTACCCTTAATAATAAACACCTTCATTTAAAAACTGCATTTTCTGTTTACTTGTGTTATCTTCGTCTAATATTTAAATTTGTTTGATGATCTGAAACATTTAAGTGTGACAAATATACAAAAAAATGAGAAATCAGGAAGGAGGCAAACACTTTTTAACACCACTGTATGTCATTTGTCCCACCCAGCTCTGATCCTGATGGTATAACGAGGCAGTGAAAAAAGTGAGATCTTCATATTTTAATCACCTCATAAATTGTAATGAAAATAATCCCAGGGTTTTATTTAACAGTAACAGTGGTTCTCCCCCACCTTAGCATACTCTGGTACTCTCAAATGATGAATTTATGAATCATTTTGAAAATACACTGAACTTGAGATCCAAAATCCCCATCAGGTCCTATCCATATGAAGATTGCCCTTGCTGCTCTAAGCCATTTACTTCATTCTCCCCAATTACACTTAATGATTTAGTTAAAATAATAAGCAAAATGAAACCCTTATCATCCTTATTTGAGGTTTTACCAGTCTTTGTCCTAATTGGGTTTTTGACCACCATCAGTCCTTCATTACTGATTATCATTAACAGCTCAATGAGCCAAGGTTGCATTCCTTGCAATTTAAAACATGCTGATGTAACTCTGTTACTTAAAAAAAACTTGAAAATCTCAACCACAGCACTCTGAGATGAGTGCAATATCCCCCGCCTCCATTTTCTTTGAAGATCCCAATACTTACTGTTGTAGAGCAGGTTTCAACTTTTCAATATAATTACTGTGGCAGAACCAAATTATAATAAACCCATCATCCACGAATATACAACAATGTATATAACCCATAGTTGTAGAGCAGGATCCCGAGGTGGACCCATGTAGCAAGTCTGGTGACCCTAGAGAGCTTTACACATTCTATAGTAAGAGAGCACAGGGAATGCCAACCTTGACCTTTGACCTTTTGACCCCAAACCTGTAGTCAAAGGTTAAGGTCTCAGAGTGAACCTGTGTACAAAATTTGGCGATCCTAACTTTACTTATTGTACAGTAATAAGGGATCGGGAATGTTAACCTTGACCTTGGACCTTTTGAGCCGAAACACATAGTCTTGGCGTCAGGATCCCAAGGTGAACCTGTGTACCAGGTTTGGTGGCCCTAGCTTTACTCGTTTTAAAGTAATAGTGCAAATGGAATGCTAACCTTGACTTTGACCGTTTGACCCCAAACCCATAGCCAGAGGTTAGGATCCCAAGGTGAACCAGTGTAGCAAGTTTGGTGATCCAACTTTCTTTGTTGTTGCGATATAGTGTATAAGCCATTTTGATGTGGACCTTTGGCCTTGGGATCCCAAAACCATAGTCATACTTAAGGGTCACGAGGTGAACCTGTGTACCAAGTTTGGTGACCCTAGCTTTACTTGTACAGTAATAAGGCATAGGGAATGTTAACATTGACCTTTACCCTTTTGACCCCAATCCCATAGTCAGAGGTCAGGATCCAAGGTAGGATCCAGGTCAACCTGTATACCAGGTTTGGTGGCCCTAGCTTTACTTGTTTTATAGTAACAGTAAATGTAGCATTTACCATTTACCATAGTGCAACTGCAATGTTGATTGTGAACTATGACTTTTGACCCCTTGACCCCAAACCCATCATTAAGTCAGGGTGTAAATCGTCCAACATGTGTATCGATTTGAAAAGCCTAAATCCTTTCTTTCAATAATTATTGTGTTTAGAAGATTTACAGAAAATCTGATTTGTGACCTCAAGGTTATCCGATCAGGGTGAAATTGCAATATGTGCATCATCAGAGTATATTAAACCATGGCACCAAGTTTCAAAACAATCGGAACAAAATTGTAGGAGGAGTTGATTTCACAAGACAGTTACTGTCTATGAAGTGAGGTGAAACAAGAAGTCATAGGTCAGGGGCTACAATTCCTGCAAAAATCACCCGATCAGAACCAAATTATGATACGCACATCATCAGTGTATATCAAACCATGGCACCAAGTTTCAAAACAATCGGAACAAAACTGTAGGAGTTGAATTCAAAATAGTGGGACACACGGACAGACAGACAGACGGACGGATGGACGGACGGATGGACTGACCCATAACATAATCTCCCTTTGGTCTTCGCTTAAAGGGCTCTTCTATCAACCTATTCCTAAATTGCCATTTATTAGTATAATCTTAGAAAAAGTTGAAAGGTTTAAAATGGTCTTGTAATGGCATCTGATGAAGGAAATTGTTCTGTTCTTACATTACTTGACCTCAGTGCAGCCTTTAATGCTGTTGACCACAATATTGTAATTAATAGGCTAAAGCTTCTGGTGGGTATCTGTGGCTCTACAAAAAATTGGTTTTCTTCATATCTATCTGATAGAACTTTCTTTGTAAGGGTGGGTGAGTTTTACTCTTCTACTGCCTCTCTAGCGCATGGGATTCTGCAAAGTTCAATGCTGGGTCCATTTCTTATCACAGACCAGTGATAGACACACCACCAGTTATATATGTATTTTAAACCTCACCTGCCTGACAGGCTGCCCACCCCTGTTAACTATCAAACCAAGATCAGCGACTGGCTCTCCAACAACAACCTCATCCTAAATTCTAACTAGAAAAGCAATCAGAGAGCGCATACTTCCACCCTCATGGATCACCTCCAAAATGTAATGGGCTCATCCTTGGCCCAAGGGCTACCTCTGGTGAAAATTTCATCAAAATCCGTAGAGTAGTTTATGCGTAATCCTGCTAACAAACAAACAAACAGACAAACCACCCCGATCACATTACTTCCTTGGCGGAGGTAATAAAAATGAGGCCACCTACATCCAAAAATCAGTCAGACACTTTCTTCTTTTGGTACATCTCTTAAGTCCAGTGTTATTTTTTAATCCTCCTTTGGTTTTAACTCCTGTGTAAATTAAATTCCATGTCCTTGCTTTTTTTATTTAAGGAACATTTCCAAACTGAGAGCCGTAGTATCTTCAGGGAAACTTGAAAAAATAATCCATGCATTTGTGTCGTCACCCCTAGATTAGTGAAATGCTTTGTTTACTGGCTTGTACAAATATTCTCCTTCTTGTCTCCAGTGTATACAAAACACTGCAGCCAGACTACTAAGACACTCTAGAAAGCAAGCTCATGTTATCCCCCCTCCTCCATTTTATACTCTTTACACTAGCTATCAGTAGATTTTATGATTTGTTACACTTACATACAGAGCACTACATGGACAAGCCCCATCTTATTTATCTGATCTCTTCCTAAAACACACCACTGCACCAACACTCTTAAAGCAGACGGACAGACGAAAATTCAATATCGCTAATTCTTATCTCAAATTGTTGTCTGAGACGAGCTAAGTCGAACCGCACATGTTTTGGTGTCAACAAATGTCGCATAAGGTGACAATGCGCTCTTGAAGTCCGCTGTCGTGCAGAGCTGTCTGACCCAGCCAAGCGATCAGCGGCTAAGATGGCCACTGACTGTGTGACGTCACCACCGGCAAACACACGCACACGGTCGGCGGCCAGTGCTGTGTTTTGATTCATGCAACACGTGTTTACGTCTTAAAATCGGCGATTACGGATATTTCTCGGAATACTTGTGGATTACAAATAGATTATTTATGAAGATTAGGATTTCAGGAATCGAATTAATATGGTTTGGCATTGTGTTGTCTACAGGTGCGATGGTCCTGCTGTGTTTTGCTTCATGCAACACTTGATGTTTACGTTTTAAAATCGGCGATTACGGATATTTCTCGGAATTACCAAATATTTTCATGATCATAAGAACGGTTAGGGGGAAAAAAACATGCTGAAGAAAGACAGTTTAACTCACCGGTTACTTATATTGGAAGTCCATCCTCCTGTGTTTTTTAGAAGCAAAGTTCTCAATTACAGAGACATCCAGTGTTCCCTATTGCTTCAGCTTCTGTATTAAAGCAGACTGCAGTGAAATAGTACCCAGGTTTGTCAGTCTTTCTTGTCCACATATATTTTGCAGGTGTCACGGCTCGCCGCTCTCAGGCATCTGCCTCAGCTGCGCGCACACCTGCACCTCGTTAGCGCCCTACATGTGCAGTAGACATTTCGTTGACAGCGATTTCGAGAATAAGATGCAATTTGCAAAAAGATTGGTGATAAAGAAAACGGCTATTCCAACTATATATCCCGCGATCCCCAAGTCTGACTGAGACAAGTGTCAGTGACAGTGGCGTGAAAAGCCAGGGTGATCTACCGATGCGATCAGCTGTCAGAAATAAACAGGGTAAGTTTGGTATTTTTAATATTCACTGCAAATGTTTACTAAACATTTTAAATGAATTCCAAGCAATGGATGATTTTCAAAATCAAATTATTTCTGGGAAATAATGCGGCGGCGGACAGGTGCCCGTGTCAGGTTTTGCAGCGTCGCGCAAACACAGGCACGCTGGCGGGCCCAGGCCACCAGTGTTTTGCGCGTGCTTTTGTGCCTAAAACGTTGAAGAACGCGGAGTTGACAAACAGACAAACAAACCCCGGCAAAAACATAACCTCCTCCTGGCCTTTTCGGCCTGGCAGAGGTAATTACCAATGACAGTTCAGCTTTCAATTTTTAGGGAAGCAACATATTTGCTAAGAAAAATAAATATAAGCCTAAGATTGTAAGAGAAATGTGCTTTTAAAAATGGAACCCCAATTTTCTACCATAAAATGGTGCCCATTATAACTGTGAAATGTTATTTATTGGAATATAATAATTGCTATATCTGGAAACTAGTTATTTTCTTAATCGGTAGTGATACTCCATTGATTTTTGTATTTCTTTGTATATTTCCACTGTGTTTTCAAACGTTCATACAAAGGTGGTATAGTATGTAATATTTCTTTTCAAATTGAGAAGAATTTAGTGTGTTCAAATTATTCAAATGTATATGACATGCGACTTTGATGAATGCTGAACTATGAGAATTATAACATTGACATGAACATTAATAAACTCAATATATGATTTTACAAAACTTTATTTACATATCATTGTTCACAAATCTAATCTTGGTAGGCAAAATCCCTTGTAGTGATCAGATGGGAATGTTTCTCTGATGAGGCTCACTGCACAGGCAGGCAACATAACCCTCACTTCTTTCCCACAAATAAGGCTGAATACCCCCTCAGCACCACCCAAAACTACTTCATCATCCGATTCCTCATTTTCAATGTCATCATTTATATTGAGGTCGTCAAACTTGAGAAAATAATCGCTGTCCGAATCACTTTGCTCTCGTTCTGCCATTTACTATTGCTGTTGTGACGTCACCAATGCCCGCACCTATCGAGAGATGGCGGTACTGCAGCCTCACTAAGTGAAGGCTGAGCTATGAGCAAATAAGGTCATTTATGGAAGCTGGTGACACATATTAAATCGCGGGAATAGACAGAATAGAATATTTTCATACAATCTGTTGATTGGTTCAATAAAAAAATGTCACTGTCCGTCTGCTTTAAATCTGAAGCTCAGAACTTGTTAATTGTTCCTCGTACGAGACTGAAGGCCAGGAGGGATAGAGCCTTTCAATCTGTAGCACTGACACTTTGGAATAATCTCCCACCCCAGCTACGTTTAGATGACTGTTGACTCTTGAAAACAGTTGAAAACTTTCTTGTTTAAAGAGGACTTCTGTTGAGCTTCAAATTACTTGCTTTTCAATAGTCTGATATTTTGAGATTATTTTAATCATGTGCTTTAACTTGGTTATTTGCAAACTTTTTTTTAATTTCAATTTTTCTGTGTTCCCTTCTAATCTTTTTTTTATTCTATTTTGTTGTATAGTGCTTTGTGACTATACAATATGTCTGTGAATAGGGCTTTAAAATTACTTTACTTACTAGCTTATTAATGCACACTGACCTTCGGGAGAGCCAGCCAGCTCTGTGGGACAAACTGGATTTTTACTGTGCAACCGATCCTTGGAGGTGTTCACGGGGATGGCTCTGGCAGCAGACGGGGGTGGCAGCTGACGCCTTGTTTTGGCATCAAGAGAGGGTGTCCATCGAGGTATGAAAGTTACTCCTTCTTCCTCAAGCTCTTTGAGGTAGTATTCAATAATTTCTTTACCCTACCACAGTTGGGGGAGATAACAGCATTTGGTTACTTCAGGGGAAGCAGTCAGGGCAGATAATTAAAACAAAACATATACAAGCAAACCTTTTTGATGCTATTGGCATACTGTTTTATTGCAATTTTTTCTGCTGTGCTCTCAAAACCAAAGAAGGACTTGATATCCAGGCTAGCTGTCTGTTCAAAGCATGTCCACTCTTCATTCTCTGGGTGAACCTGTGTAAGAGGAAAAAAAGAGTTGAATCTGAACTTCAGCTTGGCGCACACACACCTACTGGATTCACTGAAATAAACACCAGCTTGAACAGCACCTGGTGTCACTAGCTGTTAGCGCCTTGAGCAAACAAAGAGAGGATCACCTGAAATGAATAATTCATGCGTCACATATTGTAAAGCCTTCAGGAGGGCCTCTGTGACATCCATAGAGCATCAGGCATTGTAAACATCTAATATAAGGTGGTTTAAAAACTAGAAAAACTGAGTCTAAAACTTACCGTGTAGCTGCAGCCTTCACGGACTGTCACTCTGTTCGAAAAAGTCTCATTGTAGACCTCAATGTGAAGGGTCCTTTCTCTGCGGTTCAAAGTGTTCTTTTGTATGAAGTATAGGTAATCCACCCCAGCAATCTATATGAAAAAAACAGCACATGCAAGGTGTCTAGTTGTCTAGCTCACTGATGTATTCACACACATTCACACATAATCCAACACAATGCACTGTCAACTTAAACCCCTTTACACAGGGATGGTGACTGTTGAGAGATCGTTGAGCATTCATTGAGAGATTAGAGAAAGGTTGCCATAACCATGGGATGGGGGACGATTTTGGGTGTGGGGGACCCATGCTGTAGAGTTCAGTAGTTTTCCTCTCAGACTGAGAGAGCATGGAGATCAAAGGGCTGGGGGGTAAGGGGAATTGTCTTGGTGGAGTGAATGGTGAATGCAGGACCTCAGGTAGCAGGAAGGTGTGAGTTTGGGGATATAAAAGAGAGAGTCCCTGCTACAAATGTTTAATGTTCAATGTTCTGATTCTAGAAGATGTGAGAGTGAAATAAAGTTCATCTGCTTGGAAAGTCGGTCTGGTTATTTCATCTCCACAGGGGCTATAAATACAAGTGCTGTTGCCTTCTTACTTGCATCAGCCAGGGGCAAACCCACCAGGTTCTTGGTCTCCTTCAGTGCCTCTGCTCCTCCTCCAGACTAGAACAATGGCCATCTGGTTCTGGAAAAGTGCTTGGTGATCTAGTAGGATCTTATCATGTGTCAAAGTTTGGTTGTTCATCCTGGCCTCTTGACCTTCTGGAAATGTTTCTTATTCAACAGCTTGTCAGAAACTGATGGATGAGCACTAGAAACCTCACATATATATAGGGGTGGGGGGAAGTATCACAATACTTTGTGGTGGTGATACTGGATGGATTCAGAGACACAGTATCATGATATTTTATTAAAAATTATTAATAAATGTTACAAATTCAAATTTACCTATTTAGGTACCAGAGCAATAAAAAACATTTGACTTTTTACTCCATTAGCTCAATGGTCTTCAACCCTGTTCCATGGTGACCCAAGACCCTGCTGGTTTTCTGTTCTACCCAGCTTCTTCAGCAGTTGTTCTCATTCATCAGCAATCAGTGGGAGGAAATTCATTGCAATCACCTGCAGAAGACAATGGTTGGAGGTAAAATAAGCAGGGTCTTGGGTCATCATGGCATATGGTTGAAGACCACTGCATTAGATGGTGCCAGGAGTGGGGCCAAAGATTGATTTGGTGTAGTATCCCAATACTATGCAAAAGTAGTACTGCATAGTAACAATACTATACTCTGTGTGTGTGTGTGTGTGTGTGTGTGTGTGTGTGTGCGTGTGTGTGTGTGTGTGTGTGTGTGTGTGCAGTATAGTATTGTTATTATGCAATACTATACTTACTATCCACCAAGCTGCCCAATATATAGTTATGTAGCCCATATATATATATAATATATATATACGTATATATATATATATATATATATATATATATATATATATATATATATATATATATATATATATATATATTTGCAATACTTAACCTCTTGCGCTCCGTTGTACCGCGGACGGGCAAGTCTCTGCGTCCTAGAGCGCACGAGAGTGCCCTCGTGCGCTCTAGGACGCATGATGGAGATTGTGATGTAGGTGGTGTATGGCGTCCAAGCGCGCACTGAAAATAAAAGCTGCAGACACAGCCGCGAACAGATTAGTTCATCTGATTGACCTCTCATTCGACTAATAAGAGCCTTGAATTGGGTTTCTGAAACCCTGAAGAACCAATGACTGAAAACCTAGCCAGAAGGACCCGCCTCCCAACGCTGTGAATGCAGTGAGCCAATTGAAGCAGAGAAGTTCGCGAACTGTTTTTTTTAAGGCTGGGTGAAGACTGGCTGCTGCAGCAGATCAAAAAAGGACCCGCAGGAAGAACCCCACAGACCCAGCAGCACGGAGACCATCGACAAATGCAACCTGTGTGACAGGGAGTGCCATTCGCGCATCGGCATGTTCGGCCACAGGCGGTGCTTATTTTGTTTTGGTTCCAGCAGAGTAGACATTATGATTTCTTCCATGGTCATAGACCGACGGAGGCTGACAACGAAGGCTGAGTGACACACACGCCTTCGCCAGTCTTTTTTTAATTACTACTGTTATTTGTTTTGAAAAATCGTTCGCCAAAAACCGCAATCATGGAAGCACAAAACCGCAATAATGGAATTATGTTTTGATCGGCTCGCGAAACCAGAACCACGAGCGGACCAGCGTCGCGTTCGTCTGACAGTGAGGAAGAGAAGTTTGCCAGGACTCTGCTGCTGTGAAGAGGTAAGGTGTTATAAGCTAAATTATTATTTATCCCTGAAAATTGTAATCCAAAATGACTTTTGACCGATCGGTAAATTACAACTGTGTGGCGCACGAAGTCTGAAGTTCGTACGCCGCGGTACAAGGGGTTGTTCACCACGTACAGACCGTGAACGCCGCCCCCCCACCCCCGCTATTCTTCTGTAGCGAGGGGGGGAAGAAGCCGCGGTGACTGCGCTGCTGTCCCACATCGCCACATGAGGCTAATCCGTTGTGTAGCGATGGCCGATGTCCATCCTCTGTAGCGGGGGGGGGGACACCCCCTCCTCACACACACACACAGACAGCCCTGAGTGTGACCTTTTATTAGAGCCCAAAATGAAGCTTCTACATTGAAGCATTCAAAAGTTACAGACATTTTTCCAAACTGTGCCATTTGGCACAATTTGGCACAGTTCCAAAACGCCTGGGAACTACCTGAGAACAAAGCTGTGTAATATATTCATTTTTTGTGGTATTGTTACAAAATTTGGACCTCAGCTGGATAACACTTGGTTCTACATTTCTGTTGCATTTTCCAGCCCGGATCTGAAGCTGTGTGTTATTTGCAAGCATTTGTATCCAAAAAAACACCCAAGCCAAATTTATTTTCTTCAAGTTCACTATGTTTAGATGACTGTAACTCAGTGGCCGGAGCACTTAGAGAGATTATGACTGTTTTGCCAAAAAATTCAAAGTGTTTTCTTTTAAATGAGACCAACCCCATGAAGATGCTGCAAAGGGTTGAAGAACAGCTTTTGATTTAATTTGGGCACGTTAATTTTTGGTGTTTTTAGGGAAATTGACCGGAGTGCAAGGGGTTAAGGAATCATGGTGTCATGATAGTATTGCATTGTGACCAAAGTATCGCAAAATGTATCGTGTGGTCCCTTGTGATACCCACCCCTAATATACTGTATACCCAGAGGCTCCCTATCACCCAAGAAATATTCAGCAACCTCCTTGGTTGCCCAAGGAACTCTTAATGATCCCTCAGTGGTCTCTCAATGATCTCTCCTGGTCTCTCAATTGTCTCTGTAGAACTCTCAGGGATCTCTCTTTGTCACACCTGATATCTCAGCAATCTCCATAGAGCTCTCACAATGGGTGCTCAGTAAAATCTCAATGGTCGCTGCTAGAGGTTTAGTCTTCATTGATCTGTCAAGGATCTTTCAATGGGCACTCGATCACCAAGGTTGCTCAAAGAGCTCTATAGATCTTAAAACTTTGGAAATCAGACACTGTGTGTCAGTTCAAGACGTAGCTTACGGGAATTACTAGGAATACACTAGGTATTACACATGAAGAAAATCCGATATTGCATGATGGACCAACCTAAGAAATTTTACATCTGGCAACCATTTTTAGATCGTCTTGCCCAGTCTTCTAGAGACTCTAACACACCTACAGTGAGCCACCCACCTCGTTCTTGAAGACCCCTTGTTGGACTGTGATACTCTAGTGACGCAACATTGCATTTCATTGTCCATGTCAAGCCCTGTTTTGGGTTTTTTTGCTTGTTTTTTTTTGTTTTGTTTTTTTGCTTTGTTTGTTTTTGTTTTCCTGCCTTTGTGTGCAGTGTACTTCTGCTTTCCTCATGATGTCTACGTGGAAAACTTTAATAAAAATATATATTTTTTTTTTTTTTTTTAAAAAGAGCTCATCACCATGGAAGTTGTTAAAAATAAAATTTTTGATCACAAAACGAGCGCACAAGGATCTCCCAAACATTGGGCCAGTTTCTGATCGCTCAGTGGTCACCCAACAATCTCCATGTTGTGTAAAGGGGCTCTTACTGAGATGAGCCTCAACAAGGTTTTTTTTTTTTTTTTATTGTAGTCCAGTAATAACATTCTAGCAACCAATATACCTTTTTGAGAAGTTTTGGAGCTTCAATATCGATCGTACAGTGCCTCTCAGTTATCACAACAGAACCATCATCACTTTGGCTCTCGTTGATGATCTCACTGTCCACAAACACTGGGATGAGCGGACACTTTGGGAACCTCCTCACATAGGCCTGAAAGAGAGAGACAGATCACATATCTGAGAATATTCTAACCAGAGAGCACCCATAATTGGATCTTCCTGTTAGGGAGCACAACCATTGTGGGGCTAAAAGCCCAAACACACAAGATACAAGAGCTTTAAGAACCTTACTGTATCTAGTGTTTTGCATTCACACTGCAACTGAGAATTTCTAGGAGCAAGTCATCCAACAGCAACAAACAAACAAAAAAAAAAAACTCATCACAATCACCTCCTTCTTTCTTTATTATTTATGTACTACCATGAATTTTAAGTTTCCTGTTTGATTTTATATTCTGGGATGGCTTTTTACTTGTACTTTCATATTATATTTCACATAAAGACGAACATATTCAAAATTATTCAGTCCCCCAATCAATGAATAATTTAGAGTGCACCTATGAGATATTACAAAACAGACAAGGTCTGACAAGTCAACAAGATAATCCATCTATCTGACAGATGTTAGATATTCAGATGCTGATTAAACAGCATGACTCTTTGTTGCATATGTGGGCTTTAGTTGATTTTGAAGGGTAGAGCCTACATTAAGCAGATCTCTAAAACACAAAATGTTTAATTTTTCAATAATCCCCAAAGGTAGAGACCTCTGGTTTCACATTGTAACAGCAATATCTCTTCATGTAATACACTTTGACTGATGCTCTAGACAGGTGGGCAGAGAAAAATGTGCTGTTATTGTATATATGCTCCCAAAATTTGATTTACAGTATTTTCTAACACAAGAATAATAATATTTTTATTAACCAGAAAATGTGACACTGCCTTTTTACTCTTTTAATTCTGACATAGAGTCAAAAGTCTTTGGAACAAATATTTAAAACAGACTTTTTGGGTCTAAATGCTGGCGTACAGAATTGCTTTAGCTAATTAGCGTCATTCACTCCTCCTTCTGAGCAATTGGATAATAGCAGCCAAAAATGGAAACGTGATTCTAAGGGCCTGATTTACCAAATGTTTGCGGGCACTAAAACACGTGCCACTTGACAACAACCACAAAAATTACAGCAAACTGAGAACTTGCAATGCAATGAGGATTGCATTGGTCATATGGGCAAAATTCAAGCATGTAGATATTGTACCTTTGCCTTAAAGTGCTGATGACACATTTTTGACATTTTTTAGCATGTTGTGTAAACCCAAAAGTCATTGTCTATGATCAATATAATATTTACAACAGCGCCTGCATAAATTAGTTTTCATCAAAAAACCGCAGCCGCTGACTGGACTGTGGTGCCGCCCACCGAATTAAGGGCGGCACCCCAACGACGTAATCGACAGAACGGACTCCGGTGTTGTTAACTAGAATGACAGCAGCTTTGTAGCTCACAGTTTCTCTGGTTTCTTGTTTTAATTTTATGGCTATGCCTTCATGTTGTGTTGCAGGCTTAGATAAACAGCAAGACCACAAGACTTCAGCTCCAACTTTCAAATGTCTCCTGGTCCGCTTCTCCTGCGCCTTTATGCAGGAGGAGCGCACGTAGGAGGGGAAGGATTAATGGATTTACACGCAACTTTGACCTACTTTCTGTGATCGCATGCTTACATCTCACTGGTCCAGACACGTCCCCTCTCTCATTATCAACAGCTGATTCAAACTCCCGCTGATCATGTTTCCCAGTCCTCGCCCAGGTGCTTCTCATCACAAAATCACCAGCAGTGCGTGTGCATTTTGGTGGCCATTTGCCATTAACGCACTGCTGGTCAATAGTATTGCCATCTGTGCTGTTAGTCTGCCAGTATTTTCAGCACTCTCACGACGTGTTAGTCACTCCATGTTCGCCGTGGTTCTCGTGCGTCCTTGAAGCAATGACGGCTCTGGGGCGCACCTGTGGTTAATACGTCTCCTCTCCATGTTCGCTGGACGATGTCGGCCCCTGCACGCAAATCCTCGTTATTTCATGCACCCTCTCCCTGCCCTGTGTAAGAGCGCACGGAGAGGGAGGATTTGCACGTAAATAATGAGGATTTAAGCGCAGGATTCACCACAACACATTTAATATAGAACAACAGACAATTCCCAAAAAGGTGAAGACTTACAAAAAATACACAGAAACACAAACAGTAGGTGTTCGGGGCCGACATCGCCCAGCGAACATGGAGAAACATGGAGAGGAGTCATATTAGCCACGGTTGCGCACCAGAGCCAACATCGCTACAAGGGGCGCAACAAAATCACGGCTGTGTGGAGTGGCTAACACGCTGTGATAGTGTTGGCAATATTGGCTGGCTGACAACACGGCAGATGATGCACACAAAACATGAACAGCTGACTGTCACTGAGTCTGACTTGCTAGGCACAATGCCCGCTTTGCATGGCTCAAACCTATACGGTCTGATGCCCCCAGATTCTTCATTGTCATCCCATTCTTCGGACCTATAATCGTCTGAAGATTGGACAACACAAACAAATTCCAGACTACATGTGCTGGAACCATGGTCGATGTTTTCAACTGCTTCCATCCTGTGTGTACAAAGGGCAGCCAAGCACTGTGTTCCGTCGATGACGTTACAACATGGCCGGGGGATTTTCGAGCCACGGACACAATGGGTGACGTTGCGCTCATGAAAACGTCGGATGTTCGTGTGAAAAAAGCCTGTTTGACTTAGAACTGCACAGACCAACCTATTTCGTAATATTGTATTATGTGTTGAAAAATTAGAAGAAGTCAAGAACGTGTCATCAGCACTTTTATGAATACGGAAAGTGAGGCATTTCTGTCTGAAATAATAACAAAATTCTGGGAGGGGCAAATACAAATACATTTAGTGATCAGACATAAATGTGATTTACTAAAGCTGAAATGAACAGTGTCTTCTGTGATTGTGCCTATTTTTAATAACTTTGGAAAATAAGTGCAAACTGCTTGTATTGTGATGACCGGTGCTATTCTGAAGAGGAGGACCAGGGGTCTCATGTACAAAGGGTACTTAGGCACAAAAACATGGCGTACGTCCTTTTCCATGGAAAATTTCAGATATATCAGAATCAGAATCAGAATCAGCTTTATTGGCCAAGTATGCACAACACATACAAGGAATTTGACTTTGGCTAAAAACTTGCTCTCGTTGTTCAGGTGAAGGATTTAAATAAGGATTCAATGACAACCAGAGTATGTACAGTAAATTACAGTCTGTCCACGTTTCTATAAAAGGATGCAAATATATACAGGAATATATGCAGTTATTTACTCGGACTAACCACACTTTGCAGAAATATATGAAAAAATATACAATCACACAGTATTTCAATGTGGACTCAGATTCAGTGATATAATGTGAATGAAGTAAAAAGCAGTGTGAGAGTTATGTGCAATGTAATAATGGATGAAAAGTCATGAGTACAGCAAACAGGTAGGACTAGGTGAATGTTAGGAGTTCATCAGAGTGATGGCTTGAGGAAAGAAACTGTTCCTGTGACGGGTGGTTTTGACCTTCAGTGATCTGTAACGACGACCAGAAGATAGAAGTTCAAACAGTTTGTGGCCGGGGTGTGATGGGTCAGCACAGATGTTTCCCGCCCGTTTCCTGGTTATGGACCGATATAAGTTCTCAATGGAGGGTAGGTCGGTACCAATGATCCTCTCCGCAGACTTAATGATCCGCTGCAGTCTGGTCTTGTCCTGTTTAGTGGCAGATCCAAACCAGACAGTGATGGAAAAGCAGAGGACAGATTGGATGATGGCGGTGTAGAAGACAACCAGCAGCTCCTGAGGCAAATCAAACTTCTTGAGCTGACGCAGAAAAAACAACCTCTGCTGGGCCTTTTTCCGGACAGTGTCAATATGGGAGGACCACTTCAGGTTCCGGGAGATTGTGGTACCCAGAAACTTGAAGGAGTCCACAGTGGACACTGTGCTGTTGAGGATGGTGAGTGGGGGGAATGAAGGGGGGTGTCGCCTGAAATCCACAGTCATCTCCACCGTTTTGGCTGGGTTAAGTTCAAGATGGTTCTGGCTGCACCAGAGGATCAGCTGCTCCACCTCCCGCCTGTATGCAGACTCATCATCATCCCGGATCAAACCGATGACTGTGGTGTCGTCCGCAAACTTCAGGAGCTTCACCGAAGGGTCCTCTGAGGTGCAGTCGTTGGAGTAGAGGGAGAAGAGCAGTGGGGAAAGGACACATCCTTGGGGGGCGCCAGTACTAATTTTTCGGGAGCTGGATGTAAATCTCCCTAGCTTCACCTGTTGCCACCTGTCAGTCAGAAAGCTGGAGATCCACTGGCAGGTGGAGGGGGGCACCTTGAGCTGGAGGAGTTTCTGATGAAGAATGCCTGGGATGATGGTGTTGAACGCTGAGCTGAAGTCGACAAACAGGATCCTGGCGTACGTCCCTGGGGAGTCGAGGTGTTACAGGATGTAATGTAGTCCCATATTCACTGCATCATCCACTGACCTGTTTGACCGGTAGGCAAACTGCAGTGGGTCCATCAGGGGGCCTGTGATGACCTTCAGGTGGTTCAGCACCAATCTCTCCAAGGATTTCATGACCACAGAGGTCAGGGCAACAGGTCTGTAGTCGTTTAATCCTGTAATAGAGGGTTTCTTGGGAACTGGAATGATGATGGAGCGTTTGAAGCAGGAAGGCACTTCACGCAGCTCCAGTGATCTGTTAAAGATCCGGGTGAAGATGGGGGCCAACTCGTTGGAGCAGACTCTCAGGCAGGACGGAGACACACCATCAGGTCCTGCAGCCTTCTTGATCTTTTGTCTCTGAAAGACCCGGCGCACCTCCTCTTCACAGATCATTAGTGCTGGTGGGAGGTCAGAGTGGAGGAGGGATGGAGTTCCTGTGGCTGCAGATAATCCTTTTGTGTGGGTGGGAGGTGAGAACTGTAGGTTCTTTTCAAACCTGCAGTAAAAGCTGTTTAGGTCATTAGCCAGCTGGAGGTTTTCCGCAGGGTGGGGGGATGGTCTCCTGTAGTTGGTGATATTCCGTAGGCCTCTCCAGACAGAAGCAGAGTTGTTAGCTGAGAAGTTTTTTTGTAACTTCACACTGTAGCTCCTCTTAGCAAGCCTGGTCTCCTTCGTCAGCATGTTTCTGGCCCGCTTGTACAGAGTCCAGTCACCAGTCCTGTAGGCCTCCTCCTTGGTCTGACGTAGCTGCTTCAGTTTAGGAATGAACCAGGGTTTATTGTTGTTGTATATGCAGAAGGTCTTGGTCTGCACACACATGTCCTCGCAGAAACAGGTGTATGACGTCACAGTGTCAGTGAGTTCATTTAAGTTAATGGCTGCAGCTTCAAAAACACTCCAATCTGTACAGTCAAAGCAGGCTTGTAACTTCAGCTTTGATTCCTCGGTCCATTTCTTCACAGTCCTTACAACAGGCTTGGAAGTTTTTAGTTTCTGTCTGTATGTTGGAATAAGATGGAGCAGGCAGTGGTCAGAAAAACCCAGAGCTGCACGGGGGACGGCATGATAGGCATTTCTTAAAACTGTGTAACAGTGGTCAAGTGTATTTGTGTCCCTGGTGGGACATTTAATATGCTGTCTGTATTTAGGAAGCTCATTTGTGAGATTAGCTCTATTGAAATCACCCAGAATGATAAGCAGAGAGTCTGGATGTTTTTCCTCCACGTCTGCTATCTGGTCAGCGAGGTGTTGCAGTGCCTCCGTTGTACAAGCAGCAGGCGGGATATAAATTCCGACCAGAATAAATGAGGAGAACTCTCGCGGTGAATAAAAGGGTTTACAGTTTATGAACAGTGACTCTAGGTTAGGGCTACAAAACTTCTTCAACACTGTGACATCAGTACACCAACCTTCGTTTATGTAGAAGCAGATTCCACCACCCTTAGTCTTTCCAGAAAATTCTCGGCTGCGATCAGCGCGAAACAGTTGAAATCCGTCCAGACGCACCGCGCTGTCCGGGATGTGTTCACTCAGCCAGGACTCCGTGAAACAAAGGGCGCCAGATCTGCTAAAATCCCGGTTTTTGTGAGTCAGGAGCAGCAGTTCATCCATTTTGTTCGCCAAACTGCGGATATTTGCCAGATGGATCGATGGGAGCGGCGTGCGAAATCCTCGTTTCTTCAGCCTGACTAACGCACCGGCACGTTTACCACGCCGCCTTCGTTTCCGGCCAGCGCCAATAGCCGCTGCTCCCACAGCTAAGATGGACTGAAAAAACTTCAGATCAGCAGCAGTAACTGGCGGAGAAGTTGCATTGGGAGGTAGTCTGAGTGAAAGTAGTTCCTCCCTTGAATAGGTGATTCGGACAGAAGAGCAGAAGTCCAAAAAAACACACAAAATTATCAAAAACATCAGAGAGCAGAAGCCAGTGGCTGCCATCCGCGGCACCATCTTGGATTTTTTTTTTTTTTTTCAAGAATTTTTTTATCAAGAATGAAATGACCGTGGGGTCATCACCTGCAGGAGGGATCATGGGGGTCTGGTGCTATATGGATCAGGTGGTGGTCAAAGGCGGAGACCTTGGCGGTCTGATCCCAAGCTTCCTAAACTGGCTTTTGGGATGTGGAATGTCACCTCTCTGGTGGGGAAGGAGCCTGAGCTGGTGCATGAGGTTGAGAGATACCGGCTAGATATAGTTGGCCTCACCTCAACACACAGCTCCGGTTCTGGAATCAGTCTCCTGGAGAGGGGCTGGAGCTTGGCCTACTCTGGAGTTGCCCCAGGCAAGAGGCAAAGAGCAGAGGTGGGTATTCTTGTATCCCCCCACCTTGCTGCCTCTATAATGGAGTTTTCCCCAGTGGATAAAAGGGTGGTTTCCCTGCGCCTTCGGGTTGGGAAACAGGTCCTGATCAGATCAGATCATTTGTGCCTATGCATCAAATGATGGTTCAAAGTACCCACCCTTTTTGGAGTCTCTGACTGGGGTACTGGAGAGTGCTCATCTTGGAGACTCCATTGTCCTACTGGGGGACTTCAATGTGCACGTGGGCAACGACAGTGAACCTGGAAGGGGGTGATTGGGAGGAACGGCCTGCCCCATCTGAACCCGAGTGGTGTTCAGTTATTGGACTTCTGTGCTAACCACAGTTTGTCCATAACAAACACCATGTCCAAGCATCAGGGTGTCCATATGTGCACCTAGCACCAGGACACCCTAGGACGCAGGTCGATGATCGATTTTGTTATCGTGTCATCAGACCTGCGACCGTATGTCTTCGACACTCGGGTAAAGAGAGGTGCAGAGCTCTCAACTGATCACCACCTGGTGGTAAGTTGGATCCGATGGCAGGGGAGGATGCCAGTCAGACCTGGTAGACCCAAAAGTATAGTGAGGGTGTGCTGGGAACGTCTGGCTGAGGCCCCTCTCCGGGAGGTCTTCAACTCCCACCTCCGGAAGAACTTCAACCACATTCCAAGGGAGTCTGGAGACATGGGGTCTGAATGAGCCATGTTCTCCACCCTCATTGTTGAAGCAGCGGCCCAGAGCTGCGGCCACAAGGTCGTCGGGGCATCTTGTGGTGGCAACCCCCAAACCAAGTGGTGAACACCAGTGGTGAGGGGGGCCATTAAGCTGAAGAAGGAGTCCTACAAACTTGATTGGCTTGTGGGACTCCCGAAACAGCTGAGGTGTACCGGCAGGCCATGCGGAGTGCAGCTCGGGTGGTTGCTGAAGCAAAAACTCAGGTATGGGAGGAGTTCGGTGAGGCCATGGAACAAGACTTTCAGTCGGCCTCAAAGAGGTTCTGACAAATTGTCTGGCGACTCAGGAGGGGAAAGCAGCTCCCTGTCCACACTGTGTATGGTGCGGATGAGGCGCTGTTGACTTCAACTGGGGATATCGTCGGGCGGTGGAAGGAATACTTCAAGAATCTCCTCAATCTCACTGATACGCCTTCCACAGAGGAAGCAAGGCTTGTGGACAAGGGGGACGACTCGCCTATCACAGGGGCTGAAGTCACCAAGGTGGTTAAAAATCTCTTTGGTGGCCGGGCCACGGGGGTGGATGAGATTTGCCCTGAGTGCCTCAAGGCCCTGGATGTTGTATGGCTGTCATGGTTGACACGCCTCTGCAACATTGCGTGGAGGTTGGGGGCAGTGCCTTTGGCATGGCAAACCGGGGTGGTGGGTCCTCTCTTCAAAAAAGGGGACCAGAGGGTGTGCTCCAACTTTAGAGGGATCACACTCCTCAGCCTCCCTGGGAAGGTCTATGCCAAGGTACTGGAGAGGAGAGTCCAACCGTTGGTTGAACCTCGGATTCTTGAGGAGCAATGTGGTTTTCGTCCTGGCTGTGGCACATCAGACCAGCTCTTTACCCTCTCAAGAATCCTCGAGGGTTCGTGAGAGTTTGCCCAACCAGTTTACATGTGTTTTGTGGACTTGGAGAAGGCATTCAACTGCGTCCCTCATGGTTTTTTGTGGGGGGTGCTTCGAGAGTATGGGGTATCGGGCTTGTTATTATAAGCTATTTGGTCTCTGTATGACCGTTGTGAGAGTTTGGTTCGTATTGCCAACACTCGATTGGACTCATTCCCAGTGAGAGTTGGACTCCACCAGGGCTGCCCTTTGTCACTGATCCTGTTCATAATTTTTATGGACAGGATTTCTAGGCACAGCCAGGGAACGGAGGGTGTCATGCTTGGTGACCACAGGATGTCATCTTTGTTGTTTGCAGATGATGTGGTCCTACTGGCTTCATCCAGCAATGACCTACAGTCCTTACTGGGATGGTTTGCCGCTGAGTGTGAAGCAGCTGGGATGAGAATCAGTACCTCCAAGTCCAAGTCCATGGTCTTCAGCCGGAAAAAGGTGGATTGTCCTCTCCGGGTTGGGGACAGGCTCCTGCCCCAAGTGGAGGAGTCTAAGTATCTTGGGGTCTTATTCACGAGTGAGAGAAGAATGGAGTGAGAAATTGACATACGGATCGGAGCAGCATCTGCAGTGATGTGGACGTTGTACCGGTCTGTTGTGGTGAAGAAGGAGCTAAGCTCTAAGGCAAAGCTGTCGATTTACCATTCAAGCTACATTCCTACCCTCACCTATGGTCACAAGCTTTGCGTAATGACCGAAAGAACGAGATCGTGGATACAAGTGGCTGAAATGAGCTTTCTTCGTAGGATCGCTGGACTCAACCTTACAGATAGGGTGAGGAGCTCAGTCATCCGGGAGAGGCTCAGAGTAGAACTGCTGCTCCTCCACATTGAAAGGAGCCAGTTGAGGTGGTTTGGGCATCTGGTCAGGATCCCTCCTGGACGCCTCCCACTTGAGGTGTTTCGGGCACGTCCCACTGGGAGGAGACACCGGGGCAGACCCAGGACTTGCTGGAGAGACTATGTCTCCCAGCTGGTCTGGGAACGCCTTGGTATCCTTTCTGAAGAGCTGGAGCAGGTGGCTGGGGAGAGGGAAGTCTGGGCTTCTCTGCTTGAATCGCTGCCTCTGTGACCTGGACCTCCGGAAAAGCGGTAGAAGATGGATGGATGGATGGATGGAAATGACCGTGGAAATATGTGCAGCCCCATGCCAACTTCATGGCTGGCATATGTACGTTTCTACTGCTATTGGTCCGTTGGCGACACTTCGAGGTGATGTTGGGAAACTGATAATGATGTGAAAATTATTGTACACACCACAGACATATGATGTACAAACATCCAAGTGTGCGCAATTAGATGAGTGGATATAAAAGCAAGGGCAAAGAAGTGCAGAAAATGCCTCTAACAGCAGATGATTAGAGGGCATTGCAAATCGCGCCGTGAGAAGAGAAAGGGTATTTAGAGACAGAAGATTTTCTGGCTCAGGATGATAACTTGCTTGTCAGCCGGTTTAATTTTCCAGAGGCAGTCCCTGTGGAACTGTGCTCAGAGCTACGGCTGCTCTTGGAGCGCGACATGGCGAGAAGCCATGCGCTGCCCGTCCCAGTGCAGGTGCTGACAACTCTGGGGTTTCTGGAAACAGGGACATGCCAGAGTGAGCTGGCAGACCAATCGGGAACTTCCCAGTCGAGCCTGAGCCGAGCTATGCCAGCTATGTGGGATAGCGTTATCATAGTACATCATATTCCCATACAATGCAGTTGAACAGTCAACATCAAAGCGCAATTTGCAGCGAGAGCTGGTTTTCCTAATGATTCTAATGAACAGCATTGTTGGGAACAAACTACAAGCTGGCACTCTGCGGATGGGTGGCTTCTTGGTAAGTAAATTCATGTAATTGTCCTAATAATAAGCTACCTCATGTGCAACATGCCTGTGCCTCCCCAAATATCACCCTGTCTTCAAGGCTTCATTACAACTCAGTGGTTTGAGTAATTGACTTTACTTTTATTGTTGATTAAACTACATTTTCACAGCACTCTACCAAGCCCCCAATTGCCTCTGTGTGTACAGTAGTTATGTCAATAAACACATGCGTAAAGTCTGAAATGCAACAGTCTCACCCTTTCTCCAGCGCACTTCATTCATTTACAATAGTAGTGTGTGTAATCCATGTAAGTTGTATATACTGTAACTATAAAGGATGAGATTTGCATTTTGCACATAAAATATGTACTTGTGGAGTCTATTATTGTCATGATCCAGGGTACGGGTGGGCACCGTGCCCAGCCTTTTGTTAAGTTCGGTGTTTTTCTGTCTGTTTCATTGTTATTTTGCCCAGTTTTTGTAATTGTGCATTTGTAGTTATGTTCTCATGCTGGGGTTCTGTTGTGGTTTCCGGTTATGTTTTATTTTGACAGCGCTGTGCAACTTCCAGCTGTCAAACTGGTCTGAGCTGCAAACCTGTTTTTGATTCTGTTATTTTCTCCACTCATGTACCCATACCTGTCACTGATCATGCATTACATATACACTAAGGGCACAGCAAACCTCTGTGGTTTGTTGTGTCCTTCTACAACGTCTCCCCATCCTCAGGAGCAGAAGGCTTTCATCCTGAGCATGTCTGGGGCTGCTGTCGAGCAGAGTAGGGTAGCTCCATCCATGTACGTGTTTCCCTCCTTTCCAGCCATGAAGCCCCACAGCCTTCGGATGAGCTCCGGCTGGATTCCGCCCCTGGCCAGGCGTTCCCTGGCTTCATGTCCCCCTTGACATAGAGCCCCACTCTCCTCCAGTGTTTACCATGTGTACCTGTTTATTAATGTCACACACTCATGTTTAGTATTTGTATGTTATCTTGTTTGTCTTTATTTTAATAAATATGCAAGCCTACAGAGAGCGCTTGGTGTCCTTCCTCTGCCCATTAAAGGGCAGCATTCACGACAGAAGGACACGACCAACAGTGGACACCAGCCTCTGTGGGTTCTGCAGTTTTTATGGAAATTGTGTTCCGTCCTTTGCCATTCTACGCCTGCTGAAATGTCAGCAGGCGGAAGACAGTTTTCACGAGACTTGGGGTAGGAGCTCTACACGGCACTTCAGGAAATGGATGGATATATCGCCGCCGCTCGCATATCTCCCACCCCAAAAGACGTTCTTCTGAATTTAAGCCTGGCCGAGGCGGCAGTACAGCATCACCCTCGGCTTGCGCTGCATGCCAAAGGAAGGGAGAGGGTGTTTCTGTTGGAGGATCTGCAGCAAGAGTACTGCGGGAGGAGCTCTGTCCGTGAGTTGAGGTCTGAGCCAATGAGAGGGCATTCCCAGACCTCAGCACCATCGGCTCCTCACCAGCCCCGAGCTCCGGCGTCCCACCTCCCTTGCCAAAAGACCAGTCCTCTGCCTCCTCGTCAGAAGACGTCAGTGGTGGCAAAAGGAGCTTCACCTGGCCCAATTTCAGCAGCAGGAGCCAACATGCCCCGGGAAATAAGACAAGTGAGTTTTCATTCCTCTTTTAATGAATTATTTTGTCTTATTTCCAGTGATGAGGCTTAGCGGCAGCAGCCAAACTTAGCTGAGTCCTCATCACCTCCTGCTGTTGTGTCACCCTCACCTCCCTCTCCTGTGTTTTCTTTTGTGGCCTCCGAGTGTCTGCCGGTCCTGGGAAGGAGACGCTCGTCGACAGAGGAGTTAGCAGTCCTGGGAGTTCCTGCTCCAGCCCTGTGGCCACGTCCAGGATGGGAGGGATGCGCTGCCTGTGCTCCAAATCCTGAGCGGACAGATGGGTGTCCCCTGTGTTTGGCAGCACGGGAGCCAGCGCCGTCGGTGAGGCAACCTCCAGCGTCACCCACCCCACCGGGAGATCCACCAGTGCGGGGTGCCAAGCCTGGAGGCCTATTGGCAGCATCAAAAATCACACCTGCTGCTGGGGTCATCGCAGCAGAGTGACCGGAGTCCTGGGTGGCGGTGGAGCTGGAGTCCAGTCGAGTACTCTATTTTGTCCTAACATCCACAGATCTAGAGAACATTTGTCTGGCTCGTGGTGAGGAGAACCGGCAGCAGATGTTCTCTGCTCCTGAATTCTCCTCGCCGAGCTCCACCACTGCCGGTAACTCTGTTCTGGCGTTTTTCCATTCCTCCCCGTCTGAGGTGGTCGCGTCCAGAGTGGACATCCAGACGAAGAGGACTGAGACCCCCCCCTTCCCGTCTGAAGTAGCCATGCTGGGTGTGGACGCCCTGATGGAGAGAGCCGAGACACCTCCGCCTGGATCGCTGGAGACTTGGACAGCGGTGGAGCTCAAGATCAGCCAAGTTCTCTTTTTTGTTTTTATTTTATCTGTCCTTGAGAGATCTGGCCTGGTTCTAGGTGAGGGAGGCCGAGTGCAGCCGTCCGCTGTGCCTGAGCCCTCCTTGCCGGGCTCCACTGCTTCCAGTGACTCCGGCCCAGTGGATGTTTGTGCTTTGTCCAAGTCTTCTCCCGAGGTCTCCGAGGGTGCTGCTCCCCCTCCATCTGAGGTCTCCATGAGTGCTGCTCCCCCTCTGACTGAGGTCTCTGTGGGTGCTGCTCCCCCTCCGTCTGAGGTTTCCATGGGTACTGCTCCCCCTTCATTTGAGATCTCCATTGGTGGTGCTCCCCCTCTGTCCAGGCCATCGTGGGTGCTGCACCCCAGCCTGGGGCCATCATGGGTGCTGTGCCCCAGCCTGAGGCCATCGTGGGTGCTGCGCTCCAGTCCGGGGGCCACCATGGGTGCCGCACCTCAGTCCAAGGCCACCGCAGGTGCTGCTATGCCTCAGTCCGGGGCCTCCAATAGTGATGCTACGCCCCAGTCCGAGGCTTCCAAGGGTGATGCATTCCTGCTGTCTGTGGTCTTTGAGGTTGCTGCTTTCCCGCCATCTGAGGTCTCTGAGGGTGCTGCCACACCCCAGTTCAGGGCCGCCACGGGGGCTGCCACGCCCTAGCTGGAGGCCACCACGGGGGCTGCCACGCCACAGTCGGGGGCCACCGGGGGTGCTGCCACGCCCCGGTTAGGGGCCACTGCGGGTGCTCCCATGCCCCAGTCGGGGACCGCTGTGGGTGCTACATCCCAGTCCGGGGCCGCCGTGGGTGCTACACCCTAGTCTGGGGCTACCGTGGGTGCCGCACCCTCCCCAAAGGTGGCCATGGGTCCCTCTCCTTCTTCAGGGACTGTTGGGGGGCGTCGGACATTGCTGAAGGCCCTCACTGATCGGCTGCCCTTCTCTGGAGGATACCGCCTCCCAGCTCCTATGACTCGTTGGCTTAGGGATGCCAGGAGGCCACCCGATGAGCTGCTCCTCCTGCTTCGTTGGTTCTGGAAAACGGGGAGGCCGCCCGACATGTTCCAGCACAGGCATCAGTGGTCTTGGGACTCAGGAAGGCCGCCCAAACTGTCTCGTCCACTAGTCAGTCGGGCTTGAGTTCCATGGGACCACCTGTTGGACATTGTTGTGGGTCATGAGTGTTTTTTTTTTTGTTTGTTTGTTTTGTCTCTGTCCCTCCGTGCCTGGGTTCCCCCTCCTCCCCCCCGGGGTGGGTTGTTTTTCTTGTTTGGGGGGGGGTCTTCTGTGTGTGTGTGGGGGGGGGGCTTGGTTTTTTTGTCATGTTGCCCTGGGGTGTCTGGGTTCCACCCCTTGAGGAGGGGGCTCTGTCATGATCCAGGGGCACGGGTGGACACCGTGCCCAGCCTTCTGTTAAGTTTGGTGTTTTTCTGTCTGTTTCATTGTTATTTTGCCCAGTTTTTGTCATTAGGCATTTGTAGTTATGTTCTCATGTTGACATTGTGTTGTGGTTTCCGGTTATGTTTTATTTTGACAGTGCTGTGCAGCTTCCGGCTGTCAAACTGGTCGGAGCTGCACACCTGTTTTTCACTCTGTTATTTTCTCCACTCATGTACCCACACTTGTCACTGATCATGTATTGCATATAAGGGCACGGCAAACCTCTATGGTTTGTCATATCCTTCCATCATGTCTCCCCGTCATCAGGAGCAGAAGGCTTCCGTCCTGAGTATGTTTGAGTAAGGTAGCTCCGTCCAGGTACGTGTTTCCCTCTTTTCCAGCCGTGAAGCCCTGCAACCTTCGGATGAGCTCCGACTGGATTCCGCCCCTGGCCAGGCGTTCCCTGGCTTCATATTCCCCTAGACGTAGAGCCCCACTCTCCTTCAGTGTTTACCACGTGTACCTGTTTATTAATGTCACACATTCATGTTTAGTATTTGTATGTTAGTGTCTTGTTTGTCTTTATTTTAATAAATGTGCAAACCTACAGAGTGCGCTTGGTGTCCTTCCTCTGCCCATTAAAGGGCAGCATTCATGACAAATATGACTTGCTTTCAACTGACAGATGACCTTGGCTACCCACTAAATAGGTTAATATTGTCTTCTTTTCCATGACTGTTTTCCTTTAATTCAACCAGCTGATCCACCTGGCTGGTCACAAATTGACTGATTGATTTATCGCTTCATCATTTAAAATAACACTCTATAAAAGATACAATATTCATCTAAAAACAATGGGATGACACAAGAAAGTGTGCACACTTATTTCCATTGTGGTCCCTAAAAGAAATCACAGCTAGTCTTGTACCTGGAACCTTCTGCTTTGAAAGCTGGCACTGTAACCACTGAGTTATACACAGTACAAGTTACAGCGATCAGCTGACGCTTCTGAGTACAACTGCAGACATCAGTCTAAACATGTCAAAGTTAAATAAACATCTCCTTCTTATCCCTGTCTGAATAAAGGAAACAAACTAATCTTATAGGGCTGTGAGCAGGCTACTGAATTACCTGTATCCCGCGTCAATGCCGGAGGACAGCGTGCCAAGCAAAATGTTTTACGTGCCTCTACCTCATTCAGAAGCACCTCTTACTCACAGTCCATGAAATTCCATTAAATCCATTATTTTTGATTGTGGCTGCAGAAGAATCACACATACAGTGCTTGTATATAGTATCTATTTGCATACCTATTTGCATCTAATTGCATGTTTAAAGATGTATTTCCTCACATGCGTTCCGTTTCAAGCAGATTGGTATGTACAAAGGAAATGTGCTTGGATTCCTGCATACGGACTGTATCACACATCTGTTTTGTTTTTTTTTCTTTCGGCATTTTCTTGATTTAAACGTACGTCATCTTTCAGTAGGAAATCCACGCAAGTCTTTGTACATGAGGCCCCTGGTGAAATGAAGGAACGCTTCAATAGCTTATCTTGCCATCCTTTAATTTAATTTATTTTGGCTTTCTTGCCAACAACAGCAATGACTCTCAAATTTAAATATTTCCATATAATGTTCTTATAATACTTTGTAATTATTTGCTGCTGCTCTTCAAAGCAATTGTTAGAGATTTCCAATAATAGCTTTAAATTCCCTGGAATGTAATTTGCTCTTGTATTTGCAGGTCAGTATCTAAACTCTCCATAGCAGGAACATGCAGTGAGACATACTAAATCCTGGTTTTAAATACAACGGCTTTTACCCGTCATCAAAGACGCAATCCTTTCCAGTAAATCAATTGCAAAGCAGTACTATTTCAATACCCTGTTAACAGTAGTCAGAAGACAATGTGCACTGTCAATTAACAATAACCAGCATGTGTTCAATTAACAATAAAAATGTAAAATCAAGAAAAGTGGAGATAAGTGATTTTCATCTCACAGTGACGATCTGTTCACAAGTTTACGCACCCCTCCATAGGGAATTAGTCAGTGGTGCAGTTCCTGACACCTTAAGGTGTGTTCACACCAAACGCGAACAAGCAAATTTTTCGGGCGGCGCAATCACATCAATGTAAATGTGCGAATAAACATGAATTCAGCGTTTGAGTGAGATGTAGAGAGATGAAGTTGCCTTTATAACTTCTGCAGCAGTGTTCAGCCTACTGTGGAAATCCCCAAAATAACGCCATGCTTTAGTTTTTTGGGTTTTTTTGTACCCGTAGGTAGATTTGTTTTGCAGTCTGGTGACAAGCCACCAGCTGCCGGTCGCTGCATGCGCAAGCGCCCCGTATCCCTAACCTGCATGTTTTTGGCATGCGGGAGGAAACCGGAGAAATCCCGGAGTAAACCCACGCAACACGGGGAGAACATGCAAACTCTACATAGATCACTGTTGGTCGGGGGCAGGGATCGAACCCACGATCCCCGCGATCCCCCGGCCGAGGGTAAACTGTGCTGCCACAGTGCTAACCACTGCGCCACCGTGCAGCCCTGAATGCAGGTTTACATTATCTGACGGAAGGCTCACCTGAAAAAGTTGTCGCTGTCTCCAAAACTTTATAAGATGATGAGTGTTTCCGTTGCTAGCTTGCTAGCCTCGTCAGCACATCTGTGGTAGGAAACTGTGGATAAATAACTCCAAAATCCTGATTCAGCTGAAGAGCTCCCGGTCCTCCTGTCTCCAGGTGAGTGAGTCTCATTTTCAAACTAGTTTACTCTGCAATGGTGATACTTTTACTCCAGTGATGACAGAATCTCAAAGCTAGCGGCTACATACACTACCGTTCAAAAGTTTGGGGTCACCCAGACAATTATTTTGTTTTCCATGAAAAGTCACACTTATTTACCACCATGAGTTGTAAAATGAATTCTGATTCTGAAAATATAGTCAAGACATTGACAAGGTTAGAAATAATGATTTGTATTTGAAATAATAATTTTTTCCTTCAAACTTTGCTTTCGTCAAAGAATCCTCCATTTGCAGCAATTACAGCATTGCAGACCTAACATGATTGCACAAGGGTTTTCTAATCATCCATTAGCCTTCTGACGCAATGAGCAAACACACTGTACCATTAGAACACTGGAGTGATAGTTGCTGGAAATGGGCCTCTATACACCTATGTAGATATTGCACCAAAAACCAGACATTTGCAGCTAGAATAGTCATTTACCACATTAGCAATGTATAGAGTGTATTTCTGATTAGTTTAAAGTTATCTTCATTGAAAAAAGTGATTTTTTTTCAAAAATAAGGAAATTTCTAAGTGACCCCAAACTTTTGAACAGTAGTGTAGCTAGCTAGCCTCAGACGTGAACGCGCGAATATGCAATTTCGCGTGTACTCGCCTCTTTCCATTCTCTTTGTATGGATTTGCACCGCCCATTCACCTTTGGCGTGAACGCACCTTTAGAGTACACCTCCGTTACTAGCCAAACGCTAGTGAAGAATTCCTCTTTGGCTCGGTGGTAGAGCAGAGGTTTTCAGATCACGGTGTCATGGGCTTGAATCCTGGCCTGGGATACTAGGTGTTTGTCTACCTTGCCTGAAGGGTGAAAAAGACTTTGTAGGTAGGTCTTAAGTCTACCTTGCATAAGTGTGGAAAAGACTTACTTGGTGCTAGTCTTCCTTGCCTGTTAGGCTAAAAATGACTTGGGTCTCTTCACCTTGACTGAGAGTCAAAACAGACTTAGCGATCCCAGGATTAGTAGGCAATTCTGGCCTTGTCCCAGAAAGTGGGTCATAACAGAAAAGTGGGGGCTCGTCCAAGATATTTGACACCTGCACCACTTCCTTAAGGGGGGAGGTGTTATGCACCCCTCCATAGGGAATTAGTCAGTGGCGCAGTCCCTGAGACCTTAGAGCAGGGGTGACCAACCTGGGGCTCCTGGAATGTTCAGGTTTCTGTGGGAAATTTTCTCATTTCACTTCTTAATTGGTCCAAAGATTTGCAAATAATTTGCTGTTGTTGTGCATGGATGCAAGGGTGCCTACAGAACACATGCACAACAATGGCCAGGAGCCCCAGGTTGGTCACCCCTGCCTTAGAGTGCACCTCCGTTACTAGTCTAGCACTAGTGAGGAATTCCTCTCTGGCTTGGTGGGGCCAGTTTCGGTGGTAGAGGATGACAGTGTCATGGGCTCAAATCTCAGCCTGGGATACTAGGTGTTAGTCTACCTTGTCTGAGGGGTGAAAAAGATTTCATAAGTGTTAAGTTTACTTTGTGTAAGTGTGGAAAAGACTTGCTAGGGGCTATATCTTCTTGCCTGTGGGGTGAAAAATGACTTCGGTCTCTGCCCCTTGACTGACAGTCAAAACAGACTTTGGCGATCCCAGGACTAGTAGGTAATTCTGGCCTTGGCCCAAAAAGTGGGTCATAACAAAAAAAATATATAGGATTTTATTCTATACCACTAGCATACTATTTCTCTATGAATTTCTACAATTCATTCCATAGATAACTATGGTATTGTTTGAGCAAACAATAGGCAACACACTATTTGAACAAGAAAACTGGTTTGTCATCATTATAAAAAGCTCATTTGTATTTTTCATCAAAGCAAACAACATTCAGCATTACTGTCTCAGCAAAAGTGCATACTTAATCTCTCATCTAACCTGACTGCTGTGTCAAGTTAGGTTGCATTTAAAGGTCCCAGTTCCCAGAGGTCATAAAGAAATGTTTGTGACAAATTTAGGTCAAACTGATTTTAAACATCTAGTTATTGCATCCTCATTGTGAGTCATCTTTTGAAGCCTTCCCCAGAACAGCTCGTTTCAGATAATGTCTGAATGCCCAAGAGCTGCAGTTAACTCCACCCTCCCTCTTACATCACTATTGCTAATTTTAACTGGCTAGCTCCTAGCTTGGATAGCAAACCTGAGCTAACTTAGACAAATTTGTCTTAAAGAATGAATGAAATAAAGCATTACTGGTGGACAGGAGTGTGTGGTTTCAGTGACCAATAGGATATGACTGGTCCCTGGAGTACAATGAGACCAGAATCATTTGTGAATGAGTGAATGAATGCCCAATCCTCCACTAGCTGCTAAAAATAACATCTAAGAGGACATATGTTGTCAGCTGTTGGTTGATGAACAAGGATTCCAGGTGAAGAGAATTTATTGAAGATAGCGATTAAAACGGTCCAGATCGACAGTTAAGCTAACACCAGACAGTCTGTCTGCCAGCCTCTCCCCACTGAGGTGAGCTCTATTGTGGTTAGACTGACCGACTCTGACTGCCTAGCCAAGCTAATGCTAATGCTGCAATGAAGCATCATGGCAAAAATATAACAAAATAAACCAGAATGGTCAGTCTTCAATTACGTTTTTCTTTTTTTTTTTTGAAGAACTGAAAAAATTTCTTCTTCACACTGCTGACACTGATGTCACACTGGTATATCAACTGTGGATTAGTGAACCAAGTGGGAACAGAGATGTCTATTCGGGTGACTGAAACCTAAAGAAAATAACAACATAAACCTGTTTGGTTAGTTAGTTAATACGGCTCCTCAGAGACAGAATCAATATAAAGGCTGTGGGTTTTTTTTTAAGAAAAGTGAGCATTTTGATGTTTTTAATTTTCAATCAACATGTGACCAATAGACAGACCAATAGACTTCTGAAGGTTAAAAATTACAAATGGCCATTTTTCAGTGAATGTGACTGCTTTATGTTTACTGCCCTGAGCAAACAACCATTTATACAAACCAATATCCTCCAGGTTCCCTGGTCAATACTGACCAAGTCACCTGACAGGCCTTTCGGGATCTCCAATAAATGTCTTTAGCAAAAGTGCAGCATCAGATCACAAACTACTGACAAGTAAGAAATGGGAAGGAATTAAATTGAAACTTTGTAATGCTGCTGATTATAGTTAATATTTCACCTGAGGGCAGAGAGTAAAGACTAAAACTTTTAGCATCTATGAAATACCTCTAAACATCATGCATACACCTAATCAAGCCGGCAGTAAACTAGCAATTAATTTAATTCTCTCCAAATTAAAATATGGACCTTGTATTACAGATTTACACATGTACAGACTGCTTGCATCAATACAGCCAAGTGCATGGGCAATCCAATCAGTAAGGTGGAATTATTCAATAAGAAAAATAATGGGAAATACTTACTTGCTAATTGAGCAGCACTGGCTTGTATTATGCAGCAACAAAAAATATGCTTCACTGATTGGATGCAGAATTAAATAATTGTTCTGCTTATTCCTCAAAGAGTTCTAGAAATGAAAACGTAGTAAAATCATCAAAAATAAAGGCTCTAACATTGTATGTAAAATAAAACCCAGAGGGCCCTCTCAGACACAGGAAAGCAGTCTATTTTATACAACAATACCAGGCAAATGATAGAATGCACAGTATAAACAATCTGGTTTTTTTTCCTTCTTGTGACAGTGATTAAATACAAGTGAAGGGGGTGAGACTTGATTTTTTTTGAAGATGCCATCTGCTTTGTTAGCAAAATGACCCCAAATCATCCCTCTTGTTAACCTGCCATCCCCCACCTAAAAAAGAGAGAACAGTCCCCCCCCCCAATATCATCATAAACTTTTCTATATCCTGTTATAGAACTGAATAAATGCAAAAAAAATTCTAAATCTTAAACTTTTTTCTCAAAAAATTGCAACTTTTCTTTTGTAGGTTTACAATTTTTTTTCTGGTAAATCTGTGATATTTTTCTCATAAATTTGGGATTATTTTTCTTGTAAATGTACTTTTTTCTGAAAAAAAATTTTGTAATAATGTTGTCATCGATTTTCAACTTTTTTTCTTGTAAATTTGCCACACTCATGTGGATACTGGTTTACTCTATGTAATTCAATTATAATTTGTAACTTTTTTAATTTTTTAATTGGCCTCTTTTATAATATTTTTACACCTTTGCTCTTGCAAATTTATACCTCATTTGCATTTTTGTATCTTATCCTGAATTTGTAAATACCCCCACCCCCTTCATTAAAAATTAACAAATCCCCTCCTGTTGCTCAGTATAACTGAAAACATCAGTTAAATAAAGAGCCACAAAGAGGTATTATGAAAGGGACAGCACAGATGTCGGAGCAATATCCTGGATACTGATTAGTATTGTTAGAAATAAATGCCCATGGCAACATCATCATCATCCAGGCAACTAATGAAACACTTAAATACGAATGGGAGCAAAAGAAGTAGTAGATATTCACTGGTCATAGGCGTAAATCAAGGTGGGGGACAAAGGGGACATACGCCCCCCCAACCTAGAAAACACAGAATTGTCCCCTCAATATCATCATAGGGCTTTCTATATCATGCTACATAACAGGAAAAAAAATGTATTTAAACTGCCAATGCTAAATGCAAAAAAAAAAAAAAAAAAAAAAAAAAAAGCTTGGAAATCACAGGGTTTCCTCTGGTAACATTTCACGGTGGCGGCCCGTTGCGCCAGAAATTTTACCGCCACCCCAAGGAGATATGAATTTATTAAGAAAAATATATGAAGCAATGACTTTCCGCAAGCGCACACACGAACAACGCGCGTGGCCGTCATCCGCGCGGAGTTTAGAAGCGCCCCGCTCACACGAGTTTTCCAGTCAGTCAGCAGTGTCTCGCTAAGCGTGACTGTCCGACAGAAACATGAGTTTATTAAAGTACTTTAAATGTGGAAAAAATCATAAGCGGTATGTGAGCACTGGCGTTTATCATGGTTTTAACCCGCTGGAAACGGGAGCAATAATGGAAGAGTCGTTTAGCTAACAGATGTGGTTAGAATTCATATGCAGCCGGCTTCATATGAAGGGAAAGGCAAGGGGGACTGATGAACTGCTGAGGATATATTTCACCAGCCACTACAATATTAAGTTATGCTCTGCAGGAATTGCAGGAATGAAGACACTGGCAATTTCTCTCTTTTCTTGCACGAGCAGGCGTGCCGTTTTTATTGTCCAGCAGCAGTGACAAAACGCAACAGCTGAAAACGCTAGCTCTAAACTGAGGTCCTTCAGCGGCTGCCTAGAGAGGTGCCTGATGAGAAAGCCTGAGCGCACAACTATAACTGCCTAAACAGATCATTCTGTACATGGACACATATTGTGATGAATTATGTCTTTAGAGTCCACTACAGTTCCCTATTATGTACCTGACAGGTTAAGATGACCGAAATTCATGAAGTCAATGACTTTAATCCGTCAGCAGCCTTCAGACAAACTAAACGTGCCAACATTTGATTTCAAAATAAGGGAGGCTTTTCCTGCTGTCTGGGTGGTGAGGAGATTTCTAAAAAAAAAAAAAAACAACAACTATAAATATAAAGAAATATTATAACAGCGATGACAGCATCCTTGGTCATTTAAGTTAATTTATTTCATTAAATACAATTTTATAAATATTTTTTCTTTGTAATCAGAGTTAAATTATTGTCCCATTCTGACTGCAAAGTTATGGTCAAAAATGTAAATTGTTATAAGATAAGATAAGATAAGATAAGATAAGATAAGCTAAGCCTTTATTAGTCCCACAACGGGGAAATTCCAGGATTGCAACAGCACAGGGATAGCAACACTCAGAGCAACAATCAGAAGGCAAGAAAAAAAAACAAGCAAGCAAGAGCAGCTAATATACATATGTACATATTACTATAAAATATATATATACACACACACACACACAGTGCAGAGCATTGTAGCTGGATGGAATAAATATGTAAATATATAAACACCCACAGTATAAGGAAAAAGGAAAAAAAAATACCACAGTCTGTTTCAAATTTATGTAAAAAAAACTAATTTTATTTTAAAAGACAGACAAAAATTAGTCATAAAATAATCCACAAATTTATAATAAATTTTCAAATGTACAAGAAAAGTCAATTTTACAAGAGGAAATTACAAATATGAGGACCATGGTTTCAGCTTTAGATTTACAGAGAAAAGTAGAAAACTATAAGAAAATTGTTATAAATTTTTGAGAAAAACCTTCAAGACTGAAGTCATTACTCAAGTTTTTAAGTGGGTGCTCTTTGTACCTTTAACTCAATTAGAAATTTTTGGTTGTCTACTTTTAATTATTAATTTCAAAGCACTGCTTTTACATGAGTAGAATTTCTGGTTACTATACCCACCTGATCATATAATTTAAGTATGCATAGTACATTACTGTTATGAATGTTTCTTTCCCTTTCCTACTCTCTCAATGGAAAAAAAAAAAGAAACACTAGAATAAAAATACAAAAAATACACCTATTTTTGTCATTTATGTAAACCATGACAAAAAAACCCTGCAGGACAAAACATGACATTTGATATTTTCTAACCTGTTTGTATACCACCATAGACAGAGAGAGAACCTGAATTAGACAGAGCTCAGAGAGGACAAGATGAGACAGAAGAGAGGAGCCAAGGAGAGGGAAGTGTTCAGGCAGAGGAAGGAGAGAAGGATAACACCACTAAAAAGTCTAAACACAGGGTGTCTGGGTGGGACCCCAACTGGCCCAATATTCAAGCCTTGGTTGTACAATACTTCAAATGGTAAGTTCCGTATGCAAAGTTACTGTGTAAAATTTTAAAAAGAAATAAATAGTATAAAAGTAACATATTCTGGTATGTTTACCCCCCCCCCCCGGGGGGGGGGAAATATGTTGCCGCCACGCCAAGGTGTTTAAGCCAGAGGAAACACTGGATCTGTAACATTTTTTCTCATAAATTTGCAACTTTTTCCTTGTAAATTTGCAACTTTTTTCTCATAAGATTATGATTTTTTTTCTCATAAATTTGCTACCTTTTCCTCTAAATTTGCATCTTTCTCTCATAAATTTGAATTTTTTTTCCCTCATAAATTTGGAACTTTTTTCTTGTAAACATGCTTCTTTTTCCTCATGAACTTGCTCTTTTCCTTATAAATTCACTAATTTTTTGTAATAAATCTGCATCTTTTTCATTGTAAATCTGCAAAATTCATATGAATGCTAGTTAATGTTTTTATGTAATTGATTATGTTTTCTCTGTTCATCTACAGTGACTCAAGTTTTTATAATTTTTAAACACAGCCTAAACTAAACTAAACACAACCTTACATAGGGCCCCAATTACAATAACATTGTGCCCCCCCCCCTTACACTAAAGAAAATGTTCTGGTTATTGTCCCCCCCATCAGTGAAATTAAACATCCGCCCATTCGCTGTTATTTCTCCTTTATGATTTCGAGGCCTTGATCTCATCTGAGGCCTTATTTGGTTTCCACAAAAGACTTATTTTGAGACCCACTTTCAATAACCAGCACTGACGCAGGGAAGGCATCAAATGACATTAGTGTAGGTGTTAACTGCACAGTCTTTTCTGTTAACTTTGGCTGTGCAGCTGCCGAGCAAACTGTAACTGCAGCAGCATCTTAGTCTTTACCCCATGGCTGAGAATATTGCATAAGCCTTTGGTTTAATATGTAACTCAAGCAAACAAGACTCCAGTCCAGGAGCAGGCTGGAGGAGTGGGTGAAATCAAAACCCCTCTCACAGAAAACATTTGAGCCTCTCTTGCCCTACTTTGAGTTCCTATTCTTAAGTGAATGTTTACCAGCACATTACGGGGTGAAGGTAAATAAAGTCAGAAAAATATATTCTGAAAAATGTTCAAAGGAAAGCCAGGTTATTTTATGGTAAGTAAGCTGTATGGGAACTGACATCTCTGTCACTGTTCTCTCTTGTTTTCATGTAGAACTGCTGAAACTCGTGGCCCTAAAAATACTGAGTTGCAAAGATAAAACTTTTCTGCTGATAAACTCTGTTGCATCTGCTTGTTATCATAGCGTTACATCATCTAATCTTTGTCACCTGTCATATGGAACAGGGAAAGTGAGGCATCCAGCAGATCTCTTGCATTATATAACCAACATCTACCTTTAAAACAATCAATCATTCACAGAATATTCAGGATTGCTGACATCTTATCAAGTGTCATGTGATGACAAGAAATGAATATGCATGCTGAAAACACGCTGATGGGGGCTTCCACACAGCTTACTGTGATCCATATTTTTGGCTTTTCGTGTAAATTTGCAGTTTTATCCATAATTTATCCATAATTTAACATTTTGTGATTTTACTCTCACCACATAGGGAGTTTTTTTTTCCTCTTAAATGTGTTTGACAAAAATAAAATACAAACTATCCATATGTATTCACCTAATCCAAATCAACACAGCTCCAGGAACCACAGGAGTAAATATATATATTGTGGTGAACACTCAATGGACCTGTTGGACCGGTTCTGTGACTCGCATTTCAGGTCAGAACAAAGGCAGGAAGCTTAGCCTTGTTATGCTAGGCTGGAGACTGTGGGGGGTCGATTAAAGGTTGCTTGGGAGACAGTGGAAGTGATATCATGGAGGGAAATGCATTGTGACTGTCTTTATTATGCCAGGTGGTGAAATGCATTGTGACTGTCTTTATTATGCAAGGTGGTCTGTGGGACATGTGATCTATGAGGTGTGAAGTCCCTGATATTTAAGGACGAGAGTTACTGTTTCATGTTCTCTCTTTTTTCTGCTGTTGAAATGATGGAGATGTGAATAAAGTTGACTCTGAGAAAGAACGCTGCCTCGTCATTTTCACATCTTCCACACTGGTGACCCTGAGACGTATCATGGAAGAAAGAAATTCCCCCGGGCCAGCCATCAGGAGCCCCCAGCCAAGCGAACGCCGCTACAGTCCAGCTACCGGACTTCTGGCAGAACAATCCGCGCTCCTGGTTCAACGCAGTTGAGGCGCAGTTCAACCTCCGGGGGATATCGGTAGATGTCACGAAATTCTACCTCGTAGTCGCAAAGCTGGACAACAACACGGCCTAGCATGTGGAGAACCTGATCGACCAGCCGCCGGAGAGCGACAAATACGGCGCGTTGAAGGCTGCACTCATCCAGCAATTCACCCCCTCAGCGGAGGAGCGAGCAGAGAGGCTCCTGGCGCTGACGGAGGGGGAAAACGACATGCCCGCGAGCCTGATGGAGAAGTTGTTGAGGTTGAAAGACTCTGACGATGATCACTTCATTTTCACCCACCTCTTCCTCAGGACGCTACCGTCAGCAGCGAGAGCGGCTCTGGCCAGTTCGCCACTGTTGGCCCTACGGGACTACCGCACGCTGGGCCGGGAGGCGCAGCGGATTGTCAACGCCACCAAGCGGCGCGCAGCCACAGCCGCTGCAGCGGAACTCGGCGCGACGACCGCAGACGACAGGAGGCCAGAGACAGCGGTGCCAGACTCACCGACGACGGCGGCGGCAAGGGCCAGGGAGCGTGGACCGGACGTCTTTTGTTTCTACCATCGCCGCTTCGCAGAGAGGGCACGCAAGTGTGTACCACCGTGCCAGTTCGGGCGTTCGGGAAACGCCAAGACCGGGGGTCGGTAGCAGCCGCGGCCCTCGGGGAAGAGAACAAGCTGCTCTACTTGTCGGACGCACGCTCCGGGAGGCAGTTCCTCGTCGACACAGGCTCCCAGTTGAGTTTCATCACTCCTTCCTACGCGAACAGACTGGCGGGTTCCGGAGGTCCCCTGGTGACAGCGGCGAACAGCTCGGAGATTAAGACCTTTGGTGAGAAGACTCTGCTTCTGTCTCTACACGGCCATGCATATGAGTGGACTTTTGTTGTAGCAACAGTAAATTTCAATATGCTGGGGGCCGATTTTTTGTGCTCACATGGGTTGTTGGTTGATCACGCTAACAGGCGCCTGGTTAATGCACTTTCTTTTGATTCTGTCCCCTGTGCAGCGCGAGTGGCCCCACCTACAGCACAAGCCAACGTCACAACAGCAGGCGGTAAGTTCCACACACTGCTCACTCAGTTCCCAGCACTCACGGTCCCCACATTTTCAGCAACAGTCGCTAAGCACGGGGTGGAGCATTTTATTACCACTACCGGACCGCCCGTTTTTGCAAAAGCTCGGCACTTGGACGCAGTTAAACTAGCCATAGCACACGAGGAGTTTGCTAACCTGGAGAGGGTTGGGCATTATCCGATGTTCAAACAGTCCGTGGGCTTCCCCCCTACATATGGTCCCGAAAGCTGACGGATCATGGCGCCCTTGCGGGGATTTTCGCAGGTTAAACAACACTACAGCGTACGACCGCTACCCAATCCCACATATCCAAGATTTCTCGGTTCATTTGGCAGGGGCGCGCATTTTTTCTAAAATAGACTTGGTCCGCGGTTACCACCAAGTCCCAGTGCGCGCTGAGGACATACCCAAAACAGCGGTAATAACTCCCGTTTGGTTTATTCGAGTTTTTACGCATGCCATATGGACTTAAAGGGGCTGCTCAGACGTTCCAACGCATGATGGACGCGGTGCTTCGCGATCTCCCTTTCGTGTTCGTCTACCTGGACGATATTTTAGTAGCCAGCGCGTCCGAAGACGAACACGAAAAACACCTGGCCACAGTTTTCCGAAGGTTGGAAGATCACGGGTTAATAATCAACCCAGCGAAGTGTCAGTTCAGGGTGGCGCAGATCGATTTTTTAGGACACCGCGTCTCCCCCGAAGGAGCAGTCCCGCTGCCTGACAAAGTGCGCGCTGTGGCAGATTTTCCCCGGCCGCAGACAGTCAGGGCGTTGCAGGAGTTTTTGGGAATGGTGAATTTTTATAACCGTTTTCTCCCCCGCGCGGCGCAGCTCATGCAGCCGCTGTATGCCGCCCTCAAAAAAAGAAACCCGCGGATAAGATCGAGTGGTCCCCGGAGCAGGACCAAGCGTTCTTGGAGGTGAAAGCAGTCTTGGCAAAGGCTGCGTTGTTGGCACACCCAGACCCAACGGCCCGCATAGCGCTCACCACTGACGCGTCAGATGTGGCCATAGGGGCGGTCGTGGAGCAACACGTAGCCGGGGTTTGGCAGCCCCTCGCCTTTTTCAGCAGGACCTTGCGCGATAGCGAACGTAAATACAGCGCGTTCGACAGGGAGCTGCTCGCTCTCCATTTGGCTATCTGCCATTTTCAGTTCTGGCTGGAAGGACGCGCTTTCACCGCGTTCGTTGATCACAAACCGCTAACATTCGCAATGGCCAAGGTCTCGGAACCGTGGTCAGGCCGGCAGCAGAGACAGCTGGCCGCGATATCAGAGTTTACCACTGATATTCAGCATGTGGCGGGCAAACTCAATGTAGTGGCAGATTGCCTCTCGCGCGCTGTGGCGGCCCCAGTCAGCGTAGGGTTAGATTATGCAGCCATGGCCGCAGAGCAGGTTAATGACGAGGACGTGCGCGCGCTCCAGTCTGGACCAACAGGGTTAAGGCTGGAGAGCAGGGTGCTGCAAGATGGTATGCCCCCCCTAATCTGCGATGTCTCCACTGGACGGCTGCGTCCAGTGGTACCGGCCGCGTGGCGCCGCTGCGTTTTTGACTCGGTTCATTCTTTGGCACACCCTAGAGTGCGCGCGTCGGTCAAAATGGTGGGAGAGAAATTTGTTTGGCCGAGCCTCCGCAAACAGGTCAAAGAGTGGGCAGCAGCCTGCACGGCGTGTCAACGAGCCAAAGTACACAGGCACACGAGAGCTCCTTTGGAACCGTTTCACATTCTGGCCAAAAGGTTTGATCACGTTCATGTGGACCTCGTTGGACCCCTCCCGCTGTCACGGGGTGCACACATCTTCTGACAATGGTGGACCGCACCACGCGCTGGCCTGAAGTGGTCCCGCTGGCATCAACCACGGCCGAGGAAGTGGCGCGCGCATTTTTAACAGCTTGGGTGGCGCACTTCGGCGTTCCGTCGGACATTACGTCCGACAGAGGCCCTCAATTTGTTTCCGAGCTTTGGTCGACAATGGCCCGCAGCCTGGGTGTCACAATTCATGGCACAACCGCGTACAATCCGCAGGCTAACGGGTTATGCGAACGTTTTCATAGGTCATTGAAAGCGGCTCTCAGAGCGTCACTGACGGATACAAATTGGGTTGACAAGTTACCATGGGTGTTATTGGGGTTGCGTTCTGCACCTAAAGAGGATTGAGAAGCCTCCCCAGCGGAGCTTGTGTTTGCGCAGCCACTCCGGCTGCCTGGGGAGTTTCTTCCAGATAACCCTGCGCCAAACGCCTCCCCGTCTCAGCTGTTGCGGAGTAACATAGAATCAAGCACGCTGCCCGGCCCCGCGCACCACAGTTTTCCACGCGTTTTTGTGCCTAAAACTTTGAAGAACGCAGAGTTTGTTTTTGTTAGACACGATGCGCATAGAACCCCGCTGCGACCGCCTTATGACGGACCATTCAGAGTGCTAGAAACAGGGGACAAGCAGTTTTTGCTAGATTTGGGGGGGTAGGAAAGAGAAAATTGGCATAGACAGACTTAAATCCACTTTTGTGGTGGCAGAGGAGGAAGTGCTGTTGGCAAAGGCCCCGCGGCGAGGTAGACCACCACAGAGGGTTTCACACAGTAATGTTTCCCAAAGTAATGTTTCCACAGAACACCCGCAGAGACTGACAAAGGGTTTCTGCCCCCAGACGGCAAATCCCCAGTAGGACAGTGCCGCAGAGATGGTGAACCCCAGCTACAGCAGATTCGGCAGGAGGCTGAAGCCTATCCAGCATGTGGACTGATGTGTATTGATGCTATCATGGCATGCATGTGGTTATTTTCTTGTTGTTCTGTTTTTCTAAAATGCTGGGGGGGCTTGTGTGGTGAACACTCAATGGACCTGTTGGACCGGTTCTGTGACTCGCATTTCAGGTCAGAACAAAGGCAGGAAGCTTAGCCTTGTTATGCAAGGCTGGAGACTGTGGAGGGTCGATTAAAGGATGCGTGGGAGACAGTGGAAGTGATATTATGGAGGGAAATGCACTGTGACTGTCTTTATTATGCCAGGTGGTGAAATGCATTGTGACTGTCTTTATTATGCAAGGTGGTCTGTGGGACATGTGATCTATGAGGTGTGAAGTCCCTGATATTTAAGGACGAGAGTTACTGTTTCATGTTCTCTCTTTTTTCTGCTGTTGAAATGATGGAGATGTGAATAAAGTTGACTCTGAGAAAGAACGCTGCCTCGTCATTTTCACATCTTCCACAATATATACATATATATATATATATATATATATATATATTCTGATTTGACTGAGAACAAGTTATTACAGTACAAAAAGGCACACTGTAAAAAAAGATGGCCGACAAGATGGCCGACTGTATGAAGTGCTGAGCAGAGCTGAGCTGACCTCTCTGCCAAAACAGTAAAAGGAATGCTCATCTGTTGACTGATAAACTTTACATTGATGACAAACTGTACAGGAATCCTCAAATCACATATTGGCTAACTGGAGGCGATCAAAATATTACTGCTGAACCTCAGGAGGAACCACCGGGACTTTAGCATGCTGCCTCTCTAGCAGTGTAAACACAGACACATGATGAAGACGTCATCAACGTGTCTCTGTTGCCATAACAACTGTTGAACCTGAAAGACGGTGAATGGTTTACTTTCTTTCTCTACTCACTTTCCCTCTTCCTTCTACTGTATCTCTCCCTCATCCATATTTTCATTTTGGTTTGGGAATTGGCTGCTCATTTGACTGGGCAGGCCTGCTGCCTGGTGCGATGAGGCCAGTATCTCTGTGATCTCGGACTTATGGACTGGATACTACTGTGCTAGTATGATACAGCGAGTTGTGCTGACAATGTGTCTCTGTGTATCTGAGTGTGTGTGTGTGTGTGTGTGTGTGTGTGTGTGTGTGTGTGTCTGTCCGACCATCTTCCGTATGGATGAGGGTTTGTCCAAGTCTATGTCTCTAAGTGTGTATTGTTGCTATGTGATCCCAGTAAATTTCATCAGCTATCGTGCATAATGATCTTCAATGAATCTATTGAAGAAAGAATGGATGCGACACAATGTATGGACTATAATAGGAATATGAGCTGTAATCAATATATTCCTGAGCAATTAATATCCTTTAAAAATCAATACAATTATTCCTTCATGCATTTAAATATTAGGAGCTTGAATAAACATCATCATGACCTAGTTACTTTACTTACCAGTACAGGCTGCAGCTTCGATGTAATTGGCTGTACTAAAACTTGGTTGAATCATAGGTCATACACAGATATCTTTAACCTTGATGGCTATAAACTGTTCACCAAGAACAGATGTGGCAGATCTGGCGGTGGTGTCTGTCTGTATATTTCTTGTAGACATGATGCGGGTGATATTGTCATGGCAGACTCTTATATTGACTCTCTTTTTGCTGAGATACATGTCAAAAATGAAAAAAAATCTAATTGTAGGTGTGATTTATCATCCCCCGGACACCAACCTTAATATTTTTATGACCACATTGGAAGATATTTTATTCTCAATCAACAATAAAAATAAAAGTTGTATCTTCCTTGGAGACTTCAACATTGACCTCTCCAGGGATGATGCAGCTAAAAACAACTTTATGAATACACTACACTACTCTTCCTTCTTCCCTACCATTAATACTTATACTAGAATTACTCACTCCACCAAGTCCATTATTGATAATATCATCACTAACATTCGCAATTCCACACTGGTATCTGGAGTCGTACTCTCTGAGATTTCTGATCATTTCCCTATTGTTCTGTTTCTTGACCTTGTTCTTAGGCCCTCAATCTCACATCATAAACTAAAAATAAAAATACTCAACAAAGACACCTTACAGCGAATGAATGAGGACTTGCACGCCAAAGCATAAAACAGAAGCTACAATTGTAGTGATGCTGATGCTGCGTTTGACACCTTGACTAAAGAAATAACAGACTCCATTCAGAGGACAAGTCCCATCAAGACTGTCACATGTAGTAGTACTATTCAACATCCATGGCTTTCGAAGGGCATATTAAAATCTATTAAGCACAAAAATAAACTAGATACACGCTACACAAAAATCCAAATATTAATAATAAAAATGAATATACTAATTATAGAAATAAACTAGCAAGTACTATTAGAAAGAGTAAGAGTAATTACTATGCAGAACTTATAAATGCATCACAGGGTGGTTCCAAGAAATCCTGGAGAGTACTAAATAAGGTTCTAAACATGGACCAAAAAAAACCCCACACTTCCTAACAATAACGCAGTCAGTAATCTCACCAGAAATGCCACTCTCTTTGATAAATTTAATAATTAGTCTCCATTGGAGAAAATTTATCTAATAAAAACAACCAACCCCAGGCCGCCTCTTTCAAACATTAGTTATCAGGAAACTACCTGAATTCTTTCTTCCTGAAGCCAATTGATGGTGATGAAGTCTGGAAAATCATTAAGGACATGAAGAACTCAAACTCTTCTGGAGCTGATGAAATATCCACAAAAAATTTTAAAAGTATCATTAATGTAATACTAGAACCTCTTACCTACTGCATTAATCTGTCTCCAATCTCCAGAGTAGTGCCACAAATAGCAAAAACTGCACAAATTTAGGGCTGGGTTCAAAGATACAATGATCTGGATCGATCCACGTTTGACTGAGCCAATATCGAGCCACAAAATCCGTGGATCAATCTTTTAATATAATGCTTTTACGTGTGTGAACGACTGCTGAGTCTGATCAGGTCAAAACCGGGTCAGTGAGCCAGGAACAGCAGCAAAGAACCAGAAACACCCAGAGCGCTAGCGGAACTAACAGCTAACAAGCTAACAGATGTGCTAGTTCTTCTTCTGTGGTGTTAAACTGGTTCTCATCCGGCAAGAGTTCTCTGCGGCGCAGTTCTGTGTTTACATGAGCGGAGTTAGTCACCAAAGAGTAGTGATGGCCAGATGAGGCTTTCTAGACGACTTGAGGCCTTTCATAAAAATGGCTCCTATAGACAGGGCCTCATGTGAAACTTCATTTTCTCTGCTTGGCCATATAGTGGACAAAACATATACAACATGCAGATTTTTGCAAGGGAATTATTGGTTTAATGTGTATTTTTCCATTTTAATAAATGCACTGTCTTTTAAAGATATCAATGATCATAAGAGAAAGAAGAAATAATAAAACTTGGGTGACTACAGTGAATGTGCTTGTGGTACTTGTCCATTTTTATTAAGAAATAATAACTTTACAACAGTCTTTGGAATAAGGCGATTTCTTTTTTTTTTTAGATTATTTCTCCAGCTTTGAAAAATACTCTCTCAGAGCACAGAGGATGCAGTTGTGCAAAGGAAGGCTACTGCAAGTTTGTACAGTGTAGGGTAGACAAGTTTCTGTCTCTCCCAGTGCATTCACCTCTGTCCTTATTGTCACGCAGGGCACAATAGTGCCTCAGCATAATGATGTGTTATTGTTGTATCCAAGCTCTTTGAAACACAACACTTCACCGTGCAAATAAAAAATAAATTATAAAAATGACCCAGCTGGGACTTGACCCCCAGCTTCCCAGTTGCAGGACAAACACTTAACCTCTAAGATATTACTTAGTCATGGCTAGGTGAGGCTTTCTTGAAGACTTGAGGCTTTTCATCAAAATTGTTCATATAGACCACAGGTGTCAAACTCATTCCATGGAGGGCCAAGACCCTGCAGGTTTTACCTCCACCCAGTGTCTTCAACAGGTGATTTCTCTGAATTTCATCCTACTGATTGCTGATCAGTGAAAACACCTGCTGAAGAGACTGGGTGGAAGTAAAACCTGCAGGGTCTTGGCCCTCCATGGAATGAGTTTGACACCCCTGATATAGACGAAGCCTCATGTGAAACTTCATTTGCTCTACTAGGCCATCTAGTGGACAAAACGTATACAACATGCAGATTTTTGCAAGGGAATTATTGGTTTATGTGTATTTTTTTCCATTTCAAAAAATGTTTTTTGAGAAATATCAATGATCATACGGGAAAAAAGAAATAATAAAACTTGGGTGACTACAGTGAATGTGCTTGTGGTACATTCATACAGGGCACAATAGTGCCTCAGCATAATGATGTGTTATTGTTGTATCCAAGCTCTTTGAAACACAACAGACACTTCACCATGCAAATAAAAATAAATTATAAGAATCATGCAACTGGGACGTGACCCCTAGCTTCCCAGTTGTGGGACAGACATTTTACCTCTAAGCTACTCCTTACGCATGGCTAGGTGAGGCTTTCTTGAAGACTTGAGGCCTTTCATCAAAATTGTTCATTCAACGCTTCAGCTCAGTGTCTGAGTAAGATTGACTCTGTATATCATGCTGTTTTGAGGTTTGTTACAAACTGTAGAGCCTTGACCCATCACTGTGAACTGTATTCTAGAGTGGGATGGCCCTCTTTGTCCACCAGGAGGTTGACTCACTGGTACATTTTTATTTACAAGGCCATGCTTGGACTGTTGCCCCCTTACATTTGTAATTTGATCACACTGAGAAGTGTTGATTCTTATGGTTTGCGTTCTAATGATCATTTGTTGCTTTCTGTTCCATTTGCCCGTACTGAGCTGGGAAGGCTCCCTTGAAAAAGAGGTTTTTAATCTCAACGGGTTTTTTTTTTTCCTGGTTAAATAAAGGTAAAATAAATAAATAAATAAAAATTCATCTAGGCAAAGCCTCATGTGAAACTTCATTTGCTCTACAAGGCCAGGTAGTCGACAAGCTGTATCCACCTTATTCCTGGGGGTGCCGCTGTAGGAACGATTTTGGGTGAAGCATCTGGTTTCCACTGCAGTAGTGTTAAATCAGTCATAAGGGTGGAGTAGCAGGGGCATTTAAAATAGTGTTTTTCAAATTCATTTTAATGTATAGTCCACATACGTGTTTTGCACTCAAGTAGGAGCTAATTTCTACTCTTCTAGTTTTTGTATTTTTTGAATGTTTTGGCATAGTTCTGGTACTTGTTGCTGGTGTTCGTGGTTGTGCCATAGACTATAAATGGAGGCTTCTCACCACACGGTGACAGACGACATCCAAGCATCCAAGCATGGTGTTGTGGCGTACATCTGCTCTAAGGTAAATTTGATTATGTCCAACATATTTTAACAAAATGCAGCCGACTTTATTGCGGTGAAGACGTGCTGGTAAAATGAGTCGGAATGCACACCACGTCATTACGAGCTACAGGCAACGAGAAGTCATAAATCATGACTCTTTCTTTGTTAGGAAGCGGCAAGTCCCAGGAAAACCCCATAAGTGCCTGGTATCATTGGAAAGCTTAGAAATCATGCTTTCTAAAAATAGCTGTGTTTTTATGGAAGACTTAACTCCCGACTAATCGAACGCGAGTCTTCAACCTAGCCAAAATATACTAACCTGCACTTTTCTAGTCACAAAGCGCTTTCACTAGTACTAACCCTCTATTCTAAGGGCCTATAGGAAACAGATATCTAGGGACAATTTAGAACAGCCAATTAACCTAACATGCATGTCTCTGGATTGTGGGAGGAAACCGGAGCCCCCGGAATAAACCCATGCAGCACAGGAAGAACATGCAAACTCCATACAGAAAGGTTCCAACCCCTGCCAGCCTGGGGATTTGAACCAGGAACCTTCTAGCTGTAAGGCAACAGTGCTAACCACTGCACCACCGTGCTGCCCGGTGAACAAGTTGTCTTTTTCTGGGTCAGTTTTTGTGCACTTCCTACAAATTAAATATTTTGAAGGTCTTTCAATACAGAATATGGAAATAACGTTATATCAGTTTTGAAAATGTCCTCCAAGTGACTCATTTTGCCAGCACAGGTTATTTATTTACAGCATTAGCATATTAGCAGCAGTGCTAACAAACAAAGCTACTGTCTACGAGGCCACTTTTTAAGGTCATCTTCCCATCCCTCGATAGTCGTGGGAAGTGGTATGATTATATTACTGTTTTGAGGTGCCAGAGGCCGTGTTTCCACATTTCTGATGCCGAAGTCATTGTTTTTTAACAAGGAAAAGTGTCCCATTTCAGTGATAACCATATGTTCTAAACTAGTACCAGAAGTTGCTACCATAATTCACACAAGGGATCACAGGGCCTAGGAATAAGGTGGATACAACATGCTGATTTTTGCAAGGGCATTATTGGTTTAAAGTGTATTTTTTGTCATTTCAATAAATGTGCTGTCTTTAAAGAAATATCAATGATCATAAGGGGAAAAAAGAAATAATAAAACTGAGGTGACTCCCCTGAATGTGCTTGTGTTACTTAGTGTGCTTGTACTACTTATCCATATTTATTAAGAAATAATAACTTTTCAACAGTCTTATACTGTCTTTCCCAGTATATTCACCTCTTTCCTTATTCTCATGCAGGGTACAATAGCAATAGTGCCTCAGCATAATAATGTGTAATAATGATCCAAGCTCTTTGAAACATAACAGACACTTCACCGTGCAAATAAAGATAAATTATAAGAACGGCCTAGCTAAGGCATGAACCCCGGTTTCCCAGGTGAAGGGCAGATGCTTTAACTCTAAGCTACTACTTAGTGATGGCTTAATGAGGTTTTCTTGAATACTTGAGGCTTTTCATTAAAATTGTTCATAGACAAAGCCTCATGTGAAACTTCATTGCTCTACTAGGCCATGTAGTCGACAAAACGTACACAACATGCAGATTTTTGCATGGGCATTAATGGTTTAATGCATTTTTTTCCATTTCAATAATTTTTTTTTTTTTGTTACTTATTTGTACCCGTAGGTAGATTTGGTTTGCAGTCTGGTGACAAGCCACCAGCTGCCGGTCGCTGCGTGCGCGAGCGCCCTAAACCTACATGTTTTTGGTATGCAGGAGGAAACCGGAGAAATCCCACGCAACACGGGGAGAACATGCAAACTCCACACAGCTCACTGTTGGTCGGGGGCTGGAATCGAACCCACGATCTCATGATCCCCGTGATCCCCTGGCCAAGGGTAAACTGTGCTGCCACAGTGCTAAACCACTGCGCAGTCCAAATGCACTAAATGCACTGTCTTTTAAGAAATATCAGTGAGCACAGTGTAGGGTAGACAAGTTTCTGTCTCTCCTAGTACATTTTCCTCTGTCCTTATTGTCATGCAGGGCACAATAGCGCCTCAGCATTATGATCCAAGCTCTTTGAAACATAACAGACACTTCACTTTGCAAATAAAAATAAAATTACAAGAATGACACAGCTGGGATTTGAACCCCAGCCTCCTAGTTATGGGAGCAAATGCTTTACCACTAGGCTATAACTTCAGTTATAGTAAATGACTACTATTTGTGGAAAATATATCAATGGGAGAAATAAGCTCAAACTGTTCCCAAACGGGAGAAGTCTGTTTTTGGTGCTGGCTCCAGTTGAAAATTGGCTGTGACAAATCCCTTACACAGTCAAACATTGACAACACAAAAAGTGAGGGACGGGGATTTTCATTGTGTATCGCTGCTCACTTTATTTCATGTTGTGAGCAAAATCATGAATGGCTTTCTGACCCAGTCACGTGGTATGACGTTAGCAATGCATGCCTCAAAACGTGCTTTGCCAAATATTTCCTGGACAAGCTCGGAGCACCCTCGAAGCTTCGGAGCCTGCTGTCCCATCACTACCGAAGAGACCGTCCTCAACAGTTTCCTAATATTTTTCATGAAGTGGGGATAAACTGTTTTGCACTACGTGCAGCACTGAGTTAGAACATGAAGTCATGAAGTTATTTAGTTAGTTATTTGTGTCATAAATTAATAATTTATCTGGCATGATGTTTTCTTTTACAATCTATGAATACAGTGGTTAACTGTTGGATAAGTGCTGTGAATAAATGCAGAATAAAGGTATATTTTATGAGATTATGGACTTCTAGCATTTAAGTGAGAGATTTGAAGATGATAAATCACAATGAAATGAAAATGGCAAATTAATAAAGGCTGCAGTACAACGAGCCATTTTTACTCAATAGAATTAAACTGAAATGAACAAATCTTCACAGGAAATAAACTGAAGGCCTTTTCAAAAATTGAAAGTTGATTTGTAGTTAAAATATAAACAGCAAAAATAAAAGAAACTAAAGTATTAAACCGTACTGTGGTATGGGGATTTAAAAATATGATTAATTTTACTTTGAAATCTATTCTCCTTTTCATGTCCCCTTCAGATCTATGAAGACTGGGTTTTCACTCCAAGAGCCACCCTGCACTGAGACGTTCTGAAGGGAAGACGTTGTCAGTGGAGGAGCCATCCCTGCTTCATGTGGATTTCAGCACAGAAGAAGACCTCAATTTTTCAGGGGTCTTAGTTTTCAAATTCAAGATTCAAGAAGGTGCTGCTGTAATTCTCACCATACTCTAACATGCATCCAGTGAAATTAAGTTGTTGTAATTACTAATTCTTTTATTTCTTTTTTTAAGTTCTCAGCAAGAATACAATGTTGGTCATTTTTTTGACAACTTTACTGAGCATTTAATTCTACATAAATCATTGTTTAACAGGAAATTTTTTTGCAATCCTGTGCTTTTCTTGTGGCATTATATAGAATAGCATCATTGTAAACTATGGAAAAAGCAGCTACTTTAAAATCTGTACTCCCTCACACAACTTTCAGTGCAAAAAAACTCTAAAAATGTCACAACATATTGGAAAAGCTCCCACAAATTCAGGCTTTTTGGGCCACAACAATCACAAAAACAGCCGACAAAATCCTGGAGGGCCTGAAATACAGTGAGATTATGTATAGATGCTTCATGCATTGAAACTGTTTACTTACTCTGGGTTGTTAACTTGACACTACATGCCCTTTGCACTAAAGAAAGCACTTGTGAGCACTTTGTGAAGTCATAAGTTAAATAATAAAAAGTGCATTATTGTAACTGATTTTGGGTCAGTTCTATATGTGATAATTTATGTATTAACAAAGTTTTAGAATATTCTTGGTACAATTTGCAGCATTAGGTCTCAAAGATTTTTTTTCCTGGCAAGTAAAATGGCTATTAAAATGGTAATTTCCCAGATCGAATCAGAATTGGATCAAACCGAATCGGAATTGAATCGATTCAGAATCTCAAGAATCAGAATCGAATAGATTCTGGAAATTATGGATCATTCCTAGCCCTACACAAACTATACCAATCTACAAATCAGGTGATAAGAATGATTTGATTAATTATTGTCCAATATACATTTTGCCTACTCTCTCCAAGGTTTTGGAAAGAGTAGTTTATAACAGACTTACCACTTACCTTGACAAGCTCAACATTATTATCCCATCTCAATATGGCCTCAGAAAGAAACACACTACTTATATGGCAATAGTTGACTGAAAAAGTCAATGATACAATTGAAAGAGGCAACTATGGTATTGGCATTTTCTTAGACCTATCAAAAGCTGGGTTCACACTATAACGTTTGGAACGACTTTTACTGACGTTTTGAAAAATCAGAGAAATCAGTCCAAACTTTGGTGAAATTATGTTCGTGAGCACTTTTTTAAATCCAGTGTACACCAACTTTTATGTTTTGTTTTTTTTTTAAAGTCTAATCAGAGATTTCGAACCCCTTGGTTCAACACAGAAACTCGTAGCTTAAAACAGAAGACTCGTCAATTAGAAAGAAAATGGTGCTCCACTAATTTAGATGAAATCTTTTTAGCTTGGAGAAATCATCTTTTAATTTATAAAAAATCTCTGAGAAAAGCTAGAACAAGTTATTATTCTGCATTAATAGAAGACAACAAGAATAATCCTAGGTTTCTTTTCAGCACTGTAGCCAGGCTGACAAAGAGGCAGGACTCTGACAATCCTAGCATTCCCTGAGCGTTTACTAGTCAGGACTTTATGAACTTTTTCAATAATAAAATTTCATCTATCAGAGATAAAATCAATCAGATTCTTCCCACCGTTAACTTAAATACAGTAACTACTACAACTTCTTCATTTGATATCTGTTTGGATGAGTTTACTCCAATTGACCTTTTAGAGTTAGACAAAATAATTTCCTCATCCAAGCCTTCAACTTGTCTTTTAGACCCTATTCCTACCAGGTTATTTAAAGAAGTCTTCCCATTTATTGGTAGCTTTATTCTTCAAATAATCAATTCTTCATTAACTTTACGCCATGTACCACAGGTTTTTAAAATGGCTGTAATTAAACCCTTACTCAAAAAGCCAACGCTGGATCCAGGAGTTTTAGCTAACTATAGACCAACCTCTAATCTCCCTTTCATTTCAAAAATCTTAGAAAGAGTTGTTGCTACACAATTATCTGACCACCTGCAGGGAAATGGTTTACTTGAAGAGTTTCAATCTGGTTTTAGAATCCATCATAGTACTGAAACAGCCTTAGTGAAGGTCACTAATGACCTCCTTATCGCATCTGATAATGGACTTGTTTCTGTTCTTGTCCTTTTAGACCTTAGTGCAGCTTTTGATACTATCGATCATAATATTCTACTTGATAGATTAGAACACTATGTTGGATTTAATGGAACTTCGTTGCATTTGTTTAGATCTTATTTATCTGATAGGTTCCAGTTTGTTCATGTCAATAATGAGTTTTCTTTCAACTCAAAGCTTAGTCATGGAGTTCCAGGGATATGTGCTAGGCCCTACTCTTTTTAGTTTATATATGCTTCCCTTAGGCAATATTATTAGAAAGCACTGTATACATTTTCATTGTTATGCAGATGACACACAATTATACCTGTCAGTGAAGCCAGATGATAGTAATCAATTAGCCAAGTTAGAAGCCTGTCTTAAGGAAATCAAAGCGTGGATGACTTGTAATTTCCTGCTATTAAATTCAGATAAGACTAAAGTCATTCTTGTTGGTCCAAAAAAACCTTAGAAATACCTTTCCAAATCAAACTTTTAGTTTGGATGCGGTTACTCTTTCTCTTAGTAGCTCTGTGAGGAACCTTGGAGTTATTTTGATCAAGATCTGTCTTTCAATTCACATATTAAATTCATTTCTAAGACTGCCTTCTATCCAAAAGTGATCTGATGCCACCACCAAATCGTAGAAGGTCTTCAGGAGCACCCCTTGTACACCAAAAGACCTGAGCCTCCTCAGTTGGAATAGCCTGCGCTGTCCCTTCTTGTAGAGTGCGACGGTATTGTGTGACCAGTCTAGTTTATTATTCAAATGAACACCCAGGTACTTGTAGGATGTCACCATCTCAATGTCTGTTCCCTGGATGTTTACTGGTGCTGTGAGGGGTTGTCCTTGCCTGCAGCAGTCCACCACCAGCTCCTTAGTTTTCCTCGTGTTGATCTGGAGGCAGTTCCAATGGCACCAGTCCACAAAGTCCTGGGTAAGTCCTCTGTACTCAGCTTCATCTCCGTTGGAGATGAAACCAACGATCGCAGAGTCGTAAGAGAACTTCTGCAGATGGCAGTGTGTTGTGTTGTGTGAGAAGTCCGCAGTATAAAGGGTGAACAGGAAGGGAGCCAAAACCATTCCCTGGGGGGCCCCCGTACTGCTGATGATCGTGTCGGACACACAATCCTGGGTTCTCACAAATTGTGGCCGGTTTGTGAGGTAGTCCAATATCCATGATGACAGGTGCTGGTCCACCCCTGCGCACAGCAACTTGTCCCTCAGGGTAATTGGTTGGATGGTGTTGAAAGCACTGGAGAAGTCAAAGAACATGATCCTCACCGCGTTCCCTGGCTTCTCCAGGTGGGACAGGGAACAGTGAAGAAGGAAGATCACTGCATCTTCCACCCCGACGCCATGCTGGTAGGCGAACTGGAGTGGATCCATCGCTGGTCCCACCAGGGGGCGGAGGTGAGCAAGGAGCAGTCACTCCAGGGTCTTCATCAGGTGAGACATCAAGGCCACTGGCCTGTAGCTGTTCAGGTCTCTGGGGTGGAAAGTCTTTGGTACGGGTACCACACAAGATGTTTTCCACAAATGTGGTACCCTCCCCAGCTTCAGGCTCAGGTTGAAGATGTGCTCCACAATCCCACACAGTTGGTCTGCGCAGGACTTGAGGAGCTTCACGCTGATGTCGTCCGGTCCCAAGGCCTTCCTCGCCTTGATCTTCCTCAGCTCCGTCCTCACCTGGCTCTTAGCGAGGGTCAGGTTGGGGGGCTGTGTTGTGTGCTGGGAGTGGGGGGGGTGGAGGGAGGTGTGGACAGCAGGTCTCGATGACTGTAGAGGCAGCAGTAGTTGGTGTGCAGTCGGGGGGGCGGTTGGTCAAACCTATTAAAAAACAGGTTCAGATTGTTCACCCACTCCCTGCCCCGCATGACCTGGGAGGAGGTATTCTGGAGCCCAGAGATGGTTTTGAGGTTTCTCCAGACCCCGCCGATGTTGCTCCGTTGCAGCTTGTCCTCCATCTTCTTCCTGAAGCTGACCTTGCCTTCTCTTATCTTCCTCCTTAGCTCCCTCTGTACGACCTCAGCTGACCTCAGCATCTCCCTGTTCCCCGATCTGAAGATCCTCTTCTTCTCTCTCAGAAGTGTTTTTATCTCAGGGTTGATCCAGGGTTTGTTGTTCGAGCAACATCATATGATCTTGGTGGGTACGGTGTTGTCCACACAGAAGTTGATATGGTCCGTGATGGTGTGAGTGAGGCCATCGATGTTCTCACCATGTGGATCGCAGAGCTGCTCCCAGGCAGTGATTTCAAAACAGTCCTTTAGCGCGTCCATTGCCTCTTCAGACCATATCTTCACCATGCGCATAACCGGAGGTTGTCTGTGTACTAGGGTTTTGTACACCGGCCAGAGATGAACCAAGTTGTGATCCAATCTCCTGTGGGGGGAGAGTGGTGACTAGGTGTACGCCTCCTTAGTATTTGCATAGAATAAGTCCAGTGTTTTATTGTCTCTAGTGTGGCATGTGACATACTGGGTGAACGTGGGCAGAATGGGGGACAGTGAAATATGGTTGAAATCACTGGAGATGAAGAGGAGAGCATCTGGGTGTTGTGTCAGAAGCCTTCCAGTTACTGAGTGAATGGCGTCACGCGTTGTCCCAGCGTTCGCCGTCGGATTTGTATAAATAACAATGCAGACCACATGTGAGTATTCCCTCGGGAGATAAGCAAGCCACATGCTAACAGCTAGCAACTCAGTGTCTTTGCTGCAGTGCTGCTCTTTAACAGTGATACAGTATGTCCCGGTTTACACCAGTTGTTATTGACATACATTATCACTCCTCCGTCCTTGCCTTCCCACTGTCTGGTGTTCGGTCTGCCCATATTGCGTGGAAACCCTCCAGTTCGATGTTAGCATCTGTTGTTAGTTCTGTTAGCCACGTCTCAGTAAACAACATCATGCTAATCTCTCTGAAGGCACGTTCGTAGCGGGAGATAGCCGCTAGCTTGTCAGTCTTATTGAGTAGTGATCGGACGTTCCCCATAATAACGGATGGAAGGACGGGTCTGTACCTTACATTCTTCTCCCGCCGTCTTACTCCAGCTTGACATCCACGTCATTTTTGTCTTATTTCTCCCGGTATGTCAAGTTTTTGCGTTAGCATCGTGGGCCGGTTAAGTGCTCACAGCTGGTCCCTGTTGTACTGCCTCCCGCTATAAGCAGGGCGATCTACGTGTCTGTGATGGATAAGGTGTTGCCGGATCAGAAAGTTTAGCAAGAGAAGCCAGACAGTAATTAAGAAATAGGAAGAAATTGAGCCGCTGTTGCAAAAAGGCAGCCGACTCGTGTGGCGCCAGAAGTACATCAGTACAACTTCTATCATTATATAATTAATCCACTATTTGTTACACAAAACTTGCTTACTGATGAGTGTTGTGTGGTGTGTGTGTGTTGCCATACCCGCCCCTAACGTGACGTCAGGCGGGCACAGTCGTTCTGTATATATAGTTCTGTGTTCTCAATAAAGTGGGTTGGTTGGCTGCATGACAAGACAGACTCAGACTCCTTTTCCATACATATTTTGGCGATGAGAGAGAAATTATGGGAGAGTATGGGCTACCTCCATCCCTGCTATCGTTTTTGGAGAACACGGGAGAGCCAGTGATCCTGTGGCCTAAGTGGGTGGCCATGTTTGAGGATTACATTGGGGCGGTGGGCCTAAGTGGACTCGACAGGAGACGAAGACAAGCACTTCTGGCCCACCAGCTCGGCGCAGAAGGCCGAAGAATTCTTGGTATGTTGGGTGAAACGGAGTGCTATGTGGATGCTGTCGAGTGCCTGGCCAAGTACTTCGCCGAGCAGACAAGGACCACAAAGCTGTGGGTGGCGGGAGTGTTGGCGCCAAATGGAGCTAGGCCAGTTAGCTCAGAGAAGCTAACGGCCCACTCAGTATCTATGGGCAAGTTAGCCACAAAGCTAACTGCACGCCAAAAGCAAGCTCCAGGCTACCAGCTAGGAATCGAGGCAGGACTGGGGCCGGACAGCAACATTGCGGGTCCCAAGGAGTGAGGCAGTCAATGGTGAAAAGAGACATTTTCGCAGGAGGCCAGTTTTGATCCTGGAGGCGAACGGTGGCCAGGGGCACACATGTCGTGGGGCAACCCAGGGCCTCTGAGATGGTCTTATCTTCAGCAGCCAGGGGCGTGGATGCTTTGGGGCTGCCCTGGGGCCCCGGGCCGGTTTTACCTCTGGCTGCCGGTGGACATAGCTATTACTTAAATACTGTTTATGGCGGCACATGGGGAGAGCATAATTGTGTAACATCTTAGACAAGAACAAAGAGCAGAGGTTCCCTGGTGAGATAACAGGGAGGTGTGAAAGATGAATGCAGTGTGACCTTTTGTGTGTTAGAACCTTCTAGAGGAATGATAAAGGATTAAGGAAGTGAATGCAATGTGACCTTTTGTGTGTTAGAAGCTTCTAGAGGAATGCCATATTATTTTAGAGAAGAGTCTCTGCTGAGATGTGATTCTGTCTATGCTTCTTGTGTGAGATGTGTAATAAATTGTCTGAGCCAAATCCGCCTCGTTATTTACACGCTCCACATGTTGATGTAAATTTGTATATATACAGTGATCCCTCACATATCGCGGTTAATGGGTTCCAGAACTGACCGCGAAAAGTGAAAAACCGCGAAGTAGCGTCACCCCTAATGATGTCATCCATAAATAATACGTACGTTCATTCTCTCACTCTCTCTCTCTCATATGATATGTGTGTGTGTGTGTACCTGTACATACATACGTAGATGTAAATAAAGTGTACATAAATATGTTTTTAAAACTCTTTTATTCTTATAACAAGATACGTAACTCAAGATGAAGATGATTTACTTCACAGGTTAATGAGAGCTTTACTGCTCCTCAGGTGACGCCTCATCGTCAGGTGCTAGAAGCGCAGGATCATCGAGGGCAGCTTCCGATAGAGCTGGAGAAGCTGCAGGAGGCGGCGTAGTGGCTCGACAGTAAGACTATTTCGCACAAAATGGCACAAGAGAACAGCGAAAAGTTCCACGCGGCGAGACTACGTAACACGAGCGATAAAGAGCAATGAATGCGGTCTTCCTTCCCTTCATGGGCGCTCGGCAGGGAGAGGAGGTGGGTGAAACGTCTCGGCCAATCAGCTTGCGGGGTGAAACGTCTCGGCCAATCAGCTTGCGGGGTGAAACGTCTCGGCCAATCAGCTTGCGAGATTTCCGAGCCGAGCCAACACGAGAACAGCGAACAGAGAGGTGGGGCTCTCAGTGTTGATACCTGATGGTCTAATGTAGTCAGAATCAGAATCAGAATCAGAATCAGAATCAGGTTTATTGCCATTGTTCATGTAGTACACAAACTAGGAATTTGTCTCGGTACAATGCTGCAACATTAAACATGATAAGATAAGAGAAATAAACTATACATGTAATAAAGTGTAGGATAAGATTAAGTGATACTGGTCAACAGTTAAAATATATATTAGCCAGCAGCAGATACTGTGGAGAACTATATAGTGCAGTCGGTAATGCAGGAAGAAAACAGTGATGATTGACATGAGTCTGGTTGAGCTGCTGTACATGGTGCACGAGAGTCACTTAGTGTTCAGCAGTCTAATGGCAGAGGGGAAGAAGCTGTTCATGTGACGGGAGGTTTTAGTCTGGATGGACCGAAGTCTTCTACCAGAGGGGAGGGGGGCAAACAGTACGTGACCAGGGTGTGAAGGATCGGCTATGATCCGGCCAGCACGCCTCCGGGTCCTGGAGATGTACAGATCCTGGAGAGATGGGAGCTTGCAGCCGATCACCTTCTCAGCAGTGCGCACGACGCGCTGCACCCTTAGTCTGTCCCTGGCAGTGGCTCCTGCGTACCACACGGTTATGGAGGTGGTGAGGATGGACTCGATGACGGCTGTGTAGAACTGCACTAACATCTTGGTGGGTAGCTTGAGCTTCCTCAGCTGCCGCAGGAAGAACATCCTCTGCTGGGCTTTTTTGATGAGTGAGCTGATGGTCAGCTCCCATTTGAGGTCCCTGGTGATGGTAGTGCCTAGGAAGCGGAAGGAATCAGCAGTGGTGATGGGAGAGCCTGAGAGGGTGAGGGGGGGCAGAGGAGTAGTGACTTTCCTGAAGTCTACAATCATCTCCACTGTCTTCAGAGCGTTCAGCTGCAGGTTGTTATTGCTGCACCAGGACGCCAGCTGGGCCACCTCTCTCCTGTAGGCGGACTCGTCGCCGTTGGAGATGAGCCCGATGAGGGTGGTGTCGTCCGCAAACTTGATCAACTTGACAGACTGGTGGCTGGAGGTGCAGGAGTTGGTGTAAAGGGAGAAGAGTAGGGGGGAAAGTACACAGCACTGGGGTGATCCGGTGCTGATGCTAGTATAGTCTGAGACAGTCTTTCCCAGCCGCACATGCTGCCTCCGGTCCGTCAGGAAGTCGATGATCCACCTGCAGAGGGAGTCAGGCACGTTGAGCAGGGACAGCTTGTCCCGGAGCAGAGCGGGGCGGATGGTGTTGAATGCGGAGCTGAAGTCCACAAACAGGATCCTGGCGTAGGTTCCCGGGGAGTCCAGGTGCTGCAGGATGGAGTGGAGGGCCAGGTTGACTGCATCGTCTACAGACCTGTTGGCTCGGTAGGCAAACTGCAGCGGGTCCAGGAGAGGGGTGGTGATGGACTTGAGGTGGGACAGGACCAGGCGCTCAAAGGACTTCATGACTACAGAGGTGAGCGCTACAGGTCTGTAGTCATTAAGTCCAGTGATCCGTGGCTTCTTGGGGACAGGGATGATGGTGGAGGATTTGAGGCAGGATGGCACGTGGCATAACTTAAGGGAGGTGTTAAAAATGTCTGTGAATACAGGAGCCAGCTGTTTCGCACAGAGTCTCAGGGTGGAGGGAGACACGCCGTCTGGGCCGGGGGCCTTGCGCGGGTTCAGTCTGGAGAACTGTTTGAGCACATCCTGCTCACTGATGATAAGGGGAGGGGGGGAGGAGGGGGGGGGGGTGCCTTAAATGAAGTAGGGAATGTGGAGGCTGTGGAGCTGGAGGGAGGGGGGGAGTTGGACACAGATGACGAGGTGTCAAAACGGGCATAGTGTTGGGACAGTCTCTGACAAAGGGCTTTGTCATCCTGACCTTTAGGAGCCTTAGGTCGATAGTTGGTGATTTGCCTCAGTCCTCTCCACACGGAAGCCGAATCATTAGCAGTGAACTGCTGCTGGAGTCTCTCTGAGTACACAGATTTAGCCCTCTTCAGCTCTCTGTTAAACCGGTATTTAACCTCCCTGTAGCAGTCCCTGTCTCCACTTTTCAGCGCTGCTTCCTTCTCCTTCCTGATCTGTCTGAGCTTAGCTGTGAACCA